>CM035413.1:11825768-12425768 GCA_020310875.1 Ceratopteris richardii | reverse complement strand
CTTGCAGGTATCATCATCATCATCCCCTCCAGCACGCTGCGCAGGTACGAAACTCATCGAATTTGTCTCGCGGTCGCTAGCCTCTGTCGATCGTGATCGACAGAAAATTCGATCATTTGGTAAAACAAAGTTCACCACTAGCACAAGCATGTTGAGCACATCCCAAATCACCTAAAACAGTAGAAAAATTCCGTGTTTTTCTGTCAATCGCGATCGACAGCCTCTGTCAATCGCGACCGACAGACCTTGTCAATCGCGATTGACACCGTCAATCGCGATCGATAGACTTCACGATCGACAGACTGCCACATAGGATCCTGTCAATCGCGATTGACACCGTCAATCGTGATCGACAGCCACGACCGACAACTCTGTCAGTCGCGATTGACACCATCAATCGCGATTGACTGAAATTCAACGATTGATTGACTTTTGAGCGTAGCCACGTGTCCATCGCGATTGATACCGTCAATCGTGATTGACAGCCACGATCGACACTGTTGATCGCGATTGATACCATCGATCGTGATTGACAGCCACGATCGACTCTGTCGATCGCGATTGATACCGTCGATCGCGATTGATAGGCCCGACGGACACCTCTGTCAATCGCGATTGACAGACCTGTCGATCGCGATTGACAGGCTTTTTGGCCAAAATTTAGGGTTTGGATTTTGTTCAAAATTGGGATAATTTTGGGGCAAAATAGTCAATCCATTAGCACTTTGGAGGTTCCTACACTTGTGATTGGGAGAAAATCCTAGGATCTGTCAGCCAGATTGAATCCTGTTTTAACCCCCTAAACCCTGAACAGTCATAACTTTTTCATATGAAATCCATTTTTTGAGATCTAGGGCTTGTTGGAAAGCTCATGGCATATACTACACGCCCTCAACTGTTTTTTATAAAGATAATGCGTTGATTTTCAGATAGGGTATTTTGAAGTTGACCATACCCAGGGGGATCAAAGTCAGGGGTCTTTAGAATTGTTCTCCTAAAAATCACTATGCAAATTAGTGTTGGTGCTTCAGGAATGAAAATCATTGGTTCCGTCTTTGGAATTTAAATCTTAAGGCTAACTTTGGAACTCATACAGATCTATTGAGAGCATCGGAAGGCGTTCTAAGCAAGTGTAAGTGCAAGCTTGGGAACACATTTCCTGGGCATTCAAGGGCAACCAAGCAGGAAACAAAAGGTTGGAATATTCTCAACTCCCTCTGTCATTTTTTAGCTCAGGCTAAGTACGAATAGTGCTAGAAGTAAGTTAGGGCAACGATAGGCATCAATCAAGTTGAAGACTACCTAAAAACTCAAGTTCAAGCTAAAAACCTAATCTCTGTACTGTCGATAACATAAAGGGGAAAAAACCTAACGTGGAACGATCAATTCCAAGTACGGAAGATACTCAAGTATTCGTGACGAGGCATTACCAGACAAGATCATAAACATAATAACTCACTAAAAACGAATCAAGTGACTGAGACCCATTGATCGGCAACGAGGTTGTACTCTGGGCAAAAATCGGGCCACTTAACTAGGCATATGAACCTTAGATCAGGGCGGCATCTAGTAAGGGATAGACAGAGCCTGAGGTCTTCACAGGCTAGTGTCAACCACACTGCTAGGTCGTGGGCCCAGCAGTTGAGTCACCACTCATACTACCCAAGTTCTGAGACTAGTGAATCCGAGATGTCTCAAGGTATGGAGAGACCTACAGGTAGTACAGGGATGCCATACTTGCACAGGGTAGAAGGCCCTTACAAAATACAGTTGGAATACCTTAGGACCAACCGATTAGGTGCTAGCATCTATGAGGACGGTCTAGGAAGATCCGTGGTCTAGATTAAGAATCCTGATCAATCCATTGGACTAGAGCACCCAGCTGTCAAGTTTGAAAACGGAGCATACTTGGACAAAGAAGGAACCATATACGTAGTCACCAGTCACCCAGATAGGACTGATGAATTCGGGAACGTGGTCCCAGAATCGGACTTAGATGACCTAGAGCAAGGAAACATGGGAGTAGAACCGAGGACCCCTCGAGGGAAATCTGTTCTCACTAGGATTATCACACCGGAGTGGATCCCACAGGATAATAAGAGCATAGATTTGCTCCTCAATCGAGAGACTGACGAAGCCTTTTGGAGGTACAAACCTGATCGGCCAATTGATATAGGAACAATCATGATCTATGAGTTCAAGGATCCTGATAGCCCAGGTAGAGTGACCTACTTAGATCACGCTTCGGAGAGGATCTTTGTAGTGACAGAAAATGATAGGCATGTTTACACTTGGAAGGGTGAATTCGTTTTCCCCCAACCAAGATCGAATATATCCTATGGTCACCCTGGAGCTGGAACATCCCAAGCTCATGGAATACAAAGAGACAGACATAGAGCTAGGCCAGAAGTAAGCTTTGCCACCCCAGGGGGCAGAGAAAGAACGAGAATGGAAACAAATAGAGTAGAACCTGAGATACTTAGAGTTCACAGGAACCAAAGAAATGAGGATGAGTTCCCTCTACCACGACCTAGAGAGCACACAAGAACCTTGAGACCGACTCAGCTAGTTAAGTCCATGAAGAACTACTTCGATGGCACTGGAGATCCATACGATCATGTAGCTGAGTTTAGACAAGTCCTGAGAGCTGAACAAGTGGAGGATCTATTCACGCAGTACAATGCCTTTGGTCTGACCCTTAGGAACACTGCCCTGACATGGTTTCAGCCACTAAATGAGAGGCAGTTTAGGAGCATAGATCAACTCCTAGAGGCTTTCATTATTGAATTCTCTAAGAGTGGCATAAGGCATAATACCTCCTCGCTGATTCACAGCTTCAAGCAAACCTCGCAAGAGACCGTGAGACTTGCAGGAAGGAGATTTAGGCAATATCTTGAAAGATGCCCTGTTGCGGAGCTACCCACACCAGCTAAGCAAGTGGCTTTATTCCTGGATGGATTGCTAAGTACTAAATTGAGATCTTATGTATACTTGAAGGACCCTAGGACCATAGAAGATTGTGTACACATGTGCATTGATATTGAGGATAACCTAGGGGAGGAGTTAGAGCTTTCCAAGATATACAAAGATTCGGATAGTGCCTCTAACATCTCTTCCACGCAATCCACATCAATCGAGGAACTTGCAGAAAAAGTAGCTCAAAAATTAGGCGTCTCTAGTAAACAAATTCCCAGATTTGCCCCTGTGAAAAGGTGCTATACTTGTGGTGGGGACCACATGGCGAACGTATGTCCCATTATGGCTCAACCCCAAGTTAATCCTGGTAGCCAGTACTGCACTATAGAACGAAAGTACACCAATCACACCGCGCAAGATTGCCCCTACAATAAGCAAACTGTTAGGCAGACGTACCCATAGCCATACCCTCAACAAGGAAGATACCAGAACCAGTACCCACCTCAGCAGTATGCTAGGCCTCAACAAACCTACCAACCCTACCAGAACCAACAGAGGCCTCAGCCTGTGCTAGTACAACAACCCCCAGCTCCAGCTAATGTGATTCCGGTAAAGTATGCTGTGGCAGAAGAAAACCTGAATAGAGCTATAGTCCCTGTAACACCACTGCTTTCTGAAAATGATCCCAGTGACCATAGCTTTGATTCTACACATGTGGATAGTCCCCAGGCCTACTACATGCAGTCTCCTGAGCATGGTGAGTCCTACTATAGTGAAGAACCGAGTGAACCTAGTTGGGAGTCAGATCACACAAACCTCATGTATACAAACCCCAATCCTAGGCCTCAACCTAGACAGGTAAGACCTCCATTCCCTAGAGGACCATGCTACAGATGTCAGGGAGATCATCTCATTCGTGATTGTCCCTTGCCTCCACCTATACAACCCCAGTCAGTAACGATCCAAGGCTATTGCCAAGAGTGTGGAAAGGAGCATCTCTTAAGAGATTGCCCAAAGAACCCCAATAATATGCCAAAAATCACTCCTATGAACGTTGTTGGGTTAGTGGTAGACTCCACAGGGAGTGTGACGTCCACTGCACCAGTACAGGTAGTCACTAGAGCTCAAGCATTGCAGCAAAACCAAGCTGTAGGTCAGGAAAAGAGCCCAGAAGTTAGTGAAACAGAGAGCACGACAAAGAAGAGGACTAGAGCGTGGAAAGATAGTCGGGAAAGAATGAAAAGACAATGGGCTAAAAAGATGAGTAAACTTGAGGAAAGCATAAGAGAAACCAAAGCCAGGATAACTGAACTCACATCTCAAACTCCCTCTCACACTACTCCACCTCCACCATTTCCAACTCCATCCGACCAACCACCTTCCAACCCGCCTCACCTAATTCCACCACCCCCTAGAGTAGGATCAGTCCTAGCAGATCCCACTCCCGAGGACCTTAATATGATGCTTAAAGCCTATCAGGCCAGAATCCAAGAAGGGCCAAACGTAACTAATCATGAAAAGTGCTATCCTAGAGCAAAATTAGAGCTAGAACGAACTAAAATTTGTGCTAAGATGGTGGAGTTGGCCCAGACCATGTTCGAAGCCAGTCGCCTCTTTAACATCTCTAGTTCAGCGAAGACACAGTTGCACTTTGATGGACTGTTAGAAAGAATAGAGAAGCTGATTGCCCAATCAGAAAAGAAACCCACCTCTCAACTAAAGGACAAGGCAAGCGAAAGAGCAAGTCTTCCTGCCCAGGAAGCCTATGTGCATAAAGCCCATGTGCCTAAAGCCTATGTGCCTGAAGCCTACGTGCCTAACTCTACGGAGCCAGACACATCTTCTTCTATGAATCGATTCACACCAGAATTTCTACGAGAGATTCAAGAAGACAAATGGGCTAAAGAGAGTGAAATCCCTCCTCCTATCGAACTTGTGGATGATGCACATGATCAATTCCCACAAGACATCCCATCCATCTATGGGGAGCAGGAGAGCACCCAATCTCAAGAAAGATTAGACTTCGAGTCTAATTCTTTACAGGAATTACCCCACTTCACGGGCCCATGGGAAGCCAAGTCTACTTGTATGAGAACCCCCACAGTCATGGTAAGAAACGAAGATTCAGTCATACCTAGGAACACAGAGGTAGTGAAAAATACTAAAGTGCAGTGCAATCTCAAGTTAGAAGAGCTACTCAAGGTTAAACCTGAATTATGGAAACATGTAGCCAAACAAGTACCAGAAATAGCCAAAGCTCGTTCCTAGGTAGGATCACAGAGAACAGTGCCAGAAATACCCTTGGATAAGATAGGAGATATGTGTGAGGGTGAAGAAGGGAACACCTATCTTCCCATTACCTACCAGGAGTACACCACCAAGGCAATTTTGGACTCAGGTGCAGGAGTTGCAATTGCCACCACTTCCCTATGGAAGCGTTGGGGCAAGCCAGCACTCAGGCCAACGAGGATGAAATTGCAGATGGCCGATGGTCACATAGAGAGACCCTTAGGACTGCTAGAAGGTATAACTCTCACCACCTGTGGTGTCGAGTTTGAGCATACATTTGCTATATGTGACTTCAGCAAAAATCACGCCTATGAGATGATTTTGGGAAGACCTTTTATGCGACAATTGCAAGTGGTACAGGATTGGGGAACCAATTCTTTGTACCTACAACACTTGGGTGTTACAACCAAAGTGAATCTCAAGGATTACTCTCATAGAGATGTACCTCCCATCCAATGGAATCCCATCCATAGAGCCAAAGATGATACGGAATCGGTGCATTCCATAGGATCAGGATCCTCATGGATGCATGAAGACACTCACTTATGGATGTGTAAAGTAGCAGTAGAGGAAGAGAAGAGAGAAAAATCCAGAGAGGTAGGTGCAAAAGAAAACCATAGATCAATTCACGACCCAGCCTATGCACCTATAGTCTTTCCTGATGAGGAATTTGAACCCCACGGTTGGGCAGAAATTTTAGCAACCATGGACGTAGCCATTAATGAGGAACAATGGACACCTCACTGTGATGAGGATGGCTATGACATTTCAGTCTTCTCCATAGAGCCAATCATGGGAGAGGCAGTTCTAGAAGAATGCGAACCTAGCCCTGATGCATTTGAGGATGAAGAATACTTCCATGAAGTAGAATTTCAACCCCAGAGGCATGGAGAGTTTACAAATGATGTAAGATTAGCCACACATGTGACCCCGAAGGAAGAAGGGAAGAAACGAAAGAAGAGAGAAGTCTCACCAGAAGAGGAAGAATCTTTGTTTGAGGTCCCGGAAAATTTTAAGAAATATGAGATAGATGACAAGAGAGTCATGATAAGAATGCCTAAACGAGAGGCACAATCAGGAGAGGCCTATGATAACAAAGAAACCACCAAGAAAATCGTAGTGACCCTAGAAGAAGGGGAAGAGAGATGCACATACATAGGCCATGACCTAACAGAGGAAGAAGAGCATGAGTTAATAGCCTTGCTAAGGGAATACAGAGATGTATTCGCTTGGAGTTACAAGGATTTGAAGGGTGTTGACCCAGACATATGCTCTCACACCATCCCCATGACCTCAGATGCTAAACCCTCTAAGCAAAAGCCCTACACATATAACGATAATTACGCTGCCAAGATTAAAGAGGAGATAGATAGATTGGTTGAAGCTGGATTTATCTATGAAATTGAGCACACTGAATGGGTATCCCCCATCATAGTGGTGCCCAAGAAGAATGGAAAGCTGCGTGTGTGCATTAACTTGAAGAAGGTTAATGCAGCCACAATCCGAGATAACTATCCGCTTCCCATCACAGAACATCTCTTAGAAAGAGTAGCAGACAAGGGAGTGTACAGCTTCCTGGATGGATTCTCTGGCTATAACCAAGTGGCCATAGCTCCAGAAGATCAGCATAAGACGGCATTTGCCACTGAATGGGGCATATTTGCCTTTAGAGTAATGCCATTTGGGCTCACCAATGCACCAGCAACCTTCCAGAGGCTGATGTGCTATGTGTTTAAGGAGTTCCTGAGAAAGAATTTAGAAGTCTATGTTGATGATCTCTGTGCTCATTCCAACATTAGGCAAACCCATATTCCTGAACTCAGACAAATCTTTGACAAATGTAGAGAATATCAAGTCTGCCTGAACCCAGAAAAGTGCATTTTTATGGTCAGGCAAGGCAAGATTCTAGGACACATAGTGTCAAAGAATGGCATATCTACTGATGAAGAGAAAGTGAGAGCCATAGCAGAGCTACCTAGGCCAAGGAATGTCAAGGAAGTACAAGCTTTCATGGGGCATTGTGGTTACTACCGCCGGTTCATTCACATGTATGCTGTCATTGCAAAGCCCATGTACGGACTTCTGACTAACTTTGAGTGGACGGATGAATGTGAGAATTCCTTCCAGGAGCTTAAACGAAGATTATGTTTAGCACCAATCTTGACCACTCCAGATTGGAATAAACCTTTCCATGTTCATGTGGATGCATCCAATTATGCCATTGGATGTGTGCTTGCACAACCTACTGGTGAAGGTAATATGGATCTTCCAATTGCCTATGCTAGTCGGCAATTGAATGCAGCTGAACGAAATTATACCACTACTGAGAGAGAAGGTTTAGGCATGATATATGCAGTTAAGAAATTTAGACACTATTTGCTTGCAAACAAGTTTAAATTTTTTACTGACCATCAAGCATTGTTATATCTCGTGAACAAGCCATGCAATACAGGAAGATTAGTAAGATGGTTCCTCCTATTAATGGAATATGATTTCGAGGTTGTGGTAAGGAAAGGTAGGACTCATTTGAGGGCAGATCATCTCTCTAGGCTCACATCTGGAGAAGCCCCACAAGGAGTATCAGATGATCTTCCTGATGCTTACTTGTTTAATTTGGAAGTGGTGCCGCAGTGGGCTAAGCCATTGGTGCCAGTATTGACATACGGGCCTAACCATCCTGTAGTAAACACACGGAATAGAGAGGTTGTGAAAGCCCAGAAGTACCACATCATGGCAGGAAGCATGTACAAGCACACAGATCTAGGAATCTTGGCTTGTTGTGTGGAAGAGGACGAGCACAATAAATGGTTGCAATTAGCACATGTAGGTGCATTAGAGCAACACTATTCAAAGCAACGAACCTTACAGACACTAAGGAGACTCGGAGTACATTGGCCAACTATGGAAGCTGATGTCCAAAGGTTGTGCAAGGAATGCTCAATCTGTCGCACTAAACCACCTGTGGAACATGCCACTCTTTATCAAGTGTCCATAGTGCCAAATTGGAGTGACCCACTAGTATCCTTCCTGAAGGCAAAAACATTCCCTCCGGATATGACCTTGGCTAGGAAAAGGAGTTTAGAACAAGAAGCCCAAGATTACTCACTCATTGGTGATAATCTATATAAGCGTGGTAAAGATGGTTACCTACGGCTATGTGTCCATGAAAGTGAATATCTCAAGATCTTGGAAACTGCTCATCAAGGTGTAGCAGGAGGACACTTTGGACCAGATCGGGTGATCAAAGCAATTCTATTTGCGGGCTTCTGGTGGCCGACCCTTCACATGGATGCACATACCTATGTGAAACGTTGTGATGTCTGTCAGAGAACTCAGTATCCTATGCGTAAAGATGAGATGCCACTGAAACCTATGATGGGTGGACGTGCATTCTCTAAGTGGGGAATAGACTTTGTGGGTCCTATTAATCCCCCTGCTAAGGGTTCCCATGCAGAATATATCATTGTTGCAACAGACTATCTAACAAAATGGGTAGAGGTAAAAGCCACAACGAAGAACAATGCTCAAACAACAGCCAAGTTTTTATTTGAGAATGTGTTCACAAGATACGGACTACCCATAGAGCTAGTCAGTGATAGAGGCACCCACTTCTTAAATGAAGTTATTGAAAATCTGCTCCAAGAATTCTTGGTAGTTCATAAGAAGTCTGCCCCCTATCACCCCCAAGCTAATGGCCAGGCTGAGAGCACCAACAAGATCTTATGCAATGTACTGACAAAACTAGTAAACAATAAACGCTCTCATTGGGACAAACAGCTACACCATGCTGTTTGGGCATACCGAGTCGCCTACAAAACGGTACTCCAAGCCACCCCCTTTCATATGGTATTTGGCCAAAACGCGGTGCTACCTTTGGATTTCTTAATACCTACATTAAAAGTAGCACAAGAGCACGAATGGACGGGTCATGAACTCTCCTCTAGACTTTTTGACCTTGAACGATTAGGAGAAACTAGACTGAGAGCAGCTGCAGGGATATATGCAGCTAAGAAGAGACAGAAAGCATACTTTGATGCCCACGTGAAGGATAAGGGCCTAAAAGCAGGAGATCTAGTTTTAGTTTACACACTGAAACAACACGCAAGGAAGCTAGAAAAGAGAGGTTACGGACCTATGATCATCAATAGGATCTCCACGAGTGGAGCAGTACAACTAGCCACTTTAGAGGGTGACGTTCTCCCAAGCTATATAAGCGGATGCAGAGTCAAGTTGTATCAGGAACCCCTCATGGAGGAAATGCTAAGTCGACTCAATACTGCTAAGAAACGCAAAGAAGAAGAAAAGCGAATTCGAGAAGAAGCCCAAGCAGAAGCCTTAGAGCGCATACGGAGAATGAAATTAAGAAGACAAGGTAGGGAGCAACCTGTGCCAGATGCATGTGCAAATCAAGGATATCATGTGGCTATGTGTGAAGTTTCAGGTGTTAGCTCATATAGGGTAATTGATCGACGTCCTTTCATAACCGTAGATATAGGGCAAGGAAAGAGTGCAAGGACTGTAAGAGCCTTGATTGACTCAGGTGCAGCCACTAGTGCTGTTAAATTGTCTCACTGTCAAGAGTTGCAATTAACTGTCAAACCTGTGGAAGCATATCTCGTAGGATTGGGAGGCGTGGAAACCCCTTGCATGGGCGAGGTGGAACTTCCCCTCTATATTCATGATGAGACAATGACAGTTAAAGTACTAGTGTGTCAAGACGAGGACCTCACTGAACCCCTTGTCTTGGGTCAAGACTGGATCTATGACCAAGCAGTCAGCTTAAACCTAAGAAGTGGACTTCTTCAGGTATGGGTCAATCACAGTCGAATTACAGTAAAGTTAGAGAATGGAGCACTCAAGGAACTAGGAAAGGCACACACTCCTGGTCCTTCCAGGAGTACACATGAAGATGACCATGCTGTTCTTGTCCAAAACTATGTGTTGCAGAGGAATGATGTTTGCAAAAAAGGAGTCAGGGATGTGACGGAACCCCCTTTTTTTCCAAAGGCCAGAGAGAAGCAGCAACCAAAGGTGGACCAACGGCAGAAGAAGCAGGGTACTACCTATGTCGGAGATCACAAGCACCTGCGCAGCAAAATGTCTCAGCTAGTGAAACAAGTGTGGGTGCGGAAAGGTGAACACCCGGTTGCACTCAAGTCAACCACACGCGCAAAGCCTCTTATTAGTAACCAACAACACAACACTAATAAGAAGTCTTTCAGAAGTTCTTCTGCTAATGTCAAGTCTATTTGGGTGCCCAAGAAGTCGATGAAGGCTAGCCCACAATCAAGACACATTTGGGTGCCTAAGGCTTGTTTGCGGGCTCAAATAGCTACACCAAGACCACACCCTATACAGCATGATCCATTCACTCGCACAGTCGGCATCCACTCGTTTTCAGCACTCAAGAACACACCGAGTCCCATGAGCACGAACAGAATCACTTGTAAATGGGTCCCTAAAAAGTCTCATTTTCAAGCCGACCCACCCATAAAGCTCTCGAGAGTCTCTACGAAACCAAGAGCAAAACCCATCCACTACATTTGGCAGCCTAAGACTTGTAACAAACCCCCGGACCCCAATTGTAAATCCATGCTATCCTACTAACCCCATCACTATCACACTACATCATTCCACTTAGCTCTTAGGTGTACTGAACTCCTAACCACACACACTCACACCGAGCACTTACTAACCCATTAATCTCTCCCAACCCTCGTGTTAATGTTGTAATGGGAGCAACAACGGTTCTCTCTTGTCCTGTACAATGTTAACACTAGTTTCTATATTCTCACAGAGACAGGGAGCAAGAAGTAACATGGCAGAGACGGTAGGAACTAGCTCCCAGGCAGGTACCACCCCCCAAATTGTGGACATTGAAAGCCTTCCGGTGGAGGAGGAATTAAAGGAACGACCAGTGGCATTAAGGGCATTACATGCCATACCAATTCAGAATCCTCCACAGGGTCACACAATGCCGGTGGGCAAAACCTCACACTGGTTCAGTGATGTTGCGGGACCTCTGGGTGAAGGCACATATATGTGGGAGTCCGAGGTAGAATTCAATGGACGTTGGGGCAGATACCACTTCTTTACCAGAGAATTTGAAAAGCTACAGAATAACGAAGGACTGAAGCCGATATGGAAGAAGGCTGGGCTCTATGATTATTTCAAGTTCCAACTACCAAAGCCCGATTTTCTAAGGTGCTCATACCTGATTAGCACCCTCACTCCAAGTAAAGACAAAAAAGGATACAGCTCCTTTGTACTCCCATCACTCACAAGGGGCAATGAGCTGAAGCGTTTCCGCTTGACTATCAACTTGGTAAGAGAAGCTCTCGACATGAAAGGTATGCATATTCCTACGGAGAAAGAGACTATGGTCCCCGATAATATGAAGAACAGGAACCTGACGAAGTTAAAGGACATGGTTGCGATGACTCCTACGATCGCCATTCATTTGCGGATGGTCATGCAACATTTCGCATTCCCCGCGCAAGACAGGTTCACAATGCCTCCCAAGAAGATCTGGTTTAGCCTCTACTTAGCGGATGCTTTTGATTTGACAATCAATATGCCCCAGTGGATTATAGACCAGATCCATATGGCCCATCAAAGATGGTATAAGAAGCAAAGATCTGTACTCTATGGATGTTGTGCGCTTACCAGAATCGTGTATAGATGTCTCGCCTATGATGTACCGGTGCAAGGGCTCTCATTTGGTCCAGAGCACAGGAGTTTCAACGCAGATTGTCAGCCGTCGGACCTCCCTCAAAGAAGATGAGAGGCACCGTACAGATGCCTTGTGCACAACCCCGCGGTGCAACGCTAACACCAGAAGCAACTCCAAGGCTTCCTCGAAGAGTGCAACCATTTACTATCAGGTTACCCAGGCACAGCACAGATGGCCCTAACCTTGTGTTTCCACCAGTGCCTACTGATCTGGAATTTCCTCATGGATTTACCTTGGAAGATCTAACGGATGAAGAAGTGGCTAGAATTATTGAAGCTGTTAATGCGGAAGTTGAGGCAGAGCAGGGTAGTGGACAACAAACGGCTACACAACAACCCCAGACAAGACAACCAGAAGTGGTAGAAGTGGCAGATGAAGAAGAAGGAGACCAAGAAGAGGAACAAGAGGGATTTTCTGATGAAGGGACGCATGACTATGAGCAAGAAGTTATGCAGGAGCTAGAGGGTGCCCCAGCATATACAAAAGAGTTGAAAAAGCTCCACGATACCATCAACAGGGTCCAACAACAACATAAGTTATCCCTTGTAGCAGGAAAGGCTATCATGCACCGAATCCTTGAGGAGGAGGGAGTTGACGAACAGTACCGTGCCACACTAGATATGATCTCTGATGCCCTAGGAGTACCTGAGGCAGTGCAGACTGTAACATAATCCCAGTAGGAGATGGTTGAACTACACCCTAAGAGAGAGGATTAGGAAGTAATCCTCAACCATGGCTTTTGGGGCAAGTGGTTAGCCCATCACATTCCTAACCAAGAGGTTGTGAGTTCAATTCCTTACATTGGTATCAGAGCCTAGGAAGTAGGCTTGGAAAAAGTGGAATGATCCAATGGCCTCTTAAAAAGGCGCTTGGGCATCCTCTATGTGAAAGGGTAGGAATTGTGGAAGGAGCGCACGTCGGTTTCAAGGATGGACCTTACAATGATTGAGGTGTATCTCTCAATCCGTATGTCGGATTGAGGCATGTGATATACCGTTGGAAAGCTCTCGGAACGAACTTTCCAATGAGCTAACTTGGAAGTGTGAATTCCTTGGGAATCCTTGGGTGGCACGTGATTGAGTGTTCAAGATACCAAGCATGGGTGAGAACAAGGTTCAAGACTGAGGTTGAGAACAAGGGCTCGAGACACCAAGGTTGCGAACACGAAGGTTCAAGACACCAAGGTTGAGGGCAAGGGTTCAAGAGACCAAGGTTGCGAACAAGGTTCAAGAAACTATGCGAGGTTGAGGAACATCAATTCAAGGGCACCTAGGGAGTTCAAGGGACTGATCACCGAGGCTAGAGGGATACAAGAGCAGATCATTCAGGACAATGATCGACCAAGGGGGGAAGAATGTAACATAATCCCAGTAGGAGATGGTTGAACTACACCCTAAGAGAGAGGATTAGGAAGTAATCCTCAACCATGGCTTTTGGGGCAAGTGGTTAGCCAATCACATTCCTAACCAAGAGGTTGTGAGTTCAATTCCTTACACAGACGGCCCTGGCACAATCACGCAGAATGGAAAGAAGATACGAAAGACGTCCCCCACGAGCAGGGAAACAAATGAATGTGTTAGGATCAGGACCACAAGGCACCCCCACAACCACGGGCACTGCACACACCGCTCACGACACCGAGGAAGCCCATATATCAAGTGCACCTTCATCACCTCCCTTACCACCTTCGCCTCCCTCTCCACCACATTCACCTCCCATGACCAATGTAACAACCACTGTTACCGCCTCCGGACCCACCGCCACGACTGAAGCACAAACCGCCAATCAACCCACACACCCTCTCGACACCTCCCGTGCATACACCTCCACTACCACTGTAACCCTCACGGTGGCCACTGACATTCCCATTCCCCCACTCACACTTTCGGGCAGTTCACAGTCACAATTGCACACACCACTATACACATTCACCACAATCACTGCACCCATAATTCCACTATTCACAATCACTCCCACTACTGTTTCCACCACGGATTTTATGGACATATCACCTTCCACCGCACCTCTCCCTCCCCCCATACCACCACAATCTCCCATTCCCCCACCACCCACTTCACCATTTTCCAGCACTGCATTCACACTTCCCTTCCCCTTTCCCTTCCCCTCTGCACATAACACCATCCCTGCATCCATCCCCATTAATAATGTATTCAATAATATGTATCAGTGCATGTCTCAATTACAACAACACTATCAGCACCTCGATGCTCAGCATACAAGCTTGTTCAGGAGACATGAGGAGTTACAAGGAAGATTCATTGATTTAGAGAAAGAAAAGCATCAATTACATCAGCAGTTTAGTGCATTGCAAGAACAACATGAGCAACTAGTGGCAAATCCACCACAGCCAGATGCAAACGAAAGACAACATATGGATGATTTGCTACACTCACAAATCACAGAGAACCTCAAGCTCCGCCGCAACATGGCTCTATTACGAAAGCATATGTCAGCAGCCCTAGAAGAAAATAGACGGCTTCAGACACAAAATGAAGAGAACTTGGAGTTAGCCATGGAAGGTTCCCCACAGGAAATTGACCCAGAGAGATTTAAGGCTATTCCCTCGGACAATATGTAGATCATATTGGAAACCCATGCGGATCTCCTCGAAGCCCATGCAGCATTAGAAAAGGAAAGAGACGAACTACGAAGGCAATTGGCAGCTCAACCAGCACCACCCGAAGAAGTCCCGACCACAGCTGACACAGCTGACAAAGTAGCAGCGCTCAAAGCACAAATCGAAGAATTGCAAAAGAAAGTGCTCGTATATGAACGCCAACCCTCCCCCTTGGCAGAACCAGACGTTCCAATGCCAGCACCTGGAGGCAAGCAGACAGCAGAGAGTATCGACACCCTGGAAATCGAGGCTCCGGAATGGATGCAGAAATTGGAAAAAGTGGCCACAACCCATGATGACAGGGTAGCAGTCCAGATAGCATCGATGTCACGCTTAGAAGAGGTGGTCATTAAATCGGACTATTTTAGGAACCTCTCTCATCACAGGTGGATCGGCACCTCCGACGACCTGTATGTTCCTTTTTGCGTCTTGATGGCAGACTATAATGCTGAAATCAAGCACCACACCTCACGAGAACCAACCTCTGCTACACAGTTCGCACCCGATGATATCCCAGATAGTGCCAAGCAGGGAAATATTCGCCAACCAACCTGGAGGATTCGGCTTCTGGAAACCTATCCGGAAATGAATCGCACCTGGAATAACATGCCCCTATATATCAAGTACAATCCTTGCTACTGCCTTGTTTTCAGAAGACGGTCGTGGCCAGAATACACAAAGATGGTGCTAACAAACAAAGGCTGCGAGAAGTGGCTCAACTATTTCTACTTGGCGCCACCTAAAGGTCAACCTACTGTAGGGTATATGATATCGACAATTCGGCATTGGGGTGTCAGGTTCAAAAACGTACCAGATGTCATGACACAGATGTGTCTTAAAATTTTTGAACTCATGATAGTCACCTTCCGGACCTTCAAGAATGTTAAGGAACCTCACCTCTCTGCGCTCGGATTTAATGAAGGCAATCAGGATTTAGTTTATGACATGAGCACAACGCCCTCTATCAATGTTGTTTATGCATGGCATGCCCGCATAAAGTACCTACCGGCCTGCTTCAAAGAAACATTTGAAGAGATGTTTGTCAAAGGGTTCTGGGAATATCACTCAGAGATTTTCATTCCCAGGCCCTCACATTTATTACAATTGTTTGCAGTGGAACAAGCTCTCCACTCCGAAAAGTTACGAATGCCACATCCAGAGGTTCCTGGGCCGGTAGATTGGGATGCTCTTCTCACCGACTTGGCCAAAGGATTGAGGATCTCCGAACATCACTTAGCCCAAGATGTTGTTGAGTACTACATCCAAAAACCCTCCCAACAAGGGTCTGTCAGGGACGACAGACGCGAGAGAGGGGGGGGTGTTAGCAGTAGACAAGGGACTAAAGGACTGACAAGGCATGGCAGTCAGAGAAGAGAGTCAGAGGGGAGAGAAGGCATAGGCAAACAAGGGAGTCAACGACGATCGGGCAAGTAGGCCAATAATTTTCTTCATGAAGAAGCAAGTACGAGCATTCACGCAGATCTAGCACTAAGGCAACCCTTTAATTTTTCAAATCCTTACACAAATTAAAAGTAATTCTCATCACTTACAACCCTTGTAAATACCATGTTCACCTTTTTGTAGCTCCATTTTGTGCAAGCCGAGGAGTCCTTGAGCTTGAGGAGCCTTAGAAGTACCTACCTATCAAATTTCATATTTTTTAGATCTCGTTTGAGCCCTCAAATAAGCCCTGGAACCTAATTTTTAACTAGGCCGGACACTAGGTCTGGACAGGGCCAAAGCTAGTCAAAAACTATAAAAGGAGCTAGAGAGCTCATTTTTGGTTAGATTGTAATTGAAACAAACTTTTAAGAGCTTTCTGAAAGTAATCTAAGAACTCCATTGCTCCTCACTCTTTTTAATATTGCACCCCGTTGAAAGAGTACACCACCTGAGACAAGCCTGCATACCTGCTGACCTCGATGTGTAACGTGCATCTTCTTTCCGGCTTCCTCATAAGCACGATGGTATGAGGCAAATTTTTTGTAAAAAGGAGTAATGGTGTGTAGAGATTTGAAGTGTCAAGGGGAATCAGTAAGAGAGATCGGGGGTGATTCTGATATGCTTATGTAGTCAGAGAGAGAAAGCTACAACCATTATTCTTCAAACTTGAACGCAAGCATAAACCTGCGTTATTCTGTACGTGAGAAGAAAGTGTGTGAGCAGTATGCGGATGTGTGCCAACCAATCCCCGGCCTATAGTGCAACCGAATGTGAGCATTGGGCAAGTGATCGATGGCAGTTCCATTGACTTTGTTAGGGATTTTTCTTTTATATGACATAGGATGTGAGTTAATGTCCTAGTCCCATCAGGATTGATGCAAGTTCTACATATGCTTCCAATGATGATGTCGTTTCTGTTCGCTCATTTAGTCATGCAAACTCGCTCACAAATTCAAGCGCATATGAGGAAACTGCTTTGAAAGCATTGAAATCCTTGCACCATTGATTATTGCACTTGGTGGGGTGAATGAGGATAGAAACAAAAAAAAGGGGGAGAGTGAGACCAAGGGTGAGAAAAATGGCATGTGTGATAGGGTAAAAGAATATGTGTGTGCGAGTATATGTGGGTACACGTGGGTGTGTATGGTGGAAGATACAGGTCCGATTTTGTGTGCAGGTGAATATAGGTGTATAATAGTAAGTGGGTATGTGAGCATGGTGTGTTTGAATATATGTGCGTGAGTTTGGGTGAGAATGCATGTGTAAATGCATGTGTGTAGAAGGAAGTGAGAGAAAGGAAATAAAAGGGAGGATGATATTGAGAAATAGATATAGAGAAAGGGAGAGAAAGTCAATGTGGGTGTGTGTGTGTGAGTGAAAGAAAAAGAAAAAATAGGTGAGAAAGGGTGACTGAGGGTAGTGACGGGTGCATGTGAGTGTATGAAGAGAAAGAGAGGTTGAGAGGGAAAAGGAGCCGGTTGCTCGTCTCGGTGCTTTTGCTCGGGACTTCCAAGGTGTGTAGATTTGAGGATAGTTGTGAAACAAGGTGATAGTGTAAGAAAAAGTTAGGCAAAATATCATTGAGAATAGGCACTTTCCCTTGGACCAAATGAGTAAACATTTTGGTGCGTTTGCCGGGAAGCATATGAACTAGTACATATACAAAGGAAGAATTCCTCGAGGGATAATTATGGGCTCCAGGTAATCCAATTGGACCGATTGCGAGGGGTTTGAACAAAATAAAGTCTTGTATAATCACTTTTTCATTGGGCATTAGAACCAAACATTTTGGTGCGTCTGCCGGGAACTAGCTTGGCACGTCTCTATAAGAGAGTGCCATAGGTTCGCCTAGCGCCACATGTTGGCCGAGCTTGCGGACCCCAAGATCTAGTACATGAGCGAGGGGAGCTCATCGTCAAGAGCAACACAAACTCAAAGAGAGGAACGCGCTCAGAGAAGAGCCCTTGAAAGAGAAAGGAGAAGGTGGGAACCGCCAGGTGAGTGGACCTCGATTGGTTCGAAGAAATCAGCCAAAAACGTGTACTCCCGTAGGAGAGTTGCGAATCAAGTGCGGAAGTTTGAAGGAGGGATCCTGAGGCCACGTGCACTAAATTTCTGGGATCGAAGTGATATTGACATCACACCTTTGTTCGAAATGGCTCAGCGGATTTCGGTTCACTTGGGGGACTTCACCAAGTTCTCAGGTACTTGGGAAAAAGATCCGGATAGTTTTATCCAGTTGTTTGAGGTTACTTGTGAGGCCAATGACGTAGTTGACCAGGATCAAAGGTTGAGAATTTTTCCGGCTATTCTCCGTGATGAGGCAGCCAATTGGTATGGGAATCTGACACCACAAGAGCGTGGAACTTATCAAATGCTCAAGGAAGCCTTCTTGGCAAAGTTTCGATGACAAGGCTTCCAAGATAGATTGGCACAACAGATGGATTACTTGCGGCAAGGAGTCAATGAGAGCATCGATAACTACATTCAAAGAATGGAAACGTTGGTAAGAAAGATGGGCGCGAATGCCCCGAACGATGAGACATTGAAACAAAGATTCATTTCGGGATTGAGAGATCCCACGTCAGAGCAGCATATCAGCCTGACAAGACCTGCAACTTTAATGGATGCTAAAGAACAAGCAAGGCTTTGGGAGGAAGTCCAATTATGCCAACAAAGGAAGATGGAACTCTTATACGAGCCAATGGGAGGCCCGGGAAGCATACCAATGAAAGATCCGGGTCAAGGAAGTCCCACATTGACGACTCCAGCTTTTGTAGCTACCACTAGCACGCCAGGCGAGGTAAAGCCTGCGCTAACTGAAGAACGAATATTGGAATTGGTCACGCAAGCTATAAAAGCTGCCACACTGACTCAAGAGACATACACAGTAAAACCAGAGGTCACAACAAACCCGAATCAAGTGTTTCGATCAAATACATGGTGTGGAAAGTGTCATGGTTACGGCCATTTGGCTTCAGAATGCCCTACAGTCTCAAGAGTATTCACAGATAGATCACCACCTAGAATGCGTTGCACTTTTTGTGGAAGAACAAATCACACAGAGGACCGATGTTACAACAAGAGAACCTATGAAGAGAGGACCATGAAATCGGGAGATACAAGAGAGAGACCTTATACGGGATTGCCCGCTCAAAGTGTCCCACCTACATCTCGTTGGGAAAACAGACCGACATACGGATATGGTGCTCAAGGTCAAGGAGGAGACTATCCAAGAGGAGTCTCACGTGATCAAAGGAGAGATGGTCCAATCCAGTGTTGGAGATGCCATGGCTTTGGCCATACTCAATCTAGATGTCCAAATGAAAAGAAGCCAATTGATTATACCCCACTATGTAGGTACTGTAGTGGAGAGGGCCACTTTGATGAAGATTGTCCAAAACGAAGAGCTGCCGCCGGCAAGGAAAAAGGGCCAGTAGGGTCCTCGAATTATGTTGATACTCAGATGCATTCCACATCGAGAGCTCAAGAGCAAGTTCCCACGATCGGGGTAGTGTTCAAGACACCGAACCCTCAAGAAGGCTCTAGCTCGTCAATGCACTTTGTGGATGCTTACGAGGCCAAAAAACCACATAAAGAGCCAACTGTGGCAGTAGTCACAAGGACTCAAGAGTATTCAAAGAAGAATCCAGGATGCGAATGTGAAGAAGGGAGTCAAGAGAAGATCGCTGAGCGTGAAGAGGTAGAAAACCAACTTGGAGGATTTGCTGAGCAGTAAGAGTTTGAGGATGGGGAAGAAATTGAGATCCTTCCACCCGTGACCAAGGAGTTTGTGCCGGGCATAGCACCATTCCCCGAAAGATTAAGGGCTCCGAAGTGTAGAAAGGAAAGACAAAGTTCGGAAGAAGTAGATATTGTAAAGTTGCTCGCTGACACGGAAGTCACGCTGGACATTGGCACATTGCTAAAATGTTCACCTGTTTATAGGAAACAATTCTACAACGAATATATTAAGAAGCCGAGGAAAGCTCGAGATAAAAAGAGACAAGATAAAGACGTCCAAGGAATCATTCAAAGTATTACGATGCAAATTGATTCAAATGCTCCAGCTGTGAGGGTCGAAATTAAAGGATATGCAGTCCCTGGTGCTCAGTTAGATAGTGGAGCCGCAGTTAACCTTATGACTGAGTTCATGATGAAAGCTTTGGGCCTCAACCACATGGAAGAGACGCCGATGTCTTTGAGAATGGCAGATCAAACACAAGTGAAGCCTGTGGGTCTTTTGAAGAATGTAAGCATAGTTGTGGGCGGTTTAGAGTTTAAAGTTGATTATCTGATAGTAAGACCAAGGACCTCAGAGGCTACCTTCTCGATCTTACTTGGACGGCCATGGCTGGTGCAAGCCGAATGTGTGCATGACTGGCGCACAGGTTTTATTTCAATCGGGCCAAAGTCTGATCGGATTCAAATACAAGTATCCACACCCTCGAGCAACAAAAAGAAAGCAATAATAGTCGATGAGATGGAAAAGAAAGAAAAGGAGAAAGCAAGGCAAGGGATTGCACGAGCTAGGTTTTCTTTGAACACGGACACCTACAAGAATCTGCTTCAAGACGGGTTCAACTTGCAGCTCTTTAAGAATCAAAACATGAAGATGGGAGAATATCAAAATCCATTGCTCTATAACGACGATTCCGATCAGGAGTTGTTAGGATGGTTGACACATACAAGTGACTTTGAGTGCTACCTTTTGAGTATAGACGCAAGTAAAAACAAAGCTACTCAATCCCTGGAGAAGGGAACTTCAAAAGAAGAGTTGAAACTGGAGTTAGCTCCGACAATGGAAGTACAACAGTTGAGAGAAAGGGTTAGAGTGCTAGAAGAAGAGCTTCTAAGGAGAAGTCGGCAATCAGATAGAGAAGTGGAAAGTAAAACTAAAGTGCGGGAAGCCATTGCAAAAGCTGAACTTAAGAAATTGGGTGCAGTTGAAAAAGAACAAAACAATGATTTACTGGCCAACCATGCACACGTGATTGGAGAGCACGTCCCAATCACAGTGTCATTGAGGAATAAGGAATATTCGCGAGAAGCTCAATTGGAAAAATGGGAAGTTTTTCCAGAAAAGTTCTTGAGTGTGGGGTCAGAGCTACCAGATGAAGTACGAGATTGTATTAAGTTGACACTTAAAAATTTTGGCAAGGCCTTTGCATGGTCATACAATGATTTGAGAGGAATTGATCCCCGAATCTGCCAACATTATATAGACTTGGAAGAAGGCACACGACCAATATGTCAACGACTTAGGCGGACAAATCCAGTCTACTCGGAATTGATCAAGTTGGAATTGACTAAATTATTGGAAGCAGGATTCATATATCCCATCGCATCTAGTGAATGGCTATCACCAATTGTAGTTGTTCCGAAGAAAAATAAGAAAATCCGTATTTGCATAGATTATCAAAAGCTGAACGAGCGCACGAAGAAGGATCATTTCCCCTTGCCCTTTACTGATCAAATCTTGGACAGAGTGGCTGGCCATAAATTGTACTCATTTTTGGATGGTTTCAGTGGATACAACCAGATCCAAATCCATGAAGAGGATCAATCAAAAACTACTTTCACGACAGAATGGGATACGTACGCATATCGTGTGATGCCATTTGGATTATGCAATGCACCGGCCACATTCCAGAGGGCAATGATAGCTGCATATCAAGACTACTTGCAGCATTGGATGGAGATATTCCTCGATGATTTTGCAATCAGGGGCAATGATGAAAACATGATGGAGAGGATCGAAGCGATTAAGAAGAAGCATTGAAAAAAGCATCGCATTAAATCCTCAAAAGTGTACATTTGGAGTACGAAGAGGATTGCTTTTGGGACATGTTATTTCTGAAAAAGGAATCGCGGTTGACGAGGATAAAGTAGAAAAAATTGGACAACTTCCACCTCCTCAAAACTTGCGGCAACTCAGAGGATTCTTGGGGCATGCTAATTATTATCGACGTTTTATATTAAATTTTGCATCAATAGCGGCACCACTGACGAATCTTTTGAGGAAAGACCAACAATACCAATGGACTGAAGAGTGTCAAGTTGCATTCGACTCGATCAAAGAGAGATTGATAAATGCACCGATTTTGGTAGCACCCGACTGGACGAAAGAATTCCATGTGCATACCGACGCTTCTCATACTGCGGTTGGAGCAGTACTATGCCAAGCCGATGAAAAGAAGTTGGACCACCCTATTTATTACGCAAGTCGCAATTTGAATAGCACTGAGAGGAACTACACGACTACAGAGAAGGAATGCCTCTCGATGATCTTTGCGGTGAACAAGTATCGGCATTACTTGATGGGAAAACACTTCACGTTTTATGTGGATCATGAAGCCCTAAAGTACATCATTAATAAACCCGAGCTATCAGGGCGATTGATGAGGTGGATGCTACTCCTCCAAGAATTTCAGTTCACAGTGGTAACCAAACCAGGCAAAGCACATATATTGGCTGACCATTTATCTCGAATTGTTAATGAGGAGCCAATCTCTGGTGTGCCCGACGATGCTCCTGATGGGCATCTATTCCAGGTTGATGCTAAAGTACCTTGGTATGCCGACTTGGTGAACTTCTTGTGCACTACTAAATATCCGCCAGGAGCAAGCAAGAGAGAGAAGCAAAAACTATTAGCATTGGCGAAGCACCATAACATCATTGGGGGGAAACTCTATCGATATTTTGTTCATGAGAGCATTTATCGGAGGTTTCTCGAGGAAGAAGAAGAAAACCTAGTGTTGTGGGCTTTACATGATGAACCCTACGGTGGGCATTTTGCTGGTGAACTGACGCCAAGAAAGATTTTATTGGCTGGGTATTGGTGGCCAACGCTGTTCAAAGACTCGCACACATACTGTAAGAAATGTGACAGATGCCAACGAATGGGCAAACCCACATTAGCACATGCTGCTCCTCTCACGCCGGTGCTCGCTCTTAAGCCCTTTGAGAAGTGGGGAATTGATTTTGTGGGGCCTATTGATCCTCCCTCAAGACGTAGATCCAATAGGTATATCTTAGTCTATACTGACTATGTTACCAAGTGGGTAGAAGCTAAAGCTCTGAAGACTGACCGAGCCGTTGATGTTGCTAAATTTTTGTACGAACAAATCATCACTCGATTCGGATGCCCGTTGGAAATAGCAAGTGATAGAGGAACACATTTTGTCAACGAATTGATCGAAGAATTAATGGAATTATATAAGATCAAACATAGGAAAAGCACTCCATATTACCCGAGGGCAAATGGACAAGTGGAGGTCACCAACAAGGTACTGGAACAGATTCTGACAAAGACAGTAGCTGTGCATAGGAGAGACTGGGATGAGAGACTTTTGGAAGCTTTGTGGGCATATCGAACATCCTACCGAGTGACGACCAAGAGCACTCCATTCTCCCTAGTATACGGCGAGGAAGCCATCTTTCCCATCGAAAAAGAAGTTCCAACATTAAGAGTGGCCATCGAAGCCAGGTTGGGCGAGGAAGAGTCATTGAAGGAAAGGTACATACAACTGGTCAAGCTAGAAGAAAAGAGACTCATTGCACAGCAAAGTCTGGAAGCTATCCAGAAGAGACGTAAAGAGAGGCATGATAAGAATCTCAAGACCTATGCAATTCAAGAAGGGGATTTGGTACTAGTCTATGATAGTAAATATTATAAATTCCCGGGGAAGTTACAAACAAGATGGGCAGGACCGTTTAAGGTGGTGGAACTCAATTCCAATGGTTCCATGCAAATTCAAGATTTAGGAGAAGAATCTGCTCCCGTGAAGGTTAACGCGCTTAGAGTTAAACCATATTTCACGTGACATTAGGACGGGAGAAGGCAGACGAGATTCAAGCAGAAGGACGAAGTAGACTCCTTGTACATAGACGAATAGTTATATATATATATATGCGCATATGTAAGCTATGATTTGTGTGTTATAAATTTTCTTCCTTGCTAGCTTAGGAATTTTGGACTTCTAATATTTTTTGTGTTATGCAGAGACTGTTAGGAGCTAAGTAACAAAATGGCAGATCAAATAACGCAAATCTATTTGTACGAGCTAAGGATATATTTCTCGGACCAAACATTCGCCTGCATGGACATAGATGTCGACGACTTTGAGACGGAATATGATGTAGAGGAAGCGCATTGGCTGGTATGCTTTATAAACCAGGATTTGGGTGTTGCATTTTACATTGAGTGTTTTGAGGAATACCTGGCTCGACATGTAGGATGGGCGGGAGAATCGATATTACTATTTCGACCCTTCGAGGGAAATGCCTAACGAAGAAAATGATATCACTTGGGCTTGGGCAGATGTGCTAACGATAGGAAGTGATGACAGAGCTCCTGAAGTTGAGCCTGACTCGCCCTAGGGAAGTTGTCGGGATGCGAGTACGATGTGAGGCTACATGAGATATCCCGGAGACTCACATTCTAGGACACCTAAGGATAGGTATACGAGGGACTAAGGCATAGCCGGATGTAGTTATCAAGTGAAGAGTCAAATCAGTGAATACATATGTAGTGAAGAGGTGGTTGATCTGTCAAAGGCTAGAGTGTATATGTTTGCATGTATGTGTGGGAACAGTGGGAAAAATCCCTTTCTTCCTCTCCCTAATTCTCAGGACTTGGGTGAAGTAATTAACTATGAAAAAAAGAAGAAAAAAAGAAAAAGAAAAAATTTTTGTTGATTGTGATCATACCAATGCGCTATGGTGAGCTAGTAGGTGGGTGGATCTATCTTAGCTGGGTGGTTAGGACCACGAGCCGCAGCTAGTTTTGCCATAGGCTTGGGAGGTATATGTTTGTGTCTTAGCTACGCGCCATAACGGGTTGGTAGGTAGGTGGAGCCATCGTGGCTGGGTAGTCACGACCATGAGCCGCATCCAGCTTCGTTATGGGCTAGATGATATATGTTATGTGTTATCATTGTGTGTTTGTGTGTTGTGCGCTGCATTGCATTGGTAGATGGGTGGAATCAACCTGATCGGGTGGTCAGGTCCATGAATCGCATCTAGTGTCAATGTAGGCCAACGTGTGAATATAAATAAAATCTACATATGCAAAAAGTCCCCACTCCTGAGGGGGAGAGAGAGAGAGGAGAGGGCGATGATCGCCTGGAAGGGAACGTTATTTGCTTGTGTGATTGGTATGTGATGGCTTGTGACAGATCAGCTCACTTCGAATCAACATTTTTGAAGGCACGGAGACTCTATATGTACTTATGGATGAGGCTTTAGCGAGGTAATGCAACGGTCTTGCTTTATAACTTGTGTGCTCTATCTAAGGGTTTTTCTAGTATGTGAAACACTCTAGTTTTTTATGTAGGTCTTCACTTGCACTCAAATCTCGACGGCTTTTGTGGGACGACGATGGAGATTCTTCGGGAATGTCTAGTCATGGAATAATTGTACATAGCGAAGGGTAGGTGCAATAATGGGGTATGCATTTTGGGTATGTTGCATCTCCTGTTGTATTCATTTCAGTTGTTGTTGTTTATTTTGGTATTTCCGTTTCTATTTGTTCGCGATGATAGTTGCATGTGTAAAACATGGAAAGGTATGAATGTGATATTTTAATTGAGGCTTTTTTTCATAATGGAATGCATGAGCAAATTGATGCATGGTTGAAATGGAATTGCATATATGTGCATGTTATTGGATCATTTTGGAAGTGAATGATTTGTATGTATTCATGAGTGATTTTTTTTGAGCACTAACAACTTCAATGAGTGCAGGTCCACTTGGAACGATGGCTCGATGGGAAGGTATGCAAAATAGGTGTACACTGACATTTTCGTGGATGTTTTGATTTTATTGCAGCAAGAATGGCTTGTCGGGGACGACTTCGCAAATAAGAAGAGGGAAGTATGTTAGCGCAGAATATGGTTGGTTTTAATGCGCTAATGTGGTTCTATTTGGCAGGAAATACATTTGATTTCAGGTACTTGGAGATTGGATTTGATGATTGATGAGAAGCATGTGGAGGCATTGGTAAAGAAAAACAGGGATATCAATTATGAATTATAATGAGAAGTCAAGCATGGGCTGTTTGAACGAGAAAGGGCCAGAACTCGAACAAGAAGAAATTGTGAAGAATGCTTCGATTTGGAGGTTCCGGTGACGGTGGGATCTTCTTATTGCAGATTGCAGAAGCGAAATGTGCTCTTATGGTCCTCTTTGATTATTTCTCATGCTAAAGTTGGGCTTGTGCAAGATGCAATTGCACTATTTTGTCAAATGCATATGGAAGGAGCTCTGCCAAATAAGGTTACATTCTCTAGAATGTTGTCTGTTTTTGGAGAAGCAACTCTTCTATCACGTGGGAAAATGCTTCATCTTCAGCTTAGAGAGAATAAGCTTGGCATTCGAAATTGGCAGGGCTTGGCGTTGTTACTTCAACCCTTTTCATGTTTGGAGTTGGTGTTTTTGTGTCTTCATGGGTTGGAGCTAATATATTATCTGTTAGGGAGTGGATTATCAAGAGAATGTCCCTAATCGGTTATATATTTAGCCTCAAAACAGATTAGTGCTGCGATTTCTCCAGGCCTATGCTTCAATGTTGCAGGGATGAGTGTCCAAAAAGTTCATGAGTGGATGTGTGATTCTACTACCAATTGCAATTACGTTCTATGTGACATGATGGTTCGTTCAGTTTGTTGATGGCTTCTTCTCACCCTTATATGGCCAACTAGGTATTGACATAGTTGGTAAGGCATATCATAGTTCTGGATTGTGTGTCACAAATCTTATCATGGAGAAAACAACCTATTAGGGAGAATTAGATGGAGGGTAATGATGTTGTTGCAAGCTCTCTTGTGATAATGTATGGTCGCTGTGGGGATATGCAAGCGCACTCGCACACAAATACTGTCCAGAGTCAGGTGTGAATTTGAGATCACTCCCTCACATTCACGTGTTAATTAATTCACCTTGCGGATAAGAGAGTATATATTTGTCATGGTCTCTGAGTCTCTCTCTCGCACCTAGATGCTGCCACGAATGGCTCTTTGACAGCTGTGCAGACGTTAGCATCTACCGCCCTCTGTGGTATTGTGCATTCAGTTATAGAGGGGCAGGTCCGTTTATACTTGGCTCTGACAGAGAAACAGAAAAGGGAAGCGCTTTTTCGTTTCTCGGTGCAGAACAAAGGGGTGGTGGTGGTTAGAAAAGGGGCCATCGAGAGCAGGGGAAGGGAGACGATGATTCTCTGAGCACGCGGGTTCCAACCCTCTACTCTGATATCTCTCGCTTGACAAAGAGCAACCGAATGGGGGTAAGGATCGTGTACTACTGCTAGCCGAAACACATCGAACACTGAAGAAGAACGATTAGAGGATGTGCTGGAGCTGAGTTCCGCTCTTCAATTGGTGGATTGGAAGGGCTATGCATGGATAAAGCACACAACTACTACACATAAATCTTGCTTCTCCTGAAGACAGGTTTCTTCACAGTGCTTTAAATATACACTTCTTCCTATACATTATTGGTTGCGTCTAGTGCGTTCTACTTAGTATGAACTGGAGGCGGATGTGCAAGCAAAGCAGATGGGCTTTTGATTTTATTTTTTTTGAATTTCTACGCTACAAGGAGACTAAGGGGTCAAGGGTTTGCTCACGATTTTGATACAAGAACTGGTTTAATCTGTGGAATTTCGACTTAGCCTGTGACTTGGGATATTTTCCCATACCTGCATATTAGAAAAATTCCCTTTTAATGCTTCATTCAATATTCCTTGCCTTGATAAATGGTCCGTGAACAGGCTTGGCAATTCAGCAATAGTGCATATGTGTTGGGACAAAGGCTAGGTATGATGAAAAAACTTATGGTTATGATGGTAATCTGATCGAGCTCAAGTTTCTATATGAACTAAGACTACTATGCTACATGATTATCAATGAGGCATGTTCATTTATTGTGATGTTCCTTCTTTTACTACCGTTTTGAACAATGCAGCTGCTGATGAACTCTTTTTAATATTGCACCCCCTTGAAAGAGTACACCACCTGAGACAAGCCTGCATACCTGCTGACCCCGATGTGTAACGTGCATCTTCTTTCCGGCTTCCTCATAAGCACGATGGTATGAGGCAAATTTTTTGTAAAAAGGAGTAATGGTGTGTAGAGATTTGAAGTGTCAAGGGGAATCAGTAAGAGAGATCGGGGGTGATTTTGATATGCTTATGTAGTCAAAGAGAGAAAGCTACAACCATTATTCTTCAAACTTGAATGCAAGCATAAACCTGCGTTATTTTGCACGTGAGAAGAAAGTGTGTGAGCAGTATGCGGATGTGTGCCAACCAATCCCCGGCCTATAGTGCAACCGAATGTGAGCATTGGGCAAGTGATCGATGGCAGTTCCATTGACTTTGTTAGGGATTTGTCTTTTATATGACATAGGATGTGAGTTAATGTCCTAGTCCCATCAGGATTGAAGCAAGTTCTACATATGCTTCCAATGATGATGTCGTTTCTGTTCGCTCATTTAGTCATGCAAACTCGCTCACAAATTCAAGCGCATATGAGGAAACTGCTTTGAAAGCATTGAAATCCTTGCACCATTGATTATTGCACTTGGTGGGGTGAATGAGGATAGAAACAAAAAAAAGGGGGAGAGTGAGACCAAGGGTGAGAAAAATGGCATGTGTGATAGGGTAAAAGAATATGTGTGTGCGAGTATATGTGGGTACACGTGGGTGTGTATGGTTGAAGATACAGGTCTGATTTTGTGTGCAGGTGAATATAGGTGTATAATAGTAAGTGGGTATGTGAGCATGGTGTGTTTGAATATATGTGCGTGAGTTTGGGTGAGAATGCATGTGTAAATGCATGTGTGTAGAAGGAAGTGAGAGAAAGGAAGTAAAAGGGAGGATGATATTGAGAAATAGATATAAAGAAAGGGAGAGAAAGTCAATGTGGGTGTGTGTGTGTGAGTGAAAGAAAAAGAAAAAATAGGTGAAAAAGGGTGACTGAGGGTAGTGATGGGTGCATGTGAGTGTATGAAGAGAAAGAGAGGTTGAGAGGGAAAAGGAGCCGGTTGCTCATCTCGGTGCTTTTGCTTGGGACTTCCAAGGTGTGTAGATTTGAGGATAGTTGTGAAACAAGGTGATAGTGTAAGAAAAAATTAGGCAAAATATCATTGAGAATAGGCACTTTCCCTTGGACCAAATGAGTAAACATTTTGGTGCGTTTGCCGGGAAGCATATGAACTAGTACATATACAAAGGAAGAATTCCTCGAGGGATAATTATGGGCTCCAGGTAATCCAATTGGACCGATTCCGAGGGGTTTGAACAAAATAAAGTCTTGTATAATCACTTTTTCCTTGGGCATTAGAACCAAACATTGGGTTCACAGATTCAAAAAATTTTAAAAAGTTCTAAAACTCATCATAACACCATTCAATGGCTTCTAAATGACTTTTCAAGATCAAAAGTGCTATTTTTGACTTCTAAATCAAAATACATGCATGAACTAACTTGAAAAAAGTGACTTTTTCAAAAATAACTCAAAATACAACTCTCTCCCTCCAAAACCTTACACTTTCATACCCAAGTCCCAAAAAGTCATCTCTTTCCACTACTTCCTCTTCGTACCACACCATTGAAGCTCCTATGTCTACATGTTTTTTCTGTGCATCTTCCTCTTTGAATTCCTACCATCACTTCCATAATTTGAACTCCAATGGAGAACCTTAATGTTATAGGCATCAAAACTGTTGGAGTTTATTGATCTCCAAAGTACAGCTAGAAGTAGGTGAAACCCAACAGGACGTAGTTGACTTTTTCACAAACTTGTATGCACATACCAGTTTTCTTGCAGAGACAACTGCTCTTTACTCACTTGCAATTTTCAAAAACGATTTCACACACATAAACTAGACTCTAAGAGCTTTCCAATGAGCCAAACAACACTCAATTTGGATAAGTACACAAGGAGATATGACCTCTGCAAGTTGGAGGTTTAATGGAGACCTTCAGCAGGGATAAAAAACAGAGAACACACACTACTTGCAGAGAGTACTGCTCTCAGCTCACAACTCCAATGATTATGAAAATTTACAAAAAGCAAGTAGACAGTAAGAGATTTCAAATGAGATATTCAACATGTAATTGGGATATATAATGAGGGAGATACAAGCTCTGCAATCTCTGCATAAAAAACTACAGCAGCATAGAGATACACATATGACTCTCTTGGACATCCCACAAGATCACGACTTTGCTCCTCTTTTTATAGCATGGGAAACTAATCTAAAACCTTCCTAATACATCTTAATTCGTGGTAGACACTTGGATGGAGGTATTACATGACTCAAGTGCTCAAATAAGCAAAGTACTGATGGACTTTGAGAACTAGCCACATCGACCTTCCACTAGAACACCACTGCAGCTCCCTTGTGACTCACTAATTTGACTCACCATATTCTAGAACTCACGTGGTATTTTTGCTACATTTTATGAATAATATGAGCATTCTTGAAGTATTTGAATACTTCCCAAAGGTATTTACATAATTTTAAACTTGTACCCTACATAAAAAAAATGTTCGCAACATTCTCCCCCTCAAGTTTCAAAGGGTATTTCCTTCATGCCAAGAATATAGCTGAATCTTTGAAGCTTTGGTCCATCCAAGGATTTGGTGAAGATATCTGCAACTTGATCCTTTGTTCCCACAAAAGAAACTTGTACTTCATTGTTTATGGCCTTCTCTCGAACATAATGATAGTGAACCTCTATATGCTTTGTTCTAGCATGAAAGATAGGATTTGAGGTCATATGAATGCTACTCAACTTATCCCCATATATCTGTGGTACATCAACCTGCACATTCAAGTCATGAAACAACTTTTTAAACCACATAACCTCAGTAGTAGCCAATGCTAAACCTCTATACTCAGCCTCTGTAGAAGATAAAGCAAGAGTAGGCTGTTTCTTTGAACTCCATGTTAATGTCTTGTTTCCTGCTATTACCACATATCCACTTGTGGATCTTCTGTCATCTTTGCTTCCAGCCCAATCTTCATCACTGAAGACTTTAAGAGTTAGATCCGCATCATGACTATAAAATAATCCTTTGTTCATGGTACCTTTCAAATATCTAAGCACTCTTTTTGCTGCATGCATATGAGGTACTCTAGGTTCATGCATAAACTGTGACAATACTCCCACTGTGTTGGAAGCAGTCAGAGGCACAGACGACGTGGAAGCATGTAAAGACGGAGCAGGGAGCCAGTCGGATTATTTTGTTTTTATTATCTCTTCAAACATCCAACAGTGATCTTCATCACTCTTGTAACATATGTAATATAGACAAAACCTCATTTTGTAATTCATAGCTCCATTTTGTGCAAGCCGAGGAGTCCTCGAGCTTGAGGAGCTTAGGTAGAATGCGCGTACCAATTTTCGTTATTTTTAGACATCGTTTACCCTTCCAAATAGCCTCTAGGACCTATTTTTTAACTATGCCGGTCACTAGATGTGAAACCGGTCAAAACTAGTCTAGAAACTATAAAAAGAGCTAGAGAGCTCATTTTTAGGTTGGTTCATTTTGGTTAGTGTGAGCTTAGAGCTAGTTGGAGCTTGTAAGAGTGTTCTTGAGTAATAGAGTTGATTTCTCACCTTCCATTGTGTCTTGCTTGTCTCTTCATTGTGTGTGTGTATGTGTGTGTGCATCTTTGTGCTTCTCACCTTCACTCTCACTTCATCTCACATTCACGATCTTCATATCACTCCTATCTCTTCCGCGGATTGACATTAAGGAGGTGGAGCTTCTTAACGTGGTTCTCACCATTGTGCTAGAGCAACACCAAATTTGGCGCCGTTGCCGGGGATCGAGTCTAGGACGAATGTGTGATGGTAAGAGTATAGCAAGAGGTGGCGTTGGAAGGTAAAAATTTCAGTTTTTGTTGATTGTTTGTACTTAGTTTTTAGTGTTTTTCACTCCCCCCACACTCCATCTTCATCACCGCATCATCATCTTCATCTCCAAAAAAATCAGAAAATTTACCATATCCACCCATTCACCTCATTTCCCCTCATTTGTGCATGCGAGAGAGCGAGAGAGAGTTTTTGTGCTTGTGTGTACCTCTGTTTTCTTGAGTTCTCTTGCAGGTACGGTGATCCAGAGCATCAGGAAAGCTTGGGAAAGGTAAAATTTCACTCTCTGTCCAAGATCTGCCGAGTGTGGCGGACCATCGCGATGGTCCGCAACCTTCGGAATTTTTGGTAGGCGACCACACCACGAGGTAGGCGATCCTTGTGCAACCACGAATCCACAGGTGCATCTCAGAAAATCACGTTTTGGTGGACCATCGCGATTGGCTCGGACCATCGCGATTGTGTCGCACCATCGCGATAGGCTCACGCCATCGCGACGGCTCGGCCGGACCATCGCGACGGTTCGCTTTTTCGGACCATCGCGACGGTTCACTTGAGCCATCGCGACGGTCCACTTGGACCATCGCGACGGTTCATTTGACCCCGGACCATCGCGATTGGCTTAGGCCATCGCCACGACAGTGCCACGTGTCACGATAGACCATCGCGACGGTTCAACTTTTGGACCATCGCGACAGCCCAAAATCGGACCATCGCGATTGGCTCAAGCCATCGCATCGCGGACCATCGCGACGGTTCATTTCGGACCATCGCGATTGTCCACCGTTGACCGTTGACCGCGCCATCGCGATTGTCCGCCCGATCACGCCATCGCGACGGTTCGATTTTTTGGACCATCGCGACGGTTCGACCTCACGCCATCGCGATCGTTCACTTCGAGCCATCGCGACGGTTCGCCTTTTCGGGCCATCGCGATTGTCCAAATTCCACGCCATCGCGACGGTTCGCTTGGACCATCGCGACGGTCCCAGACCATCGCGATTGTCCACCCCCATCGCAAATTTTGGACTTCAATTTTTGACCAATTTTGAGGGTATTTTTGGAAAATTTTTGGACCATTAGACTCATAAGAGACCCCTTAGCCTATATTTGAAGGAAAATCTGATTGTCAGTTTTTACCCCCCAGGGCCTGAACGCTCATAACTTTTTCATCCGAAGTCCGTTTTTTGAGCTTAATAGCTCGTTAGAAAGCTCGTGACGAGTACTACGTGACCTCAACTGTTTTTTTCATAAAGAATACATCTAATTTTGGATAAGCTATTTTGAGGTTCACTCAGTTTGGGACTAGAAAGCCAGGGGGCACACATTGGAAATTTGGGCAAAAAGGGAAGGGATTTAAAAGATGTATGTGCTCAAGTGTTTAATCATCCTGTGAATTGATCTAACATTGGAATTTTCCAGGTCTAGCAAAGGCAATCAAAGGCAAGCAAGCAAGGCAGTGAAGACATCAGAGCTTGGGAAGCGCAGCTTCTTGGGCAACAGGGCATCAGAGCAACAGAAAAGCCGACTCGAGGTTGGAAGATTACTCAACCCCCTCAGTCAATTCTTAGCTTAGGATAAACGTTAGCATTGTGTATTTAAAACGATAGGAACGCCTCAAGTTCAAGATACTTAATTCTTTCAAGTCCAAGACTAAAGTAAAGGTGTGACGCGAAAACCTAAAGAAAAGAACATAAGTCTGACGGAACGATAACTCAAAATCATAACGAAAGTCGAATTCCTGACGCATAAATTAAGACAAGGATCCAGAGAAAATTAAAAAGAACCAAGAATTAATCACAAAGAGCCATTGACGATCTAAGTGTGTAATTGAGTGAGCAAGGAAGGAAATTAATGAACCTTAGATCGGGCAAACATATAGGTAAGTCGGACCGACGAAGCCTTAGATCATCAGAGGCTAGTGTAAGAACCACTGCACGATCTTGGGCTCAGCAATTGAATAATAGTTATTCCTACGAGAGCTCAGATACTAGCGAATCAGAAATGGCATTTAGCACAGACAGACCAGAAGGAGGGTCTAATGTAGCATACTTAGAAAGACCAGAAGGACCCTATAGGACTCAACTAGAGTTTCTCCGAACCAACCGACTAGGTGCTCGCATCTATGAGGATGGTTTGCGAAGGCAAGTGGTGCAACTGCACAACCCTGATCAACCCATCGGATTGGAAAGACCAGTGGTGAAATTTGAGAGAGATGCTTACATAGACAAAGAAGGAACCATGTACATCCTAAGTACACAGCCCAACGATACGAATGAGTTTGGCACAATCCAATTAGAGACAGAAGGGAAATTTCAAGGAAAAGAACCGTTAGAAGAACCTAGAACACCGAGAGGAAAATCTGTATTAACAAGAGTAATCATCCCAGAGTGGATCCCTCAAGATAACAGGAGCACAGAGTTGTTCGTAAATAAAGAGACAGACGAAGCCTTTTGGAGGTACAGAAAGGAAAACCCCAGTGAGGTAGGCATCATCACAATCTATGAATTCAAGGATCCAGATACACCTGGAAAGGTTGTATACCTGGATGAGACTTCAGAAAGAGTCTTTGTGGTGCCTGACCACGCTAGAAACACATACACATGGAGAGGTGAATTGGTATTCCCTCCATCTAGAATGAACATGAATACAAGTCAACAAGGGGCTGGAACATCATCAGCCTTTGGAAATCAAAGAGAAAAGAATAAAGAAAGACCCGAAGTGAGCTTCACTCATTCCATAGGGAGAGATAGAACAACCACGGATAGACAAAGAGATCATGGAATACCAGGTGGTAGAGATGATTTTCCTCTACCTAGACCACGTGAACACACAAGAATGTTGAGACCCACACAGTTAGTGAAATCCATGAAAAATTATTTTGATGGGACAGGAGATCCCTATGATCATGTCGCAGAATTCAAGCAAGTACTAAGAGCAGAACAAGTCGAAGACATGTTTACGCAATACAACGCATTTGGACTAACGTTAAAGAATACCGCTTTAACTTGGTTCCAACCGTTGCAACAAAGGCAATTTAGGGACATCCATCACTTTTTAGAGTCATTCATCACTGAATTCTCTAAAAGTGGGATTAGACATGACACGTCTTCGTTGATTTATAGCTTTAAACAGACCCCTCAGGAAACAGTTAGACTCGCAGGACGTAGATTTAGACAGTATGTTGAACGATGTCCAATGCAAGAGCTACCCTCACAAGCCAAGCAAGTGTCATTGTTCCTAGATGGCTTGTTGAGCTCTAAACTACGCTCCTATGTGTACTTGAAAGAACCCAGAACGCTAGAGCAATGTGTAAGAATTTGCATAGACATTGAGGACAACTTAGGAGACGAGTTGGAACTTTCAAAGGTCTATAAGGACTCAGACTGTTCATCTCTAGCATCCACGAAATTGTCTAGCTCGATAGAGGACCTAGCAGAGAAAGTGGCCCAGAAACTAGGAGTTTCTAGTAAACTTAGGGGGCTTCCAAACAAGCGTTGTTACACCTGTGGCGGTGATCATATGGCAAATGTGTGTCCCAATGCACCACAACCTCAAGCCAATCCTAGTGGCCAATACTGTACAATTGAAAGAAGATACACGAATCATACGGCTCAGGACTGCCCATACAACAAACAGACCGTAAGACAGAACTACCCGCAAGCATACCAGCAGCCAGGTAGGTATCAAGGCCATTACAATGCTCAGCCTTATTACTTTAGGCCTCCTCAGAACTACCCATACCAGACTCAACAGAGACCTCAACCTGTCTTAGCTCAGCAGCCACCACCACCAGCGAATGTTATCTCAGTCAAATATGCTGCTGCAGAAGAAAACCTAAGTAGGGCCTTAGTGCCATCTTCACCTTTGATCACAGAGAGTGATCCAACCTCAAACAGTTTTGACTCTACGCATGTAGATAGTCCACCCGCATATTACACGGAGTCACCAGAACATGTGGAGACATATTATTACGATAGTCCACCAGTAGAACCTAGTTGGGAGCCAGACTATGCTAATGTGATGTACGCAAACCCAAACCCACGGCCCCAATTGAGACAACAGAGACCACAGGGCCCTAGAGGACCATGCTTTAGGTGCCAAGGAGATCATTTTATAAAGGATTGTCCACATCCTCCCATAGCAGGGCAATCACAGTACTATAACATCCAAGGCTTTTGTGCCGATTGTGGCAAAGAGCACATAATCAAAGATTGTCCTAAGAACCCAGTTAATGCTTCGAATGTGACACCGATCAACGTGATAGGTATTGTAAATAACGCAGATGGATCCAACCTTACATACGTGCCTATCCAAGCTATCACCAGAGCCCAAGCGCTCTTACAGAACCAAAAGCTTAATCAAGAGAAAGTAGCCGAAACCAGTGAAGTTGCAGAATCTAGCAGTAAAAAGACAAAATCTTGGAAAGATTCTAGAGAAAGAATTAAGAGAAAATGGAGTAAAAAGATAACTGAGTTGGAAGGAAGTTTAAAGGAATCTAGAGCTAAAATCCAGGAATTAACTTCGCAGGAATTGAATCAAGAGAATCCAGCTCAGACATCAGGATCAGTGTTAGCGGAACCCATACCAGAGAATCTAGACATGATGTTTCGTGCATATCAGACTAGATTAAAAGAGGGACCTCAAGTAGCCGAAATGAGTAAGAACTACCCTCGAGCTGATCTAGAAATTGAGAGAACTAAACTTTGCATGAAGATGGTAGAATTAGCACAAGCTTTGTTCGAAGCCTCTAGATATCTTAATTGGACTAACATGGCAAAACCGGAGTTACACTTCCAAGGACTAATGGAGAGGCTAGAATATTTGATTGAAAGCAAAGAGAAAAAGGATCAGCATAGGAACCCTAGCATCCCAGAGACACAGGAAAGGAATGCACCATCCCTGTCTCAAGTACCCAATACAGAAAGTCAAGACAATTTGTCTTCTATACATAGGTACTCTCATGAATTTTTGAGAGAGATCCAAGAAGAGAAATGGAGAAAAGAACAAGGAACTCATCCTCCTATTCAAGAAATAGATGATTTGCAGGAGCAATTCCCCCAAGACATTCCCTCTATATATGATGATGTAGAGGAAGAACAACTGAGTGAACACACAGGCTTTGAATCTAATTCTTTACAAGAATTACCTCAGTTCACAGGACCTTGGGAAGCAAAGTCTATTAGTATGAGAGCACCCACGATAATAGTGAGGAATGAAGAATCAGTAATCCCTAGAAACACAGAAGTGATCAAGAACACTAAGGTACAGTGTAACCTCACTCTAGAGGAGTTGTTAAAGGTAAAACCAGAATTGTGGAAGCATGTAGCAAATCAATTCCCCGAGCTTGCTACTACTCCCTCACAAATAGGATCACATAATAAGGTACCAGAGATACCAGTGGAAAAGATCGGAGATGTAAGCGAAGGAGAGGAAGGTAACACTTATCTTCCGATAACCCATCAGGGCTACACCACGAAAGCCATCTTAGATTCAGGAGCCGGAGTAGCCATTGCTACCACCGCTTTATGGAAACGTTGGGGTAAGCCAGCACTCAAACCTACCAGGATGAAGCTACAAATGGCTGACGGACACATAGAAAAACCATTAGGCTTACTAGAAGGAATATCTCTCACCACTTGTGGTGTAGAATTTGAGCATACCTTTGCCATTTGTGATTTTAGTAAAAATCATGCTTATGAGATGATATTGGGACGACCATTCATGCGTCAGTTGCAAATTGTACAAGATTGGGGAACTAATTCGTTGTACTTGCAACATTTAGGAGTGACCACTAAAGTCAATCTTAAAGACTATTCACACAGAGACGTGCCCCCAATACAATGGAATACCATCCATAAGACACCAGTAGAGACGGAATCCGTGCACTCATTAGAATCAGATCCTTCTTGGTTGCACGAGGATACTCATTTATGGATGTGTAAAGTTGCGAAACGAGAGGAAGAAAGATTAGAAGCAAGGACCTTAGGTGCAGAACAACATCCACGAACCCTTCAAGATCCAGCTTACGCACCTGTAGTATTCCCTGACGAAGAGTTTGAACCCCATGGTTGGGCAGAAATCCTAGCAACCATGGATGTAGCCATCAATGAAGAACAATGGACACCCCACTGTGACGAGGATGGCTATGACATTTCAGTTTTCACGATAGAGCCAATCATGGGCGATGCAATTTTAGAAGAATGTGAACCGAACACTGATGCATTTGAGGATGCAAGCGATTTTGATTTAGAATCAATTATCATGGACCCACCCTTTGCATCAGAGGAAGAATATTTTTTCGAAGTAGAGACTCACCCTCAGAGACACGAGGAAACTACGAATGAGGTGAGATTGGCCACTCAAGTGACAACTAAGAATGAAGGCAAGAAAAGAAAGAAGAAAGAAACCATGTCAGAAAAAGAAGAATCTTTATTTGAAGTACCAGAGAATTTCAAGAAATATGAAATCGAAGATAGAAGAATCATGGTACGAATGCCCAATAGAAAGGCGAAGGACGGACAAGTATATGATAACCGAGAGAAAACCAAGAAAATAATAGTAGCCATAGAAGGAGAAGAAGAAAAATGTACATACATAGGGCATGATTTGACAGCTGACGAAGAAGAAGAGCTAGTTGCCCTATTGCGTGAATATAGAGATGTGTTCGCTTGGAGTTACAAAGATTTGAAAGGAGTAGACCCAGATATATGTTCTCATAGAATCCCTATGACTCCAGATGCAAAACCTACGAAACAAAAACCATACACGTACAATGATAACTACGCTGCGAAGATTAAAGAGGAGATAGATCGGCTGATAGAAGCAGGATTCATTTACGAAATTGAGCATACCGAATGGGTATCCCCCATTGTGGTAGTGCCCAAGAAGAATGGAAAATTGCGTGTGTGTATTAATCTTAAAAAAGTTAATGCCGCCACGATTAGAGACAGTTATCCTCTTCCTATCACAGAACATCTATTGGAAAGAGTTGCGGGCAAGGAAGTCTACAGCTTTCTTGATGGATTTTCAGGCTATAATCAAGTAGCCATTGCTCCAGAAGATCAACACAAGACGGCTTTTGCCACTGAATGGGGTATATTTGCATTTCGTGTAATGCCATTTGGCTTAACAAATGCACCCGCAACTTTCCAGCGACTAATGTGTCATGTTTTTAGGGAATTCTTACGCAAGAGTTTGGAAGTTTATGTCGATGACATATGTGCTCATTCTAATGTAAGACAGACACATATCCCAGAGTTAAGGCAAATATTTGACAAATGTCGAGAATATCAGGTTTGTTTGAACCCAGAAAAATGCGTTTTCATGGTCAGACAAGGCAAAATTCTAGGACACATTGTGTCAAAAAATGGAATCTCTACGGATGAAGAAAAGGTGAAGGTAATTGCGGAATTACCTAGACCAACTAATGTGAAAGAGGTACAGGCATTTATGGGCCATTGCGGATATTATAGGAGATTCATACACATGTATGCAATCATAGCCAAGCCATTGTACTCTCTTTTAACTAATTTCGAATGGACAGAAGAATGTGAGAATTCATTCAATGAACTTAAACGACGTTTGTGCTCAGCACCTATATTGACAACCCCAGATTGGAATAAGCCATTCCATGTACATGTGGATGCATCCAATTACGCCATAGGATGTGTGTTAGCACAACCCACGAGTGAAGGTAACATAGATCTCCCCATAGCTTACGCGAGCAGACAATTAAACGCAGCAGAAAGGAATTACACCACCACGGAACGAGAAGGACTAGGGATGATCTACGCAGTAAAGAAGTTCAGGCACTACTTGTTGGCCAACAAATTCAAGTTCTTTACAGATCATCAAGCCTTATTGTACCTAGTCAACAAACCATGTAACACGGGACGATTGATACGTTGGTTTCTATTACTCATGGAGTATGATTTTGAAGTGGTAGTCAGGAAAGGAAAGACACATCTTAGAGCTGACCACCTTTCAAGATTAACATCAGGAGAAGCTCCTCAAGAAGTAATGGATGATCTACCAGATGCATATTTGTTTAATCTCGAGATAGCACCGGAATGGGCTAAGCCTATAGTCCCTATTCTCACTTATGGACCCAAGAATCCTAGGTTAAAGATCAAAGAAGGAGAGATTACCAAATCTCAGAGATACCAAATCTTAGCAGGAAGCATATATAAACAGGATAATCAAAAGATTCTTGCTTGTTGTGTAGATGAATCAGAACATGCGAATTGGTTGCAATTAGCACACATAGGTGCATTAAAGCAACATCATTCAAAACATCGAACACTACAGACTCTGCAAAGACTAGGAGTATATTGGCCTACGATGGAAGCAGACGTCTACAAGTTGTGTAAAGAGTGCTATGTTTGTTGTGGAAGACCACCAGTAGAGCATGCGACATTATATCACGTGTCTCTCACACCAGACTGGAGTGAACCTTTAGTGACATACTTGAGGACGAAAACCTTCCCTCAAGGCATGACCTTAGCTCGACAACGCAGTCTAGAGCAGGAAGCTCAAGATTATTCGCTTATTGGCGATAATCTATACAAAAGAGGACGAGATGGATATCTAAGACAATGTGTTCATGAAAGCGATTATCTGAGCATACTAGAGACTGCACACCAAGGTGTTGCAGGAGGTCATTTTGGACCTGATAGGATAATCAAAGCCATCCTCTTCGCAGGATTATGGTGGCCCACTCTTCACATGGATGCTCATACCTATGTAAAGAGATGTGATGTGTGCCAAAGAACTCAGTTTCCTACTCGCAGAGATGAAATGCCATTAAAACCCATGATGGGCGGACGTGCATTTTCTAAGTGGGGCATAGACTTTGTAGGACCCATTAACCCCCCTGCAAAAGGTACACATGCGGAATACATTATTGTTGCCACAGATTATCTTACGAAATGGGTAGAGGCAAAAGCCACGAAAAAGAATGATGCACACACAACTGCAAAATTCTTATTTGAAAAGGTCTTTACAAGATATGGATTGCCTATAGAGTTAGTGAGCGATCGAGGCACTCACTTTCTAAACCAAGTCATTGAATATTTGTTACAGGATTTTATGGTGATTCACAAGAAATCCGCACCATATCATCCTCAGGCCAATGGTCAGGCTGAAAGCACTAACAAGATACTTTGTAACGTACTGACGAAACTCGTGAACAACAAACGTTCAGATTGGGACAAACAGTTACACCACGCTGTTTGGGCATATCGAGTGGCCTACAAGACCGTACTCAATGCAACTCCCTTTCAGATGGTTTTTGGTCAGAATGCAGTGCTTCCTTTGGACTTCTTGATACCGACCCTTAAGGTTGCACAAGAACATCAGTGGACCGGCCATGAATTATCAACAAGAATAATGGACTTGGAACGATTAGGAGAAACCAGGCTAAAGGCAGCAGCAGGAATATATGCAGCGAAGAAGCGACAGAAAGCGTATTTTGATGCACATGTGAAAGATAAAGGCCTAAAAGAAGGAGATTTAGTTCTAGTATATACGCTGAAACAACACGCACGGAAGTTAGAAAAGCGAGGTTATGGACCTATGATCATTAACAGACTTTCGACAAGTGGAGCAGTACAGTTAGCCACCTTAGAAGGAAACATAATGCCTAATTATATTAGTGGCTGTAGAGTCAGGTTATATCAGGAACCTCTTACGGAGGATATGCTTAGACGACTCACGTTGGCAAAGAAGCGTAAGGAGGAAGAAAATAGAATACGAGCGGAAGCTCAGGCTGAAGCAATAGAACGCATTAAGCGCATGAAGTTAAGAAGACAAGGACTAGGGAGAGAACATTATAACTATCTGGAAACAACACCCAGATATCCCATGGCCATGTGTCAAGTAAAGTCAACCACTCATCCTAGTATAGTGGACAGGAGACCATTCATTACAGTTAGGCTAGAGCACGGTAATCCTTGCCAAGAGCTCAGGGCTTTAATTGACTCAGGTGCTGCGACTAGTGCTATTAGGTGGTCCCACTATAAGGATTCAGGAATAGAAATGCGGCCAATTGAGGCATACCTCATAGGGCTAGGTGGCATGGAAACCCCTTGCATGGGTGAGGTGGACCTTCCTATCCTCATTAAGAATGTGACCATGACAGCGAAGCTACTAGTGTGCCATGATGACGACCTGATAGAACCCCTAATCCTTGGCCAAGATTGGCTATACGATCACTCAGTGGACCTAAATCTTAGACAAGGCTCCTTACAAATTGGAACCTTAGAACAGAAGCGAGTGATACCGCTTGACTTCCCTAATGGCATTCCAACTGAGGTTTGTAACCCTAGACCCTATGAAATACATGCGATGGAAGACCGGAAGATCTTGAGTCATATCAATCACATTACGTCTACACCAACCCACTCGGTCTTGGCTCTAGACAGTTGTCAATCAGAAGGACGACAGGAGATCTTCCCTGGGACTTCCTGCAAACTAGAAGAGGCAGCTACCCAACCGCTAGGGCAGATGGACACAATCAGCGGTCAGGTGGGTTGCATCAGCGGCCAAACGAGCACACCATCTTGCGGTGCTCATCCTTCCAAACTTGTTGCGGACTGGCCTAGATTAAAGTTAAAGAACGAATCACTTCCTAATGGGCAGGTCACGCAAGTGTTGGATCTCCCTTCTTTTCCAAAGCAGAGCGTCCATCCGACCTCTCAACCTCAACCACAACAGAGTCAAGCACGACGAAGGAACCCTGACCGACGGCAGTATCAGAAGACACAACAAGGAAAGCAGTCTAGGCCACCCAAAGGAAGCGGCACCAGACAAATATGGGTGCCAAAAGGACAGAAAACACCGAAGAACTCCAACCAAGCAGAAATCGACAAGAAAAAGGCAGGGCAGAAACAGAATCAGTATCCACCATCCCCTCTACCTTCTTCTACAAGTCCGAGCATTCGACAAATTTGGATCGCCAAGAAATATCTTACCCATAGACCCACACCCACGCAGATTTGGGTACCCAAACAATGTATTATAGCCCAATCCTCTAGCCATGTAATATATACCCCTCCGACATCCTTTCATCCTTCAATACCACCAAACCCGATATCACTTTCTGTACCTCAGCAGAAACCCGCCACCCACTCAAGGACTCTTAGGAAATGGATACCGAAGCGTGTCCAACCGTCTTCCCCTAACCCATTGTCTAACTGCCCCCCGACTAATATACAACCTTGTAATAAATCACTAACCTTTAAACCTTGTATAAATTCACCCACCATCATCACACGTCACTCATAATCTAATCTCATCCAGGAATGTATGCATAATCTGAAACGTGTAGGTGTCTAGAGACCTGCACTAGTGCTGCAAGAAGCATTACATCCATCACATCACAGCACTTGGCTACACGGGTTACGCATCAGTTATGGAAAGGGATTGCGGTCTCACTTTATTGGGATCATAATTAATTTCCATGCTAATGTATTAATCTTTTGTAGCAGATCTTTCTCATAGCGCACCAGTCATTATGCAAACCGACGAAGGACCATCAGGAGCAGGCCCCAGTGTAGCTGCGGTGCCCCTTAATGTGTTACGAGCAGAATCCCACCCTACTGCTCCACCGCCAGAATTCCAAGGATTTCCAGGGCCCATGCCGATCGACAACCCACCTATGGGCTACACAGAAAAGATACACCGTAACTCTCACTGGTTTCAAGGACTTGCAGGACCCTTGGCGGACGCAGATTTTATATTTGAATCCAATTTGACGTTTGATGACCGCACTTGGGGAAAATACCAATTCTTCTCCAGAGAGTTCGAAGCCCTACAAAACACCCAGGACTTAACTCACGTTTGGGCCAGAGCCGGCTTCACGGAGTATTTCAGTGATCCTCTGCCCAAACCCGACTTTTATAGGTGTTATTATTTAATCACTACGTTGCGGGCCTCAGAGAATAAGGATATCCCAGGAACTTTTATTTTGCCCTCTTTAGTGGATGATCCACCTTACAAAAGGTTTTACCTCTCAAAGGATTTAATCAGAGCTGCCATCAAGATTCATGGCACCCACACGCCCACAGATCGAGAAAGATTAATTCCGGACCCTATGAAACGTGGGGATGTCACTAAGTGGGAGGAGATCTCAGCAATTACACCTGAGCTGTCAAAGCCGCTACGGATATGCATGCAACATTTTGCATTCCCCGCTCAGGACAGATTCACCATGCCACATAAAAGAATATGGTTTGGATTGTATTTGGCATGTACGGGACCTCAAACAGTTGATCTGGCAAGCTGGATCATAGACCAAATGTATCTGGCACAGCACAGATGGGAGCGTAAAAAAGTGCTTAACGGATGTTGTGCACTCACAAGAATTGTGTATATGTGTTTGGCTTATGACTTGCCCATCGAGCGTGCATTAACAGGAGAGGAATTGAAGGCATTCAAGAGCACAGCGAAGAAAGCTAGGAAGCCCAGTAGGCGACCACAGACAGATGCTGCTCCCACTGTACAACCTATTCGCATACGATTGTCCAGACCAGTGATTACAGAGGCCACCACTAGTACCGCTGCACCCCAGGCAACTGCCACCACAGAACCCCCCACCACAACCGCAGAAGCTCCCACCACTATTGGTGCGGAAGCGTTTTCTTTCCCGATACCACATATGGAGGCCGACCCCATAAACACGACATTTGATTTTGAGATGCCTGATGCATTCTCAAACGAATTCCAGTATTCAGAAGCACAACTATTCTCCCAGGAATATGAACGTCCCAGCTACCCTACTACGCCGCGAGATCTGCCACAGGGACAAGTTGTGTCGGGCTCTGAAGAAGAAAGAACCGAAACAGACGACGATCAAGGCGACGATGAAGCCAGCCAGGGCTCACATGACGAACAGACAAAGGGCCAAGGCCAACAAACCGACACACACGGCGACACCAGCACATATGAAGATGAGACTTTCGAAGCCGCAGCATACACGCTGGCCATAAAGAAATTATATCGTACCATGGAGAAAGTCTGGGCCCGGAAGAAGTTAACTGAAGAGGAGAGCCAGGCATTAATTGAACAGGAACTCATCTCCGGAGGATTCGAAGACGCATACATCAGAGGGTTCAGGGAGTTAGTCAAATCAGTAGGCTCCCATGAAGCACTCAGGTTTTTACAAAGAAAGCAACTACCACAGTTTGATCCCCGCCGAGTGCGACTACTCTCAAAACCTGGGGAGTATATTCGTGTACCAACAGGAGCCCAATCTTCAGCACAAGCCAGGGAGGCACGTCTCGACCCCGAACATTCAGTAACCGCAGAAACCATTCTTGTAGATTCGCCAACCCGTACCACCATTGTACATACCACTACAATCCTCGAAATAACCTCCACCCCTTCGACTCCTCTTTCACCTCATCTTTCACCAACCCATCCTGTATCACCCGCACACCCACCTGCTTTCCCCACATCCACACCTGTACAAAGCAATATAGCCCCAACCTCTTCCTTACCCATTCATACCACCAGGCCCACACCCAACCCTCTGCATCCCTATGTTAACCCCTTCACCCCTTCATCCTTCCCAGCGTTTCCCCCACCCCTAAGACCCCCATTCCCCTTCCTAACCCCACTAACCTTCTCACCAGTCTCACCTCCCCAACCTACCATAACCCCTATTTCCCGGTTTCACCAAGCTGCTCCAACTAATCCCCCTATAACTTACTCTACATTTGTAAATCCCGTCTTCACACCTGCACAACCACCCACAATCACACCACTTTTCACAGTCACAACATTAAACACGTCCAATGGCATGGACATATCACCACCCACCTCACCACCACCCACTCCACTCACAGCACCCTCATATTTAGGCACTTCACAATTTTCCACAATCACCACTGCATCCACAGTCCCAACCCCGCTCCCCATTTCCACTGCATCTACTACCACTGCATCCTCATTTAGCACTTCACTACTACTATCGCCCACCATAGACACCGCATTTCAACACATGTTCGCATGCATGACGCAAGTCCGCGATGAGTTTGCATCACTCGGCACCAACTATCAACAGCTGCAGAAGACAACGAATGAACTACAAACGCAGCTTACTTTGTTATCAATTGAGAACGCCTCACTGAACAGTCGATACCAAGAGTTACAAGAGGCTTATCACAAGTTAGAAATAGAAAGTGAGGAAAAAAGCAAAGAGGCCACTGCGGATTTGGACAACCTACTTAGAGCCCAGACTGTCCGCAATGCAACGCTCACTAGAAATATGGGCTTACTAAGAAGACACTTAGCCGCAGCAAAAGAGGAGAACCAGAGACTCCAAGAGCAGAACAGAGAGAACTTGGAAGCGGCTTTAGATCATCCAGAACAGCCACTAAGTCCGAGCAGATTCAAGGCAATCCCATCCGAGTCGATGCGGATGCTGCTAGACGACCATGTCAGATTGCTCGAAGACTATGATCGTATGAACGAAGAACATCAAAAGTTAAAGGAAGATCACAAACTGCTACGACTCAGAGAACCAGCAACACAACAGGTACCAGTAGCAGCGGAATTACCAGCGCCTGTGGACCCTGCCCCTGAAGTTTTAGAGGAACTCAACGCACTCCGGGCCCAGGTAACAAATCTTGAATCTAGGATTGCCATCTATGAAGCACCACCAAGGCCAGACTCCCCACCTGAGCTACCAGCTGAGGAAGAAACCGTCACTATCCCGGTGGAGGAAACCTTCGAAGAGGCTTATGAACCGATACCCATCCCAGGCGGACGTGTCACGGCCGAAGGCCAGATGACCTACGAATTACCTACCCCCGCGTGGATGAAGACAGTAGAAGAACTCGGAACGACACACTCGGCCAGAGTAGAGGCACAGCTACATGCCATGGCCATAATTGAAGAGAAAATTTTACAATCACCATTCTTTGCTCAAATGGCCCCGCGACGATACATATCCGGGCATGAGCTTCAGTATAAACCATACTTCATGTTAATGGCAGAATATCAGTTAACCATAGAGAAAGAAACCGGCATGAAACCAACGCATGCCACTCAATTCGAGCCAGAGGACTTGCCACCAAGGGCGCAGAGAGGTGAAATCCTTCAACCAGACTGGCGCAAAGATTTACTGCAAAATTATCCAGAGATGATGAGCACGTGGGTAAAAGCGCCGCTTCATTTAAAATTTAATCCGTGCTGGGGACCAGTACCACGACGCCGCTCTTGGACTGCATTCGCTATTAAGGTACAAAACAATAAGCAGTGCCAAGACTGGTTGAACTATCCCTACTTCAAGCCACCAATCGAGTTACCCACAGTAGGCTACATGATGGCGACGATCCGCCACTGGCTCCCTCGATTAAAACACATGGATGATATTGCCGCGCACATGACTGTCAAAATCTTTGACATGATGCAGATGGTCTTTAAAGTCTTCCGACGTATCAAGGCTCCCCATGTTAACACCCCGGGCTTTGAGCATGGCAACTTTGATTTAGTCTATGATATGAGCACAACGCCATCGCTACGGGTGTGTTATGCCTGGCACTGCAGGATCAAATATCTACCGGCATGTTACAAACAAACCTTTGAAGAGATGTTCACCACCGGATTTTGGGAATACCACTCTGAAGTGTTCATCAGCAGGCCGACCCACTTATTGCACTTATTTGCCTGCGAACAGTTGGTGTATTCCACGCATTATCAACTCCCGCCACCCGACGAACCGCAACCGATAGACTGGGAGAAACTCGAGGCTGATCTGGCCCGAGGCATTCGAGTATCTGAGCACACCCTCGCTCACGACCTCCTACAAAACTACATCCGGCAGACCGCACAACAAGGTTCTGTCAGGGACGACAGAAGCGAGAGGGAGGGGGGTGTTGGAAGCAGTCAGAGGCACAGACGACGTGGAAGCATGTAAAGACGGAGCAGGGAGCCAGTCGGATTATTTTGTTTTTATTATCTCTTCAAACATCCAACAGTGATCTTCATCACTCTTGTAACATATGTAATATAGACAAAACCTCATTTTGTAATTCATAGCTCCATTTTGTGCAAGCCGAGGAGTCCTCGAGCTTGAGGAGCTTAGGTAGAATGCGCGTACCAATTTTCGTTATTTTTAGACATCGTTTACCCTTCCAAATAGCCTCTAGGACCTATTTTTTAACTATGCCGGTCACTAGATGTGAAACCGGTCAAAACTAGTCTAGAAACTATAAAAAGAGCTAGAGAGCTCATTTTTAGGTTGGTTCATTTTGGTTAGTGTGAGCTTAGAGCTAGTTGGAGCTTGTAAGAGTGTTCTTGAGTAATAGAGTTGATTTCTCACCTTCCATTGTGTCTTGCTTGTCTCTTCATTGTGTGTGTGTATGTGTGTGTGCATCTTTGTGCTTCTCACCTTCACTCTCACTTCATCTCACATTCACGATCTTCATATCACTCCTATCTCTTCCGCGGATTGACATTAAGGAGGTGGAGCTTCTTAACGTGGTTCTCACCATTGTGCTAGAGCAACACACTGCATAGCATATATCAGGTCTAGTTTTTGTTGCATAAATCAAAGATCCTACCATGGATCTATATGCACACTCAACTTTACATTACATTCCATTGGAGTAGAAACAAATTTACATTCCTGCATACCAAACCTTTTCAACATATCACATATAATTTCTCTGTATCAACCACATACCTTCATCGCCATACACAATTTCAATCCCAAGAAAGTATCTAAGCAAACCAAGATCTGAAATTTTAAATTCCTTTCCCAAATTACCTTTTATCTCATCAATTGCTTTTGCATCATTCCCTGTAATCAACAAGTCATCCACATAAATGCATACATAGACACACATGTCATCTACATGTTTTACATAAAGTGAAGGATCAGCATGACTCGATGTGCATCCTTGCAGCATAAGATACTTTACCAACCTTGCATTCCATGCCCTTGGTGCCTGTTTAAGACCATACAATGCCTTCTTTAATCTGCATACATGATTAGGACATTTTGCATCCACATAACCATCTGCTTGTGACATATACACTTCTTCATTTAACTCACCATTAAGAAAGGCTTTTTTTATATCGAGTTGATATATATTCCACCTTTTACTTGCAGCTAAAGCCAACAAAGTTCTTACCGTTGCCATGTTTGCTACTGGACTAAATGTTTCCTCATAGTCCACACCTTGAGTTTGATTATATCCTTTTGCTACAAGTCTAGCCTTATATCTTGACACACTACCATCACTATTTCTTTTAATCTTAAAAACCCACTTGCAACCAATTACCTTTTGCTTTGGTGTCTTTGGAACTAAATTCCAAGTCTTGTTATCCTCTAGTGCTTCCATTTCTTCTCTCATTGCTTTCTCCCACTTTTCATCTCCTTTTGCCTCATCATAACATGTGGGTTCATTTTCCTGCTCAACTTTTGTCATAAAAGCATAATGAGTATTCATAAAAGATTCATAAGTATACCTTTGAGGTTGCTTACTCACTCTTGAAGTTCTTCTTACCTCCAACGTAGATGCTCTTCCTTTCTTATTAGGAACCTTTGATGATTCTCCATACTCACATACATCACTAATTTCCTCTCCTTCATCATTAACTTCAACAAGTTTGAGTTTACCTTTACTTTTAACACTTGGAGGTGACTCTTGCCTTAATCTTCCATTGAAAGGTAATCCTCTTTCTTCATCCAAACCACTCCTTTCATCATTTAAACTTCCTGATGGCTGAACTATGCATTCATCTCCTTCAAGCACACCTTCTTCATTTTCATCCATGACTTGCAAACAATTCTTATCTGCATACCATGAAAGTGATTCATCAAAGTTTACATCTCTTGACACAACAACCTTATTGGTATGAGGATTATAGCATCTATATCCTCTTTGAGTATCTGCATAACCAATAAATATACATTTTTCTGATTTTGCATCAAGTTTAGATCTCACCTCACTAGGTACATGTACATAACATACACAACCAAACACTTTCAAATGACTTACACTTGGTTTCCTTCCATGCCATACCTCATATGGTGTCAAATGATGAACTCCAGCAGTCAGAACTCTATTCATAATGTAAACACTTGTGCTAACAGCTTCAGCCCAAAAATAATTAGGCAAACACATATCATTAAGCATGCTTCTAGATGCTTCTGCTATGATTCTGTTTCTTCTTTCTGCGACTCCATTTTGTTGTGGAGTATACCTGCATGTAACTTCTCTTTTGATACCTTCATCATACAAAAAATCAGTAAAAGCTTGAGAGAAATACTCTTCCCCTCCATCAGATCTTAACTTCTTAATATACCTTCTTGTTTGCTTTTCGATATATGATTTGAACTTCTTGAAACAATCAAAGACCTCACTCTTATGTTTAATGAAATACACAAATGTCATTCTACTATGATCATCAATGAATGATACATAGTACTTATTACCAACCATGGATGCCTCTTTAGTAGGTCCCCACACATCTGTATGTATGAGATCTAGCAGACCATCACTTACATAGCTTGAATGCTTGAAAGGTTGTCTACTCTGCTTACCCATTTGACATGCTTCACAAAGATGCACCATATGTTGCTTAGTAAGATCAGGTAATCCTTCAACAATCCTCTTCTTTGATAGCTCCTTTAACCTGTGTACATTCATGTGTCCAATCCTTTTGTGCCATAGATCAAGCTCTGCTATTCGATGCATACCATAAGAGAAATAGTTTGTATGATTTGGGTTTACCTTGAATGTAAAGAATCTACCTTTTTTTTTACCTCTAGCAATTAACCTCCTTTTCTTTGGATCCTCAATGAAGCAATCGACATGATTAAATCTTATTTGCAAACCTTTTTCTACCATTTGATGAACTGACATCAAATTCTTAGTGATCGTTGGCACATAAAGTACATCCTTCAAGCAATTTGTCTTGCTCTTATCCTGCATGACAACATCTCCAACCTGCATAATCTTATGTGTTGTATCATCTCCTGTTTCAACATGACCTTTACATGAAGGATTATGCATATTAGAAAACCATGAAGCATCATGTGACATATGGTTAGAACAACCACTATCTACATACCATACATCACTATTGCAATTCATCTTAGTTTCTACATTCATCATAAGAAGAGAATCATAATCATCACTTTTAGCTTCAACTGCATAATTTCCTTGTTGTTTACCTCTTCTTGAATAGCCTCCTCTTCGATTACCACCTTGATTATTTTCATTTTGATAACAATCTTTGGCATAGTGTCCATACCTTCCACATATATAGCAATTGTTGTTATCTTCACTCCTTTGTCTTTGACTGTAGTTGTAGTTGCCTCTCGTACCTCTAGTGCTTGATCTTCCTCTTCCTCTTGCATTGAAGAAGCCACTTGAAGTCTCTTGATCATCGCTCCTTCTTCCTCGACCTCTATTTGAACCTCTTCTTCCTCTATTTCCACCTCTTGATGATCCTACATAAAGAGCTTGTCCTTGAGATCCTTTTTGATTTGAAGTAGAGCCATTTAGATTCATCTCCTCCGTGACCATAAGAGCAACAAGCTGATCAAAGTCTGGTAATTCTCCTCTAACATAAACTGAAGTAATGAATGGTTTCCATCTCTCATCATCCTTGAGTCCGTTGAGAGTATGTGCAACCAAGTCGTCGTCCTCCACATGAGCTTGAATTGATCCTAGTCTATCTGCAATCTCTTTAACCTTCAACAAGTAATCATTGACCGATGTCCTTGTATCTTTCTTTATGTTATTCAACTCATTTTTGAGTTGAATCTTCCTTGCTCTTGTACTTGTAGCATACAACCTTTCCAATGCAAGCCAAACATCTCTACTTGTGTCTAGATCTTGTATGTGTCCTACCATTGAATCTTGAATATTTTGTTATAAAATGAATATAAACCTTTTGTCTCTCTCATTCCAAAGTCTAAACTCCCTCAATTGTTGCTGATTTGGGTCCTCTGGTAATGTGGATTTGATATCTGTGCCGTCAATCAAACCATACAAGCCTCTACCTTGCAAGTATGCTGTGATTCTAAACTTCCATGCTTGATAATTTGTCTTATCAAGCTTCTCTATTTGTGCATGTTGGTCTCCCATAAGACAAATGCTAAACTTCCTCCTTTAAGCCTTATTTACAATGTGTGTGATGAGAAGAAATATAATAGTTACCTTGTAAATCAGGTATGTGCACCTTTCTTTGCTTGGATGTTGCTTGAGATGCCTCCTTGCGATCTTCTTCTACCTTTGTGTAGTGTTGATGATGAACTACTTCTTTGATAGCTTCAAATTCTTCATCAAGGTATGATAACCTTCTCCAAGCCTCCAAGTACTTGCTCTGATACCAATGTTGGAGTTTATTGATCTCCATTGTACACTAGAAGTAGGTGAAACCCAACAGGACGTAGTTGACTTTTTCACAAACTTGTATGCACAGACCAGTTTTCTTGTAGAGAAAACTGCTCTTTACTCACTTACAATTTTCAAAACATATTTCACATACATAAACTACACTCTAAGAGCTTTCCAATGAGCCAAAGAACACTCAATTTGGATAAGTACACAAGGAGATATGACCTCTGCAAGTTGGAGGTTTAATGGAGACCTTCAACAGGGATAAAAAACAGAGAACACACACTACTTGCAGAGAGTACTGCTCTCATCTCACAACTCCAATGATTATGAAAAATTACAGGAAGCACGTAGACAGTAAGAGCTTTCAAATGAGATATTAAACATGTAATTGGGATATATAATGAAGGAGATACAAGCTTTGCAATCTCTGCATAAAAAACTACAGCAGCATAGAGATACACATATGACTCTCTTGGACATCCCACAAGATCACGACTTTTCTCCTCTTTTTATAGCATGGGAAACTAATCTAAAACCTTATTAATACATCTAAATTCGTGGTAGACACTTGGATGGAGGTATTACATGACTCAAGTGCTCAAATAAGCAAAGTACTGATGGACTTTGAGAACTAGCCACATCGACCTTCCACTAGAACACCACTGCAGCTCCCTTGTGACTCACTAATTTGACTCACCATATTCTAGAACTCACATGGTATTTTTGCTACATTTTATGAATAATATGAGCCTTCTTGAAGTATTTGAAGACTTCCCAAAGGTATTTACATAATTTTAAACTTGTACCCTACATAAAACAAATGTTCGCAACACAAACGATGAGATTATCATGTTAAAATGTCACAATACCAAGGCTATAGAAGGAAATTGGTTAGGACATGAGTTCTACAAAGGTGCATGGGTGTACATGCAACCCTTTGGTGTTGGCCCTCATCATGTAAGAGATCATGGAAACTTGGATCTTCATTGGAAAGGGAAGCTAATGGGCTTCAAAAAGCTCAAAAATGGTGAAACAGTTGTCATTGTACAACATGTTTTTACAATGTCAAGCATGAAATTGGAAAACTAAAAAAACAAGAGATATCCTATCAATTGTAAGTATTACTCATTGATTCCTATTCCAATTTGTTAATATACCTTATTCAGATGTGTATTTTTTGTTGTAGATATATTTCCTTCTACCTTGGTGGAGAAGCAACCACTTTATACTCTTACATGTAATTTCCAAGCATTGCATGCAGATGTTGGATCACTACTCTTTCCACAAGCCCTAACTACTTAGCTTTTATGTGAGAGAATTTTCTTTTACATGCATACATATGTTGTACCCTCTTCAGCAAATGATTTTGGCAAGTTAGAGATGATTAAGGTAGATTCTCTTTTCAAGCTCGAGTGGCTACAATTTGATATATGGACCTTAACATCTTTGAAGCATAAGATGGTGATGGACATACATAACTCTTTGAAATTCACAAGAGTGTCCAGATTTGTAGGATTACATTGGTGTGTTCCTATTCACTGTTTTGTACATCTATTTCAGATATTCACAATTCTAGAGACTTCAACAATGTTCATGTTTAAAGATATCACCTATGAGCAGGTGGAGGGTTTACTAGGTGAAAATTGAGGATTTATAGAAGGATGCACCAAATGGGATAGATACCTTGGTAAATTTGGTGCAACAGGCATAGGATTTTGATATTTGAAACACCATACTTCATTGTATATAAGATTCTACTATGATTGATGGATGTGTAAACTTGGTGAATGGATACCATTAAAAAGTTTTGAGGGTTTTTTAATTTCATTTAAAATTGAGATAAATTTTCCCAACAATGAAAGGGAAGTTATTTTAGTGAATCATCATTGGATGCTTGGCAATGTGAGAGAACATCTAGTAATAACAGAATTTGAGGATCTGGATCAATCAAAGTTTAGAATACAAAGGCATAAGATAAACAATCTATGGTACTTTTTATTTTATTTATACAAATTATTATATTCAAATATGATATTATAAAGTTTTTTATTTGTCTACAGATTGGCAAGAGGTTGGAGGATAAAATTAAAGTCGATCCTGAATGGAGTGTAGATGGAACTCAACTTTAATTGTCATATGTGTACCTAAGTCATGAGGTCTTAGGGACTTGTGTCAAAGAGACTAAATCTCATTTGCCTCACAAGTGCATATAGTGGTGGATTGACACATGTTTAATTATCAATCCAAAGAACCACTTAATCCAAGTGTATGAGGATGTGTGCACACGTGATGGGAAGTGAAGTGGTTCAGCTATAATGCATGAGAAAGGACTAACCTACCTCTCCAACTCACTCAATCTCTGGAAATGTCTACCTCGATATCACTTACATCAGTAAATACAAATTCGAATGTTTCTCCTAGCTCTGAACTCCAAACATGGCCAACAGCGGGTTCTTTTCGAAGCTCTCAACAAGACACATCTATTGGCGGTGAATCTGACAACCGTTCTTTAAGTTATGGCCAAAACAGTGAATGGCGGGAACACCTATACTCACTCCACAACTCATATTGGTTCACACACACACTACAATCATTCAAAAGTGATGGGGAGGGATAGACAATAGTCCTACACACTCATTCCAAGCTTCACACACACACACAAAAGATCATAGAGAATATGAAAATCAGTAGGAAAGAAGCCCTAAAAATGATCCTTCCACACAATTGACCAACACTTTATTGACTAATCTCTAATTTCCTACTATTTTACAAGAAGTATATAACAATGATTTGGGGTTTATACATCCAGAGGACTCCTCTAGTGCATTTACATAGCTTCGAAGAAATTTTCTAGGATTTTGAAGAAGAAATTTCTGCCTATTAGTTTGAAAATTTAGGGGCTCCTCTTTTGTGCCTCTTTTCTCTGCAACACTCTCCCCCTCTTCGTCTCTGTCATCCCTTGACGGGCTTTGCTTCTTGTTTGCAGCTTGTCTATGGCTCCTGAATACATGCACCCAGTGGTCGAAGAAGCAACAAGGCTTGTCATAGAATTTATCACTTTATCCAAAGTTAGTCCTTTGCTTCTATAAGCCACTTGGTATTCCTTATATCATAAGTCTGGGTTGCTGTATTAAGTCGGGCTATCACGCACACCATCGGTGGCTAGGAATGTGATATTCTTAGTCACCCTCTTTAACTTCTCAGCCTCTCCCCTTTCTAACTTTTGGTCTTCTGACATGTCTTTGTCTTCACACCTCTGATCCTATTGTATTGCTTGGAGCCTGTTTACTTTTTTCCACCACACACCTTATTTTGCAGGCTTTTGCTCCCTTCTAAGTGAGCATTATGTTTTAAAGGTCCTATTCTTAAATCTTCTTTGTCATCCTCTGGGACCTGATGTCTTTCTTTCCATTGCAAGCATCCAATGGAGGGAGAAGTGTCTAGAATTCTCAAACAATTGGTTATCTTATCCGATGAAGAATTCTTTGTATACTATCTCGCTTCCCTGATTGTTTTGCTTCACCATCTACACATGGTGGATGAGGAAGTTGTGTGAAACCTCCCATGAAATGTCTTGGTTGTTATCTTTCTTTATTTCCAATCCTCAGGACCTGGTTCTTTGGTGTTGCTGCCTGATGCGTGCCCCTGCGGGGCTTTGGGCAGAGGGTTGTTCTTTTCTTTATAAGCTTTTGTTCTTCACTGAGCAAATTTATTCTTTGATCTTCTTCTTCTTCTTCTTGTTTTGCTCGATTCCCCTTCTACACATCCCTCATCTTGAACTCTGTCGTCCCTGACAGGATTCTTGTGGCGACATGAGTACATTTGTATGACTTTTTGCTCTCTCTGATCAAGCAAATTGGCTTGACACAGCATCAATTCCTTCCATTGATTTGACTTCACCCCGTCATCTGGTGTCTGTCTATGATCTGCAAAGAAGCTTAATTCATAGGCCACCAGTCGTGCATTGAGGTTAGAAGATAGTTTTGCAAAAATCTCTAAATCCATTTCAAAAAACCCTGTAAAAGACGCTTCTTCAAACATCTGCATATATGTACTTGGCAAAAACATTAATCTTGAGTAGATAGCCATAAGTGTTAATCGAATAGGTATGGTTGATAAATAAAAAACAAGGGCATCTGATCCCTAGTTAATGCCGATGAATTTCAAGAATGTACATTGTGCATGCTGAAATACTTTTATTACTGTCAGTAGCATACTCAAAATTTTGTTAGTCATTTTGACAGTTAAATCAGGCACAACTGCATATCTGGCAATCCAAAATTCTATTGTTTTTACCATGTACTCTTTAGTTGGTAAGTAATTACAAGGTGGACTTGGTAGTAATGTATAGGAGAGCCATTGATTATTTATGCTTTCCTGGCATTGTCCTTCCCAAAATTGCATCTAGGAGCATCATCTAGGTACTGGGCAAAAAGATGGCTTGATTTGAAGTATATATGGTGCTGATTCCCGGTGTACTTGTAGTGTAGGATTCTTCTCCAAAAGTTTCCTGCTCCAGATAGGATCCGCTTTGTCAAATTCCTCTTGTGTATAGGTAAATGTTTGCATGCTCAACTGTAGGTTGCTATCTGCCTCTTTATTTGTTGTGGTCCTTATGTACTATCGTGTTTTTTCTTTGAGTAATCCATATGGCACATTGAAAGGTTTCATTACCTATTTTAGATTTTTATCCTCAATCTTTGCTTCTCTCATGACTTGGATTACTTGTTCTTCAAAATCTTCAGTAAGTTGGGACACCAGTAGTGCCCACTCATGTTGGCCTAGTTCTGCAACAGCCCGAGTATGTCATTCAGTGTTGGTCTCCATTTCCTCCCTTATTGGTGAATGATGTAGGGGGTGGAGAAAGAGGACCTACCTCAGTCTCCTCATTAGCCGTTGAGTGTGGAACTACTGGTGTCCCCATATTGACCTGTTGATCTACTTGAGCTTTCAATGTTGCTATTACTTCATCCTTTGTTTTGATTTCTTCGGCGGCTCTCTTGACTTCTTCTTTGTGCTTCAAGAGTTCTTCTCCTATGGCAGTGAGTTGACCAGCGTCTTCATCACATTGTACTATGAATTTATTTTCTGCCATTTTCCACTTCTTCCTAAGATAATTATTGTCGTCCATATATCTTTTCTTCCATTCTGCTATGATAGCTTGTTCTTTCTTCAACTGATCTTCATACTCTTCTATCCGCTCTTCTAGTGCTTTTGTGTTGTTTTTTGTCGCTTCAGAAGCTTCTATTGGTTGATTTCATAAAAGAACTATCATCAGATCCTTGTTCTTGTTCCTTATATTGTCCGCCTCATCCATGTACACCTTGATTTGAGATTCAAGGATCTTGCTTCTAGTATTCATTCCTGCCTTTTCTGCTTCGCTAGCCTCATATTTTCTTTGTAGTTCTTTCAGTTTGCAGCTTCTTGTTTTTTGTTTCTAGTGTGGCACATTGATTCTTGGCCTCTTTGGCTTCTGCCTCCTTCTCTAATATTATATTTTGTTCTTGAATTAATTTAGCAGATAAATTCTCACCTATTGCTTGGAACTAATTCTTCTCCCTCATTGCTTTGTCGTAGTCAGCATCAGCCTCAAGCATTAATTGTTGAGTATCCATGGCAGTTTGTATCATCTGTTGTACTACTAGCTTGAGCTAAACGACATCAACGTTGAACCAAAACTGGAAATCCAGTTTGTATATAGGGAGTTCAAAGTATTTGTGGATACCAACTTTCTTCATGATGTTCAATGTCGATGGAAGTTCATGCACTACTTTGAAGTCTTGGGACATTATTGGAAACTGATGGTTAGTATCCATAATTTTGATTGTCACCAAGAACAAATAGTCCCCGGTAGGTTGATCTTCTCTAAATCAGTGACCTTTTGCCTTAGTCACGCTCTGTCGAGGGAATTCCAACACCTCCTCTTGAATGGTTGCTTCAGAGTCCTGAGAAGCCATTTGCACGTGTAATGAAAAGAGCATCATCTTCCTATAGAAGGCATGTCTTTAGTGATGTGTGTTGTAGTGGCATATCGTTCATTGCATCACTCCGTTTCCCCTTGCTTACATAAGTAAGATCTCTGAGCACATATTTTTTCATGTTTATTCTTGAAAGAAAACAAGAACTAGTGTAGCCAAAGCATTTATTTATTTACATAGTAGGTCCATTCCTATGGAAGTAGAATCTATAATCTATTCCCAAGTGGGAAATGTGCACCACTAGTTTTGTTACGTACATCATGTGCGGAATGCATGGCCTCGTAATGTGGCCCTGTCATGCATACATTAGGTGCATTTGATGCTTCATGTGTGCAAACAAAATCCTTTTGGTTCTATTGTTCTTGTCCTTGTTGCTTCTTGGATCTCCATATCCATTTTATAGGTGAAGTATGAGGCTTTGTCTTTTCTTGGTTTTGTCATGCTCTCGATTTTTCCTCTTTCTTCTTTGTAGTCTGAGTAGTTGATGTCATGTTCCTCCGGTGCCTTTGGTGGTTCTTGTTAGGCTTTATGGTCCTCCTTTGCTGGTGTAATATGTCTTTTTGCTTGTCTATCTCTTGGCTTGCAATCTGTCTGATCCTTTTCGGAATCCATATTTGTTGTCATGTTTTCTGGGATTCTACTAATGACTTTGGAAGCCATACTCTCAGAAGTCTTTTTGGTCCCGATTGTAATGAAGAGAATCCGTTATTATTCCTTGTCTCCATAAAATGAGTGACCTGTATCGGTGTAGATTTCTCTATTTCCTTTGTTCGATCCTTGCAAACCCAGTGTAAATTGGTACTTCCTGATTGCGATAATCTGAAAGTGGACTTCCACATTGATGATCTTCCTTTGTTGTAGGTGATTATAGGAGTGTTGTCTTCATCATTTCTCTTGATTCACTGTTCATGTAGGATGAATCCACCTTCTCTACTAGTGTAGTGGTATCGCTGGTAACATCTTTTTTGGGACACTTACTTTTGATTGATTCATTTGCCAATTCCTCTTCTAGATTTTCTTTTTCACGCTTGATGATGTCCTACTTATGAGAGAATCTTTCTTCTAATAGGCTGAAGATTTCTTTGTGCCCTACTTTGGCTGAGATGTACCCTTGAGCTAGGTGAATGCTTACTTCATTCTCAATGATCCAGTCTTGTCCTAAGATCAGATTCTCTATCAAATCCTCATATTTACACACCAGAACTTGTTGCTCCATAGTGGAATTTCCGAGGTGGAGGGATATCATGGCTTTTCCAATGCATTCTATGACTTGACCTCCAACACCTATCATGTGTGCTTTTGTAGGTGTTGTTGGAGAAACAGTCACTAATTGGACATATATTTGAAGGTCAAATCTTAGGAAGAAAACCACATGCCTATGTGAAGGGACAAATTCAAAAGTGTATTATATTTGTAAATTTAGTTCACTTTAGTTCTAGAAGTTTTTTAAAAATCATAGAAATGAGAAAATCTATATAAGTTAGTTTGTATCAACTGATGCGAGAGGAAGACTGAGAGAATGAGTTAGAAATCATTTTTGTATGACTGAGAATAGTCGGGCTTCTCTGCGTGAGAAAGCACCTGTGCATTCCTGAGTTTTCATAGTTATGGAAAGAGTTTATTGAACTTCTGTGTATAAGTCTTCTTCTTCCATCTCCAGAGTTTGTCTTGTGTGAAATGATTTCAGAAGTTGAAGTTTTCCAAGCAAGTCGATGCCTGGCATCGTGTTTGTACTGATAAGTCCGTGTTTTATTCACTGAGTATTATGTACTGCTAGAACTTCTTAAAGTCATGAGGTTTGTGGAGCAACTCGATGCTTGGCATCGAGTTTCAGCATAAAGTCGATGGCTGGCATCGACTTCCCACATAAAAGTGGTCTTGTTCGTGTATGTGTTCAAGGGGGTAATTCTGGTGCTGAAAAAGTGGCTGAAAAAGCTCAAAGTCGATGCCCGGCATGAACTTTTGGCTGCAAGTCGATGCTAGGCATCGAATTTTCATTTTTAGACACTCAGGATTACTAAAACAGGCAAAAATTCCACTTTTGGAAGTCATACAGGGTGATCTTGTGAAGGCCATAACTTGAGTTGTAGAGATCCATTTTAAGTGTATGAAGGCTTCTTGGAAAACTCTACTCTTCTAATTTCATCCACTAAAAGATCATGGAGAAATAATATTTGAGCTAAGAGAAATTAGAAAAATACTGAAGGTATTTTGTGCACCTACCAGTCGTGCTAACATTTGGTCTGTCAATGGCTCCATGTAGCGTTTTACTCAACAACCGCTTATGTAATTAGGGAATATATCTCCATCTAGTGTGGCTAAGTTAACAGCTCCACTTGTCAAAATCCTATTGATTATTAGAGGTCCATATCCGCATTTTTGTAGCTTCTTGGCATGTTGTTTCAAATTATATAACAAAACTAAATCTCCTTCTTTTAGCCCTTTATCTTTTTTGTGTGCATTTGAATATGCTTTCTGTCTTCTCTTTGCTGCATAAATTCCAGCAACAGCTTGTATCCTAGTCTCATGTAGCTTCTCAATTTGGTCTAGTTACCTGGACAATTCATGCCCCGTCCATTCATGCTGTTGTGCTACTCTCAAAGTAGGCACTAAAAATCCATGGGCAAGATTGTGTTTTGTCCATACACTAAGTTAAATGGTGTGGTTCCAATGATAGTCTTGTAAGCAACACGAAAGGCCCAAATTGCATGATGCAATTGTTTGTCCCAATCTAAACTTCCACTATTGACTATCTTTGTCAATACTGTGCACAACACCTTATTGGAGCTTTTCACTTGACTGTTGGCTTGAGGATGATAAGGGGCTGATTTTTTATGGATCACTAAGAACTCATTCATTAAGGACTCTATTACTTCATTAATGAAATGCGTTCCTCGATCACTCACTATTTCTATAGGTAGACCATGTTGATATATTTAGGTAGTGATGTGTGTGAACACTCTAGGACCGCCGGGGCACTTTTTTCCCTCTTTAGGAGGTTTTTTTCCCCCGGCTTGTATATACGCCTATTGCCCTAATGGGCTACTTATCTTTGTACATTCTCTAGTAATATATTCAGTCTTGTGTGTTGTGCTCCAAGCTTCTTCTTCTTCCTTGTGCTGTTCGCGTGCTTTCGCAGATGTCTATCTCCAACAATTGGTATCAGAGCAGGTCGTCGCTTCTTCTAGGGCGCCGTCGACACTCCTCCGTTTGCAGTCTCAGATTCGCACGATTCGCTCGTTTCGGCCTCCGAACGCACTATCGTAGCGCTTGTGCAGGCTATTTCGTCCTTTTGTGCCAAAGGTATATACCAGTTTCTGTTCGCCAGTTTAAGCGTCTCGAAGTCTGCTACAGGTCTAGCAGAACTCGTCTGGGCAGTTCTGTTCAACTTTTTGAGATACAGTCAATTTTGTGCATCAAGGTATTTTAGTCACCGGCCATGGCTGAAAGCAGTGATGTATTCCGTATGTTGGCTGTTGAGGATAAGTTGGATGATACCAACTACCCATTATGGGCTTATATGATGCAACATGTACTGGTTGCAAGAGGATTGTGGAACATTATGCAGGGTGTTGAAAGACGTCCTGTTACACCTGTAACGATAGGTACTGCAAATACAGGTGTTGAAGCTGATGAAGATGGTGTCGAAGATGATATTCCGTAGATTCCTGTTCGTGCTGCTGTTTCTGTTGCACCTACTGCAGAGCAGATTCGTTGGGATGGCAGAGATGTCCAGGCACATGCATTGATAGCCTTGTCTGTCAAACGTGCCATTATTCCTCACATTCGCTCTTGCAGAACAGCAAAGGATGCTTGGGATACACTTACCACTTTGTACCAGGCTAGGAATGAGGCTCATGTTGCTTACCTCCGAAAACAGTTGGAGAGTGAGCACATGAATGAAGGTGATTCTATGGACAGTTTTCTTACAAAGATCAAAGACCTGAAGGAACAATTGATTTCTGCTGACGAGGTTATACCAGATAGCTCACTTGTGCAGACCGTTCTGAATGGTCTTCCTGATTCATATCAGAGTTTTGCCTCTACTCTTCGGTTGATGATGAAAGGAAATCCAAATGCCTTGTCATTTGAGGAATTAGTCTCTGTTCTGTTGCAGGAAGATCAGTCCAGGCAGAACAGGTCCATTATGCGTGTTGCAGATCAAGCTTTCCTGGCTAGTCAGAAGGGCAAAGGAAAATGGAGCTCTTCTACTAGTAAGCAGAAATCTGCAAATGCTGCACAATTGAAGAACCAGGATAAAGATGAAAAGAAATCAGAAAAGCAGAAATTGTTTTGCAAGTATTGTAAAGGAAATGATCATATTATAAAGAACTGTCCAAAACTGGCTGCTAAAGAGGCAAAGAAGAAAGAGGCTGGAATGGTTGTTGCAGAGGCCTCTACACCAAAAACAGAGTCTACAAATCTTGTGCAGGAAGAAGAATGGGCGTTTACTACTGTCTGCAGTTTTGACCCATCTTCTCATGATCAGTGCATGTCTGCAGTAGACTCAGATGTTTGGTACTTTGACAGTGGGGCGACCAAACATATTACCTCGCAGCGCAGTTTCTTCTCTTCACTCGAGCCTGCCCCTACAGGGAATACTGTCACATGCGCCAATAACTCCTCTTATCCTGTTATGGGAGTTGGTAAGATCATTCTGACTACTGCTGATGGTAGTTCTTTCACTTTGTCAGATGCTTTATTTGTGCCAGGGATCAAAAAGAACCTGTTATCAGTTTCTGCATTAGCCAAGATTGGCTTGGTTGTGAAATTCGTTGATGACAAGTGTACATTCCATGATCTCTCAAATGGCGATGTGATTATTGCTTCTGGCATTTTATGTCGTGGACTGTATAAGCTCATAGACTATGAAAGATTTATGAACGATTGGCATGTGCAGTTCATGATTCTCAGGCTATGACAGATGCAAAGCTTTGGCATGCACGATTTGGTCATTTGAATTTTGCTAGTTTGTTACGCCTGCAGAAATCTGAAATGGTGTCCTCTTTGCCCAAACTTGAGGCACCTGGAAAAAATGTTTGTGAAGGCTGTATTTTGGGCAAAATGCAGCGTTCTTCCTTTCCAAAAGATGGTTCAGTTCGGGCTACGCAGAAATTGCAGCTTGTACATAGTGATGTCTGTGGTCCTATGCAAACACCCTCTTTTGGAAATTACCTTTACTTCGTGACTTTCATTGATGATTTTTCCAGGCATGCATGGGTATATCCACTCAAAGCAAAGTCCGAAGTGTTCATGTGCTTCAAACAGTTTTTGGTTTTGGCTGAAAATCTGTCAGCATGTAAAATGGGCACCCTCCGTTCTGATCGAGGGGGGGAATATATGTCTTCAGATTTTAATGCATTTCTGGTTGAACGTGGGATAAAATACCAGTGTACAGTGTCGTATACACCTCAACAGAATGGAGTTGCTGAACGAAAGAACAGGTCACTCATGGAGATGGCGAGGTGCATGGTCAAAAGTCAGGCTTTACCACATAGTTTCTGGCTTGAGGCTGTCATGTGTGCAGCATATGTACTGAACAGGTGTCCCACTAAAGCATTGCAGTCTATCACTCCATATGAGGCTTGGCATGACCGCAAGCCATCTGTTGCTCATCTGCGTGTTTTTGGTTGTTTGGCATATGCATTAGTGTCTGAACAACATCGCAGAAAATTGGATGATAAGGCAATAAAATGTATTTTTGTTGGGTACAGTTCTGAAAGTAAAGGATATCGTTTGTATCATCCACAGACTAAACACATTCTGGTTAGCCATGATGTTGTCTTTGTGGAAGATGCTATTCAGCCATTGCTTTCATGTACTAAGGAGACATCTGTTAGCTCCAAAGACATGTATGATACTTTGATGCCTCTTTTTACAGGTGGACAGGCTAGTGCTGGTCCTAATGAGGCAACTTCTCAACCTTTGCAGGTTTCATATGATGATGCAGATCATTCCATTTCTGATGCAGATTTACATGATGCACTTATTGATGAGAGAGCTGATATTGAGCAGGCAAAAACTATGCCAAAATGGCTGGTGCAGACTTTGCGTGACAGCAAATTAGATGCACCTTTGTCATATCGTACTCGTTCAGGCTCTCATAGTGCCTCCTTTGCATCAGATTGCTATGCTATGGCTGCATCTAGTCTCTGTGATGAGAATGAGCCTGTTTCTTTTGATGAAGCACAAAATTCAGAAAATTGGATGGCTGCTATGCAATCTGAATATGATGCTATAATGAAGAATGGTACATGGTCTTTATGTGACTTGCCTCCTGGCAAGAAAGCCATTGGCACTAAGTGGGTATACAAGCTCAAGCGTAAACCTGATGGTACAGTTGACAGGTATAAGGCTAGGCTTGTTGCAAAGGGTTATGCACAGGAAAGAGGCATTGATTTTGATGAGACCTTTGCACCTACATGCCGTATGACTACTGTTCGCAGCATTTGTGCACTTGCAGCCCATCATGGTTGGAATGTACATCAGTTGGACATTAAAAAAGCATTTCTGAATGGTGACTTGCATGAAGAAGTGTATGTTTTTCAGCCCCGTGGCTTTGTGCAGAAAGGGCATGAAAACCAAGTTTGCAGGTTAAAGAAGGCATTATATGGTTTAAAGCAAGCACCACGTGCTTGGTATGAGAAGATACATGCCTATCTGATTGCACATGGTTTTGAGAATAGTCCAACTGAAAGCACCTTATATGTTAAGCGTGCTAATGATGTGCTTCTGATCATTGTTGTCTATGTTGATGACATGCTGCTCACTGGTCCTATTGAGACACATATTGCTGATTTTAAGGCTGATTTGCATGCCTCATTTGAGATGTCTGATTTGGGGCATTTGCATCACTATTTGGGCATTCAGTTTATGCATGTTGATGGTGGAATGGCTTTGTGTCAAACGAAATATATAGACACATTATTGCAGCGTTTTGGCCTTGAAGACTGTAAGCCTATTGCCACTCCTATGGAGACAGGTTTACGATTGAGTCTTCATGATGCTGGAGATGCATTTGATGCTGTTGTCTATCAGCAGGCTGTTGGATGCTTGATTTACTTATGCATTACTCGGCCAGATATTCAGTTTGTTGTCTCATAGATGAGCAGGTTTATGCATTGCCCAGGAGTCACGCATTGGAAAGCGGTTAAGCGCATCTTTCGCTACTTGAGTGGTACTCGGCTACTTGGGTTGTTTTATCCCAAGGGGGGATCACTACTGCCAGATTTGCATGCTTTTTCTGACTCAGATTGGGCTGGTTGCTATGACACTCGTGTGTCCACCAGTGGTTTTTGCTTCATGCTTGGTAGCTCATGTATATCTTGGTTGAGCAAGAAGCAGCCTACTGTGGCCACTTCCAGCTGTGAGGCTGAGTATAGGGCAGCTTTCACGGCTACTGTTGAGTGTGTGTGGCTCAGACGCCTTATGGCTGATTTGGGTGTTGGCCAGTCTTCTGCCACCACCATCTTCACTAACAGTCAGAGCACATTGGCAGTTGCGAGGAACCCTGTGTTCCATGCTCGCACTAAGCACATCGAGGTGCATTATCACTATGTCAGGGAGAGGTTCTCTGCTGGGGAGATCAGCTTGGCATATGTGCCCACGCAGGAGAACATTGCAGACCTTTTCACGAAGGCTCTGCCTAGGGAGAAGTTTGAAGCTTTCCGCAAAGCTTTGGGCTTACTTCCTTTTGTGGAGTGATTTCCACATAGCTTGGCACTTCCTTATACATGAGTGCCAGCTCCTTGTTCACCGCATCATTCCCAGGGGGATTTGTTGATATATTTAGGTAGTGATGTGTGTGAACACTCTAGGACCGCCGGGGCACTTTTTTCCCTCTTTAGGAGGTTTTTTTCCCCCGGCTTGTATATACGCCTATTGCCCTAATGGGCTACTTATCTTTGTACATTCTCTAGTAATATATTCAGTCTTGTGTGTTGTGCTCCAAGCTTCTTCTTCTTCCTTGTGCTGTTCGCGTGCTTCCGCAGACGTCTATCTCCAACATACCAAAGGGAGTAAAGATATGCTAAAAAAGAAACTTAGTAGTGGTATGAGCATCATTTTTTCTAGTTGCCTTCGCCTCTACCCATTTAGTCAGGTAATCCATTGCTACTATTATGTATTTAGCGTGTGACCCTTTAGCTGGTGGATTAATGGGTCCTATGAAATCAATACCCCATTTGGAAAATGCTATCGCGCAAACCATGGGTCTCAATGGCATATCATCTCATCTAATCGGATATTTAGCTCTTTGACATGTTTCACAACTTCCTACATAGGTGTCTGCATCCATATGTAGATTTGTCCACCACAATACTGCAAAGAGGATCATTTTTACAGTTCTTTCAATTGAGAAATGCCCTCGTGTTGCACCTGCATGTGCCATTTCTAATATGGGTAGGTGTTCGCCTTCATGTACACATACTCGTAGTTGATTATCCTTCCCTTCTGAATAATTGTCTTCCCACGAGGACATAGTCCTTACTCATTTCTTCCTAGGATCGTTTCCTTGCTAAGCTCACTAGCGTCTTACTCCATTTGGGTGCTATTGTAGAGAAAGGTAAAGATGTATGATCATCTGGAGTGGTTTTCAGACATTCCATGCAACTACTGACATATTCCTGGACATCCCTAGGCATGTTAGGCCAATAGACTCCTAATCATTTCAATTCTCTTAGAGTTCCATGGGTTCCCTTATAAATTCTCCATTTGTTTATGTGAGCTTGTTCAATCAAGTTCTTTTGTTCTTCTTCTTCTACACATCTAGAAAATACCTCGTTGGATTCCTTATGATACACACTTCCTACTACAATGTGTAAGTTACCTGATTGTAGGATTTCCATTCTACTCTCCTTGTTAATTGAGTGTTGTGGTCCATGGGTGAGTATTGGAATTAGCTTTTTTGCCCATTTATGACATACTTCCAAATTGAACAGGTAAGTGTCTTGCAAATCGTCAGGTACTCTGCTTGGTGGTTCTCCGTGTGTCAATCTAGAGAGATGATTTGCCATTACATGGGATTTCCTTTTTTCACAATTACTTCAAAATCGAACTCCATTAACAACAGAAACCATCTCACCAATCTTCGCGTGCTACAAGGCTTATTGACTAAGTACAATAAAGCTTGATGATCTATGAAGAACTTGAACTTATTGCCTAACGGGTAGTGTCTGAATTGCTTAACCACGTACACCATCCCTAAACCTTCTTGCTCCATAGTTGTATAGTTTCTTTTGGCTTGATTCAGTTGTCTACTTGCATAGGCAATTGGATGGTCCAATTTTCTTTCATTTGTCGGTTGAGCTAAGATGCATCCTATTGCGTAATTGGAAGCATCCACATGAATATGAAAAGGCTTGTTCCAATTGGGTGTTTTTAAAATTGGGGCCATGCTAAGTCGCTTTTTTAGCTCATTAAATGTCTTCTCGCATTCGTTAGTCCATGTGAATTGAGTTAACAATCCATACAATGGCTTGGCAATTATGGCGTACATGTGGATAAATCGGCGATAGTATTCACAGTGGCCCATAAATGCTTGCACTTCCTTTGCATTTTTTGGTCTTGGAAGTTCTAGAATTACTTTGATCTTGTCTTCATTAGTAGATATTCCATTCCTAGATACAATGTGTCCTAGGATTTTTCCTTCTCTTACCATAAAAATGCACTTCTCAGGATTTAGACATAATCTATATTGTTGACATTTCTCAGATATTCTTCACAATTCTGGAATATGTTCATGTCTCCGATTTGAGTATGTACAGAGGTCATCCATGTTTACTTCCATACTCTTCCTTAGGAATTCCTTGAAAACATGACACATTAACCTTTGGAAAGTGGTAGGGGCATTAGTGAGCGCAAAAGGCATCACTCTGAAAGCATAGACCCCCATTCAGTTGCGAATGTGATGTTATGTTGGTCCTCAGTAGCGATAGAGACTTGGTTATATCTAGAGAATCCATCCAAGAAGCTATAAACTTCCTTACTGGCAACACTTTCCAATAGCTGGTTGGTGATAGGTAATGGATAAGTATCATGGATTGTGGCTACGTTGACTTTCTTTAGATTGATGCACACTCTCAGTTTTCCATTCTTTTTGGGCACAACTACTAAAGGTGACAACCATTTGGTATGTTCTATCTCGTAAATGAATCCAGTAGCTAATAGCTTGTTTATTTCTTCTTTAATTTTTACTACGTAAACATCATTATACGTGTAAGGGCGTTGCTTTGATGGTTTTGCATTTTCATTGGTATTCGGTGAGAACAAATGGAGGGTTCCACACCTTTAAGATCCTTGTAGGTCCATGCAAACACATCTCGATATTCTCGAATCAATCTTATCAAGTCTTGTTCCTCCTCAGGTGACACATCCTTTCCTATGTATGTGCATCTTTCTTCTCCATTTTATATGGTTACTATGATTTTTTTCGTTTGTTCCTTGTTGTCATACGCTTCTCCTTCTCTTGCCTCTCTCTTCGGCATCTGAATGGCTATTTTTCTTTCCTCTACTTTGTATCTTTTGAAGTGTTCGAGAACTTCAAAAAGATCCGGGGTTGGTTCGGTCTTAGTCATGATTTCATCATGGTTTGGTACTACAGGGGCTGCTTCGATTGCTAACACTTTAGGTGTTCCATACTTGTCTTTGGCTTGAATGATCCTCTGAATTGAACTATGGTTCCATTTCTATGCTCTCATATTCTTCCTTCCATTCATTCTCTAATACTTCTCCGACTTCTACCTCTTGAAGGAGTACCATGTACAAGTTTATGTCATAGCCTTCTTTTTCCACACATTCATTCATGGTCAATACTTCCTCATTTACACATATCTCCAAGGTCACTAGGATCTCCATCCAACCATGCAGTTCAAATGTTTCATAAGAAAAAACTTGAGACATGTACATTGGATCCTCTACGGGTCGATAATTTTGATGTCCTATGGGCCATAACTATAGTTTTTTATCCTCTTTCTTTGCTTCCTTAGACATCCATAATTGGGTGTACTCATGCGTCCATGATTGATCACATGATCCATCATTATGGATAGACAAATCATCTTCTTCCTTGTGTATGGGATTCCATTGTAATGGGGGTACATCCATGTATGCAAAGGTATGTAAATTTATCTTGGTAGTGTTTCCTTGATGTTGAAGGTATAATGAGTCTCGTCCCTAGTCTTGCACTACCTTGAGTTGTCTCATGAAAGGTCATCCTAATATCATTTCATAAATACTTGCCTTTCCAAATTGAAATATAGCTAATGTATGCTCAAACTTGACTCCACGGGTGGTTAAGTTGATCTTTTCCAATATTCCCAAAGGTTTTTCAACATGGCCATTTGCTTATTGAAGCTTCATATGCGTTGATCGTAGGGATGGATTTCCCCATTTCTCCCAAATCTCTTTGGTGGTGATACCTACTCTTCCTCCTATGTCTAGTATAGCCTTGGTCATGTATCCATTGTAAGTGACGGGTAAGCATGTGTTGCCCTCATCTCCTTCGCTAAATTCTCCAACCTTATCCACCAGAATTTGTACAGTAGAAGGGTTTTCATTTTCCTTGCTTTCCTTTTCATTCTTCTCTTGATCTAACTTCAGTTGTCCCGCCAATTGCTTCCATAATTTTGGTTTGACACAAAGTAATTCTTCCACAGTCAACTGACATTATAGTTTGGTCGTCTTGAGTTCTGCTAGATTGTGTGAGGTCTTATCTAAAGGCTCCTTCAGAAGATCATGGACTTCTTCTCATAATCTCCCATGTGGTTTGGTAGGGTAGAAATGCTTTGGGCTTCCTCCCTATTTTGGTCTAGCCTATAGACTTCTTCATATACTTCCTCCAAATTTGGCATCGGTTCATAGTCTTCCACATCTAATTCCTCAAAAGGCGGTTTTGCAACTCCATTCTTTTTCCATTGATCTTCTCGAATTCTAGTCCACAACTCTCTTGGCCAATCAGCTTCTAAATCAGGGACTGTGGACATAGATTTGTCCTGGGTATTCGGTAATTCTTCCTTATCATCCTTCTTGTTTGGTTTTTTGTCCTTGGTTTTAAGACAATCATTGTATTGATTCTCAGATATTCTTATCTCAGGGAGGACTAGGATAGACTTCTCTAGGGTGGCATGAGCTACCTCTATGAGTTTTCTACATATCGCTAGCCTCTCCTTTTCTAACTCCCCTTGTGGGTAAAGTTTTTCGTGCTGCTCTACATTTGGTCCATTCATGATTCTAGCTTGGTAAGCTTTCAACCACATGTCTAAATCATCTGGTATTGGATCTGCTAGAATTGATCCTAGCTTCTCCAGTTTTAGTGTCTAGAGTGTAATAGGAGTTCCTTCCTAAATTTTGTCCATTTTTCCTTGATTTTTTCCATCCCATCCTTCCATTTTTGGCTTTTTGTGGTTTGGGTATTCTCAAGTGGGTCTTCTGAATCTTCCACTACTTGTACTCTAGATTCCAAGGTTTTACTCTTTTCTGGCTCTGAGTCTACTTGTTTTCTTTCTTGTCCTTTTGTTTGTGCTCATGTGATGGCCTTTAATGGTACTGTGTATTCCTTGTCACTTCGTGACGATTCAATTACTTTGATCACATTAATAGGTGTAGTGTCATGAGCCTTATTGGGAATTTTTGGGCAATCTCTAAAGAGATGTTCTTTCTCGCAATCATTGCAATACCCTTCCCAAGTCCTAGGGGGTGGTGGTTTGTATGGACGAGTGCATTCTCTTATAAAGTGATCTCCTCCACTTCTATAGCACGATCATTTTGGCATAGGTGGTCTAATGGGTGGTCTCATGGATGCTGGTACTTTGAGTGCGGTGTACATTAGTGTTGCCACTTCCGGTCCATAGACATTGTCATATCCCTCATATCCATAGTATTGCGGGTCATAAGCTTGCTTGTACTCCATCATATTGGTGTCATAGGTATAGTAATCTCCTTGGGTATGCTCGTATCCTGGGTTCATCGATTCTATACTGGTTAATGGTGATGCTAGGACTATGGTTCTCTCTAAGTTTTCCTTTGGTTGAGCATATTTTACTAGTACTACATTTATTGGAAATGGTGGTTGTTGTCCTAACACTGGCTGAGGTTGTGCATATTGCCCTTGCTCATATGGCCTAGGTGCTCCTTGTGGTCCTGGATAGGGATTATATCTTGGAATCTCCCTTCTTGGCTCTCTAGGTGGGTATCCATATGGCCTATACTAAGGTTGGTTTAACGGTCATGTCGGCCTGTTGAATGGACATTTCTCAGTGATATGATTGGCGTATTTCTATTCTATATGGCACAAAGGATTCATATTGTGAGAGTAAGTCCAAAGGATTCATACTGCACAAAGAAATCATCCACTTGTTCAACCCGTAGAACTTGTTTAAATTCAACTATGTGATTGTAAGGTTCTCCCATTCCATCATAATGATTTCTCATACACAACCACTTGAATCGGTCTTAATCTTCTTATGGGCTCTGGTTGTCTAGGCATTATAGGAATTGTTGGTCTAATTGGAGGCATTCCAAGATTTACTCCTAGAGGTGGTCTTGGTCTCATTGGTGGCGGATGTTGGTTGCCTATTCTAGGGTGAGTTTGATTGTGTGATTGTAGTCCTGGTACCGTGAATTGCACATGGGTCTGGTTGGGAATGCTTCGATGGTTTGTTTGTCGTGACATTGTATGTTCCAACTCTTGTTGCATCCCAAAGGGATCATGAGAGGTGGTTTCTAGCTCTCTCATAGGGAATATAGGAAACCCCATATACTTCAGTTGAGCCCTATCTATTGCATCAACCGGCCAATACCTTCTTTGGTTCTTGTCTAGGTATGTGACTCTAGACTCTTCTTCAAGATCTTTTAACTCATAGAAGTTCATTGGACTTTCCTCATGTCCTCGTGTGGGTGAGTCAGTTTGTAACAGCAAGTCAGACCCGTGGATCAAGTAGACCTCCATTAGATAATCATCTTGAGGTATCAAATCCCCTCTCAAGACTCGAGTCACTACTAATTTGCCTTTGGGTGTAGTTACCAACTCTTCAAGATCTGGTCTTCCTAAGTTTCCTTGTCCTTCTAATCCTCCTCTCACATTGATTCGATCTGAGTGTTCTATTACCATGTAGATGTGGCCTAACTTGTCCATGTACACTCCTCCTTCATACTTGACTACCAGTCTGGGCACTATTGTAGAATTAGTGGAAGTTACCATCCTGGCAACTGATCTATTTAAACCATCCAGGTAGATGGGGATCTCCTGGGAATTAGTGGACACATATTGCAAAGAAGTAGGGTATTCCTCCTCTACCATGGACATGAAGTTTCTCCTGGGAAAAAAACCTTGCATGTCTTCTGAAGCCATTGGTATCTCCTCTTCTGAGTCACTAGAGGTGTCGGAATAGATAGAGCAATGACTTGCCTGAGTTGCACTTCCTACCGATGAAATGACACTCCTTCGGCTACTTAGCACCCATTCTGATCTCAAGTTCATTCACCCTCCTAGGCTATCTTGGTTTCTCACTATCCCCTAATTGGCTCCTCAATTTATCTCTAATATTGTCCTCAGATAGCTTGAATTATTATGGGTGATACCCCTTTGGTAATACTGCACTAGGTGATACCACACTAGCGATACTACACTAGGCGATACCGGTCTTACCACGATACGATACCAAAGCTTGAGACAATATGATACCAAGATTTATTGCGATACAATACCTTTGTAGGTGATGATACGATACTTAGGACACGTGGCGATACGATACCAAAATCCATGCGATATGATACTACTCTCTACACGATACGATACTAGTGTACTGCACGATACAATACTAGTGCACTACACGATACGATACTAGATGGCTCAGGTGATACAATACCACCTGAGTGCACAATACGATACTAGAGTTTTGCATGATATGATACTAAAATTCCTCACGATAGGATACTAGGGAGGTTAAACAATAGGATACTAGGTACACGATATGATACCGGTATTATGAGCGATACGATACTGCTCGATCGACGATATGATACCAAGCGCACCGTGATACGATATCACTGGCAGATCATGATCGCGATACCAACTTGACGATATGATACCAAAAAATGGTATCGTGATACCTCAAGTGGTATATGACGATACGATACTCGGCGAGTATCGCGATACTAGGGAATTTTGGTATCGTGATACCAAAACTCAACTAACCATGATACTATAGCCAAAATCGCTCAAATCATAAAAAATTTTGTACCAATGTGTTTAAGTCTCACCCCTCCTCACTCTTGGCCCTTTGTCTCACTCAAAGAATCTCTCAAAGCCCTCTGTCCCACCTCATGATACTAGAAACGTCTCTAATCATGTGCTTATGTGGTAACAAGGTAATTTTGATATTGAAATCTTGTTGTAGCTTACTTTAAGGATGTCTAGCTTAAGGTTTAAGCTCACAAAGTAGCTTTTTGGTCTTGAAGGGTGTGATATTGCTCAAGTGATACCGGTCGCTGTCAACACACGAAACCAGTTCCAGAGCAAGTGTCAAATGAACTAAATTTTTTGGTTTTTATAGTTTGTGATGCCTGAAGCCTATTCTACACTAATTTGGCATTTTTTTTTGGGATTTTTCTTGGTGATTTCAACTTACTCCTACTCTAGTTCTCTCCTTGACCTAACCCTAAATTTTCCTTCTCTCCTTCACTCCTAACCCTAAACCTAAAAACTCATTACACACACCTCAAGGATGTGAAGTAACAAGTGCTGAAGTGTCTAACTACTTATCACTGAATGAATTCACTCCTACAAGTATGATTCCTTCACTACAGAGCTATAACAATCATGAAGGCACCTTGGTTGAGTTTGTTCCCCAACAATGGTGCTGAAAACATGTGTAGCTAAGTCATGAGCTCTTATGGACTTGTGTCAAAGAGACTAAATCCCATTTGCCCCACACATGCATATAGTGGTGGATCAACACATGTTTAATTTTCAATCCGAAGAACCACTTAAACCAGGTGTATGAGGACGTGTGCACATGTGATGGGAAGTGAAGTGGTTCAACTATAATGCATGAGAAAGGACTAACCTACCTCTCCAACTCACTCAATCTCTGGAAATGTTTGCCGCGATACCACTTATAGTAGTAAATGCAAATTCGAAGGTTTCTCCCAATTTAGAACTCTAAATATGGGCAATAGCAAGTTCTTTTCGAAGCTCAAAACAACACACATCTATTCTTGGTATTTTCACTCGAATATGACAACAACTCTTCAAGTTATGGCCAAAACAGTGAATGGTGAGAACACCTACACTCACTCCACAACTCGTATTGCTTCACACACACACACACTACAGTCATTCAAAAGTGATGGGGAGGGATAGACAATAGTCATACACACTCATTCCAAGCTTCACACACACACAAAAGACAATAGAGAAGATGAAAATCAGCAGGAAAGAAGCAAATTTGAAATTTTAGTTCTCCTTCTTCACAATGGCAAAAAGTCCTTACAAAGGGTCACCAAGTGACTTATATACATGTGCCTTAAAAATGGTCCTTTCACACAAGTGACAACACTTTATTGGCTAATCTCTAATTTCCTACTATTTTACAAGAATTATATTACAATGATTTGGGATTTATGCATCTAGAGGAGTCCTCTAGTGCATTTACATAGCTTCGAAGAAATTTTCTAGGATTTTGAAGAAGAAATTTATGCCTATTAATTTGAAAATTTAGGGGCTCCTCTTTTGTGCCTGTTTTCTCTGCAACACAACATCTAGTAATAACGGAATTTGAGGATCTGGATCAATCAAAGTTTAGAATACAAGGGCATAAGGTAAACAATTATGGTACTTTTTCTTTTATTTATACAAATTATTATATTCAAATATGATATTATAAAGTTTTTTATTTGTCTACAAATTGGCAAGAGATTGGAGGATAAAATTAAAGTCCATCTTGAATGGAGTGTAGATGGAACTCAACTTTCATTATCATAGCTCAAGAATTATTTGAGTACTTGAGTTTACACATAACCCATTTTCAATTCATATTCCTTTGTCCGCGACAATGTAATGCACATGCCAAAAATGAAAAATGTAAGACTTTTCAATCTCAATATGATGTACAAATTGTCAAATCTTTGGTTTTTTCCATGTCAATATACATTAAAATTTTAGAGTTTTAAGAATTTTATTTTCTCTACTCTGTAGATGTGGTATGTCTTATTATTTTAAATGATTATCTGTTCAATCTTTTTTATGAGCGAATTTCTTTTTGAAAGTTTTGTGCATAAATCTTTTACTTTTAGGTATTAGATTTACCTTTAAATGGATCCCATTCACTTGAAAATATTGAAATTACTATAAAAGCAAGTCTCAGTCTCTCATTTCTCACTTTTCTAACCAAGATGTTGGAAGCAGTCAGAGGCACAGACGACGCGGAAGCATGTAACAACGGAGCAGGGAGCCAGTCGGATCATTTTTTCAAACACCCAACAGTGATTTTCATCACTCTTGTAACATATGTAATATAGACAAAATCCCATTTTCTAATTCATAGCTCCATTTTGTGCAAGCCGAGGAGTCCTCGAGCTTGAGGAGCTTAGGTAGATTGCTCGTACCAATTTTCGTTATTTTTAGACATCGTTTACCCTTCCAAATAGCCTCTAGGACCTATTTTTTAACTATGCCGGTCACTAGATGTGAAACCGGTCAAAACTAGTCTAGAAACTATAAAAAGAGCTAGAGAGCTCATTTTTGAGGTCGGTTCATTTTGGCTAGTGTGAGCTTAGAGCTAGTTTGAGCTTGTAAGAGTGTTCTTGAGTAATAGAGCTATTTTCCCACCTTCCATTGTGTCTTGCTTGTCTCTTCATTGTGTGTGTGTATGTGTGTGTGCATCTTTGTGCTTCTCACCTTCACTCTCACTTCATCTCACGTTCACGATCTTCATATCACTCCTATCTCTTCCGCGGATTGACATTAAGGAGGTGGAGCTTCTTAACGTGGTTCTCACCATTGTGCTAGAGCAACACCAAATTTGGCGCCGTTGCCGGGGATCGAGTCTAGGACGAATGTGTGATGGTAAGAGTATAGCAAGAAGTGGCGTTGGAAGGTAAAAATTTCAGTTTTTGTTGTTGATTTTACTTAGTTTTTAGTGTTTTTCACTTCCCCCACACTCCATCTTCATCATCGCATCATCATCTTCATCTCCAAAAAAATCAGAAAATTTACCATATCCACCCATTCACCTCATTTCCCCTCATTTGTGCATGCGAGAGAGCAAGAGAGAGTTTTTGTGCTTGTGTGTACCTCTGTTTTCTTGAGTTTTCTTGCAGGTAGAGTGATCCAGAGCATCAGGAAAGCTTGGAAAAGGTAAAATTTTATTCTCTGTCCAAGATCTGCCGAGTGTGGCGGACCATCGCGATGGTCCGCAACCTTCGGAATTTTTGGTAGGCGAGTTCACCACCGTGTAGGCGACCCCAGCGTGAGTAAGAATCCATACTTGCATCTCAAAAATTCATATTTTGGTGGACCATCGCGATTGGCTCAGACCATCGCGATTGTGTCGCACCATCGCGATAGGCTCACGCCATCGCGACGGCTCGGCCGGACCATCGCGACGGTCTCGGACCATCGCGACGGTTCACTTGAGCCATCGCGACGGTCCAGTTGGACCATCGCGATTGTTGACCATTTCGGACCATCGCGATTGGCTCACGCCATCGCCACGACGGTGCCACGTGTCACGATAGACCATCGCGACGGTTCATTTCTTGGACCATCGCGACACTTCGAAAATTCGGACCATCGCGATTGGCTCAAGCCATCGCATCGCGGACCATCGCGACGGTTCGCTCGGACCATCGCGATTGTCCCCCGTTGACCGTTGACTTGTGCCATCGCGATTGTCCGCTTGATCGAGCCATCACGACGGTTCAAATCTTACGCCATCGCGATTGTCCATCTTCGCGCCATCGCGACGGTTCGCTTCGGACCATCGCGATTGCCCAACTTTGACCGTTGACCCAAGACCATCGCGATTGTCCGCCTGTTCACGCCATCGCGACGGTTCAATTTTTCGGGCCATCGCGACGGCTCGACTTCACGCCATCGCGACGGTTCAATTTTTCGGGCCATCGCGACGGCTCGACTTCACGCCATCGCGACGGTTCACCATTTCGGGCCATCGCGATTGTCCAAATCCCACGCCATCGCGACGGTTCGCTCGGACCATCGCGACGGTCCCAGACCATCGCGATTGTCTCAGACCATCGCGATTGTCCACCCCAAACGCAAATTTTAGGGTTTCATTTTTTGGCCAATTTTGGGGCTATTTTTGAGAAATTTTTGGACCATTAGACTCATAAGAGACCCCTTAGCCTATATTTGAAGGAAAATCTGATTGTCAGTTTTTACCCCCCCAGGGCCTGAACGCTCATAACTTTTTCATCCGAAGTCCGTTTTTTGAGCTTAATAGCTCGTTAGAAAGCTCGTGACGAGTACTACGTGACCTCAACTGTTTTTTTCATAAAGAATACATCTAATTTTGGATAAGCTATTTTGAGGTTCACTCAGTTTGGGACTAGGAAGCCAGGGGGTACACATTGAAAATTTGGGCAAAAAGAGGAAGGGACTTAAAAGGTGTATATACTCAAGTGTTTGATCATCCTGTGAATTGGTCTAATATTGGAATTTTCCAGGTCTAGCAAAGGCAATCAAAGGCAAGCAAGCAAGGCAGTGAAGACATCAGAGCTTGGGAAGCGCAGCTTCTTGGGCAACAGAGCATCAGAGCAACAGAAAAGCCGACTCGAGGTTGGAAGATTACTCAACCCCCTCAGTCAATTCTTAGCTTAGGATAAACGTTAGCATTGTGGATTTAAAATGATAGGAACGCCTCAAGTTCAAGATACTTAATTCTTTCAAGTCCAAGACTAAAGTAAAGGTGTGACGCAAAAACCTAAGGGAAAGAACCTAAGTCTGACGGAACGAGAACTCAAAATTGTAACGGAAAGTCGAATTCCTGGCGCATACATTAAGACAAGAACTTAACGACCTTTAAAAAGAAACAAAAATTAATAACAAAGAATCAGTGGCGATCTAAGTGTGTAAGTGAGTGAGCAAGGGAGAAAATTAATGAACTTTAGATCAGGCAAACATATAGGTAAATCAGACCGACGAAGCCTTAGATCATCAGAGGCGAGTGTAAGAACTACTGCTCGATCGTGGGCTCAGCAATTGAATACTAGTTACCCTTACGAGGGCTCAGACACCAGTGGCTCAGAAATGGCATTTAGCACAGAAAGACCAGAACTAGGGTCAAATGTTGCATACTTAGAAAAACGAGAAGGACCCTATAGGACTCAATTAGAGTTTCTCCGAACCAACCGATTAGGTGCTCGCATCTATGAGGATGGTTTGCGAAGGCAAGTGGTGCAACTGCACAACCCTGATCAACCCATCGGATTGGAAAGACCAGTGGTGAAATTTGAGAAGGACGCTTATATAGACAAAGAAGGAACCATGTACATCCTAAGTACGCAGCCAAACGATACTAATGAATTTGGCACAATTCATTTAGAGACGGAAGCGAAATTTCAAGGAAAAGAACCGTTAGAAGAACCTAGAACTCCTAGAGGGAAATCCGTATTAACAAGAGTACTCATCCCAGAGTGGATCCCTCAAGATAACAGGAGCATCGAGTTGTTTGTAAATAAAGAGACGGATGAAGCCTTTTGGAGGTACAGAAAGGAACATCCTAGTGAAGTAGGTATCATCACAATCTATGAGTTCAAGGACCCGGATACACCTGGAAAGGTCGTATACCTGGACGAGACATCAGAAAGAGTCTTTGTGGTGCCCGACCACGCTAGAAACACATATACATGGAGAGGTGAATTGGTATTCCCTCCATCTAGAATGAACATGAATACAAGTCAACAAGGGGCTGGAACATCATCAGCCTTTGGAAATCAAAGAGAAAAGAATAAAGAAAGACCCGAAGTAAGCTTCACTCATCCCGTAGGAAGAGATAGAACAACCACGGATAGACAAAGAGATCATGGAATACCAGGTGGTAGAGATGATTTTCCTCTACCTAGACCACGTGAACACACAAGAATGTTGAGACCCACACAGTTAGTGAAATCCATGAAAAATTATTTTGATGGGACAGGAGATCCCTATGACCATGTCGCAGAATTCAAGCAAGTACTAAGAGCAGAACAAGTCGAAGACATGTTTACGCAATACAACGCCTTTGGGCTAACATTAAAGAATACGGCTTTGACTTGGTTCCAACCATTGCAACAAAGGCAATTTAGGGACATCCATCACTTTTTAGAGTCATTCATCACTGAATTCTCTAAAAGTGGGATTAGACATGACACGTCTTCGTTGATTCATAGCTTTAAACAGACCCCTCAAAAAACAGTTAGACTCGCAGGACGTAGATTTAGACAATATGTTGAACGATGTCCAATGCAAGAGCTACCCTCACAAGCCAAGCAAGTGTCATTGTTCCTAGATGGATTGTTGAGCTCTAAACTACGCTCCTATGTGTACCTAAAAGAACCCAGAACGCTAGAGCAATGTGTAAGAATTTGCATAGACATTGAGGACAACTTAGGAGACGAGTTGGAACTTTCAAAGGTCTATAAGGACTCAGACTGTTCATCTCTAGCATCCACGAAATTGTCTAGCTCGATAGAGGACCTAGCAGAGAAAGTGGCCCAGAAACTAGGAGTTTCTAGTAAACCTAGGGGGCTTCCAAACAAGCGTTGTTACACCTGTGGCGGTGATCATATGGCAAATGTGTGTCCCAATGCACCACAACCTCAAGCCAATCCTAGTGGAAAATACTGTACAATTGAAAGAAGATACACGAATCATACGGCTCAGGACTGCCCATACAACAAACAGACCGTAAGACAGAACTACCCGCAAGCATACCAGCAGCCAGGTAGGTATCAAGGCCATTACAATGCTCAGCCTTATTACTATAGGCCTCCTCAGAACTACCCATACCAGGCTCAACAGAGACCTCAACCTGTCTTAGCTCAGCAGCCACCACCACCAGCGAATCTCATCCCAGTCAAATATGCTGCTGCAGAAGAAAACCTAAGTAGGGCCTTAGTGCCATCTTCACCTTTGATCACAGAGAGTGACCCACACTCAAACAGTTTTGACTCTATGAATGTAGATAGTCCACCCGCATATTACACCGAGTCACCAGAACACGGGGAGACATATCATTATGATAGTCCACCAATGGAACCTAGTTGGGAACCCGACTACGCTCATGTGATGTACGCAAACCCAAACCCACGGCCCCAATTGAGACAACAGAGACCACAGGGCCCTAGAGGACCATGCTTTAGGTGCCAAGGAGATCATTTTATAAGGGATTGTCCACATCCTCCCATAGCAGGACAATCACAGTACTATAACATCCAAGGCTTTTGTGCCGATTGTGGCAAAGAGCATATGATCAAAGATTGTCCTAAGAACCCAGTTAATGCTTCGAATGTGACACCAATCAATGTGATAGGTATTGTGAATAACGCAGATGGATCCAACCCTACATATGTGCCTATCCAAGCTATCACCAGAGCCCAGGCGCTCTTACAAAACCAACAGCTTAATCAAGAGAAAGTAGTCGGAACCAGTGAAGTTGCAGAATCTAGCAGTAAAAAGACAAAATCTTGGAAAGATTCTAGAGAAAGAATTAAGAGAAAATGGAGTAAAAAGATAACTGAGTTGGAAGGAAGTTTAAAGGAATCTAGAGCAAAAATCCAGGAATTAACTTCGCAGGAATTGAATCAAGAGAATCCAGCTCAGACATCAGGATCAGTGTTAGCGGAACCCATACACGAGAATCTAGACATGATGTTTCGTGCATATGAGGCTAGATTAAAAGAGGGACCTCAAGTAGCCGAAATGAGTAAGAACTACCCTCGAGCTGATCTAGAAATTGAGAGAACTAGACTTTGCATGAAGATGGTAGAATTAGCACAAGCTTTGTTCGAAGCCTCTAGATATCTTGATTGGACTAACATGGCAAAACCGGAGTTACACTTCCAAGGACTAATGGAGAGGCTAGAATATTTGATAGAAAGCAAAGAGAAAAAGGATCAGCATAGGAACCCTATTGTCACAGAGACACAGGAAAGGAATGCACCATCCCTGTCTCAAGTACCCAATACAGAAAGTCAAGACAATTTGTCTTCTATACATAGGTACTCACATGAATTTTTGAGAGAGATCCAAGAAGAGAAATGGAGAAAAGAACAAGGAACTCATCCTCCTATTCAAGAAATAGATGATTTGCAGGAGCAATTCCCCCAAGACATTCCCTCTATATATGATGATGTAGAGGAAGAACAACTGAGTGAACACACAGGCTTTGAATCTAATTCTTTACAAGAATTACCTCAGTTCACCGGACCTTGGGAAGCAAAGTCTATTAATATGAGAGCACCCACGATAATAGTGAGGAATGAAGAATCAGTAATCCCTAGAAACACAGAAGTGATCAAGAACACTAAGGTGCAGTGTAACCTCACTCTAGAGGAGTTGTTAAAGGTAAAACCAGAATTGTGGAAGCATGTAGCAAATCAATTCCCCGAGCTTGCTACTACTCCCTCACGAATAGGATCACATAATAAGGTACCAGAGATACCCGTGGAAAAGATCGGAGATGTAAGCGAAGGAGAGGAAGGTAACACTTATCTTCCGATAACCCATCAGGGCTACACCACGAAAGCCATCTTAGATTCAGGAGCCGGAGTAGCCATCGCTACCACCGCTTTATGGAAACGTTGGGGTAAGCCAGCACTCAAACCTACCAGGATGAAGCTACAAATGGCTGACGGGCACATAGAGAAACCATTGGGCTTACTAGAAGGAATATCTCTCACCACGTGTGGTGTAGAATTTGAGCATACCTTTGCCATTTGTGATTTCAGTAAAAACCATGCATATGAGATGATATTGGGATGACCATTCATGCGTCAGTTGCAAATTGTACAAGATTGGGGAACTAATTCTTTGTACTTGCAACATTTAGGACTGACAACTAAAGTCAATCTTAAAGACTATTCACATAGAGACGTACCCCCAATACAATGGAATACCATCCATAAGACACAAGTAGAGACGGAGTCCGTGCACTCATTAGAATCAGATCCTTCTTGGTTGCATGAGGATACTCATTTATGGATGTGTAAAGTTGCAAAACAAGAGGAAGAAAGATTAGAAGCAAGGACCTTAGGTGCAGAACAACATCAACGAACCCTTCAAGATCCAGCTTACGCACCTGTAGTATTCCCTGACGAAGAGTTTGAACCCCATGGTTGGGCAGAGATACTAGCCACCATGGATGTAGCCATCAATGAAGAACAATGGACACCCCACTGTGACGAGGATGGCTATGACATTTCAGTTTTCACGATAGAGCCAATCATGTGCGACGCAATTTTAGAAGAGTGTGAACCTAACACTAATGCATTTGAGGATGCAAGCGATTTCGAATTAGAATCAATTATCATGGACCCATCCTTTGCATCAGAGGAAGAATATTTTTACGAAGTAGAGACTCACACTCAGAGACACGAGGAAATTACGAATGAGGTGAGATTAGCCACGGAAGTGACTACTAAGAGTGAAGGCAAGAAAAGAAAGAAGAAAGAAACCATGTCAGAAACAGAAGAATCCTTGTTTGAAGTACCCGAGAACTTCAAGAAATATGAAATTGAAGATAGAAGAATCATGGTACGAATGCCTAATAGGAAGGCAAATGATGGACAAGTATATGATAACCGAGAGAAAACCAAGAAAATAATAGTAGCCATAGAAGGAGAAGAAGAAAAATGTACCTACATAGGGCATGATTTGACGGAGGAAGAAGAAGAAGTATTAGTTGCCCTATTGCGTGAATATAGAGATGTGTTCGCTTGGAGTTACAGAGATTTGAAAGGAGTAGACCCAGATATATGTTCTCATAGAATCCCTATGACTCCAGAGGCAAAACCTACGAAACAGAAACCTTACACGTACAATGATAACTACGCTGCGAAGATTAAAGAGGAGATAGATCGCTTGATAGAAGCAGGATTCATTTATGAAATTGAGCATACCGAATGGGTATCCCCCATTGTGGTAGTGCCCAAGAAGAATGGAAAATTGCGTGTGTGTATTAATCTTAAAAAAGTTAATGCCGCCACGATTAGAGACAGTTATCCTCTTCCTATCACAGAACATCTATTGGAAAGAGTTGCGGGCAAGGAAGTTTACAGCTTTCTTGATGGATTTTCAGGCTATAATCAAGTAGCCATTGCTCCAGAAGATCAACACAAGACGGCTTTTGCCACTGAATGGGGCATATTTGCATTTCGTGTAATGCCATTTGGCTTAACAAATGCACCCGCCACTTTCCAGCGACTCATGTGTCATGTTTTTAAGGAATTCTTACGCAAGAGTTTGGAAGTTTATGTCGATGACATATGTGCTCATTCTAATGTAAGACAGACACATATCCCAGAGTTAAGGCAAATATTTGACAAATGTCGAGAATATCAGGTTTGCTTGAACCCAGAAAAATGCGTTTTCATGGTCAGGCAAGGCAAAATTCTAGGACACATTGTGTCAAAAAATGGAATCTCTACGGATGAAGAAAAGGTGAAGGTAATTGCAGAATTACCTAGACCAACTAATGTGAAAGAGGTACAGGCATTTATGGGCCATTGCGGATATTATAGGAGATTCATACACATGTATGCAATCATAGCCAAGCCATTGTACTCTCTTTTAACTAATTTCGAATGGACAGAAGAATGTGAGAATTCATTCAATGAACTTAAACGACGTTTGTGCTCAGCACCTATATTGACAACCCCAGATTGGAATAAGCCATTCCATGTACATGTGGATGCATCCAATTACGCCATAGGATGTGTGTTAGCACAACCCACGAGTGAAGGTAATATAGATCTCCCCATAGCTTACGCGAGTAGACAATTGAACGCAGCAGAAAGAAATTACACCACGACGGAACGAGAAGGACTAGGGATGATCTACGCAGTAAAGAAGTTCAGGCACTACTTGTTGGCCAACAAATTCAAGTTCTTTACAGATCATCAAGCCTTATTGTACCTAGTCAACAAACCATGTAACACGGGACGATTGATACGTTGGTTTCTATTACTCATGGAGTATGATTTTGAAGTGGTAGTGAGGAAAGGAAAGACACATCTTAGAGCTGACCACCTTTCAAGATTAACATCAGGAGAAGCTCCTCAAGGAGTAATGGATGATTTACCAGATGCATATTTGTTCAATCTTGAGATAGCACCAGAATGGGCTAAGTCTATAGTCCCTATTCTCACATACGGACCCAAGAACCCTAGGATAAAGATCAAAGAAGGAGAGATTACCAAGTCTCAGAGATACCAAATCTTAGCAGGAAGCATATATAAACAGGATAATCAAAAGATTCTTGCTTGTTGTGTGGATGAATCTGAACATGCAAGTTGGTTGCAATTAGCACACGTAGGTGCACTAAAGCAACATCATTCAAAACATCGAACATTACAGACGCTGCATAGACTAGGAGTATATTGGCCTTCAATGGAAGCAGATGTCTACAAGTTGTGTAAAGAATGCTATGTTTGTTGTGGAAGACCACCAGTAGAGCATGCTACGTTATATCATGTGTCTCTCACACCAGACTGGAGTGAGCCTTTAGTGACATACTTGAGGACGAACACCTTCCCTCAAGGCATGACCTTAGCTCGACAACGCAGTCTAGAGCAGGAAGCTCAAGATTATTCACTTATTGGCGATAATCTATACAAAAGAGGACGAGATGGATATCTAAGACAATGTGTTCATGAAAGCGATTATCTGAGCATACTAGAGACTGCACACCAAGGTGTTGCAGGAGGTCATTTTGGACCTGATAGGATAATCAAAGCCATCCTCTTTGCAGGATTATGGTGGCCCACTCTTCACATGGATGCTCATACCTATGTTAAGAGATGTGATGTGTGCCAAAGAACTCAGTTTCCTACTCGCAGAGATGAAATGCCATTGAAACCCATGATGGGCGGACGTGCATTTTCTAAGTGGGGTATAGACTTTGTAGGACCCATTAACCCCCCTGCAAAAGGTACACATGCGGAATACATTATTGTTGCCACAGATTATCTTACGAAATGGGTAGAGGCAAAAGCCACGAAAAAGAATGATGCACACACAACTGCAAAATTCTTATTTGAAAATGTCTTTACAAGATATGGATTGCCTATAGAGTTAGTGAGCGATCGAGGCACTCACTTTCTAAACCAAGTCATTGAATATTTGTTACAGGATTTTATGGTGATCCACAAGAAATCTGCACCATATCATCCTCAGGCCAATGGTCAGGCTGAAAGCACTAATAAGATCCTTTGTAATGTACTGACGAAACTCGTGAACAACAAACGTTCAGATTGGGACAAACAGTTACACCACGCTGTTTGGGCATATCGAGTGGCCTACAAGACCGTACTCAATGCAACTCCCTTTCAGATGGTTTTTGGTCAGAATGCTGTGCTTCCTTTGGACTTCTTGATACCGACCCTTAAGGTTGCACAAGAACATCAGTGGACCGGCCATGAATTATCAACAAGAATAATGGACTTGGAACGGTTAGGAGAAACCAGGCTAAAGGCAGCAACAGGAATATATGCAGCGAAGAAGCGACAGAAAGCATATTTTGATGCACATGTGAAAGATAAAGGCCTAAAAGAAGGAGATTTAGTTCTAGTATATACGCTGAAACAACACGCACGGAAGTTAGAAAAGCGAGGTTATGGACCTATGATCATTAACAGACTCTCGACAAGTGGAGCAGTACAGTTAGCCACCTTAGAAGGAAACATAATGCCTAATTATATTAGTGGCTGTAGAGTCAGGTTATATCAGGAACCTCTTACGGAGGATATGCTTAGACGACTCACGTTGGCAAAGAAGCGTAAGGAGGAAGAAAATAGAATACGAGCTGAAGCTCAGGCAGAAGCTATAGAACGCATTAAGCGCATGAAGCTAAGAAGACAAGGACTAGGGAGAGAACATTATAACCATCTGGAAACTACACCCAGATATCCCATGGCTATGTGTCAAGTAAAGTCAACCACTCATTCTAGTATAGCGGACAGGAGACCATTCATTACAGTTAGGCTAGCGCACGGCAACCCTTACCAAGAGCTCAGGGCTTTAATTGATTCAGGTGCTGCGACTAGCGCGATTAGATGGTCCCATTATAAGGATTCAGGAATAGAAATGCGGCCAATTGAGGCATACCTCATAGGGCTAGGAGGCATGGAAACCCCTTGCATGGGTGAGGTGGACCTTCCTATCCTCATTAAGGATGTAACCATGACAGCGAAGCTACTAGTGTGCCATGATGACGATCTGATAGAACCCCTAATCCTTGGCCAAGATTGGCTATACGATCACTCAGTGGACCTAAATCTTAGACAAGGCTCCTTACAGATTGGAACCTTAGAACAGAAGCGAGTGATACCGCTTGACTTCCCTAATGGCATTCCGACTGAGGTGTGCAACCCTAGACCCTATGCAATACATGCGATGGAAGGCCGGAAGATCTTGGGTCAGATCAATCACGTTACGTCTACACCAACCCACTCGGGCTTGGCTATCGACGATGGTCAATCAGAAGGACGACAGGAGATCTTCCCTGGGACTTCCTGCAAACTAGAAGGGGCAGCTACCCAACCGCTAGGGCAGATGGACACAATCAGCGGTCAGGTGGGTTGCATCAGCAGCCAAATGAGCACGACACCCTGCGGTGCTCATCCTTCCAAACTTGTTGCGGACTGGCCTAGATTAAAGTTAAAGAACGCATCACTTCCTAATGGGCAGGTCACGCAAGTGTTGGATCTCCCTTCTTTTCCAAAGCAGAGTGTCCAAGGGACCTCTCAAACTCAACCACGAAGGAGTCGACCACAACAGAGGAACCAAGATCGACGACACCACCAGATAAGGCAAAGACGGCAGCAGTATCAACATCATAGAACAAGCGGCACGAGACAAATATGGGTGCCAAAAGGACAGCAACCACAGCCTATCAGCAACACTGCAGAAGAGAGCAGGACAAAGTTTCAACAAAAGCAGAGTCAGCAGACAAAGTCCTCTCGATCTTCTTCTACAAGCATCAATATTCGACAAATTTGGATCGCCAAGAAATATCTTACCCATAGACCCACACCCACGCAGATTTGGGTACCCAAACAATGTATTATAGCCCAATCCTCTAGCCATGTAATATATACCCCTCCGACATCCTTTCATCCTTCAATACCACCAAAGCCGATATCACTTTTTGTACCTCAGCAAAAACCCGCCACCCACTCAAGGACTCTTAGGAAATGGATACCGAAGCGTGTCCAACCGTCTTCCCCTAACCCATTGTCTAACTGCCCCCCGACTAATATACAACCTTGTAATAAATCACTAACCTTTAAACCTTGTATAAATTCACCCACCATCATCACACATCACTCATAATCTCATCTCATCAAGAAATGTATACCTAATCTGAGAAGTGTAGGTGTCTAGAGACCTGCATTAGTGCTACAAGAAGCATTGCATTCATCACATCACAGCACTTGGCTACACGGGTAACGCATCAGTTATGGAAAGGGATTGCGGTCTCACTTTAATGGGATCATAATTAATTTCCATGCTAATGTGTTAATCTTTTGTAGCAGATCTTCCTTATTAGCGCAATCAATCATCATGCAAACCGACGAAGGACCATCAGGAGCAGGCCCCAGCGTAGCTGCAGTGCCCCTCAATGTTTTACGAGCAGAATCCCACCCGACTGCTCCACCGCCAGAATTCCAAGGATTTCCAGGGCCCATGCCGATCGATAACCCACCTATGGGCTATACAGAAAAAATACACTGTAACTCTCACTGGTTCCAGGGACTTGCAGGACCCTTAGCGGACGCAGAGTTTATATTTGAATCTAATTTGACATTTGATGATCGCACTTGGGGAAAATACCAATTTTTCTCAAGAGAGTTCGAAGGCCTACAGAACACTCAGGACTTAACTCATGTTTGGGCCAGAGCCGGCTTCACGGAGTACTTCAGTGATCCTCTGCCCAAACCTGACTTTTATAGGTGTTATTATTTAATCACTACTTTGCTGGCCTCAGAGAATAAGGATATCCCAGGAACTTTTATTTTGCCCTCTTTAGTGGATGATCCACCTTACAAAAGGTTTTACCTCTCAAAGGATTTAATCAGAGCTGCCATCAAGATTCATGGCACCCACACGCCCACAGATCGAGAAAGATTAATTCCGGACCCTATGAAACGTGGGGATGTCACTAAGTGGGAGGAGATCTCAGCAATTACACCTGAGCTGTCAAAGCCGCTACGGATATGCATGCAACATTTTGCATTCCCCGCTCAGGACAGATTCACCATGCCACATAAAAGAATATGGTTTGGTTTGTACTTGGCATGTACGGGACCTCAAACGGTTGATCTGGCGAGCTGGATCATTGATCAAATGTATTTAGCACAACAAAGATGGGAACGCAAGAAAGTGCTTAATGGATGTTGTGCGCTCACAAGAATTGTTTATATGTGCTTGGCCTAGGATTTGCCAATTGAACGTGCATTAACAGGAGAAGAGCTGAAGGCATTCAAAGGAACGACGAAGAAAGCCAGGAAGCCCAGTAGAGCACGGGCAGGTAAACGCATGAGAGGCACTATTCCTTGCCTTCAAGTGCCAGGGTCACCATCACCACAACCCTCTCCAGAGCAATCACCGACAGAAGCCACACCCACAGTCCAACCCATTCGCATAAGGTTATCTAGACCAGTGGTAACGGAGGGCACTGCGAGTACCGTTGCACCTCAGACAGCTACAACCACAGAACCCACCACCACGACAGCAGAAGCTCCCACCACTATTGGTGCGGAAGCCTTTTCTTTCCCAATACCACACATGGAGGCAGAACCAATAAACACAACATTCGATTTTGAGATGCCTGATGCATTCTCAAATGAGTTCCAGTTTTCAGAAGGACAGTTCTTTTCTCAAGAATATGAAAGACCTAGCTACCCTGCCACACCTAGGGATCAGCCACAGGGACAGACCGTATCCAGCTCTGATGATGAGAGAACAGCCACAGATGACGATGAAGGTGATGACGAAGCCAGCCAGGGCACTCACGATTCCCAAGAGCAAGAGCATGAGCAGACAGATGGCCAAGGCCCACAAACGGACACACATGGTGATACAAGTACCCATGAAGAGGAAACTTACGAAGCGGCAGCGTACACACTGGCAATTAAAAAGCTGTATAGAACTATGGAAAAAGTTTGGGCACGCAGAAAAATGACCGAGGAAGAGAGTCAAGCCATAATAGAACAGGAACTCGTCACAGGCGGATTCGAAGACGCATACATCAAAGGATTCCGCGAGTTAGTCAAATCGGTAGGCTCCAACGAAGCACTCAGGTATTTGCAAAGAAAGCCACTACCACAATTTGACCCCCGCAGAATACGACTCCTTTCAAAGCCCGGCGAATACATTCGTGTACCAACCGGAGGACAATCTTCTGAACAAGCCAAGGAAGCACGCCTCATCCCCGAAGGTTCTTTGGCCGGAGAAACCATCTTGGTAGATTCCCCACCCCGCGCTACAACTATAGATACCGCAGTAGTCACTGACGTACCGACCACACCAACCGCTCCCCCATCACCGCCTCTTCATCCAGCCTCCCCTCTTCGCCCTCCTTCCCCCAGACCGACATCTCCTTTCGTCGGTGGCGTAGCAGAAACCGTTTTTACGACCATTCAACCCACCATTCCTACACCCATTAGACCTAATATACCCCCTCACACGTCCACCTTTCCATTTAACCCATTCCTCCATCCGGCTTTTCAACCCTCCCCCACAACTCCACGACCCCTTTTTCCATTTCCACCGCCATTAACCTTCTCCCCCGTCTCACCTTCCCGACCCACTGTAACCCCTATGTCCCCTTTCCACCAAGCGGCTCCAGCCAGCCCCCCTGTAAATTATCCCTCAACCTTTGTAAATCCCGTATTTACACCAGCACCAGCACCCAGTGTAACACCCATATTCACGGTCACCGCACTAGACACGTCCACTGACATGGACATCTCACCAACCACTGCACCATCGCTCACTTCACTCACGACACAAACATTCTTAGGCACATCGCAATTTTCAACAATCACTACATCATCCACCTTCCCATCCCCATCCCCCGTTCCCATTGCATCCACACCAACTGCATCTTCATTTAGCACCCCGTTAATACTATCACCCATTGTAGATAATGCATTCCGACAAATGTTCATGTGTATGACACAAGTACGAGATGAATTCACATCTCTCGGCGATAATTATCAGCAGCTGCAGAGGACAACCAATGACTTACAGTCGCAGCTTAATTTATTGTCCATAGAGAATGCCTCCCTGAACACCCGCTACCAGGAATTACGCGAGGCATATCACAAATTGGAGCTAGAAAGCGAAGAAAAGACCAAGGAAGCCACTGCTGACTTGGATAATTTATTAAGAGCCCAGACAGTCCGCAATGCAACGCTAACACGAAACATGGGCTTACTAAGAAGACACCTAGCCGCAGCAAAAGAGGAGAACCAGAGACTCCAAGAACAGAATAGAGAGAATTTAGAAGCGGCATTGGACCATCCAGAACAACCATTAAGTCCTAGCAGATTCAAGGCAATCCCATCCGAATCGATGCGGATGTTGCTAGATGACCATGTTCGACTTCTAGAGGACTATGATCGAATGAACGAAGAGCATCAGAAGCTAAAAGAAGATCACAAGTTACTACAGCTCAGAGAACTGGCACCACAACAACTACCAGTGGCAGCAGAAGTACCAGAACCTGTGGACCCCTCTCCTGAACTCATAGAGGAACTCAACGCACTACGGGCCCAGGTAACCACACTCCAATCACGCATAGATGTATACGAAGCACCACCACGGCCTGACTCCCCACCGGAGATCCCAGCTGACGACGAGAACATAACCATTCCAGTGGAGGAAACATTTGAAGAAGCGTACGAGCCACAACCCATCCCAGGCGGACAAGTCACGGCCGAAGGCCAGATGACCTATGAACTTCCTACCCCTGCGTGGATGAAAACGATCGAAGAACTTGGAACGACACATTCAGCAAGAGTAGAGGCCCAGCTACATGCTATGGCCATGATCGAAGAAAGAATTTTGCAATCTCCCTACTTTGCTCAATTGGCCCCACGCAGGTACATATCCGGGCATGAGATTCAATACAAACCATACTTCATGCTAATGGCCGAATATCAGCTGGCCATAGAGAAGCGAACGGGCAAGAAGCCATCACATGTGACTCAATTTGAGCCTGAAGACTTGCCACTGGATGCGCAACAAGGCACTATTTACCAACCAGATTGGCGTACACGTCTTTTACAGGAGTACCCTGAAATGATGAGCACATGGGTTAAGGCACCTTTACATTTAAAATACAATCCGTGTTGGGGACCAGTGCCACGACGTCGCTCCTGGACTGCCTTTGCTATCAAAGTACAAAACAATAAGCAGTGCCAAGACTGGCTGAACTACCCATATTTCAGGCCACCTACAGGACCACCGACAATTGGCTACATGATGGCAACGATTCGTCACTGGCTCCCTCGCTTGAGATATATGGATGATATAGCAGCGCATATGACTGTCAAGATATTTGACATGATGCAAATGATATTTAAAGTCTTCCGACGAGTCAAAGCACCACATGTTAACACCCCGGGATTTGAGCATGGCAACTTGGATCTCGCATATGACATGAGTACGACGCCGTCGCTCCGGGTGTGTTATGCCTGGCATTGCAGAGTCAAGTACTTACCGGCGTGCTACAAGCAGACATTCGAAGAAATGTTCACAACCGGCTTTTGGGAATACCACTCTGAAGTGTTCATCAGCAGGCCGACTCACTTATTGCAATTATTTGCCTGCGAACAGTTGGTGTATTCCACGCATTACAGACTCCCACCATCCGACGAACCGCAACCAATAGATTGGGAGAAACTCGAGGCTGATCTGGCCCGAGGCATTCGAGTAGCTGAGCACACCCTCGCTCACGACCTCCTACAAAATTACATCCGGCAGACCGCACAACAAGGTTCTGTCAGGGACGACAGAAGCGAGAGGGAGGGGGGTGTTGGAAGCAGTCAGAGGCACAGACGACGCGGAAGCATGTAACAACGGAGCAGGGAGCCAGTCGGATCATTTTTTCAAACACCCAACAGTGATTTTCATCACTCTTGTAACATATGTAATATAGACAAAATCCCATTTTCTAATTCATAGCTCCATTTTGTGCAAGCCGAGGAGTCCTCGAGCTTGAGGAGCTTAGGTAGATTGCTCGTACCAATTTTCGTTATTTTTAGACATCGTTTACCCTTCCAAATAGCCTCTAGGACCTATTTTTTAACTATGCCGGTCACTAGATGTGAAACCGGTCAAAACTAGTCTAGAAACTATAAAAAGAGCTAGAGAGCTCATTTTTGAGGTCGGTTCATTTTGGCTAGTGTGAGCTTAGAGCTAGTTTGAGCTTGTAAGAGTGTTCTTGAGTAATAGAGCTATTTTCCCACCTTCCATTGTGTCTTGCTTGTCTCTTCATTGTGTGTGTGTATGTGTGTGTGCATCTTTGTGCTTCTCACCTTCACTCTCACTTCATCTCACGTTCACGATCTTCATATCACTCCTATCTCTTCCGTGGATTGACATTAAGGAGGTGGAGCTTCTTAACGTGGTTCTCACCATTGTGCTAGAGCAACACAAGAAGAGCTAGAATCACTCCAAGAGCATGCACCCCATAGCAATCACACTACCCTTATGCGCAATGGCCTCAACCTCTACTACCCCCTATCCAAACGTCCTCAAGAACTCTTTAATGAGTTCTTGCAATCAACTCAATACAAAGGTCAAACACACTTGTATGAACTTATCTCTAGAGTCCTTGATCTGGACAAGACAATTCAACTCAACTCTAATGTGCTCAAGGAAATCATAGAGTTCCTTGAGTACTACATCTTGCACTTTTCCATAGATATCCCACCTTATGAGGGTAAGTGGGTCCCATGTGACCTTTTGCTCTACATTCATAAAGGTGATGAAGCTTTCATGAAGCACCTTAAGTGCTTCATGGCAATCGCTGACCATGCAGGGCATTTGTTGGATGAAATAGTGCCTTTGATAAAAAAAACTTAACAAAAAGAAGAGGATGGGTACTAGGTACCTTTCTTCAATCTCCACAACAATATTTATCATCAATGAGGATCCAGAGCATGCACCCATGGATCTCCCCAACCTTATCAGAGGGGCATTTGTTCATGAAAAAAATGAGAGAGAGTGGCATAATCCATCGAGAGTTCCCTGGTGATCCGGATGACAAAATGTGTGAGAAATCAACCATGTAAGAGCCCCCACCATCAAATCTCAACCCCTCTGAGCCCACATTACTAGAGGTGTAAATTGAATATCTCTCCATCATCATTGTCGATGGAGAGGAGTTTATTTTCCTTCATGAATTGGGAAGGCATGCAGACTCCATTTAGATGAGTGCCTAAGTCTTTTCTCCACTATGTTAGATGTTCCACTTAATAATACATCTGATATACTTGAAAGGAAAGCTATCCCACTCGGTGATTCTATGGCAGACACCATAGCGATGGTGTGCGAGGATATTCTGACAAATGATAACAATTATACAATGGACGAAAAGTTCAGTGCAACACGAGAGAGAATTATGAAGAACAAAGTACCTACATCACCAATAGCAGAGCAGAGTGGGATGACCCATTCTAGCATAGATCTTGATGCCCTTGGAAGAGGGGAGGAAGAAGACAAGCTTCATGATGTAAGTGCTTAGTAAAGAATTGTATAATTTAATTTGATAAGATTGGAGCTTGAATGATCATTTTCTTTCTTAACAAGAAGCCATTGAAGTGGACAAGTTTGCCGCAAGGTCTGATGGAGATTGATCTTCTCACAAAAGTGGCTCATCCTTGGCAAACTACATCGGAAAGTTGCCAAAGGATGATTTTGTAATTGTTCATAAAGATTATAGTCTTGATGGGCACTTCATGACATGGTGCTTGAAGGCCTTGAGCAAAGTTTTGTGTTTGAGTACAATTAGCCAAGGCCCTAATTGTGTCATCTTGGTTAGAAAATCTTTAGTTGTAACTACTCTAGGAGCTAACTTTAGATGAAAGGTACTAGGATAAATAGGTATTTCCATGGGTGTGTACCTAAGTCAAGAATTCTTAGGGACTTGTGCCAAAGAGACTAAATCTCATTTGTCACCCAAGTGCATATAGTGGAGAATTGACACACGTTTATTTGTCAATCCGACGAACCGACCTAACCAAGTGTATGAGGACTTATGCTCACATGATGGAAAATGAAGTGGTTCAGCTCACATGCATGAGAAAAGACTAACCTACCTTTCCAACTCACTTATCTATTGAAAGTGTCTGTCGCGATACCACTTATAACAGTTTTCACTAAATTGAGGATTTCTCCCAGCTTCGAACTTAGAATATGACCAATAGAAGGTTCTTTTCAAAGCTCTTGAGGAGACGCATCTAGTGGAGGTAGTTTCACTTGATTTTGACAACCGTGCTTCAAGTTATGACCAAAATAGTGAATGGCGGGAAGCACACACACTCACTCCACAACTCGTACTAGCTCACACACACACTACAGTAGCTCAAAAACAATGGGGAGGGGTAGACAACAGTCCTACACACACATTCCAAGTAGTACACATACACCAAAGATCATCGAGAAGGTAGAAATCTGCAAAAAAGAAGCAAATTCGAAATTCTCAAGCTCTTTCTCTTCACAATGGCAAAAAGTCTCTACAAAGAATCACAAAGTGACTTATATACATGTGCCCTAAAAATGGTCCTTTCACACAAGTGACCAGCACTTTATTAACTAATCTCTATTTTCCTACTATTTTACAAGAAATATATTACAATGATTTGGGATTATGCATGTAGAGGACTCCTCTAGTGCATTTACATGGCTTGAGGGAATTTCCTAAGACTTTGAAGAAGAAAAAAATATGCCCATTAATTTGAAAATTTTGGAGCTCCTCTTTCGTGCCTCTTTGCTCTGCAACACTCTCCCCCTCTTTGTCTCTATCGTCCCTTGACACGCTTTTGCTTCTCATTTGTATCTCGTTTAAGACTTCTGAATACACGCACCCAGTAGTCGAAGAAGGAAGAAGGACTGTCAGGCAATTTGTTATTTTATCCGAGGTATGTCCTTTGCTTCTGTTTTCCCCTTGGTATTCCATACATCACAAATTTGGGTTGCTGTATTAAGTTGGGAAGCCTCACACGACATCAGTGGCTAAGAACGTGGTATTCTTAGTCACCCGCTTCAACTTTTCAACCTCTGCCTCTTTCTAACTTTTGGTCTTCTGATTTGTCTTTGTCTTCACACATCTTACCTATTGTATTGCTTTCACCCTGTTTATTTTTTGCCATCGCATGCTATCACTGGGAGGATTATTACCTGCCAAGTATTGTCTTGCACTTCTTCATGGATACTTCTTGGCCCTGGTCCATCCTTCCCATGAAATGTCCTGGTTGTTATTGTTCTTTAATTCCATTCTTCAAGACCTGGGTGTTTGGCGTTGTTGCCTGATGCGTGCCCCTACGGGGCTTTGGGCAGAGGGTGGTTCTTTTGCTTTATAATCTTCATTCTTTACTGAGCAATTTTGGTCTTTGATTTTCTTATTCTTCTCTTCTTGCTTGATTCCCCTTCCACACGTCCCTCCTCGTGAACTCTGTCATCCCCGACATGCTTTTTGTGGTGACATGAGTACGTTTGTATGGCGGCTTGCTCTCATTGATTAAGCAAATTGGTGTGACATATCATGAAATCTTTCCACTGGCTTGACTTCACTCCATCCTCTGATGCTTGTTAGTGATGTGCAAAGAAGCTTGTTTCATAAGCCACCAATCTTGCATTAAGATTTGAAGTCATTTTTACAAAAAACTTGAATCAATTTCAAAGAATCCAGTAAAAATACTTCTTCAAATGTCTGCATATACATACTTGGCAAAAACATGAGCCGTGAATAAAATGCCATAAGAGTTAATTAGCTTGGGATAGTGGAAAGATAAAAAATAAGTGCTTTGGATCCCTGTGTAATGCTGATAAAGTTCAAAAAGGTATATTTGGCATGTTGGAAGACCTTAATAACTGTAAGTAGCATGCTGAAAATCTTATTAGTCATTTTGACTGCTAAATCCAGTACAATGGCATATCGAGAAATCCAAAATTCCATGGTTTTCACCATGTATTCTTCGGTTGGTAGGTAATTATGCGGTGGACATGGTAATAGTGGATAATTGAGCCATTGATTATTTATGGTACCCTGGCGTTGTCCTTCCCAAAAACGCGATCGAGGTCGTCTACGTGGTACTGGACAAAAAGATGGGTTTACCTGAAGGGCATATGGCGATGCTTCCCATTGTACCCACAGTGTAGGGTTCTTTTCCAAAAGTTTTCACCTCCATATAGGGTCAACTCTTTCAAATTCCTCTTGAGTATAGTTGAATGTATTATTGCTGAACTCGAGGTTGTTTTCAGGATCTTTATTTGTCATGGTATTTATATATTTCCGTGTTTGCGCTTTAAGAAGTCCATATGGTACATTAAATGGCTTCAATATCTGTTCCAAATTTTTACTTTCAATCTGAGCTTCCTTCATGACCTTTATTATTTGATCTTCAAATTTTGCAGTAAGTTGGGACACCAGTAGTGCCCTCTCATGTCGGCTCAGTTCTGCAATATCCCGATGATTACGTTCAGATTGGATCTCTGTTTCCTCCCTTATCGACGAATGATGTAAGGGGGAAGAGAGAGGACATACCTCAATCTTCTCAGTAGCCGCTGTGGAGTTTGGAACTATGGGTGTCCCCTCTGTTGTCTTTTGTGCTAACTGTTCTTGTAATTGCTTGATCATGTCATCTTTGCTTTTGATTTCTTCAGTAGCCTTAATAATTGTGTCTTTGTTTTTGAGGAGCTCTTGTCCGATGACTTCGAGTTTATCACTGTCTTCTTTGCATTGTGCTATATACTGATTTTTGGTTGTCTTCCATTTCATCCTTAGTGCTTCAGTATCATCCATGTATCTTTTCTCCCATTCGGCAATGATTGCCTGCTCCTGTTTGAGTTGATCTTCATACCTGGCTATCTTTTCCTCCATTGCCTTTATGTCTTTTTCTGGCACTTCCTGAGCCTCTATAGGTTGATTACTTAGAAGAGCTATCATCAGCTCCTTGTTTTTGTTCCTTAAGTTCTTTGCCTCATCCATGTATATCTTGATTTGTGCTTCCAATATTTTGCTTCGTGCATTCATCCGTGTCTTCTCGGCCTCGCGAGCCTCATATTTCTGTTGTCACTGTCGTAGTTGCTCTTTCAATTTCTCATTTTCTGTTTCTAATGTTTTGCTTTGTTGCTTCGCCTCTTGAACTTCGTTCTCTTTATGTGTTATTTGTTCTTGTGCTAAACTCAATTGGACGGAAAGGTTCCTACCTATTTCTCGAAGTTCATGCTTTTCCTACATCGCTTTATCATAGTCAACATCAGCCTCAAGCATCAATTGTTGCGTATCCATAGCAGTTTTGATCATGTGTTGAACTACTGGCTTGAGCTGAGCGACGTCGACATTCAACCACGTTTTTGTAATGCTTGGTGCTTCCCCTGTTTGTACATCCTTTCCGTGCTCCACATGGATAGCCTGGTTATGTGGTTGTTTGATTTGTAGTTGTACTTCTGGTTCTTTTCTGTCGTCGTCTAGGTCGATAATTTTCATGGCACTCCCTTGAAATGTAACATCCATGGGGGAGGTTTTTGCCATGACCCTTATTGGAGTGAAGGGTTATAATTATTCCATCGTAGTTTCTTTTGGTTCTTGGGATTCTTGAATGAACCCTCTCCTGTAAGCTTAGTCTCTTGGATTTGAATTTTGGAAGTTTCACTTATTTTGATGACATGTATCCCTTCTTGGTATACCTCTTTGCCTGTGGCGTCTTGATTGGGTTTGATGGCAGTGTCATTCACCTTTATGCCCTCTTCTTTTGCGTTGTAGTTTACTTCCTTTAACTCCTCCCATTGTCCATCATCTTTTGACTCACTTCGAATATCCGTATTCAATAGGGAGGTGTCAGGCTCTTCTTGTGTATCTGAAGATGAGCTGGAATTGACCAACCCTAATTCTCTATACCAATGCACCTTGGTTAGCCTCTTTTTTACTTCCATGTCTTGTTGGGTTTGCTGGTAATGGTGCCCTTGCACTGGTAGATTAACTTGACCTTCTGTGTATTGATGTGTGTTCTCCAGGGCTCTTGTTAATTCCTCTTCTGTAATTGGTCGGTGCTCTTCAATTCTTGTCTTCAGGAGAACGTGTACCCTTTTTGTAGCTGGGACTTCTGCTTCTACGTGCATTACTTCCCTTAATCGCTTTGTACCTCTCATTTTGGGTTGAGAACTAGTTTTTTCCTCCTCAATGATCTTGACTCCTTTTTTCTTTCTTGGGACTGTGGCAACCTTGGCATATTTAGCCATGGCTGTTGATGATGACATTTCTTGGAGGTGCTCTCTAATACCTAAGGCATGATATATCAAGATGGTCAGAGCTACACTGCCATTCAAGAACTTCTTGTGATTCCACTGCTTCTTTGCCTCGAATAGCCTTTTGTAGCTCAGTGATGAGTAGCAGCTCTTTTAATGTCAATCCGGGAAGACATGAGGATGGTATGAAGACCTCGAGCAAGTGAAGGCACAAGTGCGTGAGTGAGAAGCACACTAACATGCACACACATACACACACACGCGCACACACGGCAAGACAAAGAGTGAGAAGCAATGGAGTTCTTAGATTACTTTCCAAAAAAGTTCAATTCAGTTACAAGCTCTCCTCAAAAATGAGCTCTCTAGCTCTATTTATAGTTTTTGACTAGGTTTTGGCCCTGTCCAGACCTAGTGTCCGGCCTAGTTAAAAATTAGGTTCCAGGGCCAATTTGAGGGCTTAAATGGAGTCTAAAAAATACGAAAATTGATATGTAGGCACTTCTAAGGCTCCTCAAGCTCAAGGACTCCTTGGCTTGCACAAAATGGAGCTACGAAAATATGAAATGGTATTTACAATGATTGTTAGTGATAAGAATCACTGTTATAAAGATGTTGATTTGGAAAAATTTGAAGGGCCTATCTGCGAGATTTGTGTTGAATGCTTTGTCTACTTAATCCTTCACCTCGCTCTGACTCTCTCCGCTGGCTTCCTTGTCTAGTCAGTCCTTGGGTGCCCATACTGCTCTCAACACCCCCCCGTCTCTCGCGTCTGTCGTCCCTGACAGACCCTTGTTGTTGGGAGTGTTGGATGTAATATTCCACAACCTGAGTGGCAAGCTGATGTTCTTGTATGCGTAGCCCTCTGGCCAAGTATGTCATCATACGATCCCAATCAATTGGTCCTGGAATGTCCGGACGTGGCAGACGTAACTGATCTGCATGGATCGCTTGTTCTACTGCGAATAGATGTAGCAAATGTGTGGGTCTGGGAATGAAAATTTTTGAATGATATTCCCAAAATCTGCTAGAGAATATTTCCTCAAATGTCTGCTTGAAGCATGTGGGTAAGTACTTTATTCGTGCATGCCAGGCAAAGATTATAGTGACCGAGGAAGTCTGGCTCATGTCGTAGACTAAATCCTTGTTACCTTGAGAGAATCCAGGGGCAGAGATGTATGGAGCTTGTACCTTCCGAAAGGTTTTGAAGACAATGGTCATGAGCTCGAATATTTTCATACACATTTTCGCTGCTATGTCGAGTACATTATTTAGACGTGTAGACCAGTGCCGAATTGTTGATATCATGTAGGCTACGGTTGGGGTCCCTCGAGGTGGAGCAAAATATGGATAGTTAACCCAAGCCGAGCATTCTTTATTGTTGCGTACCTTGATCGCAAATGCTTGCCATGATCTGCGACGTACCATTCGGCAATAACATGGATTATACTTGATATACAGTGGCATGGTTGCCCAGGTGCTCATCATCTCAGGGTAATCGGTTAGGAGACATGCACGCCAATTAGGTTGGAAGATCGAGCCAGCACGTGCATCTGCCGGTAAGTCCTCTGGCTCAAATTGAGTGGCAAATGTGGGCTCCTTCCCTATATGTCTTTTAACTTCTGCATTATAATCATGTAGCAAGACAAAATAAGGCATGTATTGCGACTCTGATGTTGTGATTAACCGTTGGTGGGATAGGTTCTGAAAATAAGAAGACCGGAGGACAGTTTCTTCGAGATTTGTGAGAGATTGCATTTGCACGGCAACGCGATCATCATGTGTCTTACCCACTTTCTCGACCCTTTTGACCCAATTTGGAACTTGAATTTCTAAAGTATCCTATCCTTCCTCTGTAGTCCGACCACCGGGTGTTGGCATCGGCTCGTACGGCTCTTCATAGCTATCATCGACGGGGATTTCCACTACTGTTTCAGGTTCTGGTTCTTCAGTGGGCAAGGGTGGCCTTTCATATGGTGCGAGGCGTGCTTTGAGTTCTGCCACCTGCTTACGGAGGGTCTCTAATTCTTCTGTGGAGCGTTCCAAGATTATTGACTCCTGTTGAGCTGTGGGGGCACGGGCTATCTGTTTCTTTAGGTCTGCACATTCAGTCTCTAACTTTTCATATGACTCCAAGAAATTTGCATGCTCCTCTAGTAAGATGCGAATTTCTTCTGATGGGACTGCTCTATACTTGGTAGGGCTAATGGTTGCTCCTGCAGGTCCTTCCATAGCCGCTTCAAAGTTGTCTTGGTTTTGTTGCTGAAGCCTCTTGTTCTCTTCTAGTGCTGCTGCCATATGCTTCCTTAATAGCCCAAGGTTGCATCTAAGTGTAGCATTAGATATCATTTGCGCTTGGAGCACTGTTTCTAGTTCCTTGACTGCTTGATCATCTACTGTCGATGTCTTTGATTCCAATTCGGAGTGAGCCTTCTGTAAGGTGGTATGCTCGGTTAGGAGCGTTTGGTAATCGGCTTCAAGAGTGTTGACTCTAGCTTGCAGACGTTGAGATTCTGCCTGGAGGGCAGCAGTGCGTTCTTCCAATTGATGGTATTCTTGTTGTAGTTGATGTGCACACTGAAGTAATGTATTGAACGTGCTATTTACATTATGAGATGCAAGGGGAAAAGTTTGGAATGCAGGGGAGGTGGGATTTGGGAGGGAGGTAGTGAATGTTGTGTGTGCCAATGATGTGGTGAGTGGTGAGGTGGGGGGTAAGGGAGGGTGTTGGCAATATACGGGAAAACGCAAATACGGGCATACATGCAGATCTAGCACTAAGGCAACCCTTTATTTTTTTCCAAACCCCTACACCATTTAAAAGTGATTCTGATCACTAAAAACCCTTGTAAATATCATTTCACCTTTTTGTAGCTCCATTTTGTACAATCCGAGGAGTCCTCGAGCTTGGGGAGCCTTAGAAGTAGTTGCCTGCCAATTTTCATATTTTTTAGATCTCGTTTGAGCCCTCAAATAAACCCTGGAACCTAATTTTTAACTAGGCCGGACACTAGGTCTGGACAGGGCCAAAGCTAGTCAAAAACTATAAATAGAGCTAGAGAGCTCATTTTTGAGGGAGCTTCTTGTAGTTTTGAGCTTGTATGAGAACTTTGTTGCAATAGAAGTGATTCCATTGTCTGACTCTCTTTGTTCTTGTTGTGTGTGCGCGTGTGTGTGTATGTGTGTGCATGTTAGTGTGCTTCGCACTCACACATTTGTGCCTTCACTTGCTCGAGGTCTTCATACCATCCTCATGTCTTCCCGGATTGACATTAAAGGAGGTGCTACTCATCACTGAGCTACACCAAATTTTGGCGCCGTTGCTGGGGATTCGAGCTTTGAGGACGAGCGTGTGATGGTAAGACGTAGAGAGGATGCGTTGGAATGGTAAGTAATCGGTAAATTTCTGATTTTTCTCCATCTCCATCTCCATCTTCACCTCCTTCTTCATCTCCACCTCCACCTCCTTCTCCACTACATATTCCCTCTTCCTTGTCATTCCCCTCATTTGTTGTGTGCGAGTTTGAGAGAGAGCGAGTGTGTGTGCTTGTTTTTGTGTGTTTTTGCATGTTTCTTGCAGGCTTCAGCTTCATCATCATCTCCAGCAAGCTCAGCAGGTACGGATTTCCTCTGCACAGGTCCCGAGGCATCAAGCTCGAGCTATCGCGACACCTCGAAAACTTCACCCAATCACAATTCTGAGTGCACCATGACACTGCGCAGGCTGAGAGCTCCTAGGATCACTAGACAGAACTGAAAAATTCACCATATCCCGAGCTATCGCGACACCTCGAGGTATCGCGACACCTCGAAGTATCGCGACACCCCGAACTATCGCGACACACCGACCTCACGACCTATCGCGACACCTCGAAGTATCGCGACATCTCGAACTATCGCGACACTCCCAAGTATCGGGACACCTCGACCTATCGCGACACACCGACCCCACGACCTATTGCGACACCTCGGAGTATCGCGACATCTCGAACTATCGCGACATCTTGAATTATCGTGACACTCCCAAGTATCGTGACACCTCAAAGTATCACGACACTTCGAAGTATCGCGACACTCCGACCTATCGCGACACTTCCACCTATCGCGACACCTCGACCCGACCTATCGCGATACACAGGCTTAACGCATAAATTTTTAGGATAACTTGATTGATTAAAATTGGGGTACTTTTTGGGGCTTAATCTTGGACACATTGGGAGGATATAAGAGCCTTAGGAGTGGGCAAAAGACCTAGAAACCAGGGAGGAATTCCCTGAACCCTGAGAGCCTGTTTGGACCCCTAAGTGCCTGAATGGTCATAACTTCACCATACGAACTCCGATTGATGAGATTTTGGTCTCGTTGGAGTTTTAGAACATGTATTTTCAAGTTGGCCTTTAGGTGAGACTAGGTGGTCCTAAGATTGAGGGGGTGCAGTGAGTTACTCCAGGGGGGACTGCAAATATTGATGTGTGTCTTTCAATTACTTGTGGTAATAGAGCTATATTGACTGGTGAGCTTTTGCAGGAACATTGTGTGCACTCAAGGCAATCCAAAGCAAGCTAGCAAGGGTGAGTACCAAGCTTGGGAGAAGGCTTCCTGGGCTTGTGCAGCAATCTGAGCAACCAGAGGATTAAGGTTGGAAGTTCTCTCAGCCCTCCTTTGTCAATTCCTAGCCTAGGCTAAGTACGACTTAGGTGTGGTAATTAATTAGGGCAACGTTAGGCACGAATCAAGTCCAAGAGAATTAATCAACCAAGTGCAAGAATTAAGTAGGTCTTAAGTGCGAAAACCCTAAGGGACAAAAAGTAAACTGGAGTCGACCACTTATCAAGTGCAAAATTCACTTAAGTACTCCTGACGACGCGATTTCAGACAAGATCATAAACATAATATTCAACTCAAAAGAAAAAGGTGATTGGTGCAAATTAACCTGCAACGAGAGTGTGCTTGGGTCCAAGGGGGTAGATAAATCAGGCATATGAACCTTAGATCAAGCAGACACTTAGGCCGAGACAGACAAAGTCTTAGATCTTCTGAAGCTAGTGTCAATCACACTGCTAGGTCTTGGGCCCAGCAGTTGAGTGATTACCCATACACTCCCAGATCAGAAACAAGTGATTCTAAGATGTCCTATAACATGGAGAGACCAGTAGGTAGTTCAGGAGTGGCGTACCTAGAAAAGCCAGAAGGACCTTACAAGACTCAATTGGAATACATCAGGACTAATCGTCTAGGTGCTCGCATCTACGAAGACGGCCTGAGAAGATTTGTGGTCCAGATTAAGAACCCGGATCAACCCCATGGACTAGAACACCCGGTAGTCAGGTTCGAGAATGGAGCATACCTGGATAAAGAGGGGACTATTTATGTAGTCACCACTCTTCCTTATAGAACAGAAGAGTTTGGAAATGTGATTGCAGAGACCGACATGGGTGATATAGAGCAAGGAAATTTAGAGAAAGAGCCGAGAACTCCCCGGGGTAAATCTGTCTTGACCAGAATCATGACTCCAGAGTGGATTCCACAGGATAATAAAAGCATAAATCTGCTTTTAAACCGAGAAACCGATGAGGCTTTTTGGAGACATAAATCTGCTCAACCTCAGGAAGTGAGTGCCCTCACAATCTATGAGTTTAAAGACCCTGATAGCCCAGGCAAAGTAACCTACCTAGACAATGCATCAGAGAGAATCTTCATGGTCACTGAGCATGGCAGACATGCCTACACATGGAAGGGTGAATTTGTTTTTCCCCAACCAAGGTCTAATGTGTCCTTTGGTCACCAAGGAGCCGGGACCTCCCAGGCTCATGGAGTCCAAGGAGATAGAAGTAGAGATAGACCTGAAGTAAGCTTTGCCGACCCCCAGGGAAGAGAAAGAAGGAGAACAGGGACCGACAGAGGGGAAACCGAGAGATTTAGAGACCCAAGAAACCAAAGAAATGCTGATGATTTTCCTTTGCCAAGGCCGAGAGAACACCCTAGGACCCTGCGGCCAACTCAACTGGTGAAGTCCATGAAGAATTACTTCGATGGCACGGGTGACCCTTATGACCATGTGGCAGAGTTTAGGCAAGTCTTGAAAGCTGAATAGGTAGAGGACCTATTCACACAATATAATGCTTTTGGTCTAACCCTTAGGAACACTGCCCTCACGTGGTTTCAACATTGAACGAGAGGCATTTCAAAAACATAGTCCAACTCCTAGAAGCCTTTATCATTGAGTTTTCTAAGAGTGGCATAAGGCACAACACTTCCTCACTAATTCATAGCTTCAAGCAAACACCTCAAGAGACGGCCAGACTAGCTAGGAGATGATTTAGGCAATACCTAGAGAGATGCCCGATGCCGGAGTTACCTACACCGGCCAAGCAAGTGGCCTTGTTCTTAGATGGATTGTTGAGCACGAAGCTCAGGTCATATGTGTATCTGAAGGACCCCAAAACTATAGAAGAGTGCATGCGCATGTGCATAGACATTGAGGACAATTTAGGCGAGGAGTTAGAACTGTCAAAAATCTATAAGGATTCTGATAGCTCTAGTAGCCTCACATCTGGTCAATCCACATCCATTGAGGAACTTGCAGAGAAGGTAGCTCAAAAACTAGGTGTCTCTAGCAAACAAATTCCGAGATTTGCCCCAGCTAAGCGGTGCTACACTTGTGGAGGTGACCATATGGCAAATGTATGCCCCATTATGGCGCAACCCCAGGTGAACCCTAGTAGCCAGTACTGCACCATAGAGCAAAGGTACACCAACCACACTGCACAGGACTGCCCATATAACAAACAAACTGTCAGGCAAAACTACCCTCAGCCATATCCACAACAAGGTAGATACCAGAATCAGTACCCACCACAACAATACAACCGACCACAGCAAACTTATCAGCCACCTTATCAAGGGTAGCAGAGACCTCAACCAGTCCTAGTACAGCAACCCCCTGCTCCAACCAATGTGATCCCAGTGAAATATGCATTTGCTGAAGAAAATCCAAACAGAGCCATAGTTCCAGTCACCCCATTGCTATCAGACAGTGATCCAAGTGACCATAGTTTTGACTCCACACATATTGATAGCCCACAGGCTTACTACATGTAGTCACCGGAGCATAATGAGTCATACTATTATGAGGACCCAAGTGAAAATAGTGGGGAGCCTGAGTATGCCAATGTCATGTACACAAACCCCAACTCTAGACCTCAACCTAGGCAGGTACGACCCCCATTTCCTAGAGGATCATGCTTCAGATGTCAGGGAGATCACCTTATACGTGATTGTCCACTACCTGCCCCTACACAACCTCAACCAGTAACAATTCAGGGTTTTTGTCAAGACTGCGGGAAAGAGCATCTCCTACGAGATTGCCCAAAGAACCCTAATAACATGCCTAAAATCACTCCTATCAATGTTGTTGGGTTAGTTGTAGACTCCACAGGGAGTGTGACTTCCACTGCACCTGTGCAAGTGATCACAAGAGCCCAAGCACTACAACAAAACCAAGGTGTTGGTCAGGAAAAGAGCCCCGAGGTGAGTGAAACAGAGAGCATAACCAAAAAGAGGACTAGAGCCTGGAAGGATAGTCGTGAAAGAATGAAAAGGCAATGGGCAAAAAAGATGAGCGAACTTGAAGAAAGCTTGAGAGAAACGAAAGCAAAGATAAGTGAACTCGCATCTCAAAACCACTCTCACACCACCCCTCCACCACCTCTCCCTTTACCCGCTAATCCACCTTCTTCCATTCCCCAACCTTTCAATACACCACCCTTAACCCACCCACCACCCAGAGTACGATCCGTCCTAGCCGATCCCACTCCCGAGGACCTAAACATGATGCTTAGAGCATATCAGGCCAGAATCCAAGAAGGGCCAAACGTAACTGATCATGACAAGTGTTACCCTAGAGCAGAACTAGAGCTAGAACGAACCAAAATTTGTGCTAAGATGGTGGAATTGGCTCAGACTATGTTTGAAGCCAGTCGCCTCTTTAACATCTCTAGTTCAGCTAAGACGCAGTTACACTTTGATGGACTACTAGAACGAATAGAGAGGCTAATTGCACAATCAAAAAAGGAACCCGCCTCTCAAAATAAGGGCAAGGCAAGTGAGAACGTGAGCCTACCTCCCCAGGAAGCCTACGTGCCTAACTCTACAGAGCCAGACACATCATCTTCTATGAATCGGTTCACACTAGAATTCCTACGAGAGATTCAAGAAGACAAATGGGCTAAAGAAAGTGAAGTCCCTCCTCCCATTGAACTTGTGGATGATGCACACGAGCAATTCCCACAGGACATCCCATCCATTTATGAGGAGCATGAGAGCATCCACTCTCAAGAGAGACTAGACTTTGAGTCTAATTCTCTACAAGAATTACCACATTTCACAGGCCCATGGGAAACCAAGTCTACTTGTCTGAGAGCGCCCACAGTCATGATAAGAAATGAAGATTCTATCATACCTCGGAATACAGAGGTAGTAAAGAACACTAAAGTGCAGTGCAATCTCACTTTAGAAGAGCTACTCAAAGTTAAGCCAAAAGTGTGGAAACATGTAGCCAAACAAGTGCCAAACATAGCAAAATCGCGCTCCCAAGTAGGATCTCATAGAACAGTGCCTGAAATACCATTGGATAAGATAGGAGACATGAGTGAAGGAGAAGAAGGAAATACCTATCTCCCAGTTACTCATCAGGGTTACACAACCAAGGCGATTTTGGACTCAGGTGCAGGAGTTGCAATTGCTACAACTTCCCTATGGAAGCGATGGGGCAAGCCAACACTCCGACCAACGAGAATGAAATTGTAGATGGCTGATGGTCATATTGAAAGGCCCTTAGGATTGCTAGAAGGAATAACTCTCACTACATGTGGGGTTGAGTTTGAGCATACTTTTGCTATATGCGACTTTAGCAAAAACCAAGCCTACGAGATGATTTTGGGAAGGCCATTTATGCGGCAATTGCAAGTAGTCCAGGATTGGGGAACCAATTCCTTGTATTTGCAACATCTAGGTGTTACAACCAAAGTCAATCTTAAGGATTACTCTCATAGAGACGTACCGCCTATTCAATGGAATCCCATCCATAGAGCCAAAGATGAGACTGAGTCTGTGCATTCCATAGGATCCGGATCCTCGTGGATGCATGAAGACACCCACTTATGGATGTGTAAGGTAGCAGTAGAAGAAGAGAAGAGAGAGAAAGCCAGAGAGGTAGGTGCAAAAGAGAACCATAGATCAATTCAAGACCCAGCCTATGCACTTGTAGTCTTTCCTGATGAGGAATTTGAACCCCATGGCTGGGCAGAAATCCTAGCAACAATGGATGTAGCCATCAATGAAGAGCAGTGGACACCTCACTGTGATGAGGATGGCTATGACATTTCAGTCTTTTCAATAGAGCCAATCATGGGAGATGCAGTTTTAGAAGAATGCGAACCTAGCCCTGATGCATTTGAGGATGCGAGTGACTCCGATCTAGAGTCAATCATTATGGACCCACCTTTTGCATCAGATGAAGAATACCTCTATGAAGTAGAATTTCAACCCCAGAGGCACGAAGAGCTTACAAATGAGGTGAGGTTAGCCACACAAGTAGCTACTAAGAGTGGAGGAAAGAAAAAAAAGAAGAAGGAAGTCACTCCGGAGGCAGAAGAATCCTTGTTTGAGGTCCCTGAAAATTTTAAAGAATATGAGATAGACGATAGGAGAGTCATGATAAGAATGCCTAAATGTGAGGCACAAGAAGGAGAAGCCTATGATAGCAAGGAAACTACCAAGAAAATAGTTGTAGCCATCGAGGAAGGAGAAGAAAGATGCACGTACATAGGTCATGACCTGACAGAAGAGGAAGAAGAAGAGCTAATAGCCTTGCTAAGAGAATACCAAGATGTATTTGCTTGGAGTTATAAGGACTTGAAAGGGGTAGACCCTGATATATGTTCACATACAATCCCCATGACCTCAGATGCCAGACCCTCGAAGCAGAAGCCCTACACATACAACGATAACTATGCTGCTAAGATCAAAGAGGAGATAGATAGACTGGTTGAAGCCAGATTCATCTATGAAATTGAGCACACTGAGTGGGTATCCCCCATTGTAGTGGTGCCCAAGAAAAATGGAAAACTGCGTGTGTGTATTAACCTTAAAAAAGTTAATGCCGCCACGATTAAAGACAGTTATCCTCTTCCTATCATTGAGCACCTATTAGAAAGGGTAGCATGCAGGGAAGTGTACAGCTTCCTAGATGGGTTTTCGGGCTACAATCAAGTAGCCATTGCTCCAGAGGATCAACATAAAACGGCTTTTTTCACGGAGTGGGGCATATTTGCCTTTCGGGTAATGCCATTCGGGCTTACTAATGCACCTGCTACCTTTCAAAGATTGATGTGTCACGTGTTTAAAGAGTTCTTGAGGAAGAATTTGGAAGTCTATGTTGATGATCTGTGCGCTCATTCCAACATTAGACAGACCCATATACCTGAACTCAGACAAATCTTTGATAAATGCAGAGAATATCAAGTCTGCTTGAACCCAGAAAAGTGTGTTTTCATGGTCAGGCAAGGCAAATTCTAGGACACATAGTGTCTAAGAACGGCATATCCACTGACGAAGAGAAAGTGAGAGCCATCGCAGAACTACCTAGGCCAAAGAATGTCAAGGAAGTACAGGCTTTCATGGGGCATTGTGGTTACTACCGCCGGTTTATACACATGTACGCCGGTTTATATAAACCCTGGAACCTAATTTTTAACTAGGCCGGACACTAGGTCTGGACAGGGCCAAAGCTAGTCAAAAACTATAAATAGAGCTAGAGAGCTCATTTTTGAGGGAGCTTCTTGTAGTTTTGAGCTTGTATGAGAACTTTGTTGCAATAGAAGTGATTCCATTGTCTGACTCTCTTTGTTCTTGCTGTGTGTGTGCGTGTGTGTGTATGTGTGTGCATGTTAGTGTGCTTCGCACTCACACATTTGTGCCTTCACTTGCTCAAGGTCTTCATACCATCCTCATGTCTTCCCAGATTGACATTAAAGGAGGTGCTACTCATCACTAAGCTACAGAGGGGGAGATGGTGGAATCGTGGGGAGAGGTGCTGTGGTGGGTGAAATGTCCATTGGGTCAGACAGAGTGGTGTGTACAGGGGCCACCATGTAGGTGGGTATGGTAGGTGAAGTGAGTGTGGTGTTCGTGTAAATTGATGTTGTTGCGAAGAGCGGGGAAATGTGCCTCTGAAACATTGGAGAGCGGATGAACTGCTCCACAAAGGACGGGTATTGGGGTGGTGAGGTTAGGTTGAAAGAGGCGTAGGGGCCAGATGAGAAGTGAGGGTCATGGAATGGAGGTATCCGTATTGGGGGATAGGCTGGGAAACACAGGGTGCCTTCTGTGGGTGCAGGGTTTCCAACCACACTTGGGATTATGGGATGACCCATTATGGGTTCGGAGGATAGAAGGTTTGAAGTGTACAAGGGATTGGTGACGAAAGAGAAGAGGGTGTCTTGTGAGGTGGGTTCTCGAAAGGAAAATGATGTGACTGAGGGTGGGTTATAAGTGAAGGTAGAGGTGATGACTGGCGTTTCTTCCATGGTGGGAGGTGGTGGTGGGGGTGGAGAAGGTGGTGATGGGGGATGCTGGGGTGAGATGGGTGATGTCTGAACGAAGGTTTCAGCAGAGAGGTCAATGGTGGTGGTGGGGGTAGCTGTGGCTTCAATGGTTACCTCTTGTTCTGTGACAGGCATCCTGATAGTCTTACCTGCTCGTGGTAATGTGTCGACTCTACGTTTTTCATACCGCACGGACTGGCGGACTATAGTGTGGAGAGCCTTCGGAACTCCTAAAGACTCCGACACTAATTTGAGGGTGTCAATGAAATGTTGATCCACCCCATCATCTGATAGCATTTCTTGCATCAAAGCTTGACCTGACACAAGAGAGAGTTGATGCCTTTCTTGCACTGCTTTGATTGTGTCGTATAACCTTCGTAGTTGAGCTGTATATGCAGGTGCACCTACAATTTCTGGCACTTCTTGTTGCTCATCATGATGCTCTTGATCATAATCCTCCTCATCTTCCTCCTGATGTTCATCTTCATCATCCTCTTCATCCACTTCAACTGTGGTGATAGGTACTTGGGAGGTTGTTGCCTGCATTTGCACATTCTCCACTTGTTGTGCCTCTTCTGCCTCCAGCTCTACATCTTGTAATAATTGTTCAAAGTCTTCATTTGTGAGTTCTTCCAAAGGTGCACCACTGGGAAATTCAAGATCGGTTGGGATGGGAGGGAATATCAAGTTAGGACCATCGGTGCTGCGTCTTGGAAGTCGGAGTGTGAATGGTCGGACTCTTCGGGGTGGAGGGGTGACGTCTGGTGTTAGGGTGGCTCCACGTGGTTGAGCACAAGGGACTTGGACAGTACCTCTCATCTTCTTCGAAGGGGGTCCAGTGGATGTCCTGCCTCTAAACTGCTCTACACGATTCCACATTAGGGCCCATTGAATAGGGATGTCATAAGCCAAACACCTATAAATTATTCTCGTCAAAGCACAGCATCCATATAAAACCTGTTTCCGCGGCCATCGTTTGTGAGCTAGGTGTATCTGATCAATTATCCAGTGGGGTAAGTTGATGGTGAGGCTCTGTGTCTCTGCCAAATACAAACTAAACCAAATCTTTTTGGGCGGCATGGTGAATCTATCTTGTGCAGGAAAAGCAAAGTGTTGCATGCACATGCGAAGGTGTATTGCAATATTAGGCGTCATGGACACCATGTCCTTGAGTTTGGTGAGGCTTCGATTCTTCATGTAATGAGGCACTAGGGTCTCCTTCTCTGTAGGAATATGCATTCCGCGCATATCTAGGGCCTCTCTCACCAAGCTATTGGATAACCTAAACCTCTTGAGCTCATTTCCTTTTGTTAGAGATGGGATCACAAATGAGCTTGCACCTTTTGGGTTCTTGTTTGGAGTCAAGGTGTTGATGAGATAGTAGCATCGCATGAAGTCAGGCTTTGGGAGCCGTGCACTGAAATATGCATTCAATCCTGCCTTCTCCTATACCGAACGTAGACCTTCTGCATTTTGTAACTTCTCAAATTCTCTTGTAAAGAAATGGTATTTACCTTGCTTCCCATTGAAGTCCAACTCTGATTCCCATAGGTATGTTCCCTCTCCCAAGGGTCCTGCCACTTCACTAAACCAGTGGGAAGTTTTTCCTACGGGCATGGTATGGCCACTAGGAGGGTCCGCTATAGGTATGATTTTGATGGCCTGCAATTCTTCTGGTCTTTCATTTGTCTCAGGCAACACGGGTAAACTGTCTAAGTCCACCACTTGCTGGCTCGTTTCTGTTTGAGAGCTAGTTCCTGTCGCCTCAGCCATGTTGAAAAATTCGCAACCGATTCTGTGAGAATATATGAATAAATGTTAACATTGCAATGGACACAAAAAATGACACTGTGTCCCCGTTACAACATTAACATGAGGTTCGGGAGAGGTTAGGGGGTCAGTAAGTGCTCGGTGCTTGTGTGTGTAGTTAGGAATTGGGTAGACCTAAGAACGAAGCGGAATGATGTAGTGTGAGAGTGACGTAGTTAGTAGGTGGACATGGATTTACAATTGGGGTCCGGGGGTTTATTACAAGTTTTAGGTTGCCAAATGCAATGGATAGGTTTTGATCTTGACTTTGTGGAGACTCTGGAGAGTGTGATAGGGTATTTACTTGAAAAATGGGGCTTTTTAGGGACCCATTTACAAGTGATTCTACTTGTGCTCATGGAAGAATACGTGTTCGTGCGTGATGTGTAAGACTGGGCCTCAGATGTTTGCGTGAGTGAAACATGTTGTACAGGGTTTGGCCTTGGTGTAGCTATTTGAGGCTGGCTGCGTGCAAGCAAGCCAAACGCACCCAGATTTGTCGTGATTGTGGGTTGGCCTTCATTGACTTCTTGGGTACCCAAATAGACTTCACTTTCACAGAAGAATGTATGAAGGACTTCTTATTAGTGTCCTGTTGTTGATTACTAATAAGATGTTTTGGCCGTGGTGTTGGCCTGGTCGGAACAAGGTGTTCACCTTTTCGCCTCCATACTTGTTTCATCGGTTGAAACAATCTACTTTGCTCCTTTTTTTGGCCTCCAGTATAGGTAGTGTTCTGCTTCTTTTGTATTCGATCTGCCTTTGGTTGCTGCATCCCTCTGGCCTTTGGAACAGAAGGGAGTGCCTTCTTATCCTTGACTCCGTTGTTGAGACAATCCTCTTTCTGCATCATACATTTTTGGACAAGAATAGCATTGTCAACATCATGTGCACCCCTGGAAGGACCAAGAGTTCGTGCCTTACCTAGTTCCTTGAGTGCCTCATTTTCCAATTCACTGTAATTCGACTATGATTTACCCATACCTGAAGAAGTCCACTTCTTAGGTTTAGGTTGACCGCATGATCATAGATCCAGTCCTGACCCAAGACAAGAGGCTCAGTGAGGTCCTCATCTTGACACACTAGTACTTTGACTGTCATTACTTCGTCTTGAATGTAGATGGGAAGTTCCACCTTGCCCATGCAAGGGGTTTCCACACCTCCCAATCCTATGAGATATGCTTCTATAGGATTGACCGTTAATTTCAACTCTTGACAGTGGCTGCACTTGAGTCAATCAAGGCTCTTACAGTCCTTGCACCCTTTCCTTGTCCTATATCTAAGGTTATAAAAGGACGTCGATCAATTATCCTATGAGAGCCGATACCTGAAACTTCACACATAGCCATGTGATATCCTTGGTCTGCATATGCACCTAGCCTAAGTTGCTCTCTGCCTTGTCTTCTTAATTTCATTCTCCGTATGCGCTCTAAAGCTTCTACTTGAGCTTCCTCTTGAATTTGCTTTCTTCTTCTTTGCGTTTCTTAGCAATATTGAGTCGACTTAGCATTTCCTCTGTGAGAGGTTCCTGATATAACTTGACTCTGCATCCGCTAATGTAGCTCGGGAGAACATCACCCTCTAAAGTGGCTAGTTGTACTGCTCCACTTGTGGAGATCCTATTTATGATCATAGGTCCGTAGCCTCTTTTCTCTAGTTTTCTCGCGTGTTGTTTCAAAGTGTAGACTAGTACTAGGTCGCCTGCCTTCGAACCTTTATCCTTAACGTGGGCATCAAAGTATACCTTCTGTCGTTTCTTAGCTGCATATATCCCCGTAGCCGCCCTCAGTCTTGTTTCTCCTAATCATTCAAGGTCAAATAGTCTAGAGGAGAGTTCATGACCCGTCCATTCATGCTCTTGTGCTACTTTCAGTGTTGGTATTAAGAAGTCTAATGGTAGCACTGCATTTTGGCCAAACATCATCTGAAAGGGGGTGGCTTGGAGTACCGTTTTGTAGGCGACTCGGTATGCCCAAACAGCATGGTGTAGCTGTTTGTCCCAATCAGAGCGTTTATTGTTCACTAATTTCGTCAACGCATTGCACAGAATCTTGTTGGTGCTCTCAGCTTGGCCATTTGCTTGAGGGTGATAGGGGGCAGACTTCTTATGAACTACCAAGAATTCTTGGAGCAGATTTTCAATAACTTCATTCAAGAAGTGAGTGCCTCTGTCACTGACTAGCTCTATAGGTAACCCGTATCTGGTGAACACACATTTTCAAATAAAAACTTAGCTGTTGTTTGAGCATCGTTCTTCGTTGTGGCTTTTACCTCTACCCACTTGGTTAGATAGTCTATCGCAACAATGATGTATTCAGCATGTGAACCCTTGGCTAGGGGTTTAATAGGACTTACAAAGTCTATTCCCCACTTAGAGAATGCACGTCCATCCATCATAGGTTTCAGTGGCATCTCATCTTTGCGTATAGGATACTGAGTTCGCTGACAGACATCACACCGTTTCACATAGGTATGTGCATCCATGTGAAGGGTCGGCCACCAAAAGCCCGCAAATAGTATTGCCTTGATCACCCGATCTGGTCCAAAGTGTCCTCCTGCTACACCTTGGTGAGCAATTTCCAAGATCTTGAGATATTCACTTTCATGGACACATAGTCTCAGGTAACCATCTTTACCACGTTTGTATAGATTATCACCAATGAGTGAGTAATCCTGAGCTTCTTGTTCTAAACTCCTTTTCCTAGCCAGAGTCATGTCTGGAGGGAATGTTTTCGTCCTCAGGAAGGATACTAGTGGTTCACTCCAATCTGGCACTATGGACACTTGATAAAGAGTGGCATGTTCCACAGGTGGTTTAGTGCAACAGATTGGGCATTCCTTGCACAACTTTTGGAGGTCAGCCTCCATAGTAGGCCAATGCAGTCCGAGTCTCCTTAGTGTCTGTAGGGTTCGTTGCTTTGAGTAGTGTTGCTCTAATGCACCTACATGTGCTAATTGAAACCATTTAGCGTACTCATCCTCTTCCACACAACAAGTCAAGATCCCTTGATCTGTGTGTTTGTACATACTTCCTATCATGATGTGATACTTTTGGGCTTTTACTACCTCTCTATCCTGCGTGTTTATTACTGGATGGTTAGGCCCGTATGTCAATACTGGTACCAATGGCTTAGCCAAATTAAACAAGTAAGCATCAGGAAGGTCATCTGACACTCCTTGTGGGGCTTCTCCAGATGTGAGCCTAGAGAGATGATCCGCTCTCAAGTGAGTCTTCCCTTTCCTTACTACAACCTCGAATTCATATTCCATTAGCAAGAGAAACCATCTTACTAATCTTCCTGTATTGCATGGCTTGTTCACGAGATATAACAATGCTTGGTGGTCAGTAAAAAATTTAAACTTGTTTGCAAGCAAATAGTGTCTAAATTTCTTAACGGCATATACCATGCCTAAGCCTTCTCTCTCAGTAGTGGTGTAATTTCGTTGAGCTGCATTCAATTGTCTACTGGCATAGGCAATTGGGAGATCCATATTACCTTCACCAGTAGGTTGTGCGAGTACACATCCAATAGCGTAATTGGATGCATCCAGATGAACATGGAATGGCTTGTTCCAATCTGGTGTGGTCAAGATTGGTGCTGAACATAATCTTCGTTTAAGCTCCTGGAAGGAATTCTCACATTCATCAGTCCACTCAAAGTTAGTCAGAAGTCCGTACATGGGCTTTGCAATGACAGCATACATGTGAATGAACTGGCGGTAGTAACCACAATGCCCCATGAAAGCTTGTACTTCCTTGACATTCCTTGGCCTAGGTAGCTCTGCTATGGCTCTCAATTTCTCTTCATCAGTGGATATGCCATTCTTTGACACTATGTGTCCTAGAATCTTGCCTTGCCTGACCATAAAGATGCACTTTTCTGGGTTCAGGCAGACTTGATATTCTCTACATTTGTCAAGATTTGTCTGAGTTCGGGAATATGGGTTTGCCTAATGTTGGAATGAGCACAAAGATCATCAACATAGACTTCTAAGTGCTTCCTCAGGAACTCTTTAAACACATGGCACATCAGCCTTTGGAAGGTAGCAGGTGCATTGGTAAGCCCAAATGGCATTACTCTAAAGGCAAAAATGCCCCATTCAGTGGCAAATGCCGTCTTATGCTGATCTTCTGGAGCTATGGCTACTTGATTGTAGCCCGAAAATCCATTGAGGAAGTTGTACACTTCTTTGTCTGCTACTCTTTCTAAGAGATACTCTGTGATAGGAAGCGGATAGTTATCTCGAATTGTGGCTGCATTAACCTTCTTCAAGTTAATGCACACACACAGCTTTCCATTTTTCTTGGGCACCACTACGATGGGGGATACCCACTCAGTATGCTCAATTTCATAGATGATTCCAGCTTCAACCAGTCTATCTATCTCTTCCTTGATCTTGGCCGCATAGTTTTCATTGTATGTGTATGGCTTTTGCTTAGAGGGCCTAGCATTTGAGGTCATGGGGATAGTGTGTGAGCATATGTCTGGATCAACACCCTTCAAATCCTTGTAACTCCAAGCGAACACATCTCTGTATTCTCTTAGCAAGGCTATTAACGCATGCTCTTCTTCCTCTGTTAGGTCATGGCCTATGTACGTGCATCTCTCCTCTCCTTCTTCTAGGGCCACTACTATTTTTTTGGTGGTTTCTTTGTTATCATAGGCCTCTCCTGATTGTGCCTCTCGTTTAGGCATTCTGATCATGACTCTTCTGTCATCTATCTCATACTTTTTAAAGTTTTCCGGGACCTCAAACAAAGATTCTTCCTCTTCTGGTGTGACTGCTCTCTTCTTTCTTTTCTTCCCTTCTTCCTTCGGGGTCACATGTGTGGCTAGCCTTACATCATTTGTAAGCTCTCCGTGCCTTTGGGGTTGAAATTCTACTTCATAGAAATATTCTTCATCTGATGCAAAAGGTGGATCCATAATGATTGACTCTAGATCGGAGTCGCTCACATCTTCAAATGCATCAGGGCTAGGTTCACATTCTTCTAGAACTGCCTCTCCCATGATTGGCTATATGGAGAAGACTGAAATGTCATAGCCATCTTCATCACAGTGAGGTGTCCATTGTTCTTCATTGATGGCTACATCCATTGTTGCTAGGATTTCTGCCCAGCCGTGGGGTTCAAATTCTTCATCAGGAAAAACTACAGGCGCATAGGCTGGGTCTTGAATTGATCTATGTGTTTCTTTTGCACCTATCTCTCTAGCTTCTTCTCTCTTCTCTTCTTCTACTGCTACTTTGCACATCCATAAGTGGGTGTCTTCATGCATCCATGAGGATCCTGACCCTATGGAATGCATCGATTCTGTATCATCTTTGGCTCTATGGATGGGATTCCATTGGATAGGAGGGACATCTCTATGAGAGTAATCTTTGAGATTCACTTTGGTCGTAACACCTAAGTGTTGTAGGTACAAAGAATTGGTTCCCCAATCCTGTACCACTTGCAACTGTCGCATAAAGGGTCTTCCCAAAATCATCTCATATGCATGATTTTTGCTAAAATCGCATATAGCAAATGTGTGCTTGAACTCAACACCACAGGTGATGAGAGTTATTCCTTCTAACAGCCCTAGGGGTCTCTCTATGTGACCATCGGCCATTTGCAATTTCATCCTTGTGGGCCTGAGTACTGGCTTGCCCCAGCGCTTCCATAGGGAAGTGGTAGCACTGTTGCAACACCTGCGCCTGAGTCTAGAATGGCCTTGGTGGTGTATCCTTGATGAGTGATAGGAAGATATGTGTTTCCCTCTTCGCCCTCACTCATGTCTCCTATCTTGTCCAAGGGTATTTCTGGCATTGTTCTCTGGGATCCTACCTGGGAATGAGGTTTTGCTATCTCTGGTACTTGTTTGGCTACATGTTTCCATAGCTCTGGCCTTACTTTGAGTAGCTCTTCTAAGGTGAGGTTGCACTGTACTTTAGTGTTTTTCACTACCTCTGTGTTCCTAGGTATGATCGAGTCTTCGTTTCTTACCATGACCGTGGGTGCTCTCATACAAGTAGACTTAGCTTCCCATGGGCCTATGAAATGGGGTAATTCTTGTAAAGAATTAGACTCAAAGTCTAGTCTTTCCTGAGAGTGGGTGCTCTCCTGCTCCTCATAAATGGAGGGGATGTCTTGTGGGAATTGGTCATGTGCATCATCCACAAGTTCAATAGGAGGAGGGACTTCACTTTCTTTAGCCCATTTGTCTTCTTGAATCTCTCGTAAGAATTCTGGTGTGAACCGATTCAGAGAAGATGATGTGTCTGGCTCCATAGAGTTAGGCACATAGGCTTCCTGGGTAGGAAGACCTGCACTTTCACTTGCCTTGTCCTTGTGTTGAGAGGCGGGTTCCTTTTCTGATTGTGCAAAGAGCTTCTCTATTCTTTCTAACAGTCCATCAAAGTGCAACTGTTTCTTTGCTGAACTAGAGATGTTAAATAGGCGACTGGCTTCAAACATGGTCTGAGCCAATTCCACCATCTTCGCGCAAATTTTGGTTCATTCTAACTCTAGTTCTGCTCTAGGGTAACATTTTTCATGATCGGTTACGGTTGGCCCTTCTTGAATTCTGGCCTGATATGCTTTAAGCATCATATTAAGGTCCTCGGGAGTGGGATCTGCTAGGACTGATCCTTCTCTTGGGGGTGGTGAAATTGTGTGAGGTGGGTTGGAAGGTGGCGGGTCGGATGGAGACGGGAATGGTGGTGGTGTGGTAGTGTGAGAGGGAGTTTGAGATGTGAGTTCAGTTATCCTGGCCTTTGTTTCTCTGAGGCTTTCCTCGAGTTCACTCATCTTTTTTACCCATTGTCTTTTCATTCTTTCACGACTATCTCTCCAAGCTCTAGTCCTCTTCTTTGTCATGCTCTCCGTTTCACTAACATCTGGGCTCTTTTCCTGGCCTACGCTTTGGTTCTGTTGCAAGGCTTGGGCTCTAGTGATTACTTGTACTGGTGCAGTGGAAGTCACACTCCCTGTGGAGTCTACAACTAACCCAATAACGTTGATAGGAGTGATTTTTGGAATATTATTGGGGTTCTTTGGGCAATCTCGTAAGAGATGCTCCTTTCCACAGTCTTGGCAAAAGCCCTGGATCGTCACTAACTAGGGTTGTGTAGGTGGAGGCACGGGACAATCACGAATGAGATGATCTCCTTGACATCTGTAGCATGGTCCTCTAGGGAATGGAGGTCTTACTTGCCTAGGTTGAGGTCTAGGGTTGGGGTTTGCATACATGACATTTGTGTAATCTGACTCCCAACTAGGTTCATTTGGCTCTTCACTATAGTAGGACTCACCATGTTCAGGAGACTGCATGTAGTAGGTGTGGGGGCTATCAACATGTGTAGAATTGAAACTATGGTCACTCGGATCACTTTCTGAAAGCACTGGTGTTACAGGGACTATAGCTCTATTCAGGTTTTCTTCTGCAGCAGCATACTTTACCGGAATCACATTAGCTGGAGCAGGGGGTTGTTGTGCTAGCACAGGTTGAGGCCTTTGTTGGTTTTGGTAGGGTTGGTAGGTTTGTTGAGGCCTCGCATACTGCTGAGGTGGGTACTGGTTCTGGTATCTTCCTTGTTGAGGGTATGGTTTTGGGTACCTCTGCCTAACAGTTTGATTACTGTAGGGGCAATCTTGCGCGGTGTGATTGGTGTACCTCCGTTCTATAGTGCAGTACTGGCTACCAGGATTTACTTGGGGTTGATCCATAATGGGACATACATTCGCCATGTGGTCACCCCCACAAGTATAGCATATTTTCACAGGGGCAAACCTTGGGATCTATTTGCTAGTGACACCTAATTTCTGAGCTACTTTCTCTGCAAGTTCCTCAATTGATGTGGATTGCGTGGAAGAGAGGCTAGAGGCACTATCTGAATCTTTGTATATCTTGGAAAGATCTAACTCCCCCCCTAGGTTATCCTCGATGTCAATGCACATGCGTACACACTCTTCAATGGTCATAGGGTCCTTCAAGTACACATATGACCTCAATTTGGTACTTAGCAATCCATCCAGGAACAGAGCCACTTGTTTGGCAGGTGTGGGTAACTCAGGGATGGGACATCTCTCTAGATATTGCCTAAATCTTCTTCCTGCAAGTCTCACAGTCTCTTGAGGGGTTTGCTTGAAGCTATGAATCAATGAGGAGGTATTATGCCTTATGCCACTCTTAGAGAATTCAATAATGAAAGCCTCTAGGAGTTGGTCTATGCTCCTGAACTGTCTTTCGTTTAGTGGCTGAAACCATGTCAGGGCAGTGTTCCTAAGGGTTAGACCAAAAGCATTGTACTGCGTGAGCAGATCTTCAACTTGTTCAGCTCTCAAGACTTGCCTAAACTCAGCCACATGATCGTAGGGGTCTCCAGTGCCATCAAAGTAGTTTTTCATGGACTTAACTAGCTGGGTCGGTCTCAGGGTCCTCGTGTGCTCTCTCGATCTTGGCAAAGGAAAATCCTCGGCATTTCTTCGGTTTCCTGGGGCTCTATGACCTTCAGGTTCCACTCTATTTGTTTCCGTCCTCGTTCTTTCTCTGCCCCCTGGGTTGGCAAAGCTTACCTCAGGTCTATCTCTATGTCTGTCTCTTTGAGCTCCATGAGCATGGGACGTTCCAGCTCCCGGGTGGCCATAGGACACGTTTGATCTTGGTTGGGGGAAAATGAATTCACCTTTCCAAGTGTAAGCATGCCTATCATTTTCCACAAAGATCCTCTCTGAAGCGTGATCTAAGTAGGTCACTCTGCCTGGGCTATCAGGATCTTTGAACTCATAGATCATGATTGTTCCTATGTCATTTGGCCGATCAGATTTATACCTCCAAAAGGCTTCGTCAGTCTCTCGGTTCAGAAGCAGATCTATACTCTTGTTGTCTTGGGGAACCCACTCGGGATTGAGGATTCTAGTAAGAACAGATTTCCCTCGAAGGGTCCTGGGCTCTGCACCCATGTTTCCTTGCTCTAGGTCATCTATGTCCGTCTCAGGGATCACATTCCCGAATTCATCTGTCCTATCTGGGTGATTGGTGACTACGTATATGGTTCCTTCTTTGTCCAAGTATGCTCCGTTTTCAAACTTGACAGCTGGGTGCTCTAGTCCTATGGATTGGTCAGGGTTTTTAATCTGGACCACGGATCTTCCTAGACCATCCTCATAGATGCTAGCACCTAATCGGTTGGTCCTAAGGTATTCCAGCTGCATCTTGTACGGGCCTTCTACCCTGTGCAAGTATGGCACTCCTAAACTTCCCGTAGGTTGGTCCATGCCTTGAGACATCTCTGATTCACTGGTCTCAGAGCTAGGGTAGTATGAGTGGTGGCTCAACTGCTGGGCCCAAGACCTAGCAGTGTGGTTGACACTAGCCTCTGAAGACCTAAGACTTTGTCTATCTCTCCCTAGATGTCGCCCTGATCTAAGGTTCATAAGCCTAATTGAATAGCCCAAATTTGCCCAAGTACAACCTCGTTGCTGAGTTCTTTTGTATCAGTTACTTGATTCTTTTTAGTGGTTACCGTGTTTATGCTCTTGTCAAAAATCACGTCGTCAGGAATATTTGATTTAATTTTCGCACTGTAAGTTGATCGTTCCACGTTAGATTCTTTCCTTTAAGGTTATCGCATCACGAAGAGATTATGTTTAATCTTGAACTTGAGTGCATAGGTAGTCTTCCACTTGATTGATGCCTATCGTTGCCCTGACTTACTCCTAGCACTACTCAAACTTGGCCTAAGCTAGGAATTGACAAAGGGAGTTGAGAATATTCCTACCTTACTTGTTGATCCCTTGCTTTATGACGCTCAAGAACCCGGTTCTCAAGCTTGCAAAGAAACCCTTACTTTGGATGCTCTCAAGTGCTCTTACTAGACCTATAAAAGCCCCACGGTTAGCTCAAGACTTAGATTCAAATGCCACAATAGACCACTTTTATGCCTGTATCTCACAGACCAAATTATCCTTTGCCTTTATGGAAAACAATCCCAAGGATCCCTCAGTTTTCCTACCTCGGGGTATGGTCAATTTCAAAAAACCCAACAAAACAAGAATCACAGCAAACGGATTTCATATGAGGAAGTTATGTCAGTTCAGGCTTTAGAGATTAAAACAGGGTTCAAACAGGCTAACAGGTCAACAGGGTTTCCTCAAATTCTTGTCCTATAGCCCAATAGTTATGCCCAAAATTAGCCAAATTCCTCAATTTAATAAACCCTAAAAAATGGCCGAAAATGGATGTCAATCGCGATCGACTGGGCTGTCAATCGCAATCGACTGGTCTCCGTCGCGATGGATGGCTGTCCGTCGTGATTGACAGGTGTCCGTCGCGATGGATGGCTGTCCGTCGCGATTGACAGGTGTCGGTCGCGATGGATGGCTGTCGGTCACGATGGATGGCTGTCCGTCGCGATTGACAGGTGTCTGTCGTGATGGATGGCTGTCCGTCACGATTGACAGGTGTCTGTCGCGATGGATTGCTGTTGGTTGCGATGGATGGCTGTCCATCGCGATTGATGCTATCAATCGCGATGGACTGAAAATTTGCAATTTTTTCAAAAATTTTTGTGGATCTGTGCTATGCCAAGCCTCTAGTCTACTGGGGTGCACTCAGTTTTACCAAAAGATGAAAATTTCTGTCAATCGCGATCGACAGAAGCTGGCGACTGCGAGACAGTTTTGCACATTTCCGTACCTACGCAACGTGCTGGAGGGGATGATGCTACTGGAACCTGCAAAAAACTCAACAAACATGCAAAAACAGTGCACACAAGATCGCTCTCTCGCTCTCTCTCACAAGTGAAATGAGGGAAATGAAAGGGGGAAGGAGATATAGTCAAAAAACTGAAATTTTTGCGATGATGGAGATGGAGGTGGAAGATGATGGGGATGATGATGGTGATAATGATGATGAAGTAAGGATGAGAAAAGTAAGGAAAAGTAAAGAAATTACCTACAACGCCAACGTCACAACTCTACGTCTTACCATCACACGCTCGTCCTCAAAGCTCGATCCCCGGCAACGGGGCCAAAATTTGGTGTAGCTCAGTGATGAGTAGCACCTCCTTTAATGTCAATCCGGGAAGACATGAGGATGGTATGAAGACCTCGAGCAAGTGAAGGCACAAGTGCGTGAGTGAGAAGCACACTAACATGCACACACATACACACACACGCGCACACACGGCAAGAAAAAGAGTGAGAAGCAATGGAGTTCTTAGATTACTTTCCAAAATCTCATACAAGTTCAATTCAGTTACAAGCTCTCCTAAAAAATGAGCTCTCTAGCTCTATTTATAGTTTTTGACTAGGTTTTGGCCCTGTCCAGACCTAGTGTCCGGCCTAGTTAAAAATTAGGTTCCAGGGCCAATTTGAGGGCTTAAACGGAGTCTAAAAAATACAAAAATTGATATGTAGGCACTTCTAAGGCTCCTCAATCTCAAGGACTCCTTGGCTTGCACAAAATGGAGCTACAAAAATATGAAATGGTATTTACAATGATTGTTAGTGATAAGAATCACTGTTATAAAGATGTTGATTTGGAAAATTTTGAAAGGCCAATCTGCCAGATTTGCGTCGACTGATTTGTCTACTTAATCCTTCACCTCGCTCTGACTCTCTTCGTTGGCTTCCTTGTCTAGTCAGTCCTTGGGTGCCCATACTGCTCTCAACACCCTTTCTTGTATGTATGGAGTCATATTAATTTGATTTCCAATTTATTTGATAGCGTGTGATAGCAGCTGGACAATGATCTTCTGAGGAGCAATGTATCAATGCATGTTAGGAAAAAATAAGTGCTAATGAATGAGTTTGACTTCTTCTTCTATGTCAACTCAATTGATGTCAGTAAAGGTTCTGGTCTTTGCCCCTCAACTTTCTTAGTTTAATACAATAGTTCCATCCTTCTCCCATTCAAAAGCTTCTTTGATTAAAACATGTGTAAACTGAATCATGACCCATTCACCTACTGCATCCATGACTCTGGCCTCTGGCACCAATGGATCATGTAGTGCTGGTTGTAAGGTATTCATCACTTGTGTGCATCTTTGAAAGTCAAGTTTGTAGATCGGCAATTCAAAATATTTGTGTATACCCGCGTTCTTCATGATGTCAATGGTAGATGGAAGCTCATGCACCACTTTAAAATCTTGGCACATAACCAGGAACAGATGATTCGTGTCCATGATTTTGATGGTCACCAGGAAGAGATACTCCCCAGCCTGTTGATCTTCTCTAAACCAATGTCCATTTGCTTTAGTCACGCTTTGTAGAGGAAATTCCATTACTTCCTCCTAAATGGTTGCTGCACAATCTTCGAAGGCCGTCTACACTTGTAATGATAAGAGAATTAGCTTCAATAGGAGATATAGCAATTGTGTTGTGTATTGTAGTGACATGTCATTCATTTCGTCACTCCGTTCTCCCTGCTTGCATGAGTAAGATCTCTTACCGCATAATTTTCTTTTCTTTTCTGCAAGAAAACAAGGATTAGTATAGCCGAAGCATTTATTTATTTACATAGTAGGTCTATTCCTAAGAAAGTTGAAGCTATGACCTATTCCCCATTGGAGGATGTGCACCACTAACTCTATTATGTACATCAAGTGCCAAATGTCTCGCCTCGTAATGTGGCCCTATTATGCATAATTTAGGTGCATTCGATACTTCATGAGTGCAATTGGGAGCCTGATGGTTCTCTTGTTCAGGTTCATGCGCTTTCTTTGGTTCCATATCCATTGGAGCATTGAAGTATGAGCTCTCGTCCTCTCATCATGTCGCCTTTTCCTTGGTGTAGCTTCTTGAATCGCTGACGTCTTCTTAGCTACAATCTTGCTTTTTTGATGTACTTGTTTGGTCTTGTTTAGTCTCGCATTGCTATCTCATCGATAGGCTGTTTCTTTTTGGTTGTCGATTTCCTGTTGTGCCACTTGTCGAACATTCTTTGGAATCCATATTTTTCGGTGGTTCCTTTGTGCCGCTACTAATGACTTTGGAGCCAAACTCTCAACAGATCCTTTGATTTTGTCTTTGTGATGAGGAATTCGTATTTTTCTGCACCTTTTGATTAGGATTGACTTGTGTTTGTGTTGCTTCCCCTGATCCATTCATTTGGTCCTTGCGAACCCATTTCAGGTTAGGATGTCTGTATTGTGGAACACTGCCGATAGAATTCCATGTTGATGATTTTAGTGTGGCTTTGGTTGGATCTGTTTTTGTTTGTTTACGATTTGCGTGGAGTGAACCTGCTTCCTCCTTTATCGCTTTGGTGCTTAAAATCTGATCTACCTTTAGTTGTCGTTCCTGCAGCTTATTGATGGGTTCAGTTGCTATGTCCTTCTCAGTACTGTGCTTAGCATTCTCGAAGATGCTTGGTCCATGAGATGGTTTCTCTTCTAAAAAGCTAAAGATTTCTTTATGTCCCACTTTGGCGGAGATGTATCCTTGAGCTAGATGAATACTCACTTCATTCTCGATTATCAAGTCTTGCCCTAGTATTAGATTCTCTATGAGATCCTCATCTTTACACATTAAGACTCATTGTTCCATGGAGGAATTTCCTAGGTGGAGGGATACAATAGTTTCTCCAATGCATTCTATGACTTGACCTCCGATACCTATCATAGGTGCCTTAGTAGGTGTGATATTTGTGTGGAGAGGCATAATGATTGTATTCCGCACACAACTAAGTGCTGGTCCTAAATCTCTTAAAGCATCTATCAATTGGTACTCTGTCTTGTCAATCCCTAGGTTTAGGTAGGGTTTAGATATGCTATGGTTCTGCCCATTGGAATGATGAACTTGGTAGTTGGCCATGGGAATAGGCTCTTCACCAAGTAGGTACCTTTCGTCTCTTTGTCTAATCCACTCTTTCTGTTTCTTAATACGTTCCAAGGCTTCTTGCCATGCCTCCTCTCTAATCCGCTCTGCCTCTTTCTTCCTATTTTGTGAGTGTCACTCTAGCACAATGGTGAGTACCAACGTGAGGAGATACACCTCATAAATGTCAATCCGTGGAGACGTGAGGACCAGTATGAAGACCGTGAGCAAGTGATGGCACAAGTGCGTGAGTGAAAGCACACAAGCATGCACACACATACACACACACACGCACAAGGTAAGAGCAAAGAGTGGAACAATGGAAAGCTTCGATTACCAAAGAGCTCTCTTACAAAGCTGAAATCTACAACAAGCTAACCTCAAAAATGAGCTCTCCAGCTCTTTTTATAGTTTTTTGAGTGGTTTTGGCCCTGTCCAGACCTAGTGTCCGGCCTAGTTAAAAAATAGGTTCCAGGGCTTATTTGAGGGCTCAAACAGAGTCTAGAAATTATGAAAATTGGTAGGATGGTAGTTCTAATACTCCTCAAGATCGAGGACTCCTCGGCTTGAACAAAATGGAGTTACAAAAATGGAAAATGGTATTTACAATGGTTTTTAGTGATAAAAATCACTATTTTTGTAGGGATTTCTTCTGAAAATTTGACAGGTGCTTCTTGGAGCTCCCTACTTGCTCCTTCTTCTTGTGTGTCCACTTCCTTGATGCACTTCCATGCTTTGTCCTTGATCTTGAGCTTCAACACTCCCCCCCCTCTTGAGTCTGTCGTCCCTGATAGACCCTTGTTGTAGTGGTCGTTCCATGTAGTACGTTGAGAGGTAGCGTCCTTTGCATCCAACAGGGGCGATCCATCTTCCCAATGTAGCCTGTTCGTTTGTCTAGTTCTTCACTTTGCCACTGTCAGCTCTTGCAGTTTGTAGACTCTCTGTACGTACTTCTGCCGTGTATTCCCTTTTCATGGTGCATTTGTGAGCTGTCCAAAATGGCTAGTTGCTCAAAGGAGGTGGTCAATGGTGATTATGAGCAACTCTCGATGGTGGATGGCTTCCTTGCTCTTGTTGTGGTCACCGTGATGTCCTCTGATTCTTCCAAAGATGGCTTTCATAGTTTCCATGCCAAGTACTTGTAACCCATAATGTATGATGGTTAAGTGCATTAGTGCATGGGTTGAACAAATTATGTGCCTTGTGCATGGCCTTGTAATGTGGCCCTACGTATGCATACTTGGAAAATGCATGGCAAGAAGTATGGTGCAAGAGATTGGGTCTTGAGCTAAGTGCTCAAGGGTATGCTGACGAAGAGGTTTCCTAATCGATCATGGTTATAGTGTTGTTGAAGCATACACAGCTTACCATGGTGAAGGGTCCGTTGATCTTCATCTCTTCGTGTTGTAGTTCCAACATGGTGTTTGACCCTTGTCTTGTCCTTTTTGTTGATGGATGTCCTTGCTGAAAGTCCGCTGATGATCATTTTCAAGCACATTCCTCTTCTTTGCCCCCTTTTTTTTTTTTTTTTTGGAACACGATGGCATCAAACAAGAAGAAAGAGGTTAGTATCGATAACATATGTTGCATGTGAAAATTGTGTCTCATGTGCCTGGGATTTCTCAATTGTGTCTATGCACGGCCATGTAAGGTGGCCCTATATTGATGCATACGTTGGAAATGCATGACCTGAATGGTGCAAACGACTGGGTTATGCCAAAGGCACATGGTTGCTACTGGTCGAGGCTTTTGATGTTACTTGTATACTTGATGAATTCTTTGATTGGAGGTGTCTATTGGATCTCGAAATGATGTAATCCTCCAGATTGGAACCCATTTTGGAATAGGGTTTGGTACTGTAGAGATCACCTCAGGCCACTTCATCTTTGGATGCTTTCCAAACTTTGGTATCCCGTGTGGTTAGCCTTTTGGTTCTGTGGTTGTTGTTGGTGCTTTTGGCTTCCAAACCCATATCCTTGATGATTGCCTGCTTACTTTTGCAGAAGGGTTGAGTGTATCTTCGTTTGTTCTTTGTGTTTTGTTCTTACCCTTTGCTTTCCTTGGCTTCTTTGTTGAGACCTTTTGCATGGTGGGGAGCATAGGCCGTTGTGTATGTAAGAGCTTCTTGGGTACCCACATCTGTAATCGCCCGTGTTGAGCTGCAGCTAATTTTTTAGGCACCCAAATTTGTACATGATTGTGGTCGGCCTTCTTTGATAGCTTCGGTACCCAAATTTGTTGGATTCTTCGTGCTTGAGCCTGTCGTAAGTGCTTGGTCCTTCTTTTTTCATGGTCGATCTGGTTGGGTGGGAATCTTTGAGGCAACATTGATGGTTGCACTCCTTTCTTTACCCAGATCTGTGTCATGCCCAACACCTCTTTCCTCTTGAAGGCTCTTTGTCTATTTGATAGACTGGCTGTCTTGCACTGTTTTGCTTGCTTCTGAGGTTGAGCTACTGTGGATGCTTTGCTCTTTAAAAAAAAGGAAGAAGGTTCATCTTGCCTTTGCGACTGTCCGTCCGTGATTGCGTCTTTCTGGATCATAGAGCTTTTGACATCTACAACATCTTGTTCGAGAAGATTAGGCTTAGAGGAACAAAGAGAGTGTGTGGTGTCAGTGTCAGTGGGCATGCGATTTTCCAATTCTAGTGTAATGCATTGATTATATACCCAAACTTGAAGAAGTTGACTTCTTAGGTTCAAGTTGACAGCATGGTCGTAAATCCAATCTTGACCCAAGACAAGTGGCTCTGTGAGGTCCTCATCATGACACACTAGCATTTTGACCGTTATTGGAACATCTTGAAGGTAGATGGGAAGTTCCACCTCGCCCAAACAGGGGGTTTCCACGCCACCTAATCCTATGAGATAGGCTTCTATGGGCTTGATGTCCAATTGCAGGTCTTGGCAGTATGAAAGTCGAACTGCACTAGTTGCTGCACCTGAATCAACTAATGCTCTCACAGTCTTTACACTCTTTCCTTGTCCTACCTCTATAGTCACGAAGGGCCGTCGATCAATTATTTGAGAAGTAGTTATGCCCGATTTTTGGCACATGTCCATGTGATATTTTGGAGCTTTTGTGTTGACATCTAGGCCTAACCGCCGTAGCTTATTTCTTCTGATGCGCTCTCTCGCCTCTGCTTGTGCTTCTTCTCTAACCCTTAACTCCTCTTCTTTTCGCTTCTTAGCAGTGTTGAGTCTCATGAGCATTTCCTCTGTAAGAGGTTCTTGATATAACTTGACTCGGCATCCACTAATATAGTTTGGTAGGATATCACCTTCTAAAGTGGCCAATTGAACTGCACCGCTAGTGGAGAGTCTATTAATGATCATGGGTCCATATCCTCGTTTCTCCAATTTGCGGGCATGTTGCTTTAGCTTATAAACCAGCACTAGATCTCCTTCCTTCAATCCTTTATCCTTTACATGGGCATCAAAGTATGCCTTTTGCCTTTTCTTTGCAGCATAAATGCCTGCTGCTGCCCGTAGCCTCGTCTCACCTAAGCGTTCTAGATCAAAGATCCTGGAAGACAACTCATGTCCATTCCACTCATGCTCTTGTGCTACTTTCAAGGCTGGGATTAGGAAGTCCAATGGTAGCACGACATTCTGTCCAAAGACCATCTGAAATGGGGTAGCATTGAGTACCGTTTTGTAGGCCACTCGGTATGCCCAAACACCATGATGAAGTTGTTTGTCCCAATCAGAGCGTTTATTATTTACAAGTTTCGTCAATACGTTACATAGGATCTTATTCGTGCTCTCGGCTTGTCCGTTAGCTTGTGGGTGATAGGGGGCAGACTTCTTATGTATCACCATGAATTCTTGAAGGAGATGTTCAATGACCTCGTTCAAGAAGTGCGTACCTCTATCACTAACCAACTCTATTGGTAACCCATATCTAGTGAACACATTTTCGAATAAGAACTTAGCCGTCGTTTGAGCATCATTCTTTGTCGTGGCTTTTACTTCCACCCACTTTGTAACGTAATCTGTGGCTACAATAATGTATTCTGCATGGGAGTTTCTAGCTGGGGGGTTGATGGGACCTACAAAGTCTATACCCCACTTTGAAAATGCACGTCCTCCCATCATTGGCCTTAAAGGCATCTCGTCTTTTCTTATCGGATATTGGCCATGTTGGCATGTGTCACATTTCTTTACATAGGTATGTGCATCCATATGAAGAGTGGGCCACCAAAGTCCTGAGAATAGAATGGTCTTAATTACTCTGTTAGGCCTAAAGTGTCCACCTGCAACACCGTTGTGTGCAGTTTCTAAGACTTTCAAATAGTCTGATTCATGAACGCACAATCTTAGGTAACCATCCTTGCCTCTTCGATATAGGTTGTCTCCTACTAAGGCATAGTCTTGAGCCTCTTGCTCCATGCTCCGTTTTCTTGCAAGACTAGCCTGATTGGGTAATGTTCCCGATCTCATGAACTCAACCAATGGAGCACTCCAATCTGGGATTAATGACACATGATAAAGAGTGGCATGCTCCACTGGGGGTCTCTTCTAGCACACTGGACAATTCTGGATCCACTCTTGTATTTCTTTGTCCATGCTAGGCCAATACACTCCTAAATGTTTTAGATTCTGCAATGTTCGTTGTTTAGAGTAGTGATTTCCTAGCAGTCCCTCATGGGCTTGTTGCAACCAACTAGTATGTTCATTGTCCTCGACACAACAAGCTAATACGCCCTCGGTATATTGCTTGTACATACTTCTGGCCAATATTTGATACTTTTGTGATTTTACAATTTCTTCTTTGCTTGTTTTCACATTCTTATTTGCAGGCCCGAAGGTTAGGACTGGTACCAACTTATTTGCCCATTTAGGAACAACTTCTAAATTGAACAGATAAGCATCAGGCAATTCATCAGACACTCCTTGCGGTGGCTCTCCTGAAGTGATGCGAGAAAGATGGTCTTCCCTAAGATGGGTTCTACCTTTCCTGACAACAACTTCAAAGTCCTATTCCATTAGTAAGAGGAACCATCTTACTAAGCGGCCTGTATTGCAAGGTTTATTGACCAAATATAGTAAAGCTTGATGATCAGTGAAAAACTTGAACTTATTGGCCAATAGATAGTGTCTAAACTTTTTCACAGCATATACCATGCCTAAGCCTTCTCTCTCCGTTGTGGTGTAATTTCGTTCAGCTGCATTTAATTGCCTACTAGCATATGCTATCGGCAAATCTAGGTTTCCTTCACCGGTGGGTTGTGCTAGCACACATCCTATTGCATGATTGGAGGCATCTACATGGACATGAAAGGGTTTGCTCCAATCCGGAGTAGTCAATATTGGTGCTGTGCACAAACGTCTTTTCAGCTTGTTGAAGGACTTCTCACATTCCTCGTTCCACTCAAAACTTGTTAACAACCCATAAAGAGGTTTAGCTATGATGGCATACATGTGGATAAACCTACGGTAATATCCACAATGGCCCATAAAGGCTTGTACCTCTTTAACATTCCTCGGCCTGGGCAGCTCTGCTATTGCTCTTACCTTGTCCTCATCTGTTGAAATTCCATTCTTAGAAACAATGTGACCTAAGATTTTACCTTGTCGTACCATGAACACACACTTCTCTGGGTTCAGACACACTCGATAATCTCTACACTTGTTGAAGATTTGTCTGAGCTCAGGGATGTGGTATCTTCTTTGTTGGGAATGAGCACATAAGTCATCCACATATACTTCCAAGTTCTTTCGCAAGAACTCTTTGAAGACATGACACATGAGCCTTTGGAATGTTGCAGGTGCATTGGTGAGCCCAAATGGCATCACACGAAATGCAAAGATTCCCCATTCTGTGGCAAATGCCGTTTTGTGTTGATCTTCGGGGGCAATGGCTACTTGGTTGTAACCTGAAAATCCATCAAGGAAGCTATAAACTTCCTTGCCTGCAACACGCTCCAATAGATGTTCGGTGATTGGAAGTGGATAACTATCTCTGATTGTAGCGGCATTAACTTTTTTAAGGTTAATGCACACTCGCAATTTCCCATTCTTCTTGGGCACCACCACAATGGGGGACACCCATTCAGTATGCTCGATCTCATATATGAATCCAGCTTCAATCAGCCTGTCAATTTCCTCCTTTATTTTTGCTGCATAATTGTCATTATATGTGTAGGGCTTTTGTTTGGTGGGCTTGGCATCAGCCGTCGTGGGTATAGTATGAGAGCAAATTTTTGGGTCTACTCCCTTCAAGTCTCTATAGTGCCACGCAAACACGTCCCTATATTCCCTTAATAGAGCTATAAGTTCTGCTTCTTCTTTTGCACTTAGGTCGTCTCCTATGTACGTACATCGCTCTTTGTTCCCTTCAATGGTCACTACAATTTTTTTGGTCTTTTCTTTATTGTCATATGCTTCTCCTATAATGGCCTCTCTCTTAGGCATTCGTACCAAAATTTTACAGTCTTCCACTTCATATTTCTTGAAATTTTCTGGTACTTCAAACAATGATTCTTCCTCTTCTTGTTTCACTGCTTTTCTTTTCTTTTTCTTTTGACCTTCCTCACTTTTTTCCTTTGAATTTATCGTTTTAATACTCGTGAGGGGTTCTTCTTCTTTTTGGGTTAACACTCCTATGTCTTTTAAATAGTGTTCCTCTGAGTCAAAGTAAGTATCCATCACAATGGATTCTAGATCATCGTCATTCTCTTCTTCTTCTATGAACTCACTAGGATCACACTCTTCCAATAGGGGCTGACACATGAACACTGAAATATCATAACCCTCCTCATCACAATGAGGTGTCCATTGTTCTTCATTGACTGCAATGTCCATGGTGGCTAAGATTTCTGCCCAACCATGAGGCTCAAATTCCTCATCTGGAAATATCATCGGTGTATAGGCTGGGTCTTTTATTGGTCTATCTCCTGCGGAAGTTCCATCTTCTCTTGCTTTTAGACGCTTTTCCTCTTCCTCTGCGACCTTGCACATCCACAAGTGAGTATCTTCATGCAACCAAGATGGATCAGGTGAACTTCCAGAATGCACAGAGATAGAATCTTCTTTCGCTTTGTGGATAGGATTCCACTGTAGGGGTGGTACATCTCGGAAGGTGTAATCCTTCAAATTGACCTTGGTGGTGACCCCTAAGTGCTGTAAGTACAAGGAGTTGGTTCCCCAATCCTGTACTATTTGCAATTGTCGTAGGAAGGGTCTTCCTAGGATCATCTCGTAGACATTATTTTTTTCAAAGTCACATATAGCAAATGTATGTTCAAACTCTACACCACAAGTGGTTAGAGTTATCCCTTCAAGCAATCCTAGAGGTCTCTCAAAATGACCATCTGCCATTTGAAGTTTCATCCTTGTTGGTCTTAATGTGGGTTTGCCCCATCGCTTCCACAAGGAGGTGGTCGCAATAGCAACACCAGCACCCGAATCTACAATTTCTTTGGTTGTGTAACCTTGATAGGTGATTGGAAGATAAGTGTTACCTTCTTCACCTTCGCTCATGTCTCCTATCTTGTCGAGAGGTATCTCTGGAACTTTTTGCTTAGAGCCTACTTTTGGCATATTGGATTCAAGTTCTGGAACCTGATCCTTCACATGATTCCAGAGCTCAGGTTTTGCTTTGAGCAGCTCTTCCACAGTGAGATGACATTGAACCTTAGTGTTCTTAACAACATCAGTGTTTCTTGGAAGCACTGAGTCTTCATTTCTTACCAATATTGTGGGAGCTCTGATCTGGATAGATTCAGATTCCCATGGGCCTGTGAAATGAGGCAACTCTTGTAAAGAATTAGATTCAAAATCTAATCTCTCATCCTCTTGCTGCTCTGCTTGGTCTCCATAGATAGACGGAATGTCTTGGGGAAATTGATCATGAAGATCATCAATCTCAGGAATAGGAGGGGAATTACCCTTCTCCTTGGCCCATTTCTCTTCCTGTATTTCCCGCAAGAACTCTTGAGAGTACTGTTGAATTGAAGGAGGTATTCCAGCATCCGTGGAATTAGGAACATAAGCTCCCATTGGTGGTGAGCTTCCTCTTTCAATAACTGGTTGAGCCTGTGGAGGTAAAGAAACTTGTGGTTTGTTTACCAACTCCTCTAATCTTTCTAGTAAGCCTTGAAAATGCAAATCTGATTTGACAGAGTTTGTCTGATTGAACTTCTGACTAGTCTCAAGTATAGCTTGAGCTTGTTCCACCATTTTCATGCACATTTTCATTCGTTCAATCTCTAAATCCGCTCTAGGGTAACTCTTATCTAGGTTTGCAGCTATTGGCCCTTCTTGAAGGCGAGCCTGGTAGGCCTTGAACATCATGTCCAAGCCTTCTGGGGTTGGATCTGCAAGAACAGACCCTGGTTGTGGGTTATTTACAATGGGTGGTGGGGTGGAATGAGGTGGAGTGGATGGGGCTTCAGCATGCGAGGGGCTTTGAGATGCAATGTCTTCTATTTTTGTTTTGGTATCCCTTAGGCTTTCTTCTAGCTCGGATAGCTTTTTGTTCCACTTGCGATTAGCCTTCTCTCTGGTATCCTTCCATGTTCTTGGTTTCCTCTTATTAGGTTCTCCTGCCTCACTTGACTCCGATTGCTCAGATGGTTTTGCTTGTTGTGCAGCCTGTGCCCTAGTAACTGCCTGTACAGGAGCCACATTACTGCTACTTGAACTTGAATCTGCCACTAAGCCTACCACGTTGATGGGTGTGACCTTGGGTGCACTAGAGGGATTCCTGGGACACTCTCTAGGAAGATGTTCCTTGTCGCATTCAGGACAAAAGCCTTGTATCGTAATGTTTTGCCCTTGTCCTAGAGCTGGTTTGTGGGGGCATTCACGAATGAAATGGTCGCCCTGACATCTAAAGCATGGTCCTCTAAGGGCTTGTGGTCTTACTTGTCTCAATTGGGGCCTCGGATTTGGATTCGTATACATGACATTGGAGTATTCTGGCTCCCAATTTTGTTCCATAGGTGGTGTCTCATATTGACACTGAGAAGTCTCACTTTGCTCAGGTGACTCTATATAATAAGCATGTGGACTATCTTCATGGAAGTAGTCTGAACCATAAGCGTGAGAATCATTTTCTGAGACCAATGGTGTTAGTGGCACCAATGCTCTATTAGGGTTCTCCTCCGCCATTGTATATTTAACTGGGATCACATTGGCAGGAGCTGGCGGTTGGTTTCCTAGGACTGGTTGTGGCCTATATGGTGCCTGATATTGCTGTTGGTATTGAGGTTGATATTGTTGTGGCCTAGAATATGGCTGTTGGTACTGATTCTGATACCTACCCTGCTGGTAAGGTTGCTGATAATTTTGTCTAACAGCCTGCCTGTTATAGGGATAATCTTGGGTCGTATGGTTTGTATATTTCCTCTCAATGGTGCAATATAGAGCATTAGGGTTTCCTTGGGGTTGAGTGGTCAATGGGCAAACATTAGCCATGTGATCTCCTCCACATGTATAACATCGCTTCACTGAGGTGACCCTTGGCATTTGTCTATTTTGAACTCCTAGCTTTTTGGCCACTTGCTCAGCTATCTCATCTATCTCAGTGGAGGTTCTAGAGGTATGACTTGTAGAACTATCAGAGTCCTTATAGAGTTTGGATAGTCCTAACTCCTCACCCAAGTTGTCTTCTATGTCAATGCATATCCGTATACACTCTTCTATGGATCTAGGCTCTTTCAAGTATACATATGACCTTAATTTTGTGCTCAACAGGCCATCTAAAAATAGTGCCACCTGTTTGGCTGATGTGGGTAATTCTGGTACAGGGCATCTTTCCAAGTACTGTCTAAACCTTCTCCCTGCAAGTCGCACTGTTTCTTGGGGTGTCTGCTTGAAGCTGTGGATCAAGGATGATGTGTTATGCTTGATACCGCTTTTGGAAAATTCCACAATGAATTCTTCTAGCAGCTGACCTATCTCTCTATAGTTGCGACTGTTTAGAGGTTGAAACCAAGCTAAGGCAGTACCCTTAAGAGTCAAACCAAATGCCTCAAACTGGGTGAATAAGTCTTCAACCTGTTCAGCTCTTAGCACTTGTTTGAACTCCGCTACATGATCATAAGGATCTCCAAATCCATCAAAGTAGTTCTTCATTGTCTTAACCACTTGAGAGGGTCTAAGGGTTCTTGAGTGCTCTCGTGGTCTAGGCAATGGAAAATCATGCTCATCTCTTTGATGCCTATGAACTCTATGTCTCTCCCTTTCAGGTCTTTCCATCCCATATCCTGATCTGTCTCTGCCTACAGTGTCTGCAAAGCTTACCTCCGATCTCTCTCTAGTTCTTTCCCTCTGGGTTTCATGAGCCTTGGATGATCCGGCTCCTTGGAGGCCCTGGGAAACATTAGATCTTGGTGGAGGGAAAATTGATTCACCTTGCCAAGTGTAAGCATGTCTATCATGATCTGATACCAAGAATAATTTTTGAGATGTGTGATCTAGATAGACAACTTTCCCTGGTGTCTCTGGATCCTTGAATTCATAAATGGTGACTACTGGGTTGGGTTGATCTGGCCTAAATCTCCAAAAGGCTTCCTCCGTTTCTCTATTCACGAATAGTTCTCTGCTTTTGTTATCTTGAGGAATCCATTCTGGAGTGATCACTCTAGTCAAGACTGACTTACCTCTAGGGGTCTTGGGTTCTCCTCCTAGGTTCCCTTTCTCTAGGTCTCCTATCTCATTCTCAGGAATGATATTTCCAAACTCATCTGTCCTATCTGGTAAGTTGGTAACCACATACATGGTTCCTTCCTTATCAAGGTAAGCACCCTCTTCAAACTTGACCACTGGGTGTTCAAGTCCAAAGGGTTGGTCAGGATTCTTGAGTTGAACCACTGATCGTCTTAGACCATCCTCATAGATGCGAGCACCTAATTGGTTGGTCCTGATATACTCCAGTTGGGTCTTATAGGGACCTTCTGGTGTCTGTAAATAGGCAGTGCCTGAGCTACGTGTGGGTCTTTCCATGCTAAAAGACATTTCCGAGTCACTGGTTTCTGAACTTCGTGTGTAAGGATAACCACTAAGCTGTTGAGCCCAGGACTTGGCTGTATGGTTGACACTAGCCTCAGATGACCTAATGCTTTGTCTATCCTTGCCTAAGTGTCTGCCAGATCTCAGGTTCATAAGCCTTGGCTTCTAGTCCCAAAGTTCTCTTATATTGCTCAAAATCCTTTGAAACACCTTGGTTTTCCAGTTTTCCTGAGGTTCAACTTCAAAATACCCACGAGCTTTCCAACAAAACCAAAATCACAGCAAATGGATTTCATATGAGAAAGTTATGCCAGTTCAGGGTTTTGGGGGTTAAAACAGGGAAACAGGGCCTCTCAGAAAATGCTTCAAATCAGGCGATACACGACATTCGTAGGACACGATACTTGATACTTGAGGAACTCGATACACGATACTTGGTATGTATCGCGATACTTGAAGTAGGCGATACACGATCTTCCACAAGTATCGTGAGCCAACTCCGCGATACACGATCTTTGATAGGTATCGCGATCGCTGTATAACGATACACGATACTTGACTATCACGATACTCGATCAAAACGATACTTAGCTCAAGACGATACTCGATATTCGGAAGAAAACGATACACGATCTCTGACTTAGACGATACCCAATCTCTGATAAATATCGCGATCTCTGATAAACGATACCGATCTTCGACCGAAACGATACCGATCTCTCATGCAAACGATACACGACCTATGAACCAAACGATACACGATCGCTAGTGAATATCGCGATCTTTGATTGAAACGATCTTTGGCACCAACGATACTCGATACTTGGCTCAAAACGATCGACGATACCTGAACAAAACGATACGCGATCTTGGGTAAGTATCGCGATCTCTGAGAAGCGATACACGATACTTGAGCCAAACGATACACGATCTACGATCTTTGGCCAAAACGATACACGATACTTCTCAAGTATCGCGATCTCTGGGCGGAACGATCTCTAGCCGAAACGATACACGATACCTGGGAAATATCGCGATACTCAACCACAGGAGATTCGCGATACTTGTCAGGTATCGCGATACTCGACCGTGGGAGCCAAACGATACTTGACCCTTAGACAAATTTTGGGAAAGATTTTTTCTAATTTTTGGTTGTACACATGCTCTACTCTTTCCTCTCTCCTCTTCTCACTCTCTGTATCACCCCAAATCACTCCTTTTCACCTCTGTCAGTACCAAACGATACCTGACGCAGATCGTTTCCCTTTCCAAACTTAATTTACTGAGAAATTATAGATTAAATGGGTGTTTGCTCACCTTGAGAGCCTCTCTAACTTCTTTGTCACTTCCCCTTGCTCTGTGTAACCCCCGGTTGCCCGATTGTTCACTCACGATCTCTGGCGCAGCTCTCACGATACTTGGCGCAGGTTTCGTCTTCTCCGGGGCTATTCACTCAAATTTTTAGCTGTTTTGGTGCTACTTCTTCAGCGCCTCTGTTCTGCACCCTCTCTAAGCTTCTTGCTCACAACCACAAGTAAAAACAAGGTGAATGTACTCTAAAAATGAGAAAAAACCGATAAGATGAAGGCGGGTGGAGATGGTGATGATGATGAAGATGAAGAAGAAGGAAAATTCAGAAACTGAACTGAAAATGATGATTTTTTTACCTTCCAATGTCGCTACTCTACGTCTTACCGTCACACGCTCGTCCTCCAAGCTCTCTCCCCGGCAACGGCGCCAAATTTGGTGTCACTCTAGCACAATGGTGAGTACCAACGTGAGGAGATACACCTCATAAATGTCAATCCGTGGAGACGTGAGGACCGGTATGAAGACCGTGAGCAAGTGATGGCACAAGTGCGTGAGTGAAAGCACACAAGCATGCACACACATACACACACACGCGCACAAGGTAAGAGCAAAGAGTGGAACAATGGAAAGCTTCGATTACCAAAGAGCTCTCTTACAAAGCTGAAATCTACAACAAGCTAACCTCAAAAATGAGCTCTCCAGCCCTTTTTATAGTTTTTTGAGTGGTTTTGGCCCTATCCAGACCTAGTGTCCGGCCTAGTTAAAAAATAGGTTCCAGGGCTTATTTGAGGGCTCAAACAGAGTCTAAAAATTATGAAAATTGGTAGGATGGTAGTTCTAATACTCCTCAAGATCGAGGACTCCTCGGCTTGAACAAAATGGAGTTACAAAAATGGAAAATGGTATTTACAATGGTTTTTAGTGATAAAAATCACTATTTTTGTAGGGATTTCTTCTGAAAATTTGACAGGTGCTTCTTGGAGCTCCCTACTTGCTCCTTCTTCTTGTGTGTCCACTTCCTTGATGCACTTCCATGCTTTGTCCTTGATCTTGAGCTTCAATAGTGAGCCTATGAGACATGCTAACATTTGATCCGTCAATGGCTCCATAAACCGTTTCACTCTACATCCACTTATGTAGTTAGGAAGAATATCTCCATCCAGAGTAGCTAGATTAACTGTTCCACTCGTTGAGATCCTATTAATGATTAGAGGTCCATATCTACGTTTTTGTAATTTGTTGGCATGTTTCTTCAAGGTGTAGACTAGGACCAAGTCTCCTTCTTTTAGTCCCTTGTTTTTTATGTGTGCATCATAATATGCCTTTTGTTGTCTCTTGGCCGCATAGATTCCTACGACAGCCTGCAACCAAGTTTCATGCAGTTTCTTGATTTGATCTAGTTGTTGGGATAATTCATGTCCGGTCCATTCATGCTGTCAAGCTATTCTCAACATGGGTACTAAAAAATCAATTGGCAGGATGGCGTTTTGGCCGTACAAGAGATTGAATGGGGTAGTTCCAATGGTAGTTTTGTAAGCGACTGGGAAGGCCCAAATTGCATGGTGCAATTGTTTGTCCCAGTTGGACCTTCCACCATTGACTATTTTAGTCAATACTTTGCATAACACCTTATTGGAACTTTTCGTTTGACCATTGGCTTGGGGGTGGTATGGGGCTGATTTTTTATGGATCACTAAAAACTCATTCATTAAAGACTCTATTACTTCATTAATGAAGTGTGTTCCTCGGTCACTCACAATCTCAGTTGGTAATCTGAAACAAGTGAATATATGCTCAATAAGAAACTTGGCAGTGGTTTGAGCATTGTTTTTCTAGTAGCCTTTGCCTCTACCCATTTTGTCAAATAATCGGTGGCTACTATGATATATTTGGCATGTGACCCTTTGGCCGGTGGGTTAATGGGTCCTATGAAATCAATACCCCATTTAGAAAAGGCTCTAGTGCAAACCATAGGTCTCAATGACATGTCATCTCTCCCAATCGGGTATTTAGCCTTTTGGCATGTCTCGTAGCTTTGTACATAGGTCTCTGCATCCATATGTAAGGTTGGCCACCACAAGCCTGCAAAGAGGATCATTTTCACAGTTCTCTTGGCTCAGAAATGACCTCCTGCCGCACCTGCGTGTGCCATCTCTAATATGGGTAAATATTCTCCTTCATGCACACATAGTCGTAATTGGTTGTCTTTTTCTCTCCTAAACAAGTGTCTTCCCATGAGTACGTAATCCGTGCTTATTTCCTCTAGGGATCATTTTCTTGCCAAGTTAACTCCTTCCTCATGTTCTCTTGTCTTTAGGAATTTTACCAATATTTTGCTCCAATTGGGTGCTATTGTTGAGAAAGGTATGGATGTATGATCCTCGGGGATAGTCTCTTGGCATTCTGTGCAGTTACTCGCATAGTCATGGACATCCTTAGGCATGTGTTGAAGCTGAAGGTCAAGGACAAAGCATAGGAACACATCTAAGAGGTAGACACACAAGAAGAAGGAGCAAGTAGGGAGCTCCAAGAAGTACATGTTACCTTTTCAAAAGAATTCCCTACAAAAATAGTGATTTCCATCACTTAAACCATTGTAAATACCATTTTCTATTTTTGTAGCTCCATTTTTTGCAAGCCGAGTCCTCGAGCTTGAGGAGCATTAGAAGTATCATCCTACTAATTTTCATAATTTTTAGACCCCGTTTGAGCCCTCAAATAAGCCCTCGAACCTAATTTTTAACTAGGCCGGACACTAGGTTTGAACAGGGCCAAAACTAGTCAAAAAACTATAAAAAGAGCTACACAGCTCATTTTTGAAGTTAGCTTGTTAGAGAATAGAGCTTTGTAAGAGAACTCTTTGCAATCGAAGCTTTCCATTGTTCCTCTCTTTGATCTTACCTTGTGCATGTGTGTGTGTGTGTATGTGTGTGCATGTTTGTGTGCTTTCACTCATGCACTTGTGCCTTCACTTGCTCGTGGTCTTCATACTGGTCCCATCTTCGCGGATTGACAAGTAAAGGAGGTGGTGCTTACGTTTGAGCTACACCAAATTTTGGCGCCGTTGCCGGGGAGAGAGCTTCGAGGACGAGCGTTGTGATGGTAAGATCGTAGAATTGCGACGTTGGAAGGTAAAAAAACTATCATTTTTGTTCATTTTCTGATTTTTCTTCTTCATCTTCATCATCATCACCATCTCCATCTTCTTCTTCGTAGAAATTTCTTGTTTTTTAGTGCATTTTCATCATTTTCATACCATATTTCATGCATTATTGTGCGAGGAGGAGTTAGGAAGTGCAAGAGAGTGCAAGCGTTGTGTTTTTTCATGATTTTCTGCTCATACAGAGCTTGCCATTGCTCGGCGCTCAAAAATTCGAAGTTCCTGCCAAAAAATGCGATTCTGTGATGAAAATCACGATTCTGTGAAAATTCAATTTTTTTTTGAAAAATCACGATTTTTTGTTTCCCGCCTAAAAACCTTTTGAAAAGAACACGATTCTGTGGTCATTCTTAGAATCGTGATTCTGTGGTTGTGCTCAAAATCACGATTCTCTAAATTTTTGGAAACCACGATTCTCTAAGACAAAATCGCGATTCTCACAAATCACGATTTTCAGCCAGAAACATAATTCTGTGAGAACATGATTCTCTAAAAGAAGATTTTGTGAAAACACGATTCTGTGAGACAAAATCGCAATTTTCATGTAAAAAAAACACGATTCTGAGAACCACGATTTTGTGAAAAACATGATTTTGTGAATCACGATCCTGTGAACCACGATTTTAAAAAACACGATTCTCTACTCAAAATCGCGATTTTCATAAATCACGATTTTCAGCCAAAAACACGATTTTGTGAAAACACGATTCTCAAGGCTCAAAATCGCTATTTTCTAAAAAATGATTCTCTGCTCAAAATCGCGATTTTCATAAATCACGATCTTCAGCCAAAAACACGATTTTGTGAAAACACGATTCTCAAGGCTCAAAATCGCAATTTTCTAAAACACGATTCTCTACTCAAAATCGTGATTTTCATAAATCACGATTTTCAGCCAAAAACAGGATTTTGTGAAAACACGATTCTCAAGGTACAAAATCGCGATTTTCAAAAACACGATTCTGTGCTCAAAATCGCGATTTTCAAAAACACGATTCTGTGCTCAAAATCGCGATTTTCAAAAACACGATTCTCTGAAACAAAATCACGATTCTCTAAAACACGATTTTGTGAAAAACACGATTTTGTGAAACACGATTTTGTGCTGGCAATCACGATTCTCAAAATCGCGATTCTCTGATTTCATAGCATCACGATTTTCTTGGTTTCATAGGATCGCGATTCTCTGGATTTCACAAAATCGCTATTCTCTTAAAGTTCACAAAATCGCGATTCTCTTGAAGTTCACAAAATCGTGATTTTTTCCAAAAGGTCCTGTTTGCCTGTTTTGACCCCCAGGAGCCTGATTTGACATAACTTTTTCTCCAAAGTCCATTTTTTGAGCTCTATAGCTCGTTGGAAAGCTCGTTGGGCTTCAAGTGTGACTAGGAAACCAAGGGGGCTCCAAAGGATTTTTGAACCATACCAAGGGGAAATTTTGGACTCTTAGCCAAAGCTTATGAACCTGAGATCTAGTAGACACCTAGGAAAGGATAGATAGAGCATTAGATCTTCTCAGTCCAGTGTCAACCACACAGCAAAGTCTTGGGCACAACAACTAAGTGGTTGTCCTTACGTACTAAACTCCAACACAAGTGACTCAAAAATGTCTTTTAGCATGGGAAAATCTGCAGGTGGCTCAGGAACTGCACATCTACAAACACTAGAAGGACCCTATAAGACACAATTAGAATATATTCAGACCAACCGATTAGGTGCTCGCATCTATGAGGATGGCCTGAGGCGATTAGTGGTTCAACTCAAAAATCCAGATCAACCCTTTGGACTGGAACACCCGGTGGTCAAGTTCGAAGAGGGTTCATACATTGATAAGGAAGGAACCATGTATGTGGTCACTAACCTACCAGATAGGACCGATGAATTTTGAAATGTCATTAATGAGAATGAGATAGGAGACCTAGAACAAGGAAATATAGCACAAGGACCCCAGACTCCTAGAGGTAAGTCAGTTCTGACCAGAGTGATCACACCAGATTGGATCCCTCAAGACAACAAAAGCATAGAACTCTTCTTGAATAGAGAAACAGACGAAGCCTTTTGGAGATTCAAGCCAGATCAACCTAGCCAATTGGGCATAGTCATCATCTATGAATTCAAAGATCCTGAGATACCAGGAAAAGTTGTCTACCTGGATAACACATCAGAGAAGATATTCTTGGTAACAGAACATGATAGACATGCATATACTTGGAAGAGTGAATTGATTTTCCCTCCACCAAGATCCAATGTTTCCCATGGCCTCTAAGGAGTAGGATCATCCCACGCTCATGAAGCCTAGAGAGAAAGAACTAGAGAGAGACCTAAGGTACGTTTTGCACACACTGTGGGCAGGAATAGGTCAGGATTTGAAAATGAACGACCTGAAAGAGAGAGACATCAAGCACATAGGCAACAAAGAGATGAACAAGATTTTCCATTGCCTAGACCCCAAGAGCACCCAAGAACCCTTAGACCCACTCAAGTGATCAAGGCAATGAAGAATTATTTTGACGGGTTAGCAGATCCTTATGATCATGTGGCCGAGTTCAAACAAGTTTTAAGAGCTGAACAGGTTGAGGATTTGTTCACCCAGTACGAGGCATTTGGTCTGACTCTTAAGGGCACTACCTTAGCTTGGTTTCAACCACTGAGTAGTTGCAACTATCACGATATAGGTCAACTGCTAGACGAATTCATTGTAGAATTTTCCAAGAGTGGTATCAGGCATAACACTTCATCTTTGATCCATAGCTTCAAGCAGACACCCCAAGAAACAGTGCGACTAGCAGGTAGAAGGTTTAGACAGTACCTAGAAAGATGCCCTGCGTTAGAGCTACCCACACCAGCCAAACAAGTGGCTTTGTTCTTAGATGGCTTACTGAGCACAAAGTTAAGATAATATGTATACTTGAAAGAGCCTAGATCCATAGAAGAGTGTGTGCGGACATGCATTGACATAGAAGATAACTTGGGCGAGGAGTTAGGATTATCCAAACTCTATAAGGATTCAGATAGTTCTACTAGTCATACTTCAAAAATCTCCACGGAAATAGAGGAGATAGCTGAGCAAGTTGCCAAGAAGCTGGGAGTCCAAAATAAACAAACACAGAGAGTCACTCCATTGAATCGGTGTTATACTTGCGGAGGTGACCACATGGCTAATGTATGCCCATTGCACAACCAGAACATGAGAGAAAGGAATGCTCCATATTGCACTATTGAGAGAAAATATACGAACCACACGGCTCAAGATTGTCCCTATAATAGGCAGGATGTTAGACAGAATTATCAACAACCTTACCAACCAGGTAGGTATCAAAACCAATACCAACAGCCATATTATAGACCACAACAACAATATCAGGCACAATATAGACCACAACCAGTCTTGGGAAACCAACCACCAGCTCCTACCAACGTGTTTCCAGTCAAATATGCTGTGGGAGAGGAAAATCCAAATAGAGCATTGGTGCCACTAACCCCATTGATACTAGATAATGACTCTCATGCTCATAGTTCAGACTACTCCCATGAAGGCAGTCCACATGCTTATTACACAGAGTCACCTGAACATAGTGAGATTTACTCGTATCAATATGAGGCACCACCTATGGAGAAAAATTGGGAGCTAGAATACTCCAATGTCATGTACACAAATCCTAACCCTAGGCCCCAATTGAGACAAATGAGACCACAAGCCCCTAGAGGATCTTGTTTCAGATGTCAAGGTGACCATTTCATTCGTGACTGTCCCCACCCACCATCTCCGAGTCAAGGACAGGCTATCACAATACAGGCTTTTTGTCCTGATTGTGGCAAAGACCATCTCCCCAGAGATTGTCCAAGAAACCCCTCCAGTGCACCCAAGATTACACCCATTAATGTGGTACGCTTAGTGGCAGATTCAAGTTCAAGTAGTAGCAATGTGGCTCATATACAAGCTGTCACTAGAGCACAAACCTTAAAACATGATAAACCAACAGAACAATCAGAGTCGAGTGAATCAGGAGAGCCTAGTAAGAGGAAAAAAAGAACATGGAAGGATACCAGAGAGAAGGCCAATCGCAAGTGGAATAAAAAGTTATCGGAACTAAAAGAAAGCTTAAAAGAAGCAAAAACAAAAATAGAAGAAATTGCATCTCAAAGCCCCTCGCATGCCGAAACTCCATCCACTCCACCTCATCCCACCCCACCATCCATTGTAAATAGACTGCAACCAGGGTCTGTTCTTGCAGATCTAACCCCAGTAGGCTTGGACATGATGTTCAAGGCCTACCAGGCTCGACTTCAAGAAGGGCCTACAGCTGCAAACCTAGAAAAGAGTTACCCTAGAGCAGATTTAGAGATTGAACGGATGAAAATGTGCATGAAAATGGTAGAACAAGCTCAAGCCATACTTGAGACTAGTCAAAAGTTCAATCAGACAAACTCTATCAAATCAGATTTGCATTTCCAGGGCTTACTAGAAAGATTAAAGCACTTGATAAACAAACCACAAGTTTCTTTACCTCCACAGGCTCAACCAATTATTGAAAGAGGAAGCTCACCACCAATGGGAGCTTATGTTCCTAATTCCATAGATGTTGGAATACCTCTTTCAATTCAACGATACTCTCAAGAGTTCTTGCGGGAAATACAAGAAGAGAAATGGGCCAAGGAGAAGGGTAATTCCCCTCCTATTCCTGAGATTGATGATCTTCATGATCAATTTCCCCAAGACATTCCATCTATTTACGGAGATGAAGCAGAACAACAAGAAGATGAAAGGTTAGATTTTGAATCTAATACCTTAGAGGAATTGCCTCAATTTCCAGGCCCATGGGAATCTGAATCTCTTCAGATCAGAGCTCCCACAATACTGGTCAGACATGAAGACTCAGTGGTCCCAAGGAACACTGATGTCGTGAAGAACACTAAGGTTCAATGTCATCTCACTGTAGAAGAGCTTCTCAAAGCAAAACCCGAGCTATGGAATCATGTGAAGGATCAGGTTCCAGAACTTGATTTCAATATGCCAAAAGGAGGCTCTAAGCAAAAAGTGCCAGAGATACCTCTAGACAAAATAGGGGACATGTGTGAGGGTGAGGAAGGTAATACTTATCTTCCAATCACTTACCAAGGTTACACAACAAAAGCAATCATAGATTCAGGTGCTGGTGTTGCCATTGCGACCACCGCTTTGTGGAAGCAATGGGGCAAACCCACATTAAGACCAACTAGAATGAAGCTTCAAATGGCTGACAGTCATTTTGAAAGACCTCTAGGATTGCTCGAAGGGATAACTCTAACCACTTGTGGTGTGGAGTTTGAACATACATTTGCTATATGTGACTTTGAGAAAAATAATGTCTATGAGATGATCCTAGGAAGACCCTTCCTACGACAATTGCAAATAGTACAGGATTGGGGAACTAACTCCTTGTACTTACATCACTTAGGGGTCACCACCAAGGTCAATTTGAAGGATTACACCTTCAGAGATGTACCACCCCTACAGTGGAATTCTATCCACAAAGCGAAAAAAGATTCCATCTCTATGCATTCTGAAAGTTCACTTGATCCATCATGGCTGCATGAAGATACTCATTTGTGGATGTGCAAGGTCGCAGAGGAAGAGGAAAAACGTTTAAAGGCAAGAGAAGAAGGAACTTCGCCAGGAGATAGACCAATTAAAGACCCAGCCTATACACCGATGATCTTTCCAGATGAGGAATTTGAGCCTCATGGCTGGCCAGAAATCTTAGCCATCATGGACATTGCTGTCAATGAAGAACAATGGACACCTCATTGTGATGAGGAGGGTTATGATATCTCAGTGTTCATGTGTCAGCCCTTGCTAGAAGAATGTGACCCTAGTGATGTCATAGAAGAAGAAGAGAATGACAATGATATAGAGTCCATTGTGATGGATAGTTGCTTTAACTCAGAGTAGCACTATCTAGAAGATATAGGAGTGTTCACCCAGAAAGAAGAACCTCTCACAAGTATTAAAACGGTAAATTCAAAGGATGGAAGTGAGAGCAGTCAAAAGAAAAAGAAAAGAAAAGTAGTGAAACAAGAAGAGGAGGAATCATTTTTTGAAGTACTAGAAAACTTCATGAAATATGAAGTTGACGACTGCAAAATTTTGGTACGAATGCCTAAGAGAGAGGCCATCATAGGAGAATCATATGATAATAAAGAAAAGACCAAGAAGATTGTAGTGACCATCGAAGAGAACGAAGAGAGATGCACATAAATAGGAGATGACCTAAGTGCAAGAGAAGAAATGGAGCTTGTAGCTCTATTAAGGGAATATAGGGATGTGTTTGCATGGCACTATAGAGACTTGAAAGGAGTAGATCCAAGAATTTGCTCTCATACTATCCCCATGACTGCTGATGCCAAGCCCACCAAACAGAAGCCCTACACATATAATGATACCTATGCATCCAAAATGAAAGAAGAAATTAATAGGTTGATTGAAGCTGGATTCATCTATGAGATTGAGCATACAGAATGGGTGTCCCCCATTGTAGTGGTGCCCAAGAAGAACAGAAAGTTGCAAGTGTGTATTAACCTTAAAAAAGTTAATGCCGCTACTATCAGAGATAGTTATCCACTTCCAATCACGGAACACCTTTTGGAGCGTGTTGCACGCAAGGAAGTTTATAGCTTCCTTGATGGGTTTTCAGGTTACAATCAAGTAGCCATTGCCCCAGAAGATCAACACAAAACAGCTTTTGCTACAGAGTGGGGAATCTTTGCATTTCGTGTGATGCCATTTGGGCTCACCAATGCACCTGCAACATTCCAAAGGCTCATGTGTCATGTCTTCAAAGAGTTCTTGTGAAAGATCTTAGAAGTGTATGTGGATGATTTATGTGCTCATTCCCAAGAAAGAAGGTTTCACATCCCTGATCTCAGACAAATCTTGAACAAGTATAGAGAATATCGAGTGTGTCTGAACCCAGAAAAGTGTGTGTTCATGGTGCGTCAAGGTAAAATCTTAGGTCATATTGTTTCTAAGAATGGAATCTCAACAGATGAAGATAAGGTACGAGCCATAGCGGAGCTACCAAGGCCAAGGAATGTTAAAGAGGTACAAGCCTTTATGGGCCATTGTGGATATTACCGTAGGTTTATCCACATGTACGCGATCATAGCTAGACCCCTTTATGCCTTGTTGTCTAATTTTGAGTGGAACGACAAATGCGAGAATTCTTTCAAAGAACTGAAGAAACGTTTGTGCACAACACCAATACTGACCACTCCTGATTGGAATAAACCATTCCATGTCCATGTGGATGCATCCAATCATGCCATAGGATGTGTGCTTGCACAACCCACAAGTGAAGAAAACTTAGATTTGCCCATAGCATATGCTAGTAGACAGCTCACTGCAGCTGAACGGAACTATACCACAACTGAGCGAGAGGGCTTAGGCATGGTATATGCTATGAAGAAGTTTAGACACTATTTATTGGCCAACAAGTTCAAGTTTTTCACTGATCATCAAGCTTTGTTATATTTGGTCAATAAACCTTGCAATACTGGACGCTTAGTAAGATGGTTCCTCTTACTAATGGAATATGACCTTGAAGTTGTTGTCAGGAAAGGTAGAACCCACCTTCGGGCAGATCACCTTTCTCGCATTACTTCAGGAGAGACACCGCAAGGAGTGTCTGATGAACTACCTGATGCTTATCTGTTCAATTTAGAAGTTGTTCCCAAATGGGCAAATAAGTTGGTACCAGTCCTAACCTTTGGCCCTGCAAATAAGAATGTGAAAACATCACAAGAAGAAATTGTAAGATCACAAAAATATCACATATTGGCAGGAAGCATGTACAAGCAAGATACTGAGGGTGTATTAGCTTGTTGTGTCGAGGATGATGAACATAGTAGTTGGTTGCAGCAAGATAATGAAGGATTGCTAGGAAATCACTATTCTAAACAACGAACATTGCAGAATCTGAAGCGTCTAGGAGTGTATTGGCCTAGCATGGACAAAGAAATACATGAGTGGATTAAGAATTGTCCAATGTGCAGAGAGAGACCCCCAGTGGAGCATGCGGCCCTTTATCAAGTGTCATTAATTCCAGATTGGAGTGCTCCATTGGTAGAGTTTATGAGGTCGGGAAGATTACCCAAAGAGGCTAGTCTAGCAAGAAGACGAAGCATGGCGCAAGAAGCTCAAGGCTAGGCCTTAGTAGGAGACAACGTATACCGAAGAGGCAAAGATGGTTACTTAAGACTGTGCGTTCATGAATCAGACTATTTAAAGGTCTTAGAGACTTCACACAATGGTGTTGCAGGTGGACATTTTGGTCCTGATCGAGTGATCAAGACCATTCTATTCTCAAGACTTTGGTGGCCCACTCTTCATATGGATGCACATACCTATGTGAAGAAATGTGACACATGCCAACGTGCACAATATCCAGTTAGAAAAGACGAGATGCCCTTGAGGCCAATGATGGGAGGGCGTGCATTTTCCAAGTGGGGCATAGACTTCATAGGTCCTATTAACCCCCCAGCTAGAAACTCCCATGCAGAGTATATTATTGTAGCCACAGATTACCTTACAAAGTGGGTAGAAGTGAAAGCCACAACAAAGAATGATGCTCAGACTACGGCTAAGTTCTTATTCGAGAATGTGTTCACGAGATATGGGCTACCAATAGAGTTAGTGAGCGATAGAGGCACACACTTCTTGAATGAGGTCATTGAAAATCTTCTCTAAGAATTCTTAGTGATACATAAAAAGTCTGCCCCTTATCACCCACAAGCTAACGGACAAGCCGAGAGCACCAATAAGATCCTATGTAACGTATTGACAAAACTGGTAAATAATAAACGCTCTGATTGGGACAAACAACTTCATCATGCTGTTTGGGCTTATCGAGTTGCCTACAAAACGGTACTCAACGCCACCCCATTTCAGATGGTCTTTGGACAGAATGTTGTGCTACCATTAGATTTCTTATGCCTTAAAAGTAGCACAAGAGTATGAGTGGAATGGACATGAATTGTCCTCTAGGATCTTTGATCTAGAACGCTTAGGTGAGACAAGGCTACGCGCGGCAGCAGGCATCTATGCTGCAAAGAAAAGGCAAAAGGCATACTTCGATGCACACATTAAGGATAAGGGATTGAAAGAGGGAGACCTAGTGCTGGTTTATACGCTAAAGCAACATGCCCGTAAGTTGGAGAAAAGAGGATATGGACCCATGATCATTAATAGAATTTCCACTAGCGGTGCTGTTCAATTGGCTACTTTAGAAGGTGACATCTTGCCAAACTATATCAGTGGTTGTCGAGTCAAGTTATATCAAGAACCTCTTACAGAGGACATGCTAATGAGACTCAACACTGCTAAGAAACGAAAAGAAGAAGAGATGAGAGTCAGAGAAGAAGCACAAGCAGAGGCTAGAGAGCGCATAAGGCGAAATAAGTTAAGGCGATTAGGCCTAGATGTCAACTCAAACGCCCCAAAATATCACATGGATATGTGCCAAAAATCAGGCATAACGATTTCTCCAGTTATTGACCGACGTCCCTTTGTGACCATAAAGATAGGACAAGGAAAGGGTGCAAGGACTGTGAAAGCATTGATTGACTCAGGTGCAGCAAGTAGTGCAGTTCGACTTTCCTACTGCCAAGACTTGCAGTTGAACATCAATCCCATAGAAGCTTATCCCATAGGATTGGGAGGTGTGGAAACCCCTTGTTTGGGTGAGGTGGAACTTCCCATCTACCTGCAAGATGTTCCAATGAAAGTCAAAGTGCTAGTGTGTCAAGATGAGATCCTTACAGAACCACTTGTCTTAGGACAAGATTGGATTTATGACAATGCAGTCAACTTAAACCTAAGAAGTCAAATTCTTCAGGTTTGGGTACATGAACAATGCATTACATTAGAATTAGAGAACTGCATGCTCCCTGATCATGGCACCACACACTCTCTTAGCTCTTCTAAGACTAATCATATGGAAGAAGATGTTGTATGTGTCAAAAGCTCTATGATGCAGAAGGAGTCAATCATGGAAGAACAGGTTCGAAGGCGGGTGGATATTTCTTCTTCTCCAAAGAATCAAGTAGCCACACTAGTAAGTCCACCACAGAGGCAAACACAACCGATCACGACAATTGCTACATCAAATAGAAAGACACCATTTGATAAGAAAGCAGTTCCGAGCATGACGCAGATCTGGGTACGCAAAGGAGAGAAACCACCAGCCTTGCCCCCACAAATCCCATCTAGGCAAGCCAACCAGGTCAGAAGACAAAGGAAGCAGCTCGGACAAGCTCAATCACAAGGTATCCAACAAGTTTGGGTGCTTAAGAAATTAGCTGCAGCTCAACAAGGGCGATTACAGATGTGGGTACCTAAGAAGCTCTTACATCTACAACAACCTATGTTCTCCCACATGCAAAAGGTCTCAACAAAGAAGCCAAAAAGAGAAGAGGGTAAGAACCACGTACAGAGACCGAAAGAAGATCAAATCAGCTCTTCAACAATAGTAGGAAGACGTGCAAAAAGGATATGGGTTTGGAAGCCAAAAGTACAAGTAGCCTCCATCGAACCAAAGCGCCAACCACACTGGATACCACAGTTCAGAACGCATCCAAAGAGGAAGACACCTAAAGTAATCTCTACAGTGCCAAATGCTGTTCTAAAATGGATCCCTATAAAGAGGAAGGATCAGTGGTCATCTCGAGATCCAATGGATACCTCCAACAAAGTTGACACCAACATCTGCAAGTGACATCAGGCCTCGACGAGTGACAACCATGTGCTCCTTGCACAACCTTGTCTTTTGCACCATTCAGGTCATGCATTTCTAAAGTATGCATTATATAGGGCCACATTACATGGCCGTGCATAGACACAACTGAGAGTCCCATGCACTAGAGCACATTGACACATGTAAACCACTTTTTGATACTAAACTTTGCCTTCTTGTTTTGTGACATTCCTCAAAAAAAAAAAAAAAAGAGAGGGAAAGAACTTGTTCCCAGGTTTCGCTCATGGAACATGAATGAGTCATGCTTAGTTGAAGATTGAACCATCGATTACTGGGCATTTATCAATTTGGATAGAAGTGTGTCTCGGCTAGCAAATGATGTAATTGTTGCCTTATCTGGTAGATGTCAAGAACTTAGCATGAACATGGCATCCACACCTATGGTTTCCCCTTACCATGGTGGGAGTGAAGATCTTGAAGGTCCACAACTTGAGTGATGCTTAACTACTGTATGTATGAGAGCATCCAAGGAGATATTTGCAAAAGTTTGTTTGGTACCCCGAAAATCCTTGTCTGTATACTAGATGAGCAGACTCCTGCTTATGGTGATCTAAATAGAATATGTGAAACTAAGCTTGGTGTAGTTACCCAATGTTGTTTGTCAAAGAATATAAAGAAATTCAATTCTCAGTATTTGGCAAACGTTGCTTTGAAAAGAGAAGACAGAACCAGGCACTCAAAAAAAATTTCGGTGGACCAGCAACATGGACATTCATCGACAATGTTCCATCACAAATGCCGGGTATACAACATGAAGAGATAGACTTCAATCAACCCTTCACCACGGTAAGTATCTTTACTCTGGCAACACCATAACCATGATAGATTAGGAAACCTCTTCGTCAGCATACCCTTGAGCACTTAGCTCAAGACCCGCAATTTTTGCACCATACTTCTTCCAATGCATTTTCCAAGTAAGCATGCGTAGGGCTACATTACAAGGCCGTGCACAAGGCACATACTTTTTTCAACCCATGCACATACACACTTACCCATCATTCACTATGGGTTATGAGTACTTGGCATGACTACTCTGAACATCATCTTTAGAAGCGCTAGAGGACATCCTAGGGTAACATCAATACCTAGGAAGCAATTCGAAGCTAGCAGTTGCTCCAACTCAATCTTGATATGCATTCATGCGGGAATCCACGGAAGAAGCACATACCAAGGGACTACCACTTGCAAAGGCGTGCAGTGACAAATGAAGGACCGGACAACCAACATTGCCAAATTTGGAAGATAGACGGCTCTTGTTCATACAGAATGGATACTACCTCCCAAGCACTACATGGAACAACCAATACAACAAGGGTCTGTCAGGGACGACAAACTCGAGAGGGGGGGAGTGTTGAAGCTGAAGGTCAAGGACAAAGCATAGGAACACATCTAAGACGTGGACACACAAGAAGAAGGAGCAAGTAGGGAGCTCCAAGAAGTACATGTCAACTTTTCAGAAGAATTCCCTACAAAAATAGTGATTTCCATCACTAAAACCATTGTAAATACCATTTTCTATTTTTGTAGCTCCATTTTGTGCAAGCCGAGGAGTCCTCAACATTGAATAGCATTAGAAGTATCATCCTACCAATTTTCATAATTTTTAGACCCCATTTGAGCCCTCAAATAAGCCCTCGAACCTAATTTTTAACTAGGCCGAACACTAGGTGGACAGGGCCAAAACTAGTCAAAAAACTATAAAAAGAGCTAGAGAGCTCATTTTTGAAGTTAGCTTGTTAGAGAATAGAGCTTTGTAAGAGAACTCTTTGCAATCGAAGCTTTCCATTGTTCCTCTCTTTGATCTTACCTTGTGTGCGCGTGTGTGTGTATGTGTGTGCATGTTTGTGTGCTTTCACTCATTCACTTGTGTCTTCACTTGCTCGTGGTCTTCATACCGGTCCTCACGTCTCCGCAGATTGACAAGTAAAGGAGGTGGTGCTTACGCTTGAGCTACAGCATGTTAGGCCAGTATACTCCTAATCGTTTTAATTCCCTAATAGTTCCATGAGTTCCTTTGTGTGTCCTCCATTTGTTCACATGAGCTTGTTCAATGAAGCACATCTTAGTATTACGCCATTGGGTTCCTTATAGTACACACTTCTTGCAATAATGTGCAAATTTCTTGACTATAGAATTTCCTTTTTACACTCTTTACTGATTGAGTGTTGTGGGCCATGAGTGAGTATCGGAATTAGTTTCTCTGCCCACTTTGGACACACTTCCAGATTAAAAAAATAAGTGTCTGGCAATTCGTCTGATACCCCACTTGGTGGTTCTCTGTGTGTTAACCTAGAGAGGTGATCTGCTCTTACATGGGTATTTCCCGTTTTCACTATTACTTCGAAGTCAAACTCCATCAATAGTAGAAACCATCTTACCAGTCTTCCCCTATTACAGGGCTTATTGACTAAGTACAATAATGTCTGATGGTCTATGAAGAACTTGAACTTGTTGGCTAAGAGATAGTGTCTAATTTTTTTCACTGCATAGACCATTCCTAATCCCTCTCGCTCCGTAGTTGTATAGTTCCTCTCAGCTTGATTTAGTTGCCTACTCGCATAGGCAATTGGGTGATCTACCTTTCCTTCATCTGTCGGCTGAGCTAATATGCATCCTATTGCGTAATTTGAAGCATCCACATGAATATGAAAAGGATGGCTCCAATTCGGTGTTTTCAGAATTGCGGCTATGCTAAGCCGCTTCTTTAACTCATTGAATGCCTTATCACATTCCTCTGTCCATGTGAATTGGTTCAAAAGTCCATACAAGGGTTTGGCGATTATGGCATACATGTGGATAAATCGACGGTAGTATCCACAATGTCCCATAAACGCTTGCACTTCTTTTGCATTCTTCGGTCTAGGAAGTTCCAAAATGACCTTAATCTTGTCTTCATTTGTGGATATTCCATTTTAGAGACTATGTGTCCTAAGATCTTCCCTTGTCTTACCATGAAGACACACTTCTCAGGGTTCAAGCAGACTCTATATTGTCGGCATTTATTAAATATTTTTCGTAATTCATGAATGTGGTCTTGTCTTTGATTTGAGTATGTACATAGGTCATCCACATACACTTCCATGCTCTTCTTCAAGAATTCTTTGAAAACATGACACATCAATCGTTGGAAAGTAGCAGGCGTGTTAGTGAGTCCAAAAGGCATCACTCAAAAAGCATAGACTCCCCATTCGGTCGTGAATGCGGTCTTATGTTGATCCTCAGTAGCAAGAGCTACTTGTTTGTATCCAGAGAATCCATCTAAGAAGCTATAGACTTCTTTTCCTGAAACTCTTTCCAATAGATGGTCAGTGATGGGTAGTGGGTAGCTGTCACGTATAGTGGCTGAATTGACCTTTTTCAAGTTAATGAAAACTCTCAGTTTTCCATTCTTCTTAGGCACAACTACTAGTGGCGATACCCACTCAGTATGTTCTATTTCATATATGAATCCAGCTGCTAGTAGTTTGTCTATTTCTTCTTTAATTTTACCAGCATAGACCTCATTGTATGTGTAAGGGCATTGTTTTGAGGGTTTTGCCTCTGCCGTCATTGGTATTCTATGAGAGCAAATAGAGGGTTCCACACCCTTGAGATCCTTATATTTCCATGCAAATACATCTCGATATTCATAGATCAATTGTATTAAATCGTCTTCCTCCTCAATTGATACATCTACATCTTTCTTCTCCCCCTTCCACTGTGACTACAATTTTCTTTGTTTGTTCTTTGTTATCGTATGCTTCTCCTTCTCTAGCCTCTCTCTTAGGCATTTGAATGGCTATCTTTCTCTCCTCTACTTCGTATCTTTTAAAATGCTTCGGAACCTCAAAAAGGTCAGGATTTGGTTCGATCTCACTCACTCTTTCTTCATGCTTCGGTACTATGGGGGCAGCTTCTATCACCAAGATCTTGGTCGGTTCCTGCTTATCTTTGGTTCGAATGGTGTCTAGATAGTTTTCTTCTGAATCAAATTCTGGTTCCATTTCTATACTCTCAAATTCCTCTCTCCACTCTTTTTCTAAGATTTCCCCTGCTTCTACTTCTTGAAGGACAACCATGTACAAATTTACATCATAGCCTTCTTCGTCTATGCATTTGTTCATAGTTAGAACTTCCTCATTCACACATACATCTAAGGTTGCTAAGATTTCCATCCATCCATGCAGTTCAAATGTTTCATCAGGGAAGATTTGAGGCATATACATTGGGTCCTCTATAGGTCGATAGTTAGGATGTCCTATTAGCCATAGCTACCTTTTATTATCCTCTTTCTTGGCTTCTTTACACATCCATAATTGGGCATCCTCATGCATCCATGATTGATCGCTTGTTCCAGCGCTATGAATAGATAGGTCATCTGCCTTCTTGTGTATGGGATTCCATTGTAGTGGTGGTACATCTCGATATGCAAACGTATGCAAGTTTATTTTGGTGGTGTTTCCTTGATGTTGAAGGTATAATGAATCTCGTCCTGAGTCTTGCACTATCTGCATTTGTCTCATGAAAGGTCGTCCTAATATCATTTCGTAATTGTTAGACTTTTCAAATTTATAGATGGCTAATGTGTGATCAAATTCAACTCCACATGTGGTTAATTTGATCTTTTCTAATATTCCCAAGGGTTTCTCCAGATGACCGTCTGCTAATTGGAGCTTCATGCATGTGGGTCGTAAGGCAGGCTTTCCCCATTTCTCCCAAATCTCCTTGGTAGCAATTCCTACTCTTGCTCCGGTGTCTAGTATAGCGTTGGTCATGTACCCATTGTAAGTGACTGGTAGACATGTATTACCTTCATCTCCTTCACTAAATTCTCCCACCTTTCATCATCTTGCTCCTCTTCTGCAGTCTCCTCTTCATCTTCATCTACTTCAATGACTTCTGGTTAAGTTGGATGGGGCTCGTCTGTGACAGTTTGTTGCCCACTTAGTTGCTCTAACTCAACTTCCAAATTAGTTGCATTAATTATCCTTGCTACCTCCTCATCAGTCAAATCCTCTAGCGTGAAGCCATGAGGAACTCTAAATCGATGGGTATCGGTGGGAACACCAAATTATGCCCTTTTGCACTGTGCCTTGGTAATCTGATGGTAAATGGTTGCACGTGCCTCTGGGATGGCAGAGTCATTTCCAGTGTTAGGGTAGCGCCCCAGGCCTGTGCACAAGGCATTTGAACAACTCCCCTCATTTTCTTTGAAGGAGACCCTGTAATCAACCAAGGGATCTATCTCTTCTTTGATTTTGGCAACATAATTATCATTATATGTGTATGGCTTTTGCTTAGAGGGTCTAGCATTTGAGGTCATGGGGATAGTGTGTGAGCATATGTCAGGGTCTAGACCTTTCAAATCCTTATAACTCCAAGCGAATACATCTCTGTATTCTCTTAGCAAGGTTATCAACTCGTGCTTTTCTTCTTCCATCAAGTCATGTCCTATGTAAGTGCATCTCTCTTCTCCTTCCTTTATGGCTACAACTATTTTCTTGGTGGTTTCTTTGTTATCATAGGTGTTGCTCGAGCACAATGGTGAGAACCACGTTAAGAAGATCCACCTCCTTAATGTCAATCCGCGGAAGAGATAGGAGTGATATAAAGATCGTGAATGTGAGATGAAGTGAGAGTGAAGGTGAGAAGCATAGAAATGCACACACACATACACACACACTACGAAGAGACAAGCAAGACACAATGGAAGGTGAGGAATCAACTCTATTACTCAAGAACACTATTACAAGCTCAAAAGATCTCTAAGCTCACACTAACCAACACTAACCAACCTCAAAAATGAGCTCTCTAGCTCTTTTTATAGTTTCTAGACTAGTTTTGACCGGTTTCACATCTAGTGACCGGCATAGTTAAAAATTAGGTCCTAGAGGCTATTTGGAAGGGTAAACGGTGTCTAAAAATAACGAAAATTGATACGCTTGTTCTACCTAAGATCCTCAAGCTCGAGGACTCCTCGGCTTGCACAAAATGGAGCTATGGATTACAAAATGGGGTTTTCTATGTTACATATGTTACAATAGTGATGAAAATCACTGTTGGAGGTTTTTGAAAAGTGATAAAAAACATATTCGTTTGAGAAATTGATCCGAATGGCTCCCTGCTCCGTCGTTACATGCTTCCACGTCGTCTGTGCCTCTGGCTGCTTCCAACACCCCCCTCCCTCTCGCTTCTGTCGTCCCTGACAGAACCTTGTTGTGAGGTCTGTCGGATATAGTTCTGTAGGAGGTCTTGAGCGAGGGTGTGCTCGGAGATACGAATGCCTCGGGCCAGGTCAGCCTCGAGTTTCTCCCATTCTATTGGTTGCGGTTCTTCCGGTGGCGGGAGCTGATAGTGTGTGGAATAGATCATTCGTTCACAGGCAAATAATTGTAATAAATGTGTAGGCCTGCTTATGAATACCTCTGAATGGTATTCCCAGAAGCCGGTTGTGAACATCTCTTCGAACATCTGCTTGTAGCACGTCGGTAGGTACTTGATTTTGCAATGCCAGGCATAACACACCCGTAGCGATGGCGTTGTACTCATATCATATACCAGATCGAAATTGCCATGCTCAAAGCCTGGGGTGTTGACATGTGGTGCCTTGACGCGTCGGAAGACTTTAAAAATCATTTGCATCATGTCAAAGATTTTGACAGTCATATGCGCCCCTATATCATCCATGTTCTTTAGTCGAGGGAGCCAGTGGCGAATTGTAGCCATCATGTAGCCTACAGTTGGTAACTCAATGGGTGGCTTAAAATAGGGGTAATTCAACCAGTCTTGGCACTGCTTGTTGTTTTGTACCTTAATAGCAAAGGCAGTCCAGGAGCGGCGTCGTGGTATTGGTCCCCACCACGGGTTATACTTCAAATGCAAAGGTGCCTTTACCCATGTACTCATCATTTCTGGATACTTCTATAGTAAATCTTTTCTCCACTCTGGTTGATAGATCACTCCTTGCTGCGCATCAAGTGGTAGATCAGCCGCCTCGAATTGAGTTGCATGCGATGGTTTCTTACCTGTTACTTTCTCAATGGCTAACTGGTATTCAGCCATTAACATAAAATATGGTTTATACTGTAACTCATGCCCAGATATGTATCGTCGCGGGGCCAAATGAGCAAAGAATGGAGACTGTAAAATTCTTTCCTCTATCATCGCCATGGCATGTAATTGTGCCTCTACTCGAGCTGAGTGTGTTGTCCCAAGTTCCTCAATAGTCTTCATCCACGCGGGGGTCGGGAGTTCGTAAGTCATCTGGCCTTTGGCCGTGACACGTCCGCCTGGGATGGGTTGTGGCTCGTATGCCTCTTCAAACGTTTCCTCCACCGGGATGGTGATAGTTTCTTCCTCAGCTGGTAGCTCCGGTGGGGAGTCTGGCCTTGGTGGTGCTTCATATACTTCAATCCTTGATTCAAGGTTGGATACCTGGGCCCGTAATGCGTTGAGTTCCTCTAAGATGTCAGGAGAGGGGTCCATAGGTGCTGGTAGGTCTTGGATTACCGGTGCTCGTAACTGGAGTAATTTATGCTCTTCTTTGAGTTTCTGTAACTCCTCGTTCATGCGGTCGTATTCATCTAGCAGTCTTACGTGATCGTCTAGCAGCATCCTCATCGAGTCTGAGGGAATGGCTTTGAACCTGCTAGGACTGAGTGGTTGGTTTGGGTGGTCGAGTGCTGCTTCTAAGTTTTCTCGGTTCTAATCCTGTAAACGCTGATTTTCTTCCTTGGCGGCTGTTAGGTGTCTTCGTAGTAAGCCCATGTTTCGTGTTAGCATTGCATTGCGGACTGTTTGGGCTCTTAATAAGTTATCCAGGTCGGTAGTGGCTTCCTTGGTCTTTTCTTCGCTTTCTAATTCCAATTTGTGATATGCCTCACGTAATTCCTGGTATCGGGTGTTCAGAGAGGCATTCTCAATAGACAACAAATTGAGCTGCGACTGTAAGTGTAGCTCAGTGATGAGTAGCACCTCCTTTAATGTCAATCCGGGAAGACATGAGGATGGTATGAAGACCTCGAGCAAGTGACGGCACAAGTGCGTGAGTGAGAAGCACACTAACATGCACACACATACACACACATGCGCACACACGGCAAGAACAAAGAGAGTAAGACAATGGAATCACTTCTATTGCAACAAAGTTCTCATACAAGCTCAAAACTACAAGAAGCTCTCCCAAAAATGAGCTCTCTAGCTCTATTTATAGTTTTTGACTAGCTTTGGCCCTGTCCAGACCTAGTGTCCGGCCTAGTTAAAAATTAGGTTCCAGGGCTTATTTGAGGGCTCAAACGAGATCTAAAAATTATGAAAATTGGCAGGCAACTACTTCTAAGGCTCCCCAAGCTCGAGGACTCCTCGGCTTGTACAAAATGGAGCTACAAAAAGGTGAAATGATATTTACAAAGGTTTTTAGTAATGAGAATCACTTTTAAAATGATGTAAGGGTTTTGAAAAAAATGAAGGGTTGCCTTAGTGCTAGATCTGCATGTGTGTCCATACTTGCTTCTTCCCGTGTGCTGTCAACACTCTCCCCCCCCTAGCGTCTGTCGCCTCTGACAGATCTCTGCTCCATTGTTTGATCAATGTAGTTCTGCAGGAGGCCGGTTGCCACTTCTTGTTCCTTTATTCGTAGTCCCCGAACCAAGTCTCTCTGGAGGGCCTCCCAATTGATTGCACCCGGTATGTTCGGTTGTGGCGTTGTGTAGAATTCTGAGTGCATCGTTTGTTCGCATGCAAAGAGGTGTAACAAATGGGTGGGCCTTGGCGCGAATACCTCTGAGTGTGCTTCCCAGAACCCTGTGGTGAACATATCATCGAAAGTTTGCTTATAGCAGGCAGGGAGATATCTGATGCGTGCGTGCCATGCATAAGCAACGCGTATGCTCGGGGTGGTGCTCATATCATATAGCAGGTCATAATTACCATTGACAAACCCGGGAATCGGAGGCTGAATATGGCATACATTGCGGAAAGTTTTGAGCACCACCTGCATCATGTCGAATATCTTGAGCATCATCTGGGCAGCTACATCTGGCATGGGGTGGAGGCGTGGCATCCAATGTCTGATAGTTGCAATCATGTAAGATACTGTGGGGGTGTCGGTTGGGGGTGCAATGGCGGGGTAATTAAGCCATTCTTTACAATTTGCGTTGTTCTGAACCTTGATGGCGAAGGCCTTCCATGATCTTCTTCTTTGTACTGGCCCATAACAGGGGTTATACTTCAAATGCATGGGAGCGTGATCCCATGTTCTCAGCATTTCCGGGTATGTCTCCAGTAACCTTTGCCTCCAAGTAGGTTGAAAAATTGCCCCTTTTCTGGCTGCCTCTGGTATATCTTCTGGTTCGAACTGGGTGGCGAAGGTAGGGCACTTGTTGGTGACTCTTTTGATCTCTCCGTTGTAGTCGGCCAACAATACAAAATATGGCTTGTATTGTAATTCTGAGCTCGTGATAAGTCGTCTAGGAGCAAGGTGCCTGAAATACTCGGATTGAAGTATGGTTTCTTCAATGGCCTTCATTGCGAGCATCTGAGTTGCTACGCGCTCCTCGTGAGTGTGGCCCATCTCCTCTACCTGCTTCATCCATGCTGACGGGGGTTCCTCATATGTATCCTGTCCTTCCTCCGTAATTCTGCCTCCTGGAAGGGGTTGAGGCTCGTAATTGTCTTCAAATGTCTCCTCCACTGGAATGACTACTGTGTCTTCTTCGATGGTTTGATCAGGTGGAGAGGGAGGTCGTTCATACTGTAACAATTTAATTTTTAGTTCTGCCACCTGTTGTCGTAGCTCAAGTACGTCATTGGTTACTGATAATTCTGGCTCTGGTGAGGTTGCTGCGTTGGCCATCTCTTTAGGTTCTTGTTGGTGTGGTGCAGGCACTTGGGCTTTCTGTAGGTCTTTGACTTGGTCAGCAAGCTGATCATGAGCTTCTAAGAGCGTAGCATAGGTTTCTAATATTTGTTGTATATTCTCTGAGGGGATGGCTTGGAATTTAGCAGGGTCGATGGGTGCCCCTGGAGTATTTTCCATGGCTGCTTCGAGGTTGTCTTGATTCTGTTGCTGTAGTCTTTTGTTTTCTTCTTGGGCAGCCACCAAATGGCGTCGGAGTAGGGCCATGTTTCGTTGTAGTCTAGCGTTACGGGCTAGCTGATCTCTAAGTTGATCTTCCGTTGCCTTACGCTTCTCTGTATGTGTGGACTCGAGCTCCACCTGGTATTGTTGGAGGGTGGTCACCTCCTGCTGTAACTCCGTATTAGACAACTCCAAGGCAGTGACACGTGCCTGGAGGTGGGATGACAATGTACAGAGCTCTCTATTATTTTCTTCTAATAACCTATATTCCTGTTTAAGTTGGGCAGCAGCTTCGAGCATGGTGTCGAGTGCATGACTAAATGAGGTAGGTGCAGGGGTGAGGGTGGATGATGCAAGGGGTCGGGAGATGGGAAAGGGAAAAGTGGATGTTGTGCCTACCGTGTTTGGCAATGGTGATGTGAGTGACGTGACACGTGGTGATGTTGGAAGAACCGTGGTGGTGGGTGATCCTGTGGATGGTGAGATGTCCATGGGATCGGACATGAGAGTGTGTGATTCGTGCACTGTGAATACAGGAATGGTGGGTGGTGTGATAGTGGTGGCAGTGAATGTGGCGGAGTGGGGTTGGGAGAGGGAATTTTTATTATAATTATCCACCTGTTGGAGTATATTTACAAGGTTTGTCCAGAAAGATGGTTGTGTGATCTGGGTTGAGCATGAGGCGGTTACTAGGGAAGTGGTGGATAGGGTTTGGGTGTGGGTGGATGGGAAAGGATGGGATGAGGTCTGGCTAGTGGCAAGTGGTTGTCCAAGGGCGGGGAGATAGGAAGGGTGACCTATTATGGTTTGATCGGTGGCAGGATGACCGGTGTGAGGTTCAAAAATTTGGGTGGAAGTGATGGATGTGGGTAATGGGAAGGATGTAAAAACAGAGGTGTGTACAATGGTTTCATGAGGGTTGGATATCAAGTGTTCCGAAAGGCTAGTGGAAAGGGGTTCTGAGGGTTGAATGGGAGGTGGCGGTGGAGATGGTACCTGTGTAATTACCTCGTGATCGTCAATGGGATTTGCGCTCATCATGTGAACATCCTCGGAAACTGTAGTAGGCAAGGCAGTAGAGACCTCCATTTGAATCATTTTCCCTCGTCGTGGACGTGTATCAATCCTTCGTTGATCATAGGTAGGGTTTTCCTGATAGACCATCGTCCTCAATGCTTCCCCGATCCCACATGTCTCTGCCAATAGGTTCAATGATTCCACAAAATGTGAGTCGACATTCTCATTTTGAAGCATTTGGTTCACTAGAGCTCTGTTCGCCTCTTCCGTCATCTTATGTCTCCTCTGTACCTGCTTGATTGTCTTGTACAGTCGTCTGAGTTGTGCTGTGTAGGCAGGGGCCTCCTCTTCACTGTCTTCTGGTTCATTTCTTTGTGCACCTTCCGGAATTTGAGTGTTTGGGTCATGAGGATGTTGCGCTACTTCTTCCCCATGTGCTCTGCTTGCCTCGCCCCGTGGCTGTTCTCTTTGGACGGATGCTCCCGGATCAACATTGTCAAGGGAATCTTCACTGTCTGATAGGGGGACCGTCTGCAGGAATCTTTCAAAATCGAAGTTTGGATCCTCTGTGAAGGTGGCCATAGATGCAAACTCTGCATCGGTAGGTAGTGGAGGGGCGGATGGAACGGGTTGTACCACCTCCCTAGCTTGAACTCCTTGAAGATGGATCGTGAAAGGTGTGACCTGAGCTTCTGATCGGGGAGAAGCTTCGGTCGTGGCTTCTTGAGGGATCGTAACCTGGGAGAGTGATCCACGCATTCGTTTTGCAGGCTGGCTCCCTGACTTCCGCCCTTTGAACAACTCCAGGTGTGCATACTTTAGGGCCCTTGCAACTGGCACATCATACGCAAGACATCTATAGATAATTCTGGTAAGTGCACAACAGCCATGTAAAGTGGGCTTCCTCACACCCCGCTTGCCTGCCTCATACACTTGGTCCAAGATCCATACAGGCATCTTGATGGGTAAGCTTCCAGTCTCTGCTAGATATAGCCCATACCATATTTTCTTGTGAGGTTGAGTGAAACGGTCCTGAGCGGGGAATGCGAAGTGTTGGAGGCACATCCGCAAAGGTATGGCGATGTTGGGGGTGAGGGCGCACATTTCTTTTAGCTTCTTGATTCTATTGCTTTTCATTGACTCAGGTATCAAGGGGTCGCGGTCAGACGGTACATGCGTGCCATACATCTGAAGTGCTTCCCTGATTAAAGTAACATTCAATTCAAAATTCCTCATTTCCTCCAGATTTGACAAGGAGGGCACCCAGAATGTGCCTGAATGATCCTTATCCCCTGTCGGCTTCAGCGTGGCAATTAGGTAATAGCACCTGAGGAAATCGGGTTTAGGCAGAACTGCACTGAAATAAGTTTGTAATCCTGCCTTTTGCCAGATGTCTTGAAGTGGAGCTGCATTTTGCAATGCTTCGAATTCTCGTGAGAAGAACTGGAAGGTCCACCACACTCCTCCACATTCCATTTTGGATTCCCAGATGTGATCCACGTCTCCCAAATCTCCTGGCATCTCATTGAACCAGTGAGAATGCCCTTTTACTCTTTCGGTTAGGCCATTGGGTGGATCTGGAATAGGAATTCTCCGCACATTCACGAACTCTTGAGGCCGAGCTGTTGGTGGGGCCTCCACTGGCATGGCATCCCAATTGATTGGAGCACCAGATCCTGCCTGAGAGCTTGTGCCTGCCGCTGTTGCCATGAGAGTAGGTTGCTTATCTGCTGGAAGAAGAAAGGCACATTAGTGTTGCATAGGAAACAAGATGTAATGGTGTTCCCTTCACAATACTAACATGACAATCCCGGAGGTCAGTGGTTAGTGGTGAAGTGTTTGTGATAGGTGTGAGTGGTGATTAAAGGTTAGTGTCATCCTAGATGCATACTCTGGTTATGCAATGGGCTCAGAATGCTCCTGTGTTAGTGTGGGCGGATTTACAGAATGGGGTCAGGGGGTTTAATACACAGTTTAATTCTCCACACTTTGATAGAAGATTCGTAGCTCTTAGAGCTAAAGACAAGTGAAGATTTTCGGATGAGAGTGTGATGCATTTGGGACCTTTTGGGTACCCATTTCCATACATGCCTAGGGTTGATGGGAGTAGAGACAGTGAGAGGTGTAGGTATCTTTTCGTTTTCTGAGTTGTTGGCCATGAGTGCTTGTGAAAGTTGCTTCATCCTAGTGCCTGAAGGTGAAGTAATTTGGGCTTGTAAGCAGGCCTTGGGCACCCATATCTGTCTAGCATTAGGGATGGCCTTCATTGACCGCTTAGGAACCCAAATAGAAATGGTATGCCTAGGGGTTATCCTAGGGGGCTTCTTCACTTTGTTCCTTGATGGTGAGGCTCGTTTCTTGTCTCCTTGAAAGTCCGCTATTAGAGTTGTGGGTTTTTCGTCCTTGCGTATCCAGATCTGCTTCGCACCACGAGATGCTGCATGTTGTATGGGTTGGCGCTCCTGCCTCTTGATCATCAGCCTCCTTTGTGTCGGGTGATGTTCGGTCTGCTCGTTTAGAATCTTCTTTGGATCAGTTAGGAACTCCTCATTGGCTCCCATACCTTCAGTATGATTGACAATCCTCTGCACCTTAGAAGTTTGTACAAGAACAACATTGTTATCTTCATGTGGATTCCTGGAGGGACCAGGAGTTGGTGCCCGTTCTATTGGTTTGAGTGCTTGATTTTCTAATTCAATCGTGAGACGGCTTTGGCCTACCCAAGCCTGAAGAAGTCCACTTCTTAGGTTGAGGTTGACTGCGTGATCATAGATCCAGTCTTGGCCTAAGACAAGAGGTTCGGTCAGATCCTCGTCTTCACACACTAGCACTTTTGCTGGCATGAGGACCTCTTGTATGTAGAGGGGAAGATCCACTTCTCCCATGCAAGGGGTTTCAACACCTCCTAGTCCTATCAGATATGCTTCTAGGGGTTTTACCTCCAATTGCAGCTGCTTGCAATAAGAAAGCCGAACTGCACTTGTGGCTGCTCCTGAATCAATAAAAGCTCTCACGCTTGTTGTGCTGTCTCTTTGTCCTATTTCTAGGGTCACAAAAGGTCTTCGATCCACTATTTTATGGGTACGTTCACCTGAAGCCTCACACATGGCCATGTGACAGCCTGGAGATGCTTGAGTGTCAGTCTTAGGCTGATCCCTCCCTTGTCTCCTCAACTTCATTCGTCTGATACGCTCTAAGGCCTCTGCCTGTGCTTCTTCTCGAATTCGTTTTTCCTCCTCTTTACATTGCTTAGCAGTATTGAGTCGACTTAGCATTTCCTCCGTGAGGGGTTCCTGATACAGCTTGACTCTGCATCCGCTAATATAGTTTGGGAGAACATCACCCTCTAAAGTGGCTAGTTGTACTGCTCCACTCGTGGAGATCCTATTGATGATCATAGGTCCGTAGCCTCTCTTTTCTAGCTTTCTGGCATGTTGTTTCAATGTGTAGACTAAAACTAGATCTCCTGCTTTCAAGCCCTTATCCTTCACATGGGCATCAAAGTATGCCTTCTGTCTCTTCTTAGCTGCATATATCCCTGCAGCTGCTCTCAGTCTTGTTTCTCCTAATCGTTCAAGGTCAAAAAGTCTAGAGGAGAGCTCATGACCTGTCCATTCGTGTTCTTGTGCTACTTTTAATGTAGGTATTAAGAAGTCCAACGGTAGCACTGCGTTTTGGCCAAAAACCATCTGAAAGGGGGTGGCTTGGAGTACCGTTTTGTAGGCGACTCGGTATGCCCAAACAGCATGGTGTAGCTGTTTGTCCCAATCAGAGCGTTTGTTGTTCACTAATTTTGTCAATACATTGCATAGGATCTTATTGGTGCTTTCGGCTTGCCCATTAGCTTGAGGGTGATAGGGGGCAGACTTCTTATGCACTACCAAGAATTCTTGGAGCATATTTTCAATAACTTCATTCAAGAAATGAGTGCCTCTATCACTAACTAGCTCTATGGGTAGCCCGTATCTTGTGAATACATTCTCAAATAAGAACTTAGCAGTTGCCTGAGCGTCGTTCTTCGTTGTGGCTTTTACCTCTACCCACTTGGTTAGATAATCCGTGGCAACGATGATATACTCAGCATGGGAACCCTTAGCTGGGGGATTGATAGGACCTACAAAGTCTATTCCCCACTTAGAGAATGCACGTCCGCCCATCATAGGCTTCAATGGCATCTCATCTCTGCGTATAGGATACTGGGTTCGCTGACAATTCTCACACCTCTTCACATAGGTATGGGCGTCCATGTGAAGGGTGGGCCACCAAAATCCTGCAAATAGGATTGCTTTGATCACCCTATCTGGACCAAAGTGTCCTCCTGCTACGCCCTGGTGAGCAGTTTCCAAGATCTTTAGATATTCATTCTCATGAACACATAATCTCAGGTAACCATCTTTTCCGCGCTTGTATAGATTATCACCAATGAGTGAATAATCTAGGGCCTCTTGTTCGAGACTTCTTTTCCTAACCAGAGTCATGTCTGGAGGGAATGTTTTCGTCCTTAAGAAGGATACTAATGGTTCGCTCCAATCTGGCACTATTGACACTTGATAAAGAGTGGCATGTTCCACTGGTGGTTTAGTGCAGCAGATTGGGCATTCCTTACACAACTTCTGGACATCAGCTTCCATAGTCGGCCAATGCACTCCTAGTCTCCTCAAGGTCTGTAGGGTTCGTTGTTTTGAGTAGTGTTGCTCTAATGCACCTACATGTGCTAATTGCAACCACTTAGCGTACTCGTCCTCTTCTACACAACAAGCCAAGATTCCTTGATCCGTGTGCTTGTACATACTTCCAGCCATGATGTGGTACTTTTGAGCTTTGACCACCTCCTTATCCTGTGTGTTTACTACTGGATGATTAGGTCCATATGTAAGTATTGGCACTAAGGGCTTGGCCCATTGGGGCACCACTTCCAAATTGAACAAGTATGCATCAGGTAAGTCATCTGACACTCCTTGCGGGGCCTCTCCGGATGTGAGCCTAGAGAGATGGTCTGCTCTCAAATGAGTCCTACCTTTCCTTACCACAACCTCAAAGTCATACTCCATTAGCAAAAGAAACCATCTTACTAACCTTCCGGTGTTGCATGGTTTGTTTACCAGGTATAGTAATGCTTGATGATCAGTAAAAAACTTAAACTTATTTGCAAGCAAATAATGTCTAAACTTTTTAACCGCATACACCATGCCTAGTCCTTCTCTCTCAGTGGTGGTATAATTCCGTTCAGCTGCATTTAGTTGTCTACTAGCATAGGCAATAGGGAGATCCATGTTCCCTTCACCCGTAGGTTGTGCAAGTACACATCCAATAGCATAATTGGAGGCGTCCACATGAACATGGAATGGCTTGCTCCAATCTGGTGTGGTCAAGATTGGTGCTGAACACAATCGCTTTTTCAGCTCATTGAAGGAGTTCTCACACTCATTAGTCCACTCAAAATTTGTCAAAAGTCCGTACATGGGCTTTGCAATGACAGCGTACATGTGAATGAATCGGCGGTAGTAACCACAATGCCCCATGAAAGATTGAACTTCTTTGACATTTCTTGGCCTAGGTAGCTCTGCTATAGCTCTCACTTTCTCTTCGTCAGTAGATATGCCATTCTTTGACACTATGTGTCCTAGAATCTTGCCTTGCCTGACCATAAAAACGCACTTTTCTGGGTTCAGGCAGACTTGATATTCTCTGCATTTGTCAAAGATTTGTCTGAGTTCGGGAATATGGGTTTGCCTAATGTTGGAATGAGCACAAAGATCATCAACATAGACTTCTAAGTTCTTCCTCAGGAACTCTTTAAACACATGGCACATCAGCCTTTGGAAGGTAGCGGGAGCATTGGTCAGCCCGAATGGCATTACCCTAAAAGCGAATATACCCCACTCTGTGGCAAAAGCCGTTTTATGCTGATCTTCTGGAGCAATGGCTACTTGATTGTAGCCCGAAAACCCATCTAGGAAGCTGTACACTTCCTTGCCTGCTACCCTTTCTAATAGATGCTCAGTGATGGGAAGAGGATAGCTATCTCTAATAGTTGCTGCATTAACCTTCTTCAAGTTAATGCAAACTCGTAATTTGCCGTTCTTCTTGGGCACCACTACAATGGGGGATACCCATTCAGTGTGCTCAATTTCATAGATAAATCCGGCTTCCACCAAGCGGTCTATCTCTTCTTTGATCTTAGCAGCATAGTTATCATTATATGTATATGGCTTTTGCTTAGAGGGTTTAGCCTCTGAGGTCATGGGAATTGTGTGTGAACATATGTCTGGGTCAACACCCTTCAAATCCTTGTAGCTCCAAGCGAATACATCTCGATATTCTCTTAACAAAGCTATCAGCTCTTGTTCTTCCTCTTCTGTTAGGTCATGACCTATGTATGTGCATCTTTCTTCTCCTTCCTCGATGGCGACAACTATTTTCTTGGTAGTTTCCTTACTATCATAGGCTTCTCCTGCTTGTGCCTCACGTTTAGGCATTCTTATCATGACCCTCCTATCGTCTATCTCATATTTCTTAAAGTTTTCAGGGACCTCAAACAAAGATTCTTCTGCCTCCAGCGTGACTTCCTTCTTCTTTCTTTTCTTTCCTCCGCTTTTAGAAGCTACTTGTGTGGCTAACCTCACCTCATTTGTAAGCTCTCCGTGTCTCTGGGGTTGAAATTCTACTTCATAGAAGTATTCTTCATCTGATGCAAAGGGTGGGTCCATGATGATTGACTCTAGATCAGAGTCACTTGCATCCTCAAATGCATCAGGGGTAGGTTCGCATTCTTCTAGAACTGCCTCTCCCCGAATTGGCTCTATGGAGAAAACTGAAATGTCATAGCCATCCTCATCACAGTGGGGTGTCCATTGTTGCTCATTGATGGCTACATCCATGGTTGCTAGAATTTCTGCCCAGCCGTGGGGTTCGAATTCTTCGTCAGGAAATACTACAGGTGCATAGGCTGGGTCTTGAATGGGTCTATGTGTTTCGTTTGCACCTATATCTCTGGCCTTTTCTCTTTTCTCCTCTTCCACTGCTACTTTGCACATCCATAAGTGGGTGTCTTCATGCATCCATGAGGATCCTGATCCTATGGAATGCACGGATTCCATATCATCTTTGGCTCTATGGATGGGATTCCATTGAATAGGTGGTACGTCTCTATGAGAGTAATCCTTAAGATTGACTTTGGTTGTGACACCTAGATGTTGCAAATACAAGGAATTGGTTCCCCAATCCTGTACCACTTGCAACTGCCGCAGAAAAGGTCTTCCCAAAATCATTTCATAGGCATGATTTTTGCTGAAGTCACATATAGCAAATGTATGTTCAAACTCGACACCACAGGTGGTGAGAGTTATTCCTTCTAGCAATCCTAAGGGTCTCTCTATGTGACCATCAGCCATTTGCAATTTCATCCTCGTGGGCCTGAGTGCAGGCTTGCCCCAACGTTTCCATAGGGATGTGGTGGCAATTGCAACTCCTGCACCTGAGTCCAAAATTGCCTTGGTGGTGTGCTCCTGGTAGGTAATGGGAAGATAGGTGTTTCCTTCTTCACCTTCACACATATCTCCTACCTTATCCAAGGGTATCTCTGGCACTGTCCTATGTGATCCTACCTGGGAACGAGGTTTCGTCATCTCGGGCACTTGATTGGCTACTTGTTTCCGCACTTCTGGTCTAACCTTAAGCCACTCTTCCAAAGTGAGATTGCACTGCCCTTTGGTGTTCTTCACTACCTCTGTGTTCCTAGGTATGACTGAATCTTCGTTTCTTACCGTGACTGTAGGTGCTCTCATACAGGTGGACTTTGCTTCCCATGGGCCTGTGAAATGGGGTAGTTCTTGTAAAGAATTAGACTCGAAGTCTAATCTTTCTTGAGATTGGGTGCTTTCCTGCTCCCCATAAATGGATGGGATGTCTTGTGGGAATTGGTCATGTGCGTCATCCACAAGTTCAATGGGAGGAGGAACTTCGCTTTCCTTAGCCCATTTGTCTTCTTGAATCTCACGTAGGAATTCTGGTGTGAACCGATTCATAGAAGATGATGTGTCTGGCTCCGTAGAGTTAGGCACATAGGCTTCAGGCACATAGGCTTTCTGGGTAGGAAAACCTGCTCTTTCACTAGCCTTGTCATGGTGTTGAGGGGCGAGTTCCTTTTGTGATTGTGCTATTAGATTCTCTACTCTTTCTAGGGAGGGGGGGGCGTCTGGTTCAGTGGAATTGGGCACATAAGATTTTGATGGGGGAGGGGTCGTGTTTTTGTTTGCTTTACCTCTCTCTTGATTCTTTTCTTCCTTGGCAGATCTTGCAATTATGCTCTCTAACTTCTCTAGAAGTCCATCCAAGTGTAATTGTGTCTTGGCTGAGCCCGAGTAATTGAAAAGGCGACTGGCTTCAAACATAGTCTGAGCCAATGCTACCATTTTCGCGCAAAGCTTGGTTCTTTCTATCTCTAGGTCAGCTCTAGGGTAGCACTTGTCATGATCCGTTACATTTGGCCCTTCTTGGATTCTGGCCTGATATGCTTTAAGCATCATGTCTATGTCTTCAGGAGTGGGATCAGCTAATACCGATCCTACTCGGGGTGGTGGGTGGGACACGTGGGGTGTATTAGAGGGTGGGGGTGTGGAGGGTGTTGGTGATGGTAGCGGTGGGAATGTGTGAGAGTGCGGTTGAGATGTGATCTCTATGATCTTTGCCTTGGTTTCTCTCAAGCTTTCTTCAAGTTCGCTCATCTTTTTTGACCATTGCCTTTTCATTCTTTCACGACTATCCTTCCAGGCTCTCGTTCTCTTTTTGGTTATGCTCTCTGTTTCACTCACCTCGGGGCTCTTTTCCTTACCATCACCTTGGTTGTGTTGTAGTGCCTGGGCTCTTGTGATCACCTGCACAGGTGCAGTGGAAGTCACACTCCCTGTGGAGTCTACAACTAACCCAACAACATTGATAGGAGTGATTTTAGGCATGTTATTAGGGTTCTTTGGGCAATCTCGTAGGAGATGCTCTTTCCCGCAGTCTTGACAGAACCCCTGAATGGTTACTAGTTGAGGTTGTGTAGGGGCAGGCAGTGGACAATCACGTATAAGGTGATCTCCCTGACATCTGAAGCATGGTCCTCTAGGAAATGGGGGTCGTACCTGCCTAGGTTGAGGTCTAGAGTTGGGGTTTGTGTACATGACATTAGCATACTCAGGTTCCCCACTATTTTCACTTGGGTCCTCATAATAATATGACTCGTTATGCTCGGGTGACTGCATGTAATAAGCCTGTGGGCTATCAGTATGTGTGGAATCAAAACTATGGTCACTTGGATCACTATCTGATAGCAATGGGGTGATTGGGATTATGGCTCTGTTCGGATTTTCTTCAGCAGATGCATATTTCACTGGGATCACATTGGTTGGAGCAGGGGGTTGCTGCACTAGGACTGGTTGAGGTCTCTGCTGCCCTTGATAAGGTGGCTGATAAGTTTGCTGTGGTCTATTGTATTGTTGTGGTGGGTACTGATTCTGGTATCTACCCTGTTGTGGATATGGCTGAGGATAATTTTGCCTAACAGTTTGTTTGTTATATGGGCAGTCTTGTGCGGTGTGGTTTGTGTATCTGCGCTCTATGGTGCAGTACTGGCTACTAGGATTCGCCTGGGGTTGGGCCATAACGGGACATACATTTGCCATATGGTCACCGCCACAGGTGTAACATCGCTTAACTGAGGAAAATCTCGGAATTTGTTTGCTAGAGACACCTAGTTTTTGAGCTACCTTCTCTGCAAGTTCCTCGATGGATGTGGACTGACCAGATGTCAGGTTACTAGAGCTATCAGAATCCTTATAGATTTTTGACAGTTCCAATTCCTCACCCAGATTGTCCTCAATGTCTATGCACATGCGCACGCATTCTTCTATCGTTCTGGGGTCCTTCAGGTACACATATGACCTGAGCTTAGTGCTCAACAATCCATCTAAGAACAGTGCCACTTGTTTGGCTGGTGTGGGTAACTCCGGCATCGGGCATCTCTCCAGGTACTGCCTGAATCTTCTCCCAGCTAGTCTGACCGTCTCTTGAGGTGTTTGTTTGAAGCTATGAATTAGTGAGGAGGTGTTATGCCTGATTCCACTCTTAGAAAACTCAATGATAAATGCCTCTAAGAGCTGGTCTATGTTTCTGAAATGCCTCTCGTTTAGTGGTTGAAACCACGTAAGGGCAGTGTTCCTAAGGGTTAGACCAAAAGCATTATATTGTGTGAATAGGTCCTCTACCTGCTCAGCTTTCAATACTTGCCGAAATTCTGCTACATGGTCATAAGGGTCTCCAGTGCCATCGAAGTAATTCTTCATGGACTTCACCAGTTGAGTTGGTCGCAGGGTCCTAGTGTGTTCTCTCGGCCTTGGCAAAGGAAAATCGTCAGCATTCCTTTGATTCCATGGGATTCTATGTCTCTCAGGTTCCATTCTATTCCTCTCCGTTCTCGTTCTTTCGCTTCCCAGGGAGTTGGCAAAACTTACCTCAGGTTTGTCTCTACTTCTATCTCGTTGAGCTCCATGAGCTTGGGAAGTCCCAGCTCCTTGGTGACCAAAGGAAACATTAGACCTTGGTTGGGGAAAAACAAATTCACCCTTCCATGTGTAGGCATGTCTGCCATGCTCAGGGATCATGAAGATTCTCTCTGATGCATTGTCTAGGTAGGTTACTTGGCCTGGGCTATCAGGGTCTTTAAACTCATAGATTGTGAGGTCACTCACTTCCTGAGTTTGAGCAGATTTATATCTCCAAAAAGCCTCATCGGTTTCTCGGTTTAAAAGCAGATTTATGCTTTTATTATCTTGTGGAATCCACTCTGGAGTCATGATTTTGGTCAAGACAGATTTACCACGAGGAGTTCTTGGCTCTCTCTCTAAGTTCCCTTGCTCTATATCACCCATGTCGGTCTCCGCAATTACATTTCCAGACTCATCAGTTCTATCAGGAAGAGTGGTGACTACATATATAGTCCCCTCTTTATCTAGGTATGCTCCATTCTCAAACTTGACTACTGGGTGGTCTATTCCATGGGGTTGATCGGGGTTCTTAATCTGGGCCACCGATCTTCTCAGGCCATCTTCATAGATGCGAGCACCTAGACGATTCGTCCTGATATATTCCAATTGAGTCTTGTAAGGTCCCTCTGGCTTTTCTAGATAAGCCAACCCTGAACTACCTACCGGTCTCTCCATGTGATAGGACATCTCAGAATCACTTGTTTCTGATCTGGGAGTGTATGAGTAATCACTCAACTGTTGGGCCCAAGACCTGGCAGTGTGATTGATACTAGCTTCAGAAGATCTGAGGCTTTGTCTGTCTCGGCCTAAGTGTCTGCCTGATCTAAGGTTCATATGCCTGATTTATCTGCCCCCTTGGACCTAAGCACACTCTCGTTGCAGGTTACTTTGCACCAATCACTTTGTTCTTTTGAGTTGAATATTATGTTTATGGTCTTGTCTGAAATCGCGTCGTCAGGAGTACTTAAGTGAATTTCCGCACTTGATACGTGATCGATTCTCGTTTACTTTTTGTCCCTTAGGGTTTTCGCACTTAAGACCTATTTACTTCTTGCACTTGGTTGGTTAATACTCTTGGACTTGATTCGTGCCTAACGTTGCCCTTATTAATTACCACACCTAAGACGTACTTAGCCTAGGCTAGGAATTGACAAAGGAGGGTTGAGAGATCTTCCAACCTCAATTAGCTGGTTGACCAGACTGCTACACAAACCCAGGAAGACTTCTCCCAAGCTTGGTACTCACCCTTGCTAGCTTGCTTTGGATTGCCTTGAGCGCACACAAAGTTCCTGCAAAAGCTCACCCGTTAGTATAGCTCTATTGCCACAAGTAATTGAAAGACACACTTCAATAATTTTAGCCCCCTTGGAGTAGTTCACTGTACCCCCTGAATCTGAGAACAACTTAGTTCCACCTAAAGGTCAACTTAAAAATGCATGTTCTAAAACTCCGCGTATGATTCTTACAAAAACCAGTCGAGGTCCACGTAGGATTCTCAACAAGCTTTCCAACGAGACCAAAATCTCATCAATCGGAGTTCGTATGGTCAAGTTATGACCATTCAGGCACTATAGGGTCAAAACAGGCTCTCAGGGTTCAGGAGATCCCTCTCTGGTTTCTAGGTCTTTTGCCCACTTCCAAGGTTCTAAAGTTATACCACGGTGCCTAAAATTAAGCTCAACTACCCTTCAATTCACTCAAAATTAACCCTAACTTTTCATGCGTTAAAGGCCGTGTATCGCGATAGGTCGGGTCGAGGTGTCGCGATAGCTCGTGAGGTGTCGCGATAGCTCGTGAAGTGTCGCGATAGGTCGAAGTGTCGTGATAGCTCGTGAGGTGTCGCGATAGGTCGGGGTGTCGCGATAGCTCGTGAAGTGTCGCGATAGGTCGAAGTGTCGCGATAGGTCGTGAGGTGTCGCGATAGGTCGGGGTGTCGCGATAGCTCGTGAAGTGTCGCGATAGCTCGTGAGGTGTCGCGATAGGTCGCGGTGTCGCGATAGCTCGTGAGGTGTCGCGATAGGTCGGGGTGTCGCGATAGGTCGTGAGGTGTCGCGATAGGTCGTGGTGTCGCGATAGGTCGTGAGGTGTCGCGATAGGTCGTGAGGTGTCGCGATAGGTCGTGAGGTGTCGCGATAGGTCGGGGTGTCGCGATAGGTCGTGAGGTGTCGCGATAGGTCGTGAGGTGTCGCGATAGGTCGTGAGGTGTCGCGATAGGTCGTGAGGTGTCGCGATACCTCGAGGTGTCGCGATAGCTCGGGATATGGTGAATTTTTCTGTTCTATCTAGTGATCCTGGGAGCTCTAGGCCTGCGCAGTGTCGTGGTGCACTCAGAATCGTGATTGGGTGAAATTTCCGGAGTGTCGCGATAGCTCGAGCTCAACGCCTCGGGGACTGTGCAGACAATTTCTGTACCTGCTGAGCTTGCTGGAGATGATGATGGAGCTGCCACCTGCAAGAAACATGCAAAAAACACACAAAGACAAGCACACACACTCGCTCTCTCTCAAACTCGCACACAACAAATGAGGGAGTGATAAGGAAGAGGGAATATGTAGTGGAGAAGGAGGTGGAGGTGGAAATGGAGAAGGAGGTGAAGATGGAGATGGAGATGGAGAAAAATCAGAAATTTACCTACTACTTACCATTCCAACGCGTCCTCTCTACGTCTTACCATCACACGCTCGTCCTCAAAGCTCGATCCCCGGCAACGGCGCCAAAATTTGGTGTAGCTCAGTGATGAGTAGCACCTCCTTTAATGTCAATCCGGGAAGACATGAGGATGGTATGAAGACCTCGAGCAAGTGACGGCACAAGTGCGTGAGTGAGAAGCACACTAACATGCACCAACATACACACACACGCGCACACACGGCAAGAACAAAGAGATTAAGACAATGGAATCACTTCTATTGCAACAAAGTTCTCATACAAGCTCAAAACTACAAGAAGCTCTCCCAAAAAGGAGCTCTCTAGCTCTATTTATAGTTTTTGACTAGCTTTGGCCCTGTCCAGACCTAGTGTCCGGCCTAGTTAAAAATTAGGTTCCAGGGCTTATTTGAGGGCTCAAACGAGATCTAAAAATTATGAAAATTGGCAGGCAACTACTTCTAAGGCTCCCCAAGCTCGAGGACTCCTCGGCTTGTACAAAATGGAGCTACAAAAAGGTGAAATGATATTTACAAAGGTTTTTAGTGATGAGAATCACTTTTAAAATGATGTAAGGGTTTTGAAAAAAATGAAGGGTTGCCTTAGTGCTAGATCTGCATGTGTGTCCGTACTTGCTTCTTCCCGTGTGCTGTCAACAGTAAGTCATTGGTTGTCCTCTGGAGCTGCTGGTAATTATCGCCAAGAGATGTGAACTCATCTCTTACTTGCGTCATACACATGAACATCTGTCGGAATGCATTATCTACAGTGGGTGATAGTATTAATGAGGTGCTAAATGAAGATGCAGTGGGTGTAGATGCAACGGGAATGGGGAATGGGGGTGGGAAGGTGGATGTTGTGGTGATTGTGGAAAATTGTGAGGTGCCTAAATATGTTGGTGCTGTGAGTGAAGTGAGTGGTGAGTGAAGTGAGTGATGGAGCAGTGGGTGGTGAGATGTCCATCTCATTGGACGTGTCCAGTGCGGTGACTGTGAATATGGGTGTGACTGAGGGTGCTGGTGCTGGTGTAAATACGGGATTTACAAAGGTTGAGGAATAATTTACAGGGGAGCTGGCTAGAGCAGCTTGGTGGAAAGGGGAAATAGGGGTTACAGTGGGTCGGGGAGGTGAGACGGGGGAGAAGGTTAATGGCGGTGGGAATGGGAAAAGGGGTCGTGGAGTTGTGGGGAAGGATTGAAAAGCTGGATGGAGGAATGGGTTGAATGGAAGGGTGGATGTGTGAGGGGGCATACGAGGTCTAATGGGTGCAGGAATGGTGGGCTGAGTGGTCGTAAAGACGATTTCTGCTACACCACCGGCGAGTGAAGATGTTGGTCTGGGGGAAGGAGGGTGAAGAGGGGAGGCTGGATGGACGGGCCGTGATGGGGGAGCAGTTGGGGTGGTCAGTACGTCAGTGACTACTGAGGTATGTACAGCTGTAGCGTGGGGTGGGGAATCGACAAGGATGGTTTCTGCTGCCAATGAACTTTCGGGGACGAGGCGCGCCTCCCTGGCTTGTTCTGAAGACTGTGCTCTTATTGGTACGCGAATGTATTCGCCAGGCTTTGAAAGTAGACGTACTCTGCGGGGGTCAAACTGTGGTAGTGGCTTTCTTTGCAGGTATCTGAGCGCTTCGTTGGAGCCGACTGATTTGACTAACTCGCGGAATCCTTTGATGTAGGCGTCTTCGAATCCGCCTGTGACAAGTTCCTGTTCTATTATGGCTTGACTCTCTTCCTCGGTCATTTTTTTGCGTGCCCAAACTTTTTCCATAGTTCTATACAGCTTCTTGATAGCCAGTGTGTAAGCTGCTGCTTCGTAAGTTTCATCTTCATGGGTACTTGTATCACCATGTGTGTCCGTTTGTTGGCCTTGGCCATCTGTCTGCTCGTGCTCTTGGGAGTCGTGAGTGCCCTGACTGGCTTCGTCATCACCTTCGTCGTCATCTGTGGCTGTTCTTTCATCATCAGAGCTGGACACGATCTGTCCTTGTGGCTGATCCCTGGGTGTGGTAGGGTAGCTAGGTCTTTCATATTCCTGAGAAAAGAATTGTCCTTCTGAAAACTGGAACTCATTGGAGAATGCATCAGGCATCTCAAAATCAAAAGTTTGGTCCAGTTGCTCTGCTTGTCCTGGTTCCAAATGGGGTACTGGAAAAGAGAAAGCTTCTGCACCAATAGTGGTGGGAAGTTCAGCTGCTGTGGTGACAGGTTCTGTGGTTGTGGCTGCTTGGGGTTCAACGGCACTGGTAGCGCCCTCCGGCGTAACGGGTCTTGATAGCCGTATACGAATTGGTGGTACTGTGGGAGCGGCTGTTGTTGGTGACTGCTCTGGAGATGGTTGTGGCGAGGGTGATGCTGGGACTTGTAGGCACGGTATGGTTCCTCTCATGCATTTGCCGGCTCTGCCTTTGCTAGACTTTCTAGCCTGCTTAGTGGTCCCTTTGAATGCTTTTAGTTCCTCACTTGTCATGGCACGTTCAATCGGTAAGTCATACGCCAAGCACATATATATGATCCTGGTGATGGCGCAGCATCCATTGATGACTTTCTTTCGTTCCCATCTATGTTGTGCTAAGTACAACTGATCAATTATCCAGCTTGCAAGGTCTACTGTTTGAGGGCCAGTGCATGCTAAGTATAAACCAAACCAGATTCTCTTGTGTGGCATGGTAAAATGATCCTGAGCTGGGAAAGCAAAGTGTTGCATGCATATCCGTAATGGCTTAGAGAGCTCAGGTGTTATAGCAAAAATTTCCTCCCACTTAGTTACGTCACCCCGTTTCATCTGCTCTGGGACTAGCCGTTCTCTCTCCGTCGGAGTGTGTGTTCCATGTATTTTGATGGCAGCTCTGATTAAATCCTTCGAAAGATAAAATCTTTTGTAAGGTGGATCATCCACTAAAGAAGGCAAAATAAAGGTTCCTGGGATGTCCTTATTCTCTGAGGCCAGCAAAGTGGTGATTAAATAATAACACCTATAAAAGTCAGGCTTGGGTAGAGGATCACTGAAATACTCCGTGAAGCCGACTCTGGCCCAAACATGAGTTAAGTCCTGGGTGTTTTATAGGCCTTCGAATTCTCTGGAGAAGAATTGATACTTGCCCCATGTGCGGTCATCAAATGTCATATTTGCTTCAAAAATGAAGTCAGCATCAGCCAATGGTCCTGCTAGGCCTTGGAACCAGTGCGAGTTACGGTGTATCTTCTCTGTGTAGCCCATAGGTGGGTTATCGATTGGCATGGGTCCCGGAAATCCTTGGAACTCTGGCGGTGGAGCAGTCGGGTGGGATTCTGCTCGTAAAACATTGACTGGCACTGCAGCTACGCTGGGGCCTGCTTCCGTTTGCATGATGACTGATGAACTAATGGAAAAGATCTGCTACAAACGATTAACACATTAGTATGGAAATTAATTATGATCCCAATGAGGTGAGACCGCAATCCCTTTCCATAACCGATGCGTAACCCGTGTAGCCAAGTGTCGTGAAGTGCTTGATGCAATGATCTTTGTGCAGAGCTAATGTAGGTCTCTAGACACCTACATGGTCAGATTATGCATACATTTCTTGATGAGCTTTTATGATGCATGATGTGGGGTTTTGGTGTGTGAATTTATACTAGGTTTGGTTGAGGGTGAATTATTACAAGGGTGGAGTTTAAATGGGATGGGAAAATTGTTAGATAATGGGGTACAAGAAGACGTCTGGGTACGTTTCGGTATCCATTTCTTAAGAGTCCTTGGGTGGGTGATGTGGTTCTGCTGAGATACAGAAAGTGGTATCGGGTTTGGTGGTATTGAAGGATGAAAAGATTTCTGAGGGGTATATATTACATGGCTAGAGGGTTGGGCTATAATACATTGTTTGGGTACCCAAATCTGCATGGGTGTGGGTCTATGGATAAGGTATTTCTTGGCGATCCAAATCTGTCGAGTATTGGTACTTGTAGAAGAAGATCGAGGGGACTTTGAATGCTGACTTTGCTTTTTTTGACACTTTGTCCTGTTCTTGTCTACAGTGTTTCCGATAGGCTGTGGTTGCTGTCCTTTTGGCACCCATATTTGTCTCGTGCCACTTGTTCTGTGAGTTTGACACTGCTGTTGTCTTTGCCTTATCTGGTGGTGTCGTCGGTCTTGGTTCCTCTGTTGTGGTTGACTCCTTCGTGGTTGGGTTTGAGAGGTCCATTGGACGCTCTGCTTTGGAAAAGAAGGGAGATCCAACACTGGCGTGACCTGCCCATTAGGAGGTGATTCGTTCTTTATCTTTAATCTAGGCCAGCCCGCAGCAAGTTTGGAAGGATGAGCACCGCAGGGTGTTGTGCTCAGTTGGCCGCTGATGCAACCCACCTGACCGCTGATTGTGTCCATCTGCCCTAGCGGTTGGGTCGCTGCCCTCTCTAGTTTGCAGGAAGCCCCAAGGAAGATCTCCTGTCGTCCTTCTAATTGACAATTTTCTATAGCCAAGCCCGAGTGGGTTGGTGTAGACGTAACGTGATTGATCTGACCCAAGATCTTCCGGTCTTCCATCGCATGTATTTCATAGGGTCTAGGGTTACAAACCTCAGTCGGAATGCTATTAGGGAAGTCAAGCGGTATCACTCGCTTCTGTTCTAAGGTTCTAATCTGTAAGGAGCCTTGTCTAAGATTTAGGTCCACTGAGTGATCGTATAGCCAATCTTGGCCAAGGATTAGGGGTTCTATCAAGTCGTCATCATGGCACACTAGTAGCTTCGCTGTCATGGTCACATCCTTAATGAGGATAGGAAGGTCCACCTCACCCATGCAAGGGGTTTCCATGCCTCCTAGCCCTACGAGGTATGCCTCAATTGGCCGCATTTCTATTCCTGAATCCTTGTAGTGGGACCATCTAATCGCACTAGTCGCAGCGCCTGAGTCAATTAAAGCCCTGAGCTCTTGGCAAGGGCTGCCGTGCTCTAGCCTAACTGTAACGAATGGTCTCCTGTCCACTATACTAGGATGAGTGGTTGACTTTACTTGACACATGGCCATGGGATATCTGGGTGTAGTTTCCAGATGGTTATAATGTTCTCTCCCTAGTCCTTGTCTTCTTAGCTTCATGCGCTTAATGCGTTCTATTGCTTCTGCCTGAGCTTCCGCTCGTATTCTATTTTCTTCCTCCTTACGCTTCTTTGCCAACGTGAGTCGTCTAAGCATATCCTCAGTAAGAGGTTCCTGATACAACTTGACTCTACAACCACTAATATAATTAGGCATTACGTCTCCTTCTAAGGTGGCTAACTGTACTGCTCCACTTGTCGAGAGTCTGTTGATGATCATAGGTCCATAACCTCGCTTTTCTAACTTCCGTGCGTGTTGTTTCAGCGTATATACTAGAACTAAATCTCCTTCTTTTAGGCCTTTATCTTTCACATGTGCATCAAAATATGCTTTCTATCGCTTCTTCGCTGCGTATATTCCTGCTGCTGCCTTTAGCCTCGTTTCTCCTAATCGTTCCAAGTCCATTATTCTTGTTGATAATTCATGGCCGGTCCACTGATGCTCTTGTGCAACCTTAAGGGTCGGTATCAAGAAGTCCAAAGGAAGCACAACATTCTGACCAAAAACCATCTGAAAGGGAGTGGCATTGAGTACGGTCTTGTAGGCCACTCGATATGCCCAAACAGTGTGGTGTAGCTGTTTGTCCCAATCTGAACGTTTGTTGTTCACGAGTTTCGTCAGTACGTTACAAAGGATCTTATTAGTGCTTTCAGCCTGACCATTGGCCTGAGGATGATATGGTGCGGATTTCTTGTGAATCACCATAAAATCCTGTAACAAATATTCAATGACTTGGTTTAGAAAGTGAGTGCCTCAATCGCTCACTAACTCTATAGGCAATCCATATCTTGTAAAGACATTTTCAAATAAGAATTTTGCAGTTGTGTGTGCATCATTCTTTTTTGTGGCTTTTGCCTCTACCCATTTCGTAAGATAATCTGTGGCAACAATAATGTATTCCGCATGTGTACCTTTTGCAGGGGGGTTAATGGGTCCTACAAAGTCTATACCCCACTTAGAAAATGCACGTCCGCCCATCATGGGTTTCAATGGCATTTCATCTCTGCGAGTAGGAAACTGAGTTCTTTGGCACACATGACATCTCTTAACATAGGTATGAGCATCCATGTGAAGAGTGGGCCACCATAATCCTGCAAAGAGGATGGCTTTGATTATCCTATCGGGTCCAAAATGACCTCCTGCAACACCTTGGTGTGCAGTCTCTAGTATGCTCAGATAATCGCTTTCATGAACACATTGTCTTAGATATCCATCTCGTCCTCTTTTGTATAGATTATCGCCAATAAGTGAATAGTCTTGAGCTTCCTGCTCCAGACTGCATTGTCGGGCTAAGGTCATTCCTTGAGGGAATGTGTTCGTCCTCAAGTATGTCACTAAAGGTGCACTCCAGTCTGGTGTGAGAGACACGTGGTCTTTCACAACAAACATGGCATTCTTTACACAACTTGTAGACATCTGCTTCCATTGAAGGCCAATATACTCCTAGTCTATGCAGAGTCTGTAATGTTCGATGTTTCGAATGATGTTGCTTTAATGCACCTACGTGTGCTAATTGCAACCAATTCGCATGTTTCGATTCATCTACACAACAAGCAAGAATCTTTTGATTATCTTGTTTATATATGCTTCCTGCTATGATTTGGTATCTCTGAGACTTGGTAATCTCTCCTTCTTTAATCTTTATCCTAGGGTTCTTGGGTCCGTATGTCAGGATAGGGACTATAGACTTAGCCCATTCTGGTGCTATCTCAAGATTAAACAAATATGCATCTGGTAGATCATCCATTACTCCTTGAGGAGCTTCTCCTGATGTTAATCTTGAAAGGTGGTCAGCTCTAAGATGTGTCTTTCCTTTCCTGACTACTACTTCAAAATCGTACTCCATGAGTAATAGAAACCAATGTATTAGTCGTCCCGTGTTACATGGTTTGTTGACTAGGTACAATAGGGCTTGATGATCTGTAAAGAACTTGAATTTGTTGGCCAACAAGTAGTGCCTAAACTTCTTTACTGCGTAGATCATCCCTAATCCTTCTCGTTCCGTCGTGGTGTAATTTCTTTCTGCTGCGTTCAATTGTCTGCTCGCGTAAGCTATGGGGAGATCTATGTTACCTTCACTCGTGGGTTGTGCTAACACACATCCTATGGCGTAATTGGATGCATCCACATGTACATGGAATGGCTTACTCCAATCTGGGGTAGTCAATATAGGTGCTGAGCACAAGCGTCGTTTAAGTTCGTTGAATGAATTCTCACATTCTTCTGTCCATTCAAAATTGGTTAAAAGAGAGTACAATGGCTTGGCTATGATTTCATACATGTGTATGAATCTCCTATAATAACTGCAATGGCCCATAAATGCCTGTACCTCTTTCACATTAGTTGGTCTAGGTAATTCTGCAATTACCTTCACCTTTTCTTCATCCGTAGAGATTCCATTTTTTGACACAATGTGTCCTAGAATTTTGCCTTGTCTGACCATGAAAATGCATTTTTCTGGGTTCAAACAAACCTGATATTCTCGACATTTGTCAAATATTTGTCTTAGCTCTGGGATATGCGTCTGTCTTACATTAGAATGAGCACATATGTCATCGACATAAACTTCCAAACTCTTGCGTAAGAATTCCTTAAAAACATGACACATGAGTCGCTGGAAAGTGACGGGTGCATTTGTTAAGCCAAATGGCATTACACGAAATGCAAATATGCCCCATTCAGTGGCAAAAGCCGTCTTGTGTTGATCTTCTGGAGCAATGGCTACTTGATTATAGCCTGAAAATCCATCAAGAAAGCTGTAAACTTCCTTGCCCGCAACTCTTTCCAATAGATGTTCTGTGATAGGAAGAGGATAACTATCTCTAATCGTTGCGGCATTAACCTTTTTAAGGTTAATACACACACGCAATTTTCCATTCTTCTTGGGCACAACCACAATGGGGGATACCCATTCGGTATGCTCAATTTCGTAAATGAATCCTGCTTCTATCAAGCGATCTATCTCCTCTTTAATCTTCGCAGCGTAATTATCATTGTACGTGTATGGTTTCTGTTTCGTAGGTTTTGCATCTGGAGTCATAGGGATTCTATGAGAACATATATCTGGGTCTACTCCTTTCAAATCTTTGTAACTCCAAGCAAACACATCTCTATATTCGCGCAATAGGGCAACTAATTCTTCTTCTTCTTCAGCTGTCAAATCATGCCCTATGTATGTACATTTTTCTTCTTCTCCTTCTATAGAAACTATTATTTTTTTGGTTTTCTCTCTGTTATCATATACTTGTCCATCATTCGCCTTTCTATTAGGCATTCGTACCATGATTCTTCTATCTTCGATTTCATATTTCTTGAAGTTCTCGGGTACTTCAAATAGAGATTCTTCTTTTTCTGACATGGTTTCTTTCTTCTTTCTTTTCTTGCCTTCACTTTTGCTAGTCACTTGAGTGGCTATTCTCACGTCATTCATAACTTCCTCATGTCTCTGAGGGTGAGTCTCTACTTCGTAGAAATATTCTTCCTCTGATGCAAAGGGTGGGTCCATGATAATTGATTCTAAATCGAAATCGCTTGCATCCTCAAATGCATCAGTGTTAGGTTCACACTCTTCTAAAATTGCATCGCACATGATTGGCTCTATCGTGAAAACTGAAATGTCATAGCCATCCTCGTCACAGTGGGGTGTCCATTGTTCTTCATTGATGGCTACATCCATGGTTGCTAGGATCTCTGCCCAACCATGGGGTTCAAACTCTTCGTCAGGGAATACTACAGGTGCGTAAGCTGGATCTTGAAGGGTTCGTGGATGTTGTTCTGCACCTAAGGTCCTTGCTTCTAATCTTTCTTCCTCTTGTTGTGCAACTTTACACATCCATAAATGAGTGTCCTCGTGCAACCAAGAAGGATCCGACTCCAAAGAGTGCACGGATTCCGTCTCTACTTGTGTCTTATGGATGGTATTCCATTGTATTGGGGGTACGTCTCTATGTGAATAGTCTTTAAGATTGACTTTGGTAGTCACTCCTAAATGTTGCAAGTACAACGAATTAGTTCCCCAATCTTGTACAATTTTCAACTGACGCATGAATGGTCGTCCCAATATCATCTCATAAGCATGATTTTTACTAAAATCACAAATGGCAAAGGTATGCTCAAATTCTACACCACAAGTGGTGAGAGATATTCCTTCTAGTAAGCCTAATGGTTTTTCTATGTGTCCGTCAGCCATTTGTAGCTTCATCCTGGTAGGTTTGAGTGCTGGCTTACCCCAACATTTCCATAAAGCGATGGTAGCTATGGCTACTCCGGCTCCTGAATCTAAGATGGCTTTCGTGGTGTAGCCCTGATGGGTTATTGGAAGATAAGTGTTACCTTCCTCTCCTTCGCTTACATCTCCAATCTTTTCCACGGGTATTTCCGGTACCTTATTTTGTGATCCTATTTGTGAGGGAGTAGTAGCAAGCTCGGGGAATCGATTTGCTACATGCTTCCACAATTCTGGTTTTACCTTTAACAACTCCTCTAGAGTGAGATTACATTGTACCTTAGTGTTCTTGATCACTTCTGTGTTTCTAGGGATTACTGATTCTTCATTCCTCACTATTATCGTGGGTGCTCTCATGCTAATAGACTTTGCTTCCCAAGGTCCTGTGAACTGAGGTAATTCTTGTAAGGAATTAGATTCAAAGCCTGTGTGCTCACTCAGTTGTTCTTCCTCTACATCATCGTAAATAGAGGGAATGTCTTGGGGAAATTGTTCCTGCAAATCATTTATTTCTTGAATAGGAGGATGAGTTCCTTGTTCTTTTCTCCATTTCTCTTCTTGGATTTCTCTCAAAAATTCATGTGAGTACCTATGTATGGAAGACAGGTTGTCTTGATTTTTTGTATTGGGTACTTGAGACAGGGATGGTGCATTCCTTTCCTGTGTCTCTGGGACAATAGGGTTCCTATGCTGATCCTTTTTCTCTTTGCTATCTATCAAGTATTCTAGCCTCTCCATTAGTCCCTGAAAGTGTAACTCCGGTTTTGTCATGTTATTCCAATTAAGATATCTAGAGGCTTCGAACAAAGCTTGTGCTAATTCTACCATTTTCATGCAAAGTTTAGTTCTCTCCATTTCTAGATCAGCTCGAGGGTAGTTCTTACTCATTTCAGCTACTTGAGGTCCCTCTTTTAATCTAGCCTGATATGCACGAAACATCATGTCTAGATTTTCCGGTATGGGTTCCGCTAAAACTGATCCTGATTTCTGAGCTGGATTCTCTCGATTCAATTCCTGCGAAGTCAATTCTTGGATTTTGGCTCTAGATTCCTTTAAACTTCCTTCCAACTCAGTTATCTTTTTACTCCACTTTCTCTTAATTCTTTCTCTAGAATCTTTCCAAGATTTTTTCTTTTTACTACTAGATTCTGCACTTTCACTAGTTCCGGCTACTTTCTCCTGATTAAGCTGTTGGTTCTGTAAGAGCGCCTGGGCTCTTGTTATAGCTTGGATAGGCACGTATGTAGGGTTGGATACATCTGCGTTATTTACAATACCTATCACGTTGATTGGTGTCACATTCTAAGCATTAACAGGGTTCTTAGGACAATCTTTGATTATGTGCTCTTTGCCACAATCGGCACAAAAGCCTTGGATGTTATAGTACTGTGGTTGTCCTGATATCAGGGGATGTGGACAATCCTTTATGAAATGGTCTCCTTGGCACCTAAAGCATGGTCCTCTAGGGCCCTGTGGTCTCTGTTGTCTCAATTGGGGCCGTGGATTTGGGTTTGTGTACATCACATGAGCGTAGTCGGGCTCCCAACTAGGTTCCACTGATGGACTATCATAATGATAGGTCTCTACATGTTCTGGTGACTCCGTGTAATATGCGGGTGGACTATCTACATGCGTAGAGTCAAAACTGTTTGAGTTTGGGTCACTCTCTGTGATCAAAGGTGAAGAAGGCACTAAGGCCCTACTTAAGTTCTCTTCTGCAGCAGCATATTTGACTGAGATGACATTCGCTGGTGGTGGTGGTTGCTGAGCTAAGACAGGTTGAGGTCTCTGTTGAGCCTGGTATGGGTAGTTCTGAGGAGGCCTATAGTAATAAGGCTGAGCATTGTAATGGCCTTGATACCTACCTGGCTGTGCGTACGCTTGCGGGTAGTTCTGTCTCACGGTCTGTTTGTTGTATGGGCAGTCCTGAGCCGTATGATTCGTGTATCTTCTCTCAATTGTACAATATTGGCCACTAGGGTTGGCTTGAGGTTGTGGTGCATTGGGACACACATTTGCCATATGATCACCACCACAAGTGTAACAACGCTTGTTTGTTAGCACCCTAGGTTTACTAGAAACTCCTAGTTTCTGGGCCACTTTCTCTGCTAGGTCCTCTATCGAGTTAGACAATTTTGTGGATGCTAGAGATGAACAGTCTGAGTCCTTATAGACCTTTGAAAGTTCCAACTCGTCTCCTAAGTTGTCTTCAATGTCTATACAAATTCTTACACATTGCTCTAGCGTTCTGGGTTCCTTTAGGTACACATAGGAGCGCAGTTTAGAGCTCAACAAGCCGTCTAGGAACAATGACACTTGCTTGGCTTGTGAGGGTAGCTCTTGCATTGGACATCGTTCAACATATTGTCTAAACCTACGTCCTGCGAGTCTAACTGTTTCTTGAGGGGTCTGTTTAAAGCTATGAATCAACGAAGACGTGTCATGTCTTATCCCACTTTTAGAGAATTCAATGATGAATGACTCTAAAAAGTGATGGATGTCCCTAAATTGCCTTTGTTGCAATGGTTGGAACCAAGTTAAAGCGGTATTCTTTAACGTTAGTCCAAATGCGTTGTATTGCGTGAACATGTCTTCGACTTGTTCGGCTCTTAGTACTTGCTTGAATTCTGCGACATGGTCATAGGGATCTCCTGTCCCATCAAAATAATTTTTCATGGATTTCACTAATTGTGTGGGTCTCAGTATTCTTGCGTGTTCACGTGGTCTAGGTAGAGGAAAATCATCTCTACCACCTGGTATTCCATGATCTCTTTGTCTATCTGCTCTATTAGTGTCTGTGGTTGTTCTATCTCTCCCTACGGGATGAGTGAAGCTTACTTCGGGTCTTTCTTTATTCTTTTCTCTTTGATTTCCCAGGGCTGATGATGTTCCTACCCCTTGTTGACTTGTATTCATGTTCATTCTAGATGGAGGGAACACCAATTCACCTCTCCATGTGTATGTGTTTTTAGCGTGATCAGGCACCACAAAGACTCTTTCTGAAGTCTCATCCAGGTATACAACCTTTCCAGGTGTATCCGGGTCCTTGAACTCGTATATCGTGATGATGCCTACCTCACTAAGTAGTTCTGTCTTGTATCTCCAAAAGGCTTCATTAGTTTCTTTATTTACAAACAACTCTATGCTTCTGTTGTCCTGAGGGATCCATTCCGGGATTAGTACTCGTGTCAGTACAGATTTCCCTCTAGGTGTTCTAGGCTCTTCTAATGGTTCTTTTCCTTGAGATTTAGTTTCCGTCTCTAATTGAATTACGCCAAACTCGTTCGTATTGTTTGGCTGCGTACTTAAGATGTACATTGTTCCTTCCTTGTCTGTGTACGCGTCTCTCTCGAATTTCACCACTAGACGATCCAATCCAATGGGTTGATCGGGGTTGTGCATTTGCACCACTTGCCTTCGCAAACCATCCTCATAGATGCGAGCACCTAATCGGTTGGTTCGGAGAAACTCTAGTTGAGTCCTATAGGGTCCTTCTGGTTTTTCTAAATAGGCTACACTCGACCCTACTTCTGGTCTATCTGTGCTAAATGCCATTTCTGATCCGCTGGTGTCTGAGTTCTCATAGGGGTAATTACTATTCAATTGCTGAGCCCACGATCGATCAGTAGTTCTTACACTTGCCTCTGATGATCTAAGGCTTCGTCGGTCTGACTTACCTATATGTTTGCCCGATCTAAGGTTCATTAATTTTCTTCCTTGCACACTCAGTACACGCTCAGATCGTCAATGATTCTTTGTTATTACTGTCTTGACTCTTTTTAGATTTCTTTAGATTCTTGTCTTAATGTATGCGTCAGGAGTTCGACTTTCCGTGGTACTTTGAGTTCTCGTTCCGTCAGACTTATGTTCTTTCCTGTAGGTTTTCGTGTCACACACCTTTACTTTGGTCTTGAACTTGATAAACTTAATTCTCTTGAACTTGAGGCGTTCCTATCGTCTTAAATCCACAATGCTACCACTTATCTTAAGCTAAAAACTGACTGAGGGGGTTGAGTAATCTTCCAACCTCGAGTCCGCTTTTCTGGTTGCTCTGATGCCCAAGAAGCCGCGCTTCCCAAGCTTTATGCCCTTCACTGCCTTGCCTTGGTTGCCTTTGATTGTCCTTGCTAGACCTGGAAAATTCCAAGATTAGACCAATTCACAGTTGGATGATCAAGCACTTGAGTATATGCACCTTTTGAGTCCCTTCCCTTTTGCCCAACTTTTCAATGCTTGCCCCCTGGCTTTCTAGTCCCAAACTAGGTCAACCTCAAAATAGCTTATCTAAAAATAGATGTATTCTTTAAGAAAAAACAGTTGAGGTCACGTAGTACTCGTCAAGAGCTTTCTAATGAGCTATTAAGCTCAAAAAACGGACTTCGGATGAAAAAGTTATGACCGTTCAGGCCCTGGGGGGTAAAAACTGACAAACAGGTTTTTCTCCAAATATGAGCTAAGGGGTCTCCTATGAGTCTAATCACCCAAAAATTCCCCAAAAATAGCCCCAAAATTGGCCAAAAAATGAAACCCTAAAATTTGCGTTTGGGGTGGACAATCGCAATGGTCTGAGATGATCGCGATGGTCTGGGACCGTCGCGATGGTCCAGGCGAACCGTCGCGATGGCGTGAACTCGGACCGTCACGATGGCGTGAAAGTGAACCGTCGCGATGGTCCAAAAGTGAACCGTCACGATGGCGTGACTGTGAACCGTCGTGATGGCTCGATCAAGCGGACAATCGCGATGGCGTCAGTCAACGGTCAACGGTGAACCGTCGCGATGGTCCAAAAGTGAACCGTCGCGATGGTCACAAATGTGATGGCTTGAGCCAATCGCGATGGTCTAAAATTTCGGGCTGTCGCGATGGTGTAAGGGTGTCGTCGCGATGGCGTGAAGTACGAGCCGTCGCGATGGTCTAGCTTGCCACGTGGCACCGTAGTCGCGATGGCGTGAGCCAATCGCGATGGTGTGGGGTCAGCGAACCGTCGCGATGGTCCGCGAACCGTCGCGATAGTCCAAAGTGAACCGTCGCGATTGCGTGAGACCGTCGCGATGGTTCGGCCGAGCCGTCGCGATGACGTGAGCCAATCGCGATGGTGTGACACAATCGCGATGGTCTGAGACCATCGCGATGGTCCACCAAACTGAGAATTTTTTAGATGCACCTGTGGATTCGTGCAAGCGCAAGGGTCGCCTACCTCGTGGTGTGGTCGCCTACCAAAAATTCTGAAGTTTGCAGACCATCGCGATGGTCTGACACACTCGGAAATTTCTGATAGAAAGTGAAGTTTTTACCTTTTCCAAGCTTTCCTGATGCACTGGAGCTCTGTACCTGCAAGAAAACTCAAGAAAACAAAAGCACATGCAAGCACAAAAGCTCTCTCTCACTCTCTCGCATGCACAAATGAGGGGAAATGAGGAGAATGGGTGGATATGGTGAATTTTCTGATTTTTTTGGAGATGAAGATGATGATGCGGTGATGAAGATGGAGTGTGGGGGAGGTGAAAAACACTAAAAACTAAGTAAAAACAATAACAAAAACTGAAATTTTTACCTTCCAACGCCACTTCTTGCTATATTCTTACCATCACACATTCATCCTAGACTCGATCCTCGGCAACGGCGCCAAATTTGGTGTTGCTCTAGCACAATGGTGAGAACCACGTTAAGAAGCTCCACCTCCTTAATGTCAATCCGCGGAAGAGATAGGAGTGATATGAAGATCGTGAATGTGAGATGAAGTGAGAGTGAAGGTGAGAAGCATAGAAATGCACACACACATACACACACACTACGAAGAGACAAGCAAGACACAATGGAAGGTGAGGAATCAACTCTATTACTCAAGAACACTATTACAAGCTCAAAAGATCTCTAAGCTCACACTAACCAACACTAACCAACCTCAAAAATGAGCTCTCTAGCTCTTTTTATAGTTTCTAGACTAGTTTTGACCGGTTTCACATCTAGTGACCGGCATAGTTAAAAATTAGGTCCTCGAGGCTATTTGGAAGGGTAAACGGTGTCTAAAAATAACGAAAATTGATACGCTTGTTCTACCTAAGCTCCTCAAGCTCAAGGACTCCTCGGCTTGCACAAAATGGAGCTATGGATTACAAAATGGGGTTTCTATGTTACATATGTTACAATAGTGATGAAAATCACTGTTGGAGGTTTTTGAAAAGTGATAAAAAACATATTCGTTTGAGAAATTGATCCGACTGGCTCCCTGCTCCGTTGTTACATGCTTCCGCGTCGTCTGTGCCTCTAGCTGCTTCCAACAATAGGCCTCTCCTGATTGCGCCTCACGTTCAGGCATTCTTATCATGACTCTTCTAACGTCTATCTCATACTTTTTGAAGTTTTCAGGGACCTCAAACAAAGATTCTTCTTCCTTTGGTGTGACTTCTCTCTTCTTGGTTTTCTTGCCTTTGCTCTTGGCACTCATTTGTGTGGTTAACCTCACATCATTCGTAATTTCTCCATGTCTCTGACGGTAAGCTTCTACTTCATAGAAGTATTCTTCATCTAATGCAAAAGGTGGTTCCATAATGATTGACTCTAGATCTAAGTCACTTGCATCCACAAATGCATCCGTGCGATGTTCACATTCTTCTAAAACCGAATCATACATAATTGGCTCTATTGTGAAGACTGAGATGTAATAGCCATCCTCATCACAGTGGGGTGTCCATTGTTCTTCATTGATGGCTACATCCATTGTTGCTAGAATTTTTGCCCATCCGTGAGGTTCAAATTCTTCATCAGGAAATACTACAGGTGCATAGGCTGGGTCATGAATTGATCTATGGGTTTCCTTCACACCTATCTCTCTGGCTTTTTCTCTCTTCTCTTCTTCTACCGCTACTTTACACATACACAAGTGAGTGTCTTCATGCATCCATGAGGATCTTGATCCTATGGAATGCACTGAATCAGTATCATCTTTGGCTCTATGGATGGGATTCCATTGAATATGCGATATGTCTCTATGAGAATAATCCTTGAGGCTGACTTTGGTTGTAACACCTAAGTGTTGCAAGTACAAAGAATTGGTTCTCCAATATTGTACTACTTGCAACTGTTGCATAAATGGTCTTCTCAAAATCATCTCATAGGCATGATTTTTTATAGAGTCGCATATAGCAAAAGTATGCTCAAACTCCACACCACACGTAGTGAGAGTTATCCCTTCTAGCAATCCTAAGGGTCTTTTTATGTGACCGTCGGCCATCTACAATGTCATTCTCGTTGGCTTGAGTGTTGGCCTGCACCAATGCTTCCATAGGGAAGTGTTAGCAATTGCAACGCCTGCGCCTGAATCCAAGATTGCCTTGGTTGTGTATCCTTGATGGATAATGGGAGGATAGGTGTTTCCTTCTTCTCCTTTGCTCATGTCTCCTATCTTGTCTAAAGGTATTTTTGGCATTGTTCCATGAGATCCTACCTGGGAACGAGGTTTTGCTACTTCTGGCACTTGATTGGCTACATGTTTTCATAGCTTTAGCCTAACTTTGAGTAGCTCTTCTAAAGTGAGGTTGCACTGCACTTTAGTGTTTTTTACGACCTTTGTATTCCTAGGTATGACTGAGTCTTCATTTCTTACCATGAACATGGGTGCTCTCATACAAGTAGACTTAGCTTCCCATGGGCCTGTGAAATGGGGTAGTTCCTATAAGGAATTAGACTCAAAGTCTAATCTCTCCTGAGATTGGGTCTCTCGTTCCTCATAAATGGAAGGAATGTCTTGTGGGAATTGATCATGCAAGTCGTCCACAAGTTCAATAGGAGGGGTAACTTCACTCTCTTTAGCCCATTTCTCTTCTTGAATCTCTTATAGGAATTTTACTGAGTACCGATTCATAAAAGAAGATGTGTCTGGGTCTGTGGAGTTAGGCACATAAGCTTCCTGGGCACGAAGGCTTATCCTTTCACTTTTCGTGTCCTTATTTTGAGAGGCGGTTTCCATTTCCAACTCTGCAATTAGCCTCTCCAATCTTTCTAGTAGTCCATCAAAGTGCAACTGCATCTTAGCTGAACTAGAGAAGTTAAAGAGCCAACTGGCTTCAAACATGGTTTGAGTCAATTCCACCATCTTAGCACAGATTTTAGTTTGTTCAAGCTCTAGTTCGGCTCTAGGGTAACACTTTTCATGATCCATCACATTTGGCCCTTCTTGGATTCTGGTTTGATATTCTTTAAGCATCATGTTTATGTCCTCGAGAGTGGGATCTGCTAAGACTGATCCTACTCTAGGGGGTGGTGGGATTGAGTGCAGTAGGTTGGAAGGTGGTAGATTGGAGGGAGATGGGAATGGCGGTGGTGGAGTAGTGTGAGAGTGAGTTTGAGATGTGAGTTCAATTATCTTGGCTTTCGTTTCTCTTAGAATTTCCTCGACTTCACCCATCTTCTTTGCCCATTGCCTTTTCATTCTCTCATGACTATTCCTTCAAGCTCTAATCCTTTTCTTAGTTATGCTCTCAGTTTCATTAACCTCAGAATTCTTTTCCTAGCCTAACCCTTCGTTTTGTTGCAAAGCTTGGGCTCTAGTGACCACTTGCACTGGTGTAGTGGATGTTACACTTCCTATAGAGTCGACAACTAACCCAATAACATTGATGGAAGTAATTTTTGGCATATTATTGGGGTTCTTTGGGAAATCTTGCAAGAGATGCTCTTTCCCATAATTGGGACAAAAGCCTTGAATCATCACAGATTGGGTTTGTGTTGGTGCAGGCATAGGGCAATCACAAATGAGGTGATCTCCGTGACATCAGTAGCATGGTCCTCTAGGAAATGGGGGTCTCACCTACCTAGGCTGAGGTCTAGAGCTTGGGTTTGCATACATGACATTTGCATACTCTGGATCCCCACTAGGTTCACTCGGATCTTCATAGTAATATGATTCGTTATGCTCAGGTGATTGCTTGTAGTAAGCTTGTGGATCATCAATGTGAGTAAAGTCAAAACTATGATCAGTAGGGTCACTTTCTGAAAGCAATGGTGTTATTGGCACTACGGCTCTATTCAGATTCTCTTCTGCAACTGCGTACTTTACTGGAATCACATTGGCTGGGGTTGGAGGTTGTTGATCTAACACAGGCTGAGGTCTTTGCTAGGTTTGGTACGGTTACTGGTAGGGTTGTTTGGGTCTGCCATATTGCTGTGGTGGGTACTGATTCTGGTATCTTCCCTATTGTGGATATGGCTGAGAGTAGGTTTGCCTAACGGCTTGCTTATTGTATGGGAAATCTTGTGTGATGTGATTAGTGTATCTCCGTTCTATGGTGCAGTACTCACTACGAGGATTCACTTGGGGTTGTGAAATAATGGGACATACGTTTGCCATATGTTCACCTCCACAAGTATAACATCTTTTTACTGGGGCAAACTTTGGTATTTGTATGTGTGATACACCTAATGTCTAAGCTACTTTCTCAGCAAGGTCCTCAATAGATGTGGATTGCGTGGACGTGAGGCTAGTAGAACTATCTAAATCTTTTAGATTTTTGAAAGTTCTAATTCCTCCCCTAGGTTATCTTCAATGTCAATGCACATGCGTACAAAAAGAGAAGAAGAAAGAGAAGGAGAAAGGGAAGAAGGAAAGAGAGAAAGAAAGAAAGAGAAAGAGATGAAGGAAATAGAGAGAAAGAAAGAGAAGAAGAAAGAGAGGAAGGAAAGAGAGAAGCAAAAGGGGAAGAATAAAAGAGAGACAAAGAAAGAAAGAAAGGGGATAATGAAAAGAGTAGAAAAAGAGAGATAAGAATAGAGAAAGAAATAGAGAGGAAGTAGAAAGAGAGAGAAGAGAAAGAGAGCAAGAGATAGATAGAAAGGATGAATGATAAATTAGAAAGGAAGAGGAAGAGAGAAATAGATGAAAGCATGTAACGAGAAAGAGCAAAGATGAAAGAAGAGAAAGAGAGAAGAAAAAGGAAATCTAAAGTGAGATAGAGAGAATAAAAAATATTAGAAAGAGAGAGAAGAGTAAATAAAGAGAGAGAAAAAAAATAGGGAGTAAGAGAAGAAGCAAGATTAGCATACATACCTTCACAAAAATGGCCATAACTCTCTCATCTAATATCTAAATTGGATGATTCCACTTCGTATAGGAAGTAGACTTCAAGGCCTTTCAAATAAGTGGCTGGAAGCTATCATTGGATAGTTAAAAACCACCTATAGATAGAAATTAGTTCTCTGCATATCTCTTCAAAGAGGCATGCTGCCAACTTACCTAGCTCCATTGTTTTGGCCATAACTTCCTCACACAATATCCAAATCAAGAAATTAAACTTGTTATAGATTCTAAACTTTAAGACTTTTCTTTTGATTGGTCATAATCCATATTTTGACCATTGGAAGCCATCTCTACACAAAAGTTTAGATGGCTGTTGACTGGCAAGAACCTTTTTTTTGAGTGAATTTGATTTCCAATTATGATTATTAGGAGTTTCTAATAGCATTTTGAACCATTTTGGATAGGAAAGAATTGTTTTTCATACATTTTCATCATATTGTTGCTTTCTAATAAATTCATTTGAATACCTCTCGCATCAAAGTTTATAATTTTGCATTATATTTTCTTCCAGTTTTATGAAATCAACATTGGAAGGTGCATGAAAGATAGTTTTTATATGAATTTATCTTACACTAACTTATGTTGATTCATAAAAGCATGCACAAATCTTGTTTGTGTGTTTTAGAATCTTTTGCAGGTATTGAAGGCAAAAAAAAAAAGACATTGTAATGAGGGCGTGTAGTACCCAACAACATACTTTTGGAAAAGTTTCGTATTTGCACGTTTTTGGAGTAGAGAGAGAGTGGTTTTCAAACCACTAGGCGGATGCCTATCATTGTAAAGACTTTTCTTATTTTTTTCAGGCTTCCTTTTCCTGGCGAAATACTGCCGGAAATTTTGTAGCCACATGGCGTTATATGCCATGTGAAAACTAGAGTGATGTTGTGTTGTGTGAGAGAGGAAGTATTATGTTGGCATAGCTAAAAGCATATAAATTGATTGAAATAGAGAAGAAGATACATGAGTGGATGCATGCATACGTAGATGAAAGTTGAAATGCATGATGCATTTTCTATTTATAGAAGATCACTTTTATGTATCACCACTATGAGTTAGGGTGAGCATGAGGTATGTGATCGAGGTACCATAGGCTAATTATGCCTTTAGAAAGTAAAAGATAAGTTATATACATCAAGAGCAACTAAGATGTGTTTTCGACTCGTAACGCATGAGCACATAAATTGTTTTTCATGCGAGTATATGTACTTGATATAGACGCGTATCTCGAGTCCGCACAAGAGTGCTATGGTTATGATCATCAATACAAGTATTAAGTGTTTGTATGTGATCGGTTATGATGAGATTAATGGATGTGCAAGAAGCATAATGAGTAGAATGACGTTCATAGATATTCACTTTCACTAAAAGGTGGATACTATGTAAAGAGTTGATTTTTCAACGAGATAATTTGGATTATTATTTGGTTTGCATTGATCTAGATGATCATTATATGCATCGATATATATTCATGAAATAATCCATCTAAGATAATGAGTTAGTTTGCTTAATCATAAGGATTAACATGTCTCATCATTTTTAAGTTTGAAAAAAATGATCGAGAAAATAGTTAGTGAGGTAGTAGCCTCATAGATATTTGGATGCTACTCTTTGCGGGAATGCCCAAATTTAGGCTTTTCTTTAAGTTTACCAAGTTTCAAGTAATTTGAAGACTTTTAGATAGGTCAAATGGCCTCTGCACTAAAAGTGCTGCTAGTACAGGTAGAGGCCTAAAACAAGTGACATAAACCTGTTACAAAGGGCATTTCTCTTGATTGGTAGATCCAAATGGAATGATTTTTGTTGTAAAGGAAAGCTTCATAAACACACTTTGTGCATACTAAGTTTCATTATTTTTAAAGATCATTTGAAAGTTCAAATAGTCTCTGCACATGAAAGTGTAGCCTCTGGAATTTGGGAAATGAACAGAGACCATGTCACCTAGAGGTGATTGGTTCTCTTAGCTCATTTACGCAAAGTGAATGATTTTTGTTTCTAAAATTATCTAAACACCTCTAGATTGTGTGTATAAAATTTTAAGATGAAGGTTTTCTCCATTTAGGAGATATAAAGAAAAGAGTAAACGTTAGCCTCTGCAAATTTTTAAAATTTTGCTGGTATAGAGGCTTAGTATTTTGGTCATTGTGGAATATCCAAATGCAAATACTATGAAACTTATACCAATAAAATTAGAATGCAGTAGCTATATTTTGTTAGAATTTGGAAGAAATTGGACATCATTTGATAGATGAAATGATCCATTCGTATCAGACCAATCTCTGGCGAGGATTTTCCAAAGAGTGATACATGTGTCTGATGAGCACATGATATTTTCTTATTGGAAACTCCAATTTGAAACATTTTTGTTGGAGAAGCTACTCCAGTAAGGACACTATGCTATAACTAAAATTCAAGGATTTTGGAATTTATCTTCATTGTTAGAAGATATTATAAAAGTGCAGTAGCAGTGTTTCTAGGCTCACCTAAGCATAGGTGTAGCAGAGATAGAATTATACTTTTGAATGAGTATTTGATTTCATTTTGAATTGAACTTTTGTGAGACCAAACTATATAAGGTGATCTAGATTTGGGAACAAAGAAAATGAAATTTGGAATTTTTTTGATTAGTCTTAGGGATTCAAGAAGATGACCCTATACATTCTCAGAGTTGGCCGTCGAGTGTTCGACCCTTCTAGTAAAATGGTCATAAACTCTGAGCAAATATCCAAATCAAGTGATTTTTGTGACTAATGAAAGCTTGAGAAAAGCTACATAAGGCTGGAAAATTTCATAGATTTTGGATGAGTAAAAGGTAGTTAAAATTAAGATTTAATCTACTGCTATTGGAAATTGTTTATGTAGGAGGCATTGTTGAAAGGAAAAGACTTTTCACACGTTTTTTATGATATTTTTTGAGATGGTGTGATCACCATGGGCTAGATATGCCCTAGATACTTGTTTTTTTGAGCATTGGTTTATGGTGACCATTCTCAGTAGGAAAGAGGAGACTCTGTCGAAATTTTTAGAAATACATATAGTGCCATGAGAGCATGGAACAGGAGAACTTTGCTAGTTATTCTCATTTCAAATAATTGGATTCATACAAGTTGTATAAATTACAATTTATTATGAGTCAATATTTGATTAAAGATGCATGAGTTGACATTTTATGCAAGCCGCATCCTTCACAACTCTAGTTGAGTTGACTTACTAAATAGTTTTTCAATTCTCAACTCAAGATGAGTTGATGTTACAAATAGTTATGAGTGATAGAGTCACAGGAATGACTCTGTTCTTTCCATCGAGGGAAGGAAACACTTCAGGAACACTTCATAATTTCATTACATTATTTATGGTTGTGAGTACTCACTGAGTTATTCTTATCATTTTTGAGAGAAGTGTTCGACTTTAATCTCATACACGCATCTATGTGGAGTATAAAGTTGGTGGTATGGGACATCAAACTTTGTATTCTACCTAGGTGTAAGACAGATGGTATGGGAGAGAAGTATCTGAGATTGTATTTTTTATATGATTTGGAGTTCATTTATATGATCTTCTGGTATCATCTTGTTATTAGACAATAGAGGGGCAGTTGAGACAGTCACTTTGTATGTGATCACAAACAAGACAAGTCCGCAAGCAAGTAGCCTAGAAGCGGAAAGGCAAGGTTTGCACATAAGAACTATGAATAGGCAATTGCACTAAGAAGAAATTGATAGAGTACGTACTACTTTATTTGATATGCCTGAGAATAGGCCATGGTTCATACATAGTGTGTATGAGGTGAGCTAGATGCTTAGCCTAGTGGGCTATGAGTGTGCACACATCTACTTACCATTTTTCCGTATGTCTAGTGGACTCATATTATGGTTCTCATTATATCTGGGAGTGCCAGATTATCATAGTAGTTTGCTTGAGACACCTCATTCCTAGTTAGGAATGATTTGATCATAGTGATGATCAGATGTTGGATATCTGGGAGTGCCAGATTATTACAGTGGTTTACTTGAGACACCTTATTCCTAGTTAGGAATGATTTGATCATAGTGATGATCAAATGGTGCTCATGGATAAAGCAAGTTTCATCCACTTGGAACATCTTACATGTTATTATTAAGAAGGCAGTGGTAGTTCCACTAATTGCTATACTTTCTTAGCACGTCTTCACTTGGCATGCTGGACTTAGTTCTAGAGAGTGGATTGGGATTTACTTTATATGAGAGATTGAGATTTTGGTCCATAGTTGGGATTATTATATATGATAGATTGAGATTGGATCCATGGTTTGGATGTGACTGATTGAGATCTTACTCCATAGTTTGGATGTGACAGATTGATATCTTGGTCCATAGTCTGGATCATTGATAGATTGTCATATTGATATCATGGTCCATAGTCTAGATCATTGATATCATTGACATATTGATATCTTGGTCCATAGTCTGGATCATTGATTCATAGTTTGGATCATGATGAGATTTTCTTTAGTTTTATTTCATTACAGTGAGTAAATCAAGCAGATTTACATTTATTTTTAGTATTCATAGAGACCAAGACATAGATTATTTTAGATGAGCATAGTATTTTATTACTCTAGTGAAGTAAGTTATTTTGCATAATTATACCATATGACAAGCTGTCAATGGGTATTTCAGGGAGACAAGGGCAAGCTGCCGAGGTCTCTACAAGTGACAAGTCATCACAAGTTAGTGGTCAAGGTGTAGGAATAGGGAGTCCGAGGATATTCCGAATACTTATGCTGCGCACATATGGACTCATTGGGCCTCATAGGGATTCCTACAGTATGCCCAAGGCAAGGACTACTATTTGTTGGTGGAAATGCTAGATATAAAGCACAGAGACTAGTTGTCTACTTTTTGAGCATCTAGTATTTCAGACACCTACCACACTCTACTTTTATTATTTGGAATCATAGATTCTGATTCCCAGTTTTATAGCTCCTTCTATATCATTGAGGTCAATGATCTTTAGAAGGGGGAGAGAGTGTTATATTCTAGAGATGTACATGCTTGGAGGAACAAGAAGTTCCTTGCTCGAGGGATAGCCAAGGCCAAAAGCTAGAGAGTTCATACGAGGTACCTACTCATGGCCAGATGAGTAGAGGGGCCTTAGAGAGAACTCTAGATGGTGACGAGGCAAGGGCTATAAATAGGCTGGGAGGTGAGCCTCAGGCACGTCATTCTAGACTTCTCACAAGTTAGCTCAAAATTTAAAATCAATTGACACAACATACCATTTTCATTCATGTAACTCACATACTAAATTTCCCTTTGCCTTTATGGAAAACAATCCTAAGGACCCCCTCAATTTTCTTACCCTGTGGTATGGTCAACTTCAAAATACCCTATCGATAACTTTCCAATGATCCTAAGATCACTCCGAACGGATTTTGTATGAGGAAGTTATGACAGTTCAGGGTTCTACGGTAGAAACACGGTTCAAACAGGCTATCAGTCAAACAAGATTTCTCAATTTACTCGTGTAGGGAGCTCACAAAGTGCTAATTACTCGATAAGTGTGCCAAAAATTACCCCATAATTTTGAATAAAAAACCCTAAAAATTTCAACCAAAAAAGTGTGTCAATCACGATCGATAGGTCTGTCAATCGCAATTGACAAAGGTGTCTATTGGGCCTCTCAGTCTCGATTGATGGTGTCAATCGTGATTGACAGAGTCGATCGTGGGGTCTATCAGTCACGATTGATGGTGTCAATCACGATCGACACTTTTTTTGCAAAATCCGGCATAATTTCAGTCAATCGAGGTTCTCTCCATCGCGATGGACACATGGACATGCAAATCTTTGTGTCAATCATGATATTTGAGTCGATCGCGATTGACTGTGTGGATCATGATTGACTGAGTCCTACGTGTCGGTCCGTCGAGGTCTATCGATCGTGATTGACAAAATCTATCAGTCGTGATTGACAGAGGCTATCAATCATGGCTATCGGTCATGATTGACAGTGTCAATCACGATTGAAAGAGGATTAAAGAATTTTTAAATTTTGATTAGTGTTTTGCAATGTGCTCAATATGTGTGTTATAGCGGTGCACTTTGTTTCACCAAATGATGAGTTTTTCTGTCGATCGCAATCGACATAGGTCAATGTCTTAGAGACTGTGTAGATTTTTTACGTACCTATGCAACCTACTAGAGATGATGATACAGCCAAAACTTGCAAGAACACTCAAGAAACATGCAAAAACAGCACACATAGATCACTCTCTCGCTCTCTCTCACAAGTGAAATGAGGGAAATGGAAGGGGGAAGGAGATATGACCAGAAAACTAAAATTTCTGCGATGATGGAGATGGAGGTGGGAGATGGTGAGGATGATGATGGTGATGATGATGGTAAAGTAAGAAAAAGAAAAATAAGGGAGACTAAAGAAATTACCTACAACACCAACGTCACAACTCTACGTCTTACCATCACACGCTCGTCCTCGAAGCTTGATCCCTGGCAACGGTGCCAAAATTTGGTGTAGCTCAGTGATGAGTAGCACCTCCTTTAATGTCAATTGGGGAAGACATGAGGATGGTATGAAGACCTCAAACAAGTTATGGGACAAGTGTGTGTGTGTGAGAAGCACACAAACATGCACACACATACACACACACATGCACACAAAACAAGACAAAGAGAGAAACAATCGAGTTCTTTGGATTACTCAAAAAGTCTCATACAAGTTCAAATCTACAAAAAGCTAGCCAAAAAATGAGCTCTCTAGCTCTATTTATAGTTTTTTACTAGCTTTGGTCCTGTACAAACCTAGTGTCTAGCATAAAATTAGGTTCTAAGGCTATTTTGGAGGCTCAAACGAGCTCTAAAAATCATGAAAATTGGTGCATAAATACTACTAATACTCCTCAAGCTCGAGGACTCCTCCACTTGTACAAAATGGAGTAGGAATAATAAAAAATGATATTTACAATGGTGTAGAGTGACTAAAATCAGTATTTGAGAAATATTAATTCCTAAAAAATTATAGGCCTATTTGCCAGATCTATGTTGACTGCTTTGCCTACTTGGGCCTTCTCGTTGGCTTCCTTGTCTCGTAAGTACTTTACTGCCCTGACCACTGCCAACATAAAGTTTGATGTGTCATGTCTTTAAAGAGTTCTTGCATAAGAACTTGGAAGTCTATGTTGATGATCTATGTGCTCATTCCAACATTAGACAAACACATATACCTAAGCTAGGAGAAATCATTGACAAATGTAGAGAATATCAGGTCTTCGTGAACCTAGAAAAATGTGTTTTTATGGTCAGACAAGGCAAGATTCTAGGACACATAGCATCAAAGAATGGTATATCCATGGATGAAGATGAAGTTAGAGTTATTTTAGAGCTCTCGAGGCTAAAGAATGTCAAGGAAGTACAAGCAATCATGGGGCATTGTGGCTATTATGGATGTTTCATTCGTGGGTATGCAATAATTGCAAAGCCTCTATACACCCTTTTAACTAATTTTGAGTGGATAGAAGAATGTGAAAACTCCTTTAATGAGCTTACATGACAATTGTTTTCGACACCAATTTTGACTACACCAGATTAGAAGAGGCCATTCTATGTTCATGTGGATGCATCCAACTATGCTACTGGGTGTGTACTAACACAACCTATTGGTGAAGGTAATATGGATCTTCCCATTGCTTATGCTATTAGACAATTGAATGCAAATGAACGAAATTACACCACAACCAAAAGAGAAGGATTAGGCATGGTATATGTAGTTAAAAATTTTAGAAATTATTTGCTTTGAAATAAGTTTAAAGTTTTTACAGACCATCAAGCAATACTCTATTTAGTGAACAAACCTTGCAATACTAGTAGATTAGTAAGATGGTTCCTCTTACTAATGGAGTATGACTTTGAAGATGTGGTTACAAAAGGTAGGACTCAACTTAGGGCAGACCACCTTTCTAGACTAACTTCACGAGAGTCTCCGCAAGGAGTGTCAGATGAGCTTCTTGATGCTTACTTGTTCAATATAAATGTAGTGCCTTATTGGGCCAAAACTATAGTGCCTATTCTAACCTTTGCACCCAAGCATCCTATATTGAGAACCAAAGATAAAGAAGTAGTGAGGTCTCCAAAATAGCACATACTAGCAGGTAGTGTGTACAAACATACCAATCAAGGCATATTAGCTTGCTATGTAGATAGAGATGAGCATGCAATGTGGTTGCAAATAGCACATATAGGTGCATTGCAGCAACATCACTCTAAATGCCGAACCCTACAAACTTTGTGAAGATTAAGAGTATATTGGCCCACAATGGAAGTAGATGTCCATAGGATGTGCAAGGAATGCCAAATCTGTGGTATTAGACCACCAGTGTAACATGCCACTCTATATCAAGGGTCTTTGGTACTAGATTGGAGTGGACCTTTAGTAGCCTTTTTGAGGACAAAAACATTCGCTCAAGAGATGAAATTAGCTGAAGGAAAGAGTTTAGCACAAGAAGCACTAGATTATTTGCTCATTGGAGATAATTTATACAAGCACAAAAGAGATGGATACTTAAGACTGTGTGTTCATAAGAGTGAATATCTTAAGATCTGAGAAACTGTCCACCAAGGTGTAGCGGGAGGGCATTTGGACCAGACCATGTGATCAAAGCAATTCTATTCACAAGTCTTTGGTGGCCAACCCTTCACATTGATGCACATACCTATGTGAAGTGGTGTGACATTTGTTAGAAAACTCAAAATTTGATATGTAAGGATGAGATTCCATTGAAACCCATGATGGGGGGACATGCATTCTCTAAGTGGGGAATGTACTTTTTTGGTCCTATTAATCCCCCAACAAAGAGTTCACATGCTAAATACATTATTGTTTCCACAGACTATCTAACAAAATGGTCTACAACATTATTAGTTAAAGCATCTACAACATTATCTAGAGTATGAACCTTCTCAAGAATAATGCACTCAGTGGCTAAGAAATCTCTAATGAAGTGATACCACACCTCAATGTGCATGGCCTTTGCATGATAGAATAGATTCTTAGCCAAAGCAATGGCACTCTAACTATCACTGAGAAAATGAGGTGCATGCTGAGGTAGATCCATATCACAAGCAAGATGAAAAAGGCCACAATGCTTCATTACATGCCTCACTTGCTGCAACATACTCTACTTCTATGGTGGAAATAGATGTACATTCTTGAAGACGAGATCTCCATGAGATAGCACCTCCAACAAAATGAAAAATCTACCTTGATGTAGACTTATGATTGTCTACACAACCAGCATAGTCAAAATCTGTGTAACCAATAATGGATGGTTTCCCTCTACCTAAGCATACTTGTCCTTAGTACCACTCAGATACTTGTCCTTAGTGCCACTCAGATACCAATAATGGATACTTGTCCTTAGTGCCACTCAGATATCTCAAAATCATCTTGACTTCTTCCCAATGTCTTTTGCCTAGATTAGACATATACCTGCTCACAACTCCCGCTACAAATGCAATGTCTGGTCTCCTAGCTACCATAGCATACATGAGACTACCAATGGTAGACTAATAAGGAATTTTGGTCATGAATTCCTTTTCCTCATCTGATTTGGTGCAATCATCCTTGCTCAATTTCACATATGTGTGTAAAGGTGTACTGAATGCCTTTCCATGCTGCATATTGAACATGTGAAGTACTTTGGATATGTACTCACTTTGAGACAAGTATATGCATCGTTTACTCCTATCACGAGTAATGTGCATGCCAAGAATATGTTTGGCATCCCCCAAATCTTTCATATCAAATGTCTGACTCAACTTCTTTTTGAGAATTGACAAGTCATAAGAGGACTTCCCAACAATATTAAGTTGTTATCTGAGCATATCTTTGTGTAGAGACAATGAGCCTCGTTGCTTCTAGAATATCCTTGAGACTTCATAAAAGTATCAAACTTTTGGTACCATTGTCTAGGGGAGTGTTTAAGTCCATACAAGCTCTTCTTGAGCTTACAAACTAGACTTTCTTTGCCAAGTACTACATAACCCTCTGGTTTTTCCATATAGATCTCATTTATAAGATCTCCATGTAAGAAAGCAATTTTCGCATCCATTTGGAAAAGCTCTAAGTCCTCCATTGCAATGAATCCAAGCAACATGCACAAGGTAGTCATCTTGACCACTAGAGAGAAGATTTCCTTGAACTCAACACCATGTTGTTGCTTAAAACCCTTTGCAACAAGTCATGCTTTGTACTTTGGAGGAGCACTATCTGATGTGAATTTCAACTTATATACCCATTTACATGGTAAATCTTTCTTTCCCTTTAGCAAAGGTACTGAATCCCAAGTACCATTCTTCTGAATAGAATCCAAGTCACTCTTCTTAGCATGCTCCCAATTGACATGATCCTCTGTCTGCATAGCCTCTTTGTAGCAAGAAGGCTTACCAGCATCTATTAGCATAACAAAATCTAAACTTGGAACATATCTATCAGGTGGATGTGAGACACGTGTAGAGCATCTCAATGGTTGCTGAATAGGAGCATGTGCAAATTGATATGATCAGACATTCTCTTGAATGTCCCTATGTGTAGTATTTTTATGCATGCTAACTAGAGGACTCGTATCCTCAAACACCACTCTCCTCACTTCAACCTCCTTAATGGGCTATTTATGCATCTTAGAATCATTGAAAATGACATCACTACTTCTGATCATTGATCGTGTTTTAGGATCCCATAAGCAATATCCAAACTATCCTTCTCGACCATATCCAAGAAAAATGCATTTCTTTGACTTATGGTCCATATTTTGTCTAAGATTCTTTGGTATATGAACATATGCTTCATACCCAAAACTCAAAGATGATCATAATATGGTGGCTTCCATGTCCATAACTCATGTGCCACTTTCAGATCTTTGGCAGTACTAGGTGAAAGGCTAATCACATCAACTACAGTCAGTACTGCTTCTGCCCAAAAGCCTTGTGAAAGGTTTGCAGGATGCAACATAGAAATTACTCTTTCCTAAATAGTTCTATTCATCCTTTCAACTACACCATTTTGTATTGGGGTATAAGGAGTTGTAAACTCTCTATGAACTCCTCTAGATTGGCAAAAAAGGCTGAATTCATGTGAGGTATACTCACCCCCATTATCTAAACATAAAGCTTTGAGCTTAGTTCCTTTTTTAGTCTCAAAATAAGCAAGCCATTTTTTGAAAGTAGGGAATACCTCATCCTTCGACTTGATAGGATATACCCAAACTTTTCTAGTAGCATCAACTATGAACGTGGCAAAGTAAAGAGAACCACCTGTGTACTTGAGCCAAGAAGACTCAAGGACTTGTGCCAATGAGACTATACCTCAATTGCCACACAAGTGCGTATAGTGGGTACTTAACACACATCTAATTGTCAATCCAATGGAACGACGTACCAAGTGTATGAAGACGTGTGCACACGTGATGGAAAATGAAGTGGTCAAGCTAGCAAGCATGAGAAAAGACTAACCACCTCTCACACTCACTGAAATGCTGAAAGTGTTTGCCGTAAAGATTCTTGCAGCAGTTTTCCAAAATTCAAGGATTTCTCCCAGCTCCGAACTCTGAATATAGGCAATAGGGTACTCATTTCGAAGCTCTCGACGAGACACATCTACTGGAAGTACTCGATTCTGACCACTCTGCTTCAAGTTATGGCAAAAACAGTGAATGGCGGGAAACACCAACACCCACGCCACAACTCCTCCTAGCTTGCGCGCGCACTACAGCAGCTCAAAATCAAGGGGAAGGGGTAGACAACAGTCCTACACATGCATTTCAAGCATAACACACACACACAAGAGCGAAATGAAGATCAAAATCAGCATGAAAGAGGCAAACTCGAAAATCTGTAGAGCTCCTTCTTCACAATGGCAAAAAGTTCTTACAAAGAGTCACAAAGTGACTTATATACTAGTGCCCTAAGTTTGGTCCTTTCACACAAGAGACCGGCACTTTATTCACTAAAAGACTAATTTTTCTACTAATTTACATGGGTAAGCTTCTAATCTTCTGTGGGGATGCATCTAGAGGACTCCTCTAGTGCATTTACAATGGAAAATATATACAAGAGTGGTTATAATACAAAAGTTATGTGTCCAAATCGGAAAAATTTTGGGGCCCTTCATTTTCTCTGCCTTGTGCTCTTCTGTGCTCTGCAACACTCTCCCCCTCTTTGTCTCTGTCGTCCCTTGACAGGCTTTACTTCTTGTTTGTCTCGATCAGCACGTGCCTCCTTTGGTCAGTTCTGTCTGATTCTTGATCTTGCATTACGTTTTAGAGGCGCTCGGATTTGTCCTGGTTTCACATATTGGACCTGGTTGCATTACTCAAAGCAGGTTAATTTGGTTTGCCACGCACACCATTAGTGCACATATGCGGATGTAGCTCGTAAGCCTTGATCTGAATCCTCTGTAACTCAAGGGGTTGAGGCATCCACATATGGAATACTTGTTGGCCCTGGTTCCTCCTCTCAGCTGCGTGCTTTTCCTTGGTGTGTGTGCCCCTGCGGGGCTCTGTGCAGAGATGGGTGATGCGCCCCTGCGGGGCTTCTTGCAGGGACTTGTTCTTGTTATGTTTGTTTCTCTTGAGTCATTTTATACTTTGATTTCCTTCTTCTTCTCTTTTGGCTTGATTGTCCCTCTACACGTCCCTCCTCCTGAACTCTGTCGTCCTCGACAGGCTTTTTGTGGCGATGTGTGTATGTTTGTATGGCCTGTTGCTCTCTTTGATTTAGCAGATTAACGTGACAAAGCATGAATTCTTTCCATTGCTGTGATTTGACTCCATCCTCTGGTGCTTGTCGATGATCCGCAAAGAAGCTTGTTTCATAAGCCACCAGTCTTGCATTCAAATTGGACGTCATTTTAACAAAAATTTCTGAATCTATTTCAAAGAAGCCAGTAAAAAATGCTTCTTCGAAAGTCTGCATATATGTAGAGGGCAAGAACATGAGACGAGAATAATATGCCATAATAGTTAGTCTACTCGGGGTAGTAGATAAATAAAAAACGAGTGCTTCCGATCCTTGAGTAATTCCAATAAAATTCAAAAATGTATATTTGGCATGTTGGAACACTTTTAGCACTGTGAGTAGCATACTGAATATTTTGTTAGTCATTTTGACGGCTAAGTCCGGGACTGAAGTGTATCTGGTAATTAAAATTCCATCGTCTTTACCATGTATTCTTCGGTCGGTAGGTAATTATGTGGCGGACTAGGGAGTAAAGGGTAGTTGAGCCACTGATTATTAATATTGCCTTGGCGCTGTCCTTCCCAAAATTGCGTCCAGGCTCTTCGACGAGGTAGTGGGCAAAACGAAGGATTTACTTGAAGTTCATAAGGTGATGCCTCCCACTGTACCCGTAGTGTTGGATTCTTTTCGAGAAGCTTCCTGCGCCATATTGGATCCGCTTTCTCAAACTCTTCCTGAGTATATTTGAACGTATCGTACCTGAAGTGAAGATTTAGGTCCGGATCTTTATTTGTCGTAGACTTTATGTAATATCGTGTTTGTTCTTTAAGTAGACTGTAGGGTACATTGAATGGCTTCAAAATTTGTTCTAATTGTTTATTTTCTATGTGAGCTTCTTTCATGATCCTGATGATCTGATCTTCAAAATCTGCCGTGAGTTGGGACACCAATAGTGCCCTTTCTGGTCGGCTCAGTTCTGCAATTTCTCGAGTATTAGGTTCAGTGTGAACCTCCTGTTCCTCCCTTATCGGTGAATGATATGAGGGGAAAGAGAGAGGACATACCTCATTCTCCACAGTAGCCTCTGCAGAAGTTGGAACTATCGGTGTCCCCTCGTTTCTCGTTTGTTCTAGTTGATCCTGTAACTGTTTGATCATCTCTTTCTTGTGCTTGATTTCTTCTTGAGCTTGTAAAATGGTTGATTTATTCTTTTCAATTTCCTCAGCTACGATTGCTAGCTGATCGGCCTCTTCTTTACAATGCACTAGGTAGCGATTTTCTGCTTTTTTCCATTTAGTTCGTAGAGCTGCAGTGTCTTCCATGTATTTTCTTTCCCATTCAGCAATAGTGTCTTTCTCCTTTTTGAGCTGATCTTCATACATTATCACTTTCTCTTCTAATCCCTTGATGTCCCTTTCCGGTTGGGCTTGCACTTCGACTGGCTGATCACTTAAAAGAGCGGCCATAAGCTCTTTGTTCCGTTGTCTTAACGCCTCTGCTTCATCCATGTACCCTTTAATCTGAGATTCCAGAATTTTGCTTCTTGATGCCATTCGTGCCTTTTCAGCCTCATTTGCTTGTAGTTTTTTGGTGACTTCTTGGAGTTGTTCTTTTAATCGCTCATTCTCTGTCTCTAGCATGCTGTATGTGTTTTTGATTTCTTTCAGTTCAGTGTCTTTTTCTACGATCTGTTCTTTTACTGTCTCTAACTCAGTAGAGAGATTCTCACCCCACTTTTGAAGTTTGATTTTGTCCTGCGTGGCTTGGTCATAATCTTCATCAGCTTCAAGCATCAATTGTTGTGTATCTAGAGCAGTTCTAATCATGTCCTGTACCACAGGCTTTAGCTGAGCCATATCCACATTCAGCCATGTCTTTGGTATGCTTGGGGTTTCTCCGGTTTGTACATCTTTTCCCTTTTCGACGTGGATCGTTTCATTGTGTGGTTGTCGGATCTGTAGTTGTACTTGTGGTTCATTTTCATCTTTATCCACATCAATAGATTTAGTGGCACTTCCCTGAAATGTTACATCCATGGGGGATGGTTCTGCCACAACCCTTATTGGAGTAAAGGGTTCTTCGTCTTCTTTTTGTTCTTCCTGAAACTCCTTCTTTGGTGTCTTCAAGTTTATTTTTCAGACAGGTGTGGCCTCCTTGATTTGGATGGTGGAGCTTTCATTAAGTTTCATACAATGCATACCTTCTTGTTCAGCATTCTTGCTTGCTATACCTTGTTCCCCATGTGTGGCTTGGTGCTTCGTCATGAGGCCCCCTTGTTCTTCATTATATTCCACTTCATGGAGTTCTGCCCATTGTCCATCATCTTTTGATTCACTTGGAATATCGACATTTAGTAATGAATTTTCTGGTTCTTCTTGTTGTTCTGATGCGGAACTAGAGTTGTCCAAGCTGATCTCCCGATATCTGTGGACTTTTGTAAGCTTGCTTCTCGGGTCTGTCGCTAGTTGTGACGGTTGATAGTGATGAACCTGGACCGGTAAGTTGACTTGTCCGTCTGTATATCGATGGGTCTCTTCCAGAGCATCTGTCAAGTCTTTTGCTGTTATTTCTTTCCTTCCTTCAATAGTAGTTTTTGGGAGTGCATGGATCCTCTTGGTAATTGGTGTGTCCTCTTCATGTGGTTTGGCTTCCCGGAGTCTTTTGGTGCCTCTCATTCTAGGTTGAGAGCTTGTTTCTGCCACTTCCAATATATTTACTCCTTTCTTTTTCTTAGGAACGGTTGCAACTTTGGCATATTGAGCTATTACGGTTGATGATGGAATCTCTTGTAAATGTTCCCTCATGCCTAAAGCGTGGTAGATTAGGATGGTGAGTGCCACACTGCCATTGAGAAACTTTTTATTCTTCCATTGCTTATGTGCTTCAAACAATCTCTCTTGAACATATGGAGTCAAATTGATTTGATTCCCAATTTGCTTGATGGCATGAGACAATAATTGCACAATGATCTTTTGTGGAGCCGTGTATCTGTGCATATTCGGGAAATAGAAGTGTTGGTGGATCAATCTGACCTCATCCTCTATGTCTACTCGGTTGATGTCGGTGAATGTTCGGGCCTTTGCACCTTTACTTTCTTCTTTCACTACCGTGATCCCATCCTTTTCCCATCCAAAGGCTTCCTTAATTAGCTCATGTGTGAATTGAATAATCACCCATTCACCTGTTTTATCCATTACTCGAGCCTCTGGTACTAAGGGATCATGTAGGGCTGGCTGTAAAGTATTCATGACTTGAGTGCATCGTTGAAAATCAGGCTTATAGATTGGCAACTCAAAATATTTGTTTATGCCTGCTTTCTTCATGGTGTCTTCAACAGAAGGAAGCGTGTGTAGTACTCTAAAGTCCTGGGACATTATTGGAAACTGATGATCTGTGTCCATGATTTTAATCGTTGCAAGGAACAGGTAGTCCCCCGCAGGTTGATCTTCGCGGAACCAGTGTCCCTTGGCCTTTGTGATACTTTGGGGTGGAAACTCCATCACTTCTTCTTGTATGGTTGCTTCAGAATCTTTGGAAGCCATCTACACTTGTACGTAAAAGTGCATTAGTGTCACATAACCGTGTGCAATGGTGTAGTGCATTGTAGTGATTATTGGCGTCGTCACTCCGTCTCCCCATTAATCCATGAGTGAGATCTCTTACCACACATTTTTTTTTCAATTTGGTTTTTGTTGCTGAAAGAAAATAAAAGTCCGTGTAGCCGAAGCATTTATTTATATACATAATAGGTCCATTCCTATTTAGAGTGAAGCTAAGATCTACTCTTGTTTGGAGAATGTGCACCACTAGTTTGATAATGTACATCCTGTGTCGAATGCTTGGCCATGTAATGTGGCCCTATCATGCTTACTTGAGGTGCATTAAAAACTTTATGAGTGCAATGGGAAGCTTTATCTCTTCGATCATCCGCTCCTCGTGGTTGCTTTGGTTTCCAGATCCATTTTGTGAACACTAAGAGAGGTCGCTTTGTTTCCTTGATCCTTGCAGCTTCTTGTGTTCCCTTTGCTATCTCCATTGTCCGAGTGAAATTGGCATTGCTTTTCCAGTTTCTCGGATGACTCTTATGTGATGTTGTCTTTCGCCTTGTCTGATGTGGTACCTCTTCCTTTGTCTTTAAAGCCTGTTTAGCTGCTTGCATGACCTTTTTGGGAATCCATACATGATGTCGCGGTCTTTGAGCTTCAAGCAAGGGCTTAGGGATCCATACTTGCAATGATCCTTCTGGTATGTACTTCTGTGAAGCTGGTTTGGTGATTCCTGTTTCCTTCTTACGAGTGGGTGCTGACGTTTCGCGACTCTGCATTTGATCCTTGCGTACCCACTTATATTTGGGTGGGCTTTGATATGAGTATCTGCGTGTTGGTTTGCAATAGTGCGATCTTTGGATGTTATGAGCTGGTGTAGGAGAGCAAGTCTCCTTAATGGTTGGCTTTCCTTCAACTGCATTGGATGACTTTGACTCTGCTGCTGACGTCGTTGGGATTGCAATTTCAGCTTCTATGCGTTTGGTATCTGGGTGGTGAGCCTTGTTGATACTTTCTAATATCGTTGTCTGAGCTTCCTCTAAACTTTGTATATTTGTTTGAGTACAAGGTTTCTCTTCAAGTAAGCTGAAAATCTCCTTCTGCCCTATTTTAGTCGAAATATAGCCTTGAGCTAGATGGATACACGCCTCAGTCTCAATGATCCAATCTTGTCCTAGAACTAAGTCTTCCATTAAGTCCTCATCGTTGCACACTAAGACTCTCTGTTCCATGGAGGAATTTCCTAGGTGGAGGGATACATTAGTGGTTCCAATACATTCTAGGGTGTGACCTCTAATTCCTATTAATCGGGCTTTTGTGGGATGCAAATCTAATTGCAGATCTTTTGCTATTCTCTTTCGCATGCAGCTAAGTCCTGCTCCTGAGTCTATCAATGCATCTATCAATTTGTACTCTGTCTTGCCAATCCCTAGGTTTAGGTAAGGTTGCGTTTTACACATACCCGTTGTATCATGATTATCGACTTGGTAATTTGCCATAGGGATAGGCTCTTCACCTTGGAGACAACGTTCATCTCTTTGCCTCATCCATTCTTTCCGTTTCCTAATGCGCTCTAGTGCTTCTTGCCGAGCTTCCTCTCTAATTCTCTCTTCCTCTTTTTTCCTATTTTGGGCACCTACCAATCGTGCTAGCATTTGATCAGTCAAAGGCTCCATGAATCGTCTTACTCTACATCCACTGATGTAGTTGGGAAGAATGTCGCCATCTAGGGTGGCTAGATTGACTGCTCCACCAGTCGAAATTCGATTTATGATCAGAGGTCCATATCCGCGTTTTTGTAACTTCTTGGCGTGTTGTTTTAGGGTGTACACTAAGACTAAGTCACCTTCTTTAAGTCCTTTGTCTTTTATATGTGCATCATAATATGCTTTTTGTCTCCTTTTAGCTGCATAAATTCCTGCCACAGCTTGTAATCTAGTCTCATGTAACTTCTCAATTTGGTCTAGTTGTTGGGATAGTTCATGTCCTTCCCACTCATACTGTTGGGCTACTTTCAGTGTTGGTACTAAGAAGTCAATTGGCAGAATTGCATTTTGCCCATACACTAAGTTAAATGGGGTAGTTCCAATAGCCGTTTTATATGCAACTCGGAAGGCCCAAATTGCATGATGCAATTGTTTGTCCCAATCTGACCTTCCATTATTGACAATCTTTGTCAATACGGTACACAGCACCTTATTAGAACTCTCCGCTTGTCCATTTGCTTGGGGATGATATGGAGCTGATTTTTTATGAATCACCAAAAACTCGTTCATTAGTGACTCGATTACTTCATTAAGGAAGTGTGTTCCCCGATCGCTAACAATCTCAATGGGCAAGCCAAAGCGGGTGAAGATATGCTCAAAGAGAAATTTTGTGGTAGTTTGAGCATCATTCTTTCTAGTGGATTTTGCTTCTACCCATTTAGTCAAGTAGTCAGTGGCTACTATGATGTATTCAGCATGTGATCCTTTGGCAGGTGGATTGATAGGTCCTATGAAGTCAATACCCCATTTTGTGAAGGCTCTCGCGCATATCATGGGTCTCAATGGCATGTCATCTCTCCGAATTGGGTATTTAGTTCTCTGACAAGTCTCACAACTTCATACATACGTTTCAGCATCCATATGTAGAGTTGGCCACCACAAGACCGCAAAGAGAATCATTTTAACAGTTCTTTCAGCCGAAAAATGACCTCCTGCAGCACCTGCATGTGCCATCTCTAATATGGGTAAATATTCTCCTTCATGCACACATAATCTGAGTTGGTTGTCTTTACCTCGCCTAAACAATTGTCCTCCCATAAGAATGTAGTCCTTTCTCATTTCTTCTAAGGATCTCTTTCTTGCTAAATTAGCTCCTAGCTCATGTTCTTGAGTTCTTAAGAATTTCACTAATGTTGTACTCCAATTGGGTGCTATGGTCGAAAAAGGTAGAGACATATGATCTTCTGGAACCGTCTCTTGACATTCTGCACAATTACTTACGTGGTCGTGAACATTCTTGGGCATGTCAGGCCAATACACTCCTAATCTTTTCAGTTCCCGGATTGTTCCATGAGTCCCTTGGTGTGTTCTCCATTTGTTCACATGTGCTTGCTCAATTAGTTGTGTTTGTTCATCCTCATCAACACATCTGAGTAACACTCCATTAGGTTTCTTGTAGTATACACTTCCTGACACAATGTGTAAGTTCCTCGATTGAAGAATTTCTTTCTTGCTATTCCTATTGATTGAGTGCTGAGGGCCATGGGTGAGTATAGGGATCAATTTCTCTGCCCACTTTGGGCAAACTTCTAGATTGAACAAATAAGCATCTGGTAGATCATCGGGCACTCCACTTGGTGGCTCTCCGTGTGTTAGCCTAGAGAGGTGGTCTGCTCTCACATGTGTGTTGCCTTTTTTCACTATTACTTCAAAATCGAACTCCATTAGTAGTAGAAACCATCGTACCAACCTTCCCGTGTTACAAGGCTTATTGACTAAGTACAACAAAGCTTGATGGTCTATGAAGAATTTGAACTTGTTGGTTAAAAGATAATGTCTGAATTTCTTCACTGCGTATACCATTCCTAAGCCTTCTCGTTCCGTAGTGGTATAATTTCGTTCCGCTTGATTCAGTTGTCTACTAGCATAGGCAATTGGATGATCAAGCTTACCTTCATCAGCCGGTTGGGCTAAGATACATCCAATGGCATAGTTAGAAGCGTCAACGTGAATATGAAATGGCTTGCTCCAATTTGGTGATTTTAGAATTGGGGCTGTACTGAGTCTCTTTTTCAACTCGGTGAATGCCTTCTCGCATTCTTCTATCCAAGTAAATTGAGTTAAGAGACCATACAAAAGTTTTTCTATTATGGCATACATGTGAATAAACCTTCGGTAATATCCACAATGTCCCATAAAGGCTTGCACTTCCTTTGCATTCTTGGGTCTTGGTAAGTCTAAGATGACTTTAATCTTGTCCTCATCCGTAGATATTCCATTTCTCGAGACTATGTGTCCTAGAATTTTCCCTTGTCTTACCATGAAGACACATTTCTCTGGGTTTAAGCAGACTCTGTATTGTCTACATTTGTTGAATATCTTCCTCAACTCGGGAATGTGATCGGGCATTTGATTAGAGTACGTGCAGAGGTCATCTACATATACTTCCATGCTTTTTTTCAAAAATTCCTTGAAAACGTGACACATCAATTGTTGGAAGGTAGCCGGTGCATTAGTGAGTCCAAAAGGCATCACTCTGAATGCATACACTCCCCATTCAGTGGTGAATGCTGTCTTATGTTGATCCTCAGTCGCAATAGCCACCTGGTTGTATCCGGAGAATCCATCTAGGAAACTGTAGACCTCCTTACCTGCTACTCTTTCTAATAAATGGTCCGTGATAGGTAGTGGGTAGCTGTCACGTATAGTGGCTGCATTCACCTTCTTCAAATTTATGCACACTCTCAATTTTCCATTTTTCTTAGGCACTACTACTAATGGCGATACCCACTCGGTATGTTCTATCTCATATATGAATCCTGCCGCTAGTAGTTTGTCTATTTCTTCCTTAAACTTTGCTGCATAGACTTCATTGTATGTATAAGGACGTTGTTTGGAGGGTTTTGCATCTGCTGTCATTGGTATTCGATGGGAACAAATAGTGGGTTCCACACCTTTGAGATCCTTATAGGTCCATGCGAATACATCTTGGTACTCTCGGATAAGATGTATGAGTTCCTCTTCTTCTTCTTCAGATACATCTTTACCAATATACGTGCATCTTTCTTCTTCCTCCTCAACTGTGACCACAATTTTTTTTGTTTGTTCCTTGTTGTCATACGTTTCTCCGTCTCTTGCCTCTCGTCTAGGCATCTACTAATAGCTACTTTTCTTTCCTCTACTTCGTATTTTTTAAAGTGTTCAGGAACTTCAAAAAGATATGGGTCCGGCTCTACCCTACTCATGTCTTCCTCCTGCCTGTGCATGGCCGTAGCAGTTTCAATTGCTAAGATCTTTGTTGGTTCCTGTTCCTTCTGGTCCTGAATAGTATTTAAGTAGCTTTCTTCAGAATCAAATTCTGGTTCCATCTCTATGCTTTCATATTCCTCTTTCCATTCTTTTTCCAGGGTTTCCCCTTCTTCTACTTCTTGAAGGACAGCCATATAGAGGTTTACGTCATAGCCTTCCTCATCTATGCATTCGTTCATGGTTAGAACTTCTTCGTTCACACATACATCAAAGGTTGCTAAAATTTCCATCCATCCATGTGGTTCGAACATTTCATCAGAAAAAGTTTGAGGCATGTAATCGGGGTCTTCTACTGATCGATAGTTCGGGTGTCCTATCGGCCACAGTTGTTTTTTATACTCCTCTTTCTTTGCTTCCTTGCACATCCATAACTGGGCGTCTTCATGCATCCAAGATTGATCACTTGATCCAGCACTGTGAATGGATAGGTCATCTTTTTCTTTGTGGACTGGATTCCATTGTAATGGAGGGACATCCCGATAAGCAAACGTGTGCAAATTTATCTTGGTGGTGTTTCCTTGATGTTGTAGATATAATGAATCTCTGCCCCAATCTTGTACAACCCGCATTTGTCTCATGAAGGGTCGTCCTAATATCATCTCGTAGTTGTTTGCTTTCTCGAATTTGCAGATGGCTAGTGTGTGTTCAAATTCTACTCCGCAAGTGGTCAGTTTGATTCGTTCCAATATTCCCAAGGGTTTTTCCACATGACCATCTGCTAGTTGGAGTTTCATGCGAGTGGGTCGCAAAGCAGGTTTTCCCCACTTTTCCCAGATCTCCTTGGTGGCAATTCCTACCCCGGCTCCCGTATCTAGAATAGCCTTGGTCATGTATCCATTGTGGGTGACGGGTAAACAAGTATTACCTTCGACTCCTTCACTAAATTCTCCCACTTTATCCACTGGAACTTGTATTGTGGAGTTATTTTCCTTCTCCTTTTCTTTCGGTCCTCCATTCTCTGGCTGTGATTCTAGTTGGTTTGCCATTTGCTTCCATAATTGTGGTTTCAATCGAAGCAATTCTTCCACCGTCAATTTGCATCGTACTTTTGTTTTCTTTAATTCTGTTAGATTATGTGAACTCTCTTCTACCTTTTCCTTTCCCTTTCCATGCACTGTGGGTGCTCGTATTATTATAGAATCTCTTTCGAATTCTCCCATGTAGTTAGGCAATGTTGAAATGCTCAGTGCTTCCTCTCTACCTCTATCAGCTCTTGATACTTCCTCATATGCTTCTTCCAGGTTAAGATGGGGTTGAAAATCTTCCACATCTATTTCCTCAAAAGGAGGTGTATTGTCTCCATTCTTCTTCCATTGCTCCTCTCGTATTCTATTCCATAAGTCTTTTGGCCAATCTGCCTCTAAATCTGGAATTATTGACATCAATTCATCTTGGGTCTTTATCTGACCGCTTTGGTCATCTTCTTTCCTAGGTTCCTTGCTATTGGACTTTAAGCATTCTTCATACAGATTATGTGCAATCCTGGTCTCTGGTAGAATTGGGATAGTCTTTTCTAGGGTTGCTTGTGCTACTTCTATGAGTTTCCTGCATATGGTCAGTCTTTCTTTCTCTAATTCCCCTTGAGGGTATATTTTTTCAAGTTGCTCAACGTTTGGGCCCATCTTGATTCTAGCTTGGTAGGCTTTCAACCACATGTCTAAATCATCTGGCTTTGGGTGTGCAAGAATTGATCCGGGCTTCTCCCTGTCTGAGCTAGGTCGGGGTAGCTCAGGGGTCTCCTTATGCATTTTTTGTCCTTTATGCTCTTTCCGGCTCTTAGTTTGTTTTTTAGTGTCTTGGCTCTTATTTCTTGCCCATTTGTCCTTGAGTTTCTCTCGTCTTTCTTTCCATTTCTGTACTTTCGTGTTTTGGGAGTTCTCCTGTGGGTCCTCAGAATCTTCGACTACCTGAATTTTGGAGCCTATAGTTGTACTGTTCTCTTGTTTCTCCTCTGGTTGTTTTCCTTTTTGTTGCTTCACTTGGACTCTAGTAATAGCCTTTAGTGGTACGTTGTACTCCTTATCACTTCCCGATCCTTCTATGACTTTGATCACATTGATTGGTGCCGTATCTTGAGTCTTTGCTGGATTCTTAGGGCAGTCTCTAAAAAGATGTTCCTCCCCGCAATCACTACAATACCCTTCCCAGATTCTAGGTGGTGGAGGGTTATAAGGTCGAGGGCATTCTCTAATAAAATGGTCTCCTCCACATCTATAGCATGGTCCTCTCTGTACAGGTGGTCTAATGGGTGGTCTCATGGGTTGTTGTGCCTTAGGAGCTGTGTACATTAAAGTTGCAGTCTCTGCTCCATAAGTCTGATCATAGCCTTCATACCCATGATATGCTGTCTCATATGCTGGTTCGTATTCTATCATGTTGGCTTCGTATGAGTAACACCCTCCTGAAGGGGGTTCATACCCAGGGTTTGTGGGTTCTCCGTTGGTCAGTGTCGATGCTGGGACTATAGCTCTTTCTAAATTCTCTTCTGGTTGAGCATACTTTACTGGTACTACTTGATGAGGTTGTGATAGTTGGGGTCCTAGTACTGGTTGTGGTGGTGGGTACGGTGCTTGCTCATATTGTTGTGGTGCTCCGACTGGTGCTAAATAAGGATTGCTTCTAGGCATCTCCCTACCCGCCTCTCTAGGTGGATATCCATATGGTCTGTATTGAGGTGGTTGGATCGGCCGTGCTTGCCTATTGAAGGGACAGTTTTCAGTTGTGTGATTGGTGTATTTTTGCTCGATGTGGCAGTATGACGAAGTCCCTTGTTGTTGCTGTCTATGGTATGGATACGTAGGTTGTGCACCGGCCCCTCCTCGGACGCACCAGTGTGTAGGGTGCTCTCCTCCACATAAATTGCATCTCCGTAACATAGGCACTCTTTGAGCTATATTTGGGTAAGCTCTTTGTCCTTGTACTCCTAGTTTTTTTGCTATCAATTCAACTAGTTCTTCCATGTTAATAGAGTTGGAAGTGACATTGCTTCTTGAGTCTTCTGATTTGGAAAGGTCAGTCGTACCTTTGAGGTCCTCAACAAGGTTGTCTTCCAGGTCAATGCACTCTTGAAGACACTCGCTTAAGTTTTGTAGCCTTTTCACATACACTAGTGTTCGTAGAGTTCCGTTAGTGAGCCCATCTAAAAATAATGAAATCATCTTTTGTTGAGTGGGTCTCTCGGCTGCTGGACATCTATCCACATATTGATTGAATCTTCGTGCAGCAGTCTTCACAGTTTCATTAGGGTTTTGTTTAAAGCTATGGATTAAAGACGCAGAATTGTGTTTAATCCCTCTCTTTGTGAATTCTCCAATGAATTCTTGAAAGAATTGTTCCATGTTTTCAAATTGATTGGGATCTAAAGGTTGGAACCAAGTTATTAGAGCTGTTCCCGTGAGGGTGAGCCCAAAAGACTCATACTGCACAAAGAAGTCCTCTACTTGCTCCGCTCTTAGAACTTGTTTAAATTTGGCAATATGATCATATGGTTCCCCTAATCCATCATAATGGTTTCTCACGCATTTAGCTACTTGGATAGGTCTCAGCCTTCTCATTGGTTCAGGTGGTCTGGGCACTACAGGAAAGACAGGGATAGCTGGTCGTAATGGTGGTACTCCAGGTTGTCTTCCTACCAGTGGTTGTGGTCTAATTGGTGCACTCCTGGAGTTGCAAACTGTACATGAGTACGGTTGGGTACAGTACATTGGCTGGTCTGTCCTGAGGTGGTATGTTCCGTCTCCTGTTGATTTCCAAACGGATTTTGTGAAGTAGTTGCCTGATCTCTCTCAGGGAATACAGGCGTACCCATGTATCTCAATCGAGCCCTGTCTAAGGCACTCACAGGCCAATATCTCTTTTGATCCTTATCTAAATATGTGAGTCTAGTTTCATCATCGGGGTCTTTTAGCTCATAAAATGTCATGGGACTTTCTTCTCTCCCTGGAGCCGGTAAGTCGGTTTGAAGCAATAAGTCTGATCTGTGGATCATATAGACCTCCAACAGGTAGTCGTCTTGAGGAATCAAATCTCCTCTCAAGACCCGTGATACTTGAGACCTGCCCCTCGGGGTAGTCACAAACTCTTCAGGGTGTGCTTCTTCGGAGTTGTCTGGATCCACAAACTCTCCCCTTTCATTAATTCTTTCCGGAAGTTCTATCACGATGTAGATGTGACCAATTTTGTCTACATATGCACCTCCCTCGTACTTGACAGCAGGTCGGGGTACAATTGTAGCATTTAGGGAAGTCGCCATTCTTGCCACATATCTATTTAAACCGTCCAGGTAGATGGGGACCTCTTGGGTATTGGTAGACACATACTGTAAGGATGTACGGTAATCTCCCTCAACTGTAGACATGAAATTTCTATTTGGTGTTGGACCTTGCATGTCTTCTGATGCCATAGGTATTTCTTCCTCAGAATCACTAGAGGTCTCTGAGTAGACAGAGTGGTGACTAACCTGAGCAGCACTTCCTACAGAAGAGATGACACTTCTTCGGCTACTTAGCACTCTTCCTGACCTCAAGTTCATTCACACTCCTATGTCTCTCTAGGTGTCCCACAGACTCCCCTTGAGTGGCTCTTCCCAAGGCCACTAATTGTCTCACAACAATGTTAGAGTCAATCTGGCCAATATTGTTTCCAGATGATACCACACTAGGCGATACTGCCTTGGCCCCGATACGATACCAAAGGTCCACATGATACGATACTGGATACTGCCCGCGATACGATACCAAACACCAAGACGATACGATACCAAAAACCTCGGCGATACGATACTAGGAATATCACGATACGATCTCAAAAGATTCAGGCGATACGATACTAGAATTTATGCCGATACGATATCAGTGTGGTATCGCGATACCATTCTCGAGGAGAAGGCGATACGATACCACGACTACGATACAATACCTATGAGACCAGCCGATACGATACTTATGACAGTATCGCGGTACTGTCCGGGTGAGTGAACGATACGATATCAAAGTGGTGTCGTGATATCAGATTTCACGAGACACGATACGATACTCAAGAGGGATGCGATACGATCTCAAAAGTCCGACGATACGATACCAGGTATAGTATCGCGATACTTCACTAAGTAATACGGCGATACGATACTGACAAAGGTCGACGATACGATACTAGAGACTCAAGGCGATACGATCTCGAGATGGTATCGCGATACAATCCTTGGTAGGAGGCGATACGATATCACCGTGGTAAGTGCTATCGCGATACCAACCTTGGCGACACGATACCGAAATGGTATCGCGATACCAGGATCGATACCCAGCAATACGATACCTCTGAAAATGTACGATCGCGATACCAACTTGGGGACACGATACCAAAATGGTATCGCGATACCAAGTAGGTATCAAACGATACGATACTTCGGCGAGTATCGCGATACAAGGGAGTTTTGGTATCGCGATACTCAAGCCAAAATGCAAGATGTTTTCAAAATTTTTGCACCCCCTTCTCTCCTTACTCCCCTCTTCTCTCCTAAGCCTCTGTATCACACAAAAAAAATCTGTTTGATATCAGCTTCCCCCCCCCCCCCCCCCCCCGCGATACTGCGCAAACTTTTAATCACGTGTTTGATCACTTTTAAAGTGTTTTTGTCAGATAGGCTGAGAGAATGCTTACCTTGGTACTGTCTTGCTTGCACTTTGAGCTCAAAACCTAGCCTTAAAAGCCTGAAAGCCACGATACCAAATCCACGATACTGGTCGCTGCTCGTCACGATACCAGAACACAGAGAAGTGTCAATTGAGCCAATTTTTTTTTGGTTTTTATACCTTTTTTTGACAGATTTTGAATTTTGCAAATTTTCTTGGTGATTTTGGAATTTTTTTGGTGATTTTTTTCTACTCCAACTTCTCCTGTCCTCACTACTCCTCTTCTTCTAACCTAACCCTAACTCCTCCTTCTCTTCCCTCCTCCTAAACCTAAACCTAAAACTTATCACACACACCTCTGAGATGTGAAGTAACAAGTGCTAAAGTGACTGGCTATTTGCCACCGGACAATTTTGCCTCTACAAGTACGATTCTATCACACTCGATCTATAACCATCACGAAGGCACCTTGGTTGAGTGTTCCCCGGCAACGGCGCCAAAAACGTGTGTACTTGAGCCAAGAAGACTCAAGGACTTGTGCCAATGAGACTGTACCTCAATTGCCACACAAGTGCGTATAGTGGGTACTTAACACACATCTAATTGTCAATCCAATGGAACGACGTACCAAGTGTATGAAGACGTGTGCACACGTGATGGAAAATGAAGTGGTCAAGCTAGCAAGCATGAGAAAAGACTAACCACCTCTCACACTCACTGAAATGCTGAAAGTGTTTGCCGTAAAGCCTCTTGCAGCAATTTTCAGAAATTCAAGGATTTCTCCCAGCTCCGAACTCCAAATATAGGCAATAGGGTACTCGTTTCGAAGCTCTCGACGAGACGCATCTATTGGAACTCGATTCTGACCACTCTGCTTCAAGTTATGGCAAAAACAGTGAATGGCGGGAAACACCAACACCCACGCCACAACTCCTCCTAGCTTGCGCGCGCACTACAGCAGCTCAAAATCAAGGGGAAGGGGTAGACAACAGTCCTACACATGCATTTCAAGCATGACACACACATACAAGAGCGAAATGAAGATCAAAATCAGCATGAAAGAGGCAAACTCGAAAATCTGTAGAGCTCCTTCTTCACAATGGCAAAAAGTTCTTACAAAGAGTCACAAAGTGACTTATATACTAGTGCCCTAAGTTTGGTCCTTTCACACAAGAGACCGGCACTTTATTCACTAAAAGACTAATTTCTCTACTAATTTACATGGGTAAGCTTCTAATCTTCTGTGGGGATGCATCTAGAGGACTCCTCTAGTGCATTTACAACGAAAAATATATACAAGAGTGGTTATAATACAAAAGTTATGTGTCCAAATCGGAAAAATTTTGGGGCCCTTCATTTTCTCTGCCTTGTGCTCTTCTGTGCTCTGCAACACCACCTAATGACTTTGTGGGCATAGGACCACACACATCTGAGATCTAAAGGCTGAATTGAAGAGTTAATGTGCATTCTATGCACATTTTTGGTTTGCTTCTCCATTCCATTACGAGAAATATGGCCCAAATGACCATGCCAAATACAAGCCATAGGCTATTCAATAACAACTAACAAGTGTTCTTTCTGTGATATGAATAAAGGATAAAGTGAGCCAACTTTGCTTCCTTTTGCAATGACCATATTGCCCTTCGATATGCGAAAGGACTGAGCATAGAAAACCACCTTATAACCAAGGTCATAAATTTGACCAATTGACATCAAATTGCATGATAACTAAGGTACATGGCATACATTATGCATAGTAAATTTTGAACCATCAACGAGTTGCACAACCACATCTCCAATCCCAAAAACATCACACTAATAAGAATCACCAAGTCTCACAATACCAAGAGACTTTGCTACATAAGTAGAGAACCACTCTCTATGTGGTGTCACATGGAAAGAAGCATCAAAATCTAGCGGCCATGTGTGGGAAAGAGAATCAGCCATAAGAGCCTCAGTAGTCACAATACTGTCAAGTGTCAACACATCAACATCATCATAAATAACATTGATTTCTTCAATCTTCATGGTTGAAGTAGACGGTTTAGGTAATTGTTTAACATGCCCATCAACATTCTATCCTTTACCTTTAGCATTCTTTAATGCATAACAATCTTTCTTCATGTGTCCTCTCTTATGAAAATAATGGCATTCGATATCCCTCTTCCTTGGTTTACTTCTACTCTTATTCCTTTGACCATTCTATTCCTTGTTCTTGTTCCTACCATGTTGCTGATTCTTTCCTTGATAAGAATCACAAACATTATATGCAACTCCACTCTGAGTGCCAACCACTCACTCAAGAGTGCCCCACATATGTCATCATAGACCAGTTTACCACCGGTACACTTTTGTTAATAGCTTAATCTTGTTCTTTGTTAAGGGGACAAAGTGCATTTAATAGAGCACTTTTTAGTAAGCTGAAGTAGGATTTTTTATTAGGCTGAGCTAGGATCATCTCTCTCTCTTCTGTACAAATCCATCTATCTATATGAATTAAAAAATGACTTTATTGAAAAAGTCTCATTTTTAGCTATTCTTTATTCAAAATGGCCCATACTTTTATGCATATGTCAGTTACTTTTTTAACTCTAGTTTTTATAAAAAACACTAAAAAGAACATACTTTTCAAAACCCCTCCAAAAGTTAAGTGCCACATTATCAAACTTGTAACTTTGGTTGCCCCAAAACATGAATTTATGAAAAAAACCTTTTTTTCACTCTTAAACACTAGAGAAAGTCATTTTGACCTATCCACATACCAAAACACACGTTTTTTTTGCAATACAACTATTGTACATGCCATTCCAGCCATCTCTATGCTTCTTTCTATTTCGTGCTTTTTGGAACATCATGGTGCTCACCATGTATTACAAACATGGCACCAACACCAATGTGTGATGCTCATTCAATGAGTGTAAATGTTTGTGTTCCTACAAAATTTGCACCAACAACTAGAGGTAGCAATGATAAAGATTTTCAAAATGAATGACGTGTAGCTAGAGAGAAGAATATTGATCTTTCGGTCAATCGTGCATTCTATCCCTTGGATCCAATTTCTAATTTTCATCCTAGATTCCATAGTATCTCCATGTTTCTACAATTCCTTGGTAGTGGGGTGCAAAAATCAATGTTGAAGGCCTAGGCGATTTTGAGGTAGAGTGGCACTTGGGTGGAGACTTAAAGAATATCAAATGCATGTTAGGGTGCAAACGAGGTAAATCTACTCTCTATTCTTGTCCATATTGCACACGAGGTTATAAACAAACAAAGAGAAAACAAAACAGCATAGAGGATTTAACTGATGATACAGATGGATCTCCATCTAGTGAATGGGATATACCTTTAATGAGGTGTCCCATGTTAGGTACACCTAATCATGACATATCGAATAAGAATTGGAATCCCATTATTCCATTTCCTTAGTTAATTTTCACTTTTGCAAATTGCATGCCTTCATGAGAATTTTTGATCGGCTATTGAAGCTCCATATAGAATATGCATTTTTCATGAAGCATGTTGATAAATCTATACAAGCTATAAAAAAAATTGGAGGAACTCCTTAATTCGACAGTGTACAACAAGTGTCAATGACATGGACTAAAGCAAGACATTTTTTTTAGAAGAGGTACTAGCACTCAAAATAATGAATATTATGAGCTCCGAAAAGACCTATGCATGATCACAACAGACAATGATTCTCAAGTTGATCTTGTGATAAGAGAAAGAAGGTTTGTTCATGCTTAGATAAGTTGGTAGGCTTAATGGTTCTTACTAGCTCTAGTGATATTCAATGTCAATTGTTTCAAGAGACATTAGTGGAGTTCATGAAGTGTTTCATTCAATCTTGGAGAGAGAGCAATATAAAACACTACATTGTAAGTCTATTTGATCTTGGAGAGAGACCAATTATTAATGAAGTGTTTCACTCAATCCTTTGACACTTATTGTAGAGAGCAGGGGAGAGAAAGAGATTAAAAAATAGACAATAACAAAAGACAAAACATTTCATTAGTAATTGAAGTACATTGCAAAATATGCTTCCTAGAAGCTACAACATACAGAGGTCATGCCTTATTTCCTCTAATTTTTCTTGCTACTTGAATATCTTTGGTTTGTATGGTTACTCTCTTGGCATGGATAGCACATAGGTTAGAATCTTCAAGCATGGAGATGAGGTAGACCTCTATTGCCTCTTGAAGTGCCTCAAGTGCTATCCATTGTATTCGTAAACCTACACAATAGCTTTGTAGTTCTTCCTTTACCACTCTTGCAAATGATCTTCATGGTATTAGAAGCTCAACTAATTTCTCATAGTGTCATATCTCTGCAAATGCTCTACAGTGTCTCCGTTATCTTTGCGATGGGTGTCCTCTCTAATGGCTCATCATCAAAATCTCAATCTGATCATCCTTGAGACCAATCATTTTGTTTATTAGAAACTTCATATTCTCACGATGGATTGCTCCTAGATGGTGTGCCATCATGTGCGAGAGGCTGAGAGTGGTGTAGGAACCACTTCGGGGTCTGTGGGTGGGGGGTTTGCAGCCATGGTGGGCATTGAGTTCCTTGAACATGGCTAGGATATACCATGGAGTCTTTCCTTGCAGTTTGCTTGATGCATGCCATTCTCTTGAGTTGCAAAAGTTTGAAATGGAGTGAGTTCTCTCTACTTATAGATTTTAAAACTGTATGTTCACACTAGAATGGACAAAACTAGTTTAGAAACATACATAATATAATAATACAAAATGGTAACACATTGATACCAAGATTATATTAAACCTATGATTTACCACATAATGGATATATTGAATTCACTTTACTTCCCTTCTCGTTGTCTTTTAGCATGCCACGAAGCATGATGGATAGGTCCTAATGATGACTTTCATTTCTCACTAGCAATGTTGTGTTGCATCCGTCTCACAACTTTTGCCAAATGTGACTCCCTAGCTATTCCACAGAAAAATTTCTTGAGAATGTAGTGTTATAAAACCAATTAAACTTAATAGACGAGTTTACCAACAGGTGCACTTTTGTTAATAGCTTAATCTTGTTCTTTGTTAAGGGGAAAAAGCGCATTTAATAGAGCACTTTTTAGTAGGCTGAAGTAGGATTTTTTTTTAGGCTGAGCTAGGATCATCTCTCTCTTCTCTACAAAGAGAGAGAGAGAGAGAGAAAAGCCACATTACACCTCATCAAATCCGTCCATCTATATGAATTAAAAAGTGAATTTTCTGAAAAAGTCTCATTTTTAGCTATTCTTTATTCAAAATGGTCCATAATTTTATGCATATGTCAATTACTTTTCTTAGTCTAGTTTTTATAAAAAAACACTTAAAAGAACATACTTTTCAAAATGCCTCCAAAAGTTAAGTGCCACATTATCAAACTCGTAACTTTGGTTGCCCCAAAACATGGATTTATGAAAAAAACCTTGTTTTCACTCTTAAACACTGGAAAAAGTCACTTTGACCTATCCACATACCAAAACACACTTTTTTCTTGCAATACAACTATTGTACATGTCATTCCAGCCATCTCTGTGCTTCTTTCTATTTCGTGCTTTTTGGAACATCATGATGCTCACCATGTATTACAAACATGGCACCAGCACCAATGTGTGATGCTCATTCAATGAGTGTAAATGTCTGTGTTCCTACAAAATGTGCACCAACAACTAGAGGTAGCAATGATAAAGATTCTCAAAATGAACGACTTGTAGCTAGAGAGAAGAATATTGATCTTTGGGTCAATCGTGCATTCTATCCCTTGGATCCAATTTCTAATTTGCATCCTAGATTCTAGAGTATCTCCATGTTTCTACAATTCCTTGGTAGAGGGGTACAAAAATCAATGTTGAAGGCCTAGGAGATTTTGCGAAGAGTGGCACTTGGGTGGAGACTTAAAGAATATCAAATGCATGTTAGGGTGCAAACAAGGTGCATCTACTCTCTATCCTTGTCCATATTACACACGAGGTCATAAACAAACAAAGAGAAAACAAAACAGCATAGAGGATTTAACTGATGACAGAGATGGATCTCCATCTAGTGAATGGGATATACCTTTAATGATGTGTCCTATGTTAGTTACACCTAATCGTGAAATATCAGATAAGGATTGGAATCCCATTATTCCATTTCCTTGGTTAATTTTCACTTTTGCAAATTGCATGCCTTCATGAGAATTTATTATCAGCTATTGAAGCTCCATATAGAATATGCATTTTCCATGAAGCATGTTGATAAATCTATACAAGCTATAAAAAAAATTGGAGAAACTCCTTAATTCAATTGGTTTTCATGGTGGAAATGTAGCCCTAGTTGTTAAAAAAGTTGGGAATCTCAAGACAGTTTACAACAAGTGTCAATGACAGGGACTAAAGCAAGACATTTTTTTAGAAGAAGTACGAGCACTCAAAATAATGAATATTATGAGCTCCGAAAAGACCTATGCATGATCACAACAGACAATGATTGTCAATTTGATCTTGTGATAACAGAAAGAAGGTTTGTTCATGCTTAGATAAGTTGGTAGGCTTAATGGTTCTTACTAGCTCTGATGATATTCAATGTCAATTGTTTCAAGAGACATTAGTGGAGTTCATGAAGTGTTTCATTCAATCTTGGAGAGAGAACAATATAAAACACTACATTGTAAGTCTATTTGATCTTGGAGAGAGACCAATTATTAATGAAGTGTTTCACTCAGTCCTTGAACACTAATTGTAGAGAGCAGGGGAGAGAAAGAGATTAAAAAATAGACAATAACAGAAGACAAAACATTTCATTCATAATTGAAGTACATTGCAAAATATGCTTCCTAGAAGCTACAACATACAGAGGTCATGCCTTATTTCCTCTAATTGTTCTTGCTACCTGAATATCTTTGGTTTGTATGGTTACTCTCTTGGCATGGATAGCACATAGGTTAGAATCTTTAGACATGGAGATGAGGTAGGCCTCTGCTGCCTCTTGAAGTGCCTCAAGTGCTATCCATTGTATTCGTAAACCTACACAATAGCTTTGCAGTTCTTCCTTTACCACTCTTGCAAATGATCTTCATGGTATTAGAAGCTCAATTGATTTCTCATAGTGTCGTATCTCTGCAAATGCTCTACATTGTCTCCGTTATCTTTGCGATGGGTGTCCTCTCTAATGGCTCATCATCAGAATCTGAATCTGATCATCCTTGAGACCAATCATTTTGTTTATTAGAAACTTCTTATTCTTAGGATGGATTGCTCCGAGATGATGTGCCATCATGTGAGAGAGGCCGAGAGTGGTGTAGGAGTGGTATCGTATCGTGTAGATCTTAGTATCGTATCATCCCAATTTTAGTATCGTATCGCCAGAATTCTCAGTATCGTATCGCCTAGTGCATAAGTATCATATCGTCCAAGTTTTCTGGTATTGTATCGTGGACTCCATAGGTATCGTATAGTGACTGGATTTGGTTTCGTATCGTCCAGACTTGAGGTATCGTATCGCGAGAGCATCCAGTATCGTATCATGCCCAACAGCGGTATCGTATCGTCTGTTGTCATAGTATCGTATCTGTTGGAGCAAGTCTATGACAAGCCTAAGTATTGGCTTGAGTCTCACAAAGTCTTAGAAGAAGCTTTAAAAAAAAGACTATGTAAAGTTCACTTGTGAACTACCTCTTGTAACTTTTGAAGAGTTTACTTAATGTAAAAGTAAGAGAATCTTAAGTGGTTGAGTCCACTTGATCAAGAATGGAAAGAGGAGCCACAAATTCGTGATTTGTGGTAGGTGGAGAATCAAATCAATCATTGATTGATTGGAGAGTGATTGAGGGAAGTTAGCCTCCCAAACTCAACTATAAATAGATGGCAGTTTTAGTCGTGGTTAGAGAGACCTATGTGAAGACCTCCAAGAGCTGAGCTTTATGCCATATCAAGGTGTGATTACAAGGCACACATATGTATCAGTAAGTCATTGTATTGTACAAGCAATATACTTTCATTTTCATGATTATTTGAGTTCATCTTTCCATGTTCTTGTGAAGTGTACTACTCACTGCCATTACTCTCGTGATTTAACTTGGTAAAGTTAGCTCTATAAGTCTACTATATGCTCATAAATTTTCATGTCATTTGGATGTTGCAATATTCAGTTATGTTCATTTGAAGTCAACAGGGTCTGTTCATCTTCACCTCTCTGTCAGGTACCCAACTTTTTCACTCATCTTGTCAGAGGTGTTTCTCAGTGGTTACGTATCCAAATTCAGTGATTTAAAGCTTGTTGGATTCAGCTTACTGTCTAGTATAACCATACAAATTTTCATAATCATTGGATTTCTAGATTTTGAGTTATGGTGATTTGTCTGCTCACTGGTCTATTTCTGTAGCAGCCCGTGAAAATCGGGATGATGTCATCAGTTGTTAAAACTCATTCTCAGTGTGTGCTTTGTTATTTTTGATGAGATTACTCTTGAAAGTTAGCTCTTTAAGCTACCTAGACTTCCCCAAGAGGAATTAAGCTAATTGCTGCTGTGCTCAGAGAATTATGTAAAACACTGGACAGGTGTATGAACCAAGAATAGCAAGTTTTCACCTCTGAGCTAACTCCAACTTATCTGTTTTGATCTATCTTTTTGAGAGTGATCTTCCAAGGTACATAGGGTGTCTAATACATCCATTGGCAAGCTAAAAGGGCCCACCATATATTCCTGGAGTTCATTTGGCTGGTGTAGATCAAGGATTTTGCAACACCTCTTCATCTTCAAGCACATACCTATCCATCTCTTCACAGTGGTATCAGAGCAAGGTTGGACAACATGGCAGATGGATTTCCTTCATCAATTGACAAATTGGACAGAGGTAACTACTCAGCTTGGTCATTAAGAATGGAAGCTTATCTCCAAGGTAGAAGTTTATATGGTTATGTGGCTGGAGATGAAGTTATGCCAAGTTTCAGGAACAAAAGTCAACCAACACAAGAAGAGCAAGAAAGATTGAGCACATGGTGCTCCAAGGATGCACTTGCAAGGTCTTATCTCCTCAACTCTATCTCAGATTTTTTGTTGCCTCACATTAGAAGTTGTAAGACATCTCAGGAAGTGTGGGATGCACTTGAAGCTTTCTTTTCTTCAAGTACCAAAGCTAGGAAGCATCAACTATGGCTGGAGTTCACAACTCTCAAGAAGGCTCCCAAACAAAATGTGACTGATTTTGTCACAAAGCTCAAGGACATAGCAGATCAGTTGGGAAGCATTGGAGAGGTAATAGATGAAGAGCAAATTGTAAGGCAGGTCATCAATGGCTTGAAGGCAGATGACAAGTGGTAAGCATTCACCACAGCTATGGATTTGTACATGGACATGCATGTACCTGATTTCAACACACTCATTGGACAACTACTTACTCAAGAGGCAAAGCTTATCAAAAATGGAGAAAGCTCTAAAGGTAATCAATCTTCAGCTTTATACACGGATAAAAGCAAGTCTAAAGATAACAAAGGAAAGGCAAAGAAAGTGGATGATGAAGCAGGTACATATCAAGCTAACTATGCAGGTAGAGGAAGACATGGCAGAGGTAGAGGAAGAGGAGGTAGACAAGGCAGGGGGAGATCCCAAGACTCCAACTCATGTTCTATTTGTGGATTAACTAATCATACAACTGAAAATTGCTTTAGGAATTCCAGGAATCAAAGAGGCAGAGGATACAATAGAGGAAGTTATGGCTACTCAAGAGGAATATTCAACAACTACCATGGCAACTACAACAACTACAATCATTCAAACTATCAAGGAGGCTACAAAGGAAGGAGAGACTACAATAACTACACAGAAGACTCAAACAAAGAGGATTCATTATTGATCATGAACATGGCTATGCCACAAGGTAAATCTGATGAGCATGTTTTCTACATAGATTCAGGTTGTTCAAATCATGTGGCAGGAAATGTGGCACTCCTATCAGATTTAGAAGATCCAAGGAATAAGCATGAGGTACAAACACGAGATGATACAAAACATCCTGTGGAGAAAATAGGCAATGTCAAAGCACCTGATGGAAACATCAATCTACTCAGTAAGGTACTCTATGTTCCTACCATTACAAAGAATTTGATAAGTGTTGGGCAGATAGTAGAGAAAGGGTTGCAAGTCAGGTTCACAAAAGCAGGAGCATTTGTTGAAGATCCAAGTCAAGGATTCAGAAGAATTGCAAAAGGTGAAAAGACAGGTAGATTGTTCACATTTGAATTACAGGACACTAGAAACATTGCTCTCTTTAATTATGGTAGTCAGACACTCACAGAATTGGAAGTATGGCACAAAAGGTTAGCACATATTGGTGAAAGGTCATTAAAGCAAATCTGCAGGGACCAAAGTGTACTTGGACTTCCTAATTTGTCAAAACAACATATGATTTATAAGTGCAGTGCATGTCAATTTGGAAAGTCTCACAGATTACCATTCATGAAGAAAGGTTATATGCATGGAGATCTCTTGGAGTTGGTTCATACAGATGTATGGGGACCTAGCAAGGAAGCTTCAATATCTGGATCAAGGTATTATGTTTCCTTTATTGATGATTGCAGCAGATGGACTATCCTATTCTTTATGAAACACAAAGATGAAGTTTTTTCATGTTTCAAAAGATATTTGGCTCTTGTGGAGAATCAAACAGGTAAATCACTAAAAAGGCTAAGGTCAGATGGAGGGGGAGAATACTTCTCCCATGATTTTGATTCTTTTCTTCAAGAAAGAGGAATCAAAAGAGAGGTAACTACAAGGTACACTCCTGAGCAAAATGGAGTGGCAGAAAGGAGGAATAGGACAATTGTTGAAGCTGCAAGGTCTATGTTAAATGAAAAGCATTTACCTAATTACTTATGGGCCGAGGCTGTATCTACAGCCACTTACTTGATTAACAGGTTGCCTTCAAAATCCCTTGATGGGATGACTCCATATGAGGCTTGGAATGGAAGAAGACCAAGCTTAGATCATTGTAAAATTTTTGGATGTATTGCTTTTGCTCATGTTCCTTCACAGGTTAGAGGCAAGATGGATCCAAAGGCAGAAAGGTGTGTATTTATTGGATATGACAACAATCAAAAGGGCTACAGGTTATACAACCCTACCAACAAAGGATTCTTGGTAAGCAGAGATGTAGTTTTTGATGAGAACAATTCATGGTATGAAGATTCATGCAGGAAGATCAATTTACCATATGATCTTGAAGAATATTTTCCAAAGCTTGGTAGAGAACAATCAAAGATTGAAGAACAAGACACCTCAGAGGATGATGAAGAATCTCACATGGAAAAGATCAAAGCATGGAAGTCTAAAGGTAAAGCAAAATTGCAGGAACTTGGACATGAAGCAGAATCATCACATCATGGCCTAAGAAGATCTATGAGGGAAAAGAAAAAACCAGAAAGGTATGGGTTTGACACCTCATTAGTAACTAAACATTCTATCTACATAGCACAGGACATAAACCAAGAGGAGCCATCATCATTTGAAGAGGCCAAAGAAAAAATAGAATGGAAGCATGCAATGAAGGAAGAGATTGAAGCACTTGAGGAAAACAACACTTGGGATTTGGTGCCCAAGACTTCATCCATGAAGGTAATAGGCTCAAGATGGGTCTATAAACTCAAGAAGAATTCTGATGGTTCCATTAACAGGTATAAGGCAAGGCTTGTAGCAAAAGGCTTTGCACAAACTCAGGGAATTGATTATGAGGAGACCTTCTCTCCTGTGGCAAAGATGCCTACTATTAGGGTTTTGCTTAGTATTGCCTCTTCCAAGAATTGGAAGATACTTCAACTAGATGTAAAGAATGCATTCTTGAATGGTTGGATAACAGAAGAGGTATATATGGCACAACCACCTGGTTTTGAGAATCAAGTTTATCCTGATTATGTGTGTAAACTTAACAAAGCATTGTATGGTCTCAAGCAAGCTCCAAGAGCTTGGAATTTCAGGCTTGTTTCATTCTTGCAGGACAAAGGCTTTCAACCAAGCAAGGCAGATCCTTCACTCTTTATTAAAAAGAGTAATTCTGAGGTCATCTATCTATGTGTATATGTAGATGACATTATATTGACAGGAAATGATGCAGATGGTATGAAGAAGATCAAAGATCAGATGAGAGAAGAGTTCAAGATAAGTGATTTGGGTTCACTTACCTACTTCCTAGGTTTGGAAGTTGTCTACAAAGATCATGGTTTGTTTCTCACTCAAAGGAAGTACATTAAGGACATGTTGGCAAAATTCAAGATGCAAGATTGTAAGATTGCAGGTACTCCAATGGAGGTCAATCACAAATTGAGCTCACATGAAGGTGAACTCATAGAGGACATCACATCATATCAAAGTCTAGTGGGTAGTCTCAACTATGCCACATTGACAAGAGTAGATATATGTTACAGTGTGAGTGTGCTAAGCCAATTTATGCACACACCAAGGAAACCACATATGGATGCTGCCAAAAGGATTCTCAAGTATCTCAAAGGAACCATAAATGAAGGACTTTATTATCCTTATGTATCTGATTTAGGTTTGAAGCTATTTTCTGATGTAGATTGGGCTGGCTCCAAGGAAGATAGAAGGAGCACTTCAGGTTATCTTACCTTTGCAGGTTCAAAGCTTATTTCATGGTCATCCAAGAAGCAACCCACAGTTGCTCTCTCTTCTACTGAAGCTGAATATAGAGGTCTTGCCATAGCTACACAAGAAGCTATGTGGATGAAGACATTATTCAAAGATCTTGGATTGGAGTTTGGAACTCCAACTATTTTTGGTGACAATATGAGTTCTATTCACTTGGCTGCTAATCCTATTTTTCATGCAAGGACTAAACATATTGAAGTTCATTATCACTATGTACGAGAAAAGGTTCTAAGCAAAGAGATTCAAATATCATATGTGTCCACTCATCAACAATGTGCAGATATTCTAACCAAAGCATTGGATGGTACAAAGCTTTGCAAATTCAAGGCTATGATTGGTTTGCAGGTAATCTTGGAAGATTGAAGACCTCAAGCATACTTGGCTTGAGGGGGAGTTGTTGGAGCAAGTCTATGACAAGCCTAAGTATTGGCTTGAGTCTCACAAAGTCTTAGAAGAAGCTTTAAAAAAAAGACTATGTAAAGTTCACTTGTGAACTACCTCTTGTAACTTTTGAAGAGTTTACTTAATGTAAAAGTAAGAGAATCTTAAGTGGTTGAGTCCACTTGATCAAGAATGGAAAGAGGAGCCACAAATTCGTGATTTGTGGTAGGTAGAGAATCAAATCAATCATTGATTGATTGGAGAGTGATTGAGGGAAGTTAGCCTCCCAAACTCAACTATAAATAGATGGCAGTTTTAGTCGTGGTTAGAGAGACCTATGTGAAGACCTCCAAGAGCTGAGCTTTATGCCATATCAAGGTGTGATTACAAGGCACACATATGTATCAGTAAGTCATTGTATTGTACAAGCAATATACTTTCATTTTCATGATTATTTGAGTTCATCTTTCCATGTTCTTGTGAAGTGTACTACTCACTGCCATTACTCTCAGTTTTCTCAGTCAGCTTGCAGAGATGTTTTCTCTGAGCTTGGTGCATAATTTTCAGTGATTTAACTTGGTAAAGTTAGCTCTATAAGTCTACTATATGCTCATAAATTTTCATGTCATTTGGATGTTGCAATATTCAGTTATGTTCATTTGAAGTCAACAGGGTCTGTTCATCTTCACCTCTCTGTCAGGTACCCAACTTTTTCACTCATCTTGTCAGAGGTGTTTCTCAGTGGTTACTTATCCAAATTCAGTGACTTAAAACTTGTTGGATTCAGCTTACTGTCTAGTATAACCATACAAATTTTCATAATCATTGGATTTCTAGATTTTGAGTTATGGTGATTTGTCTGCTCACTGGTCTATTTCTATAGCAGCCCGTGAAAATCGGGATGATGTCATCAGTTGTTAAAACTCATTCTCAGTGTGTGCTTTGTTATTTTTGATGAGATTACTCTTGAAAGTTAGCTCTTTAAGCTACCTAGACTTCCCCAAGAGGAATTAAGCTAATTGCTGCTGTGCTCAGAGAATTATGTAAAACACTGGACAGGTGTATGAACCAAGAATAGCAAGTTTTCACCTCTGAGCTAACTCCAACTTATCTGTTTTGATCTATCTTTTTGAGAGTGATCTTCCAAGGTACATAGGGTGTCTAATACATCCATTGGCAAGCTAAAAGGGCCCACCATATATTCCTGGAGTTCATTTGGCTGGTGTAGATCAAGGATTTTGCAACACCTCTTCATCTTCAAGCACATACCTATCCATCTCTTCACAGTATCATCTAGAGAAGTGGTATCGTATCGTCTGACAAGCAATATCGCCTGATGCAGTATCACCAAAAGTGGTATTGCCCAAAACTCTTGGAGCATTTTCAAAGGAAAATTTGAGGCATTTGAGGAGCCACTTAGGGAGAGTTTTAGAGACCTAGAGAGCCCCAGGAGGGTGAATGAACTTGAGGTCAGGAAGGGTGCTAAGTACTGGAGAAGTGTCACCGCTCAGTCTATTCAGACACCTCTAGTGACTTAGAGGAGGAGATACCCATGACTTTAGAAGACATGCAGGGTCCCACTCCGGGAAGAAACTTCATGACCATTGTAGAAGGAGAGTATCGCACTTCTTTACAGTACGTTTCTACTAATGCCCAAGAGATCCCCATCTACCTGGATGGTTTAAACAAATATGTGGCTAGGATGGTGACTTCCATGGATGCAACAATTGTGCCCAGACCGGTTGTTAAATATGAAGGAGGAGCACACATGGACAAGCTGGGTCACATCTACATAGTGACTGAATACCATGATTTGATCAATGAGAGAGGAGAGTTAGTGGGACAAGAAAACTCAGGGAGACCAAAGCCTGAGGAGTTAGTGACGACCCCTAGAGGCAAGTCCCAAGTGATGCAAGTCTTGAGAGGGGACTTGATACCTCAAGACGAATACCTACTAGAAATCTATTTGATCCATGGTTCGGAGTTGTTACTTCAAACTGACTCACCAACTCAAGGAAGAGAAGAAAGCCCGATGACATTTTATGAGCTAAAGGATCCAGAAGACGAGACTAGAATAACATACCTAGATAAGAACCAGAGAAGGTATTGGTTGGTAGATGCCATAGACAGGGCTCGACTGAAATACATGGGATTGCCTGTATTCCCTCAGAGAGAGTAGGCAACCACCTCTCAGAACCCCTTTGGAACCCAACAAGAGGCAGCGCACACAATGTCGGGACAAACAAGCCAACGGAGTGTTCCGAACCGAACTCAGGTACAATTTGCGACTCTCGGAGTGCAACCACACAATCAGACCCACCCACAAGTAGGAAATCGATACTGACCACCAGTAAGGCCACAACCACCAATACGAGTGCAGCCAGGAATACCCCCAATTAGACCAGTGGTTCCCGCCTTCCCTGTAATGCCCAGGCAGCCAAAACCAATTTGAAGATTGAGACCTATTCAGGTGGCTAAATGCGTGAGGAATCATTATGACAAATTGGGAGAACCTTATGATCACATTGCTGGATTTAAACAAGTTTTAAGAGCGGAACAAGTAGAGGACTTCTTTGTGCAGTATGAGTCTTTCGGACTCACCCTCACAGGAATGGCTCTGACTTGGTTCCAACCATTAGACCCCAACCAATTTGGAGATATGGAGAAATTCTTTCAAGAATTCATTGGGGAATTCACTAAGAGAGGGATTAAATACAATTCTGCGTCTTTAATCCATAGTTTCAAACTGAACTCTAATGAAACCGTGAAAACAACTGTGAAAGATTCAATCAGTATGTGGATAGATGTCCGATAGCAGAGTGACCCACACAAAAAAAAAAATGATATCATTGTTTTTGGATGGACTAACGAATGGAACTCTAAGAACGCTAGTATACATAAAGAGGTTACAGACATTGAGCGAATGCCTACAGGAATGTATTGACTTAGAGGACAACCTAGCGGATGATCTAAATAGCATGCTCAACCCCACTAAATCAGAAGACTCTTGGAGTATGGTTATTTCCAATTCCAGTTATGTGGAGGAATTAGTGGAGCTAGTGGCAAAGAAATTAGGATTCCAAGAACAGAGAAATTACCAACACCCAGCCTTAAGAGTGCCTATGTTACGAAGGTGTAGTCTATGTGGAGGAGATCATCCCACTCACTTGTGCGTCTGAGGAGGAGCCAAAGTACCTCAAACGTACCCCTAAAATAGACAACATTACCCTAGAACTGCCTTGTACTCTCACATAGAAAAAAAATACACTAATCACACCACAGAAAACTTCTCATTCAATAGGCAGACATGACCTCTACAACCGCCTCAGTATCGGCCATATGGATATCTACCTAGAGAGCCATGCAGAGATATGGCCAAGTACAATCCCTAACCAACACCACCAGGAGCATCGAGACCATAGGAGCAAGCAGAACATCCAGAACCCCAACCAGTGTTAGGACCACAACTATCGTAGCCCCAACATGTGGTACTTGTGAAGTATGTCTAACCAGAAGAAAACTTGGAAAGAGCCATAGTACCAACCTCAATGATGACCAGTGTAGAATAAAAAAACCCTAGATATGAGCCATCCCAAGCAGATTGCTATCCCTATGAAACTAATATGTTTGAGTATGAACCAGCATATGACCCAGAATACCATGGATATGAAGGCTATGACTAGGCCTCTGGAATGGAGGTGGCTACTTTAATGTACACTGCACCAAAAGCTGATGGAGAGTATTAATCTCCAAAAGAACAAGCTACTCTTGAAGTTAGACCACCTTTATATCAAGAGTAACTCAAAACATTCATCAATTTGGAGGATTAATGAACAATTATCAAAATTTTGATCAAACTCTGAAGAAGATGATTCTTCAGAAAGTCTGTTGCACATATCTCTCTCATTGACTTATCAAATGTGTAAATTTTTTTATAAAAAATTTCATAAGTTGTTGGCTATAGCTTGCGCACCTCCTCCAAGTTAAATCATTCCAAAAGAGACTCAGTAGATCTTGAGAAATGACCTTATCAAGTCACCTATGTCTAAAACTGTTCTTCTGAGAAGTCGATTCAGACACCTATAACTTCTAACACTTGGTTCTCTTAAACTAGAACCCTTTCATGCAAATGCTTTTAGCCATAGATGCCTTACCTTCCAGCTTAAATTTTGACTCATTAGTCATGCAAAACTTTAACCTGTGCACTCAGAAATGATCAAATCTTTGATCATTGAGTTTGCGCCTGTTTCAAAAGACAGTCACCAATTCTTTACATATGAATGTTCCTACTCATAATTCTCACAGCCTGTTTACAATTAGGATCTCAAAATTTAACCATAGTCTCATTAACTATGGACTTAGATGTCTACAAAAGGATTCTTGAAATGATCAAGCACAAAAGGAGAATGCATAGAAACATCGGGTGCAATATTTTTCCATTTCTGAGAAATTTACATCTAAGTGATGAGAGAGATTCTACTCACTTCTAAAATGTCTAATGACATCTAATTCTCCTCAAATTTTGTTCTCACATAATCTCTCCTATTTGCCCCAACATTTTTCATAGAATATAGGCAAATATTACAAGCTCATGACTATATAAAAGTATAAGTGAACTATCTCTGAATTTATGTACATATGTGTACACATCTTTCAACTTTTGAATATGCACTTCCTCCATGCTTCATAACTTGAACTTATCTTCAGTCCTTGATTTCCAAACCTTCATTAAAAGTTCAATTGTTGATTGCCCTGCACCAACAACTCCCCCTGAATCATCAATTGAGGTTATCTCTATCTTCTTTATACCTACCATGTCTTTGAATCTCTGTAGCTTTGGTCCATCCAAACTTTTGGTTAGCATATCAGCTATTTGATCTTTTGTTGAAGTATGTATGACTTCAATCTCTTTATCTATCACCTTCTCTCCTAGAAAATGATATTGAATCTCAATATGTTTTGTCCTGGCATGAAAAACATGATTAGCAGCTAGATACAATGAACTCATGTTATCTCCATGAATAGTGGGTATACTCTGAGTGATGTCAAAACTCTTCATGAGAGTCTTGAGCCTTATCACTTCCTTTGCAGCTTCAACCATACCTTTGTACTCTGCTTCTGTAAATGACAAAGCAACTGTGTGTTGCTTCTTTGAGCACCAGGAAATTAACTTATCTCCCACATAACATAAGTATCCATAAGTTGATCTCCTATCATCAAGATTACCGGCCCAATTTGTATCACTATAGATCTTGATGTTTGTATCTGATGTAAAACCATAATACAAACCTTCTTTGAGTGTACCCTTAATGTACCTCAACACTCTTTGTCCTGCAATCCAATGTTCTTTCCTAGGACAATGCATGAATTGAGACAATACTCCCACTACATATGACAAGTCAGGTCTAGTTAATGTAGCATAGATTAGACTACCAACCAAGCTCTGATAAAGCTTCATGTCCTTGAACTCTTCTCCTCCATATCTGCTTAATTTGTGATTCACCTCCATTGGAGTAGGTGCTACCTTGCAATCATCCATTTTAAATTTGATCAACAAGTCTTTCGAATACCTTTCTTGAGTTACATACACTCCATGTTGAGTGTATGAGATCTCCATGCCCAAGAAATATGACGTCTCCCAAGTCACTGATTTTGAATTCTTTCTCCATTTGCTTCTTTAGACTTTGAATGCCTTTCTCATCTATACGTGTAAGAATTATATCATCAATGTATATGCACATGTAAATGAACCCATCATCACTTGCTTTAACAAGCAAGCTACTATCTACTTTAGATACTTGAAAACCAAGTTCTTTCAAGAACTTCACAAGTCTATAATTCCATGCCCTTGGGGCCTGCTTCAAACCATACGAAGCTCTCTTGAGCTTGCACACATGATCAAGATACCTTTCATCTCTGAATCCTTGTGGTTGCTCCATGAAAACATCATCTGAAATATAACCATTTAGAAAAGCATTCTTCACATCTAGTTGACATAACTTCCAACCTTTACATGCAGCAATAGCTATGAGTGTCCTGATGGTTCTCATCTTTGCCACAGGACTATAGGTCTCATCATAATCTATACCATATGTCTGAGAAAAACCATTCACAACAAGTCTAGCTTTATACGTAGACACACTTCCATCTGCAAACCTCTTTGTCTTGTAGACCCACTTGCATCCAATGATCTTCTGACTATTTGGTTTAGGAACCAAATCCCAAGTCTCATTCTCCATCAATGCATCATACTCTTCCTGCATAGCTTCCCCCCAATTTTCCTTACCTTTTGCCTCTTCATATGTAGAAGGGCCTTCATCTGCCTTTATCATATAAGCATAATCTTTGGTAGCCAAAAAAGAAGTGTCATAGCTATACCTTGTAGGTTGCCATTTGTGTCTTGATGACCTTCTGAGTTCTCCACTCCTTGAAGTTTCTGGTTCATCACACTCTGGATCAAATCTTGGCACTTCTTCAACTTCAACCTATACTTCATTGTACACTTCTTCATCAAATATTTGAACCTTTGATTTACCTTTCTTTTGATTCACAACTTCTTCATCACCTGCATAAATATTAATTGTACCTGCATACCAAGTACCTTGCTCATCAAATGTAACATCCTTTGACACTAGGAATTGTTTTGTGGATGGACTCCACAACCTATATCCCATCTGCTTATCATCATATCCAATAAACACATATTTTTCAGCTTTAGGCTCCAATTTATGCCTCAATTGTGATGGCACATATGCATATTCCAAACATCCAAATACTTTGCAATGATCTAGAGTAGGTCTCTTACCCCACCATGCCTCATATGGTGTCATACCCTGCAAAGCTTTACATGGTAATCTATTGACCAATTAAGTAGCTGTACTCACAGCCTCAGCCCACAAATAATTGCGCAATTTTTCTCCTTCATCATGGATCTTGCAAACTCAACAAGAGTTCTATTCCTCCTTTCCCCTACACCATTTTGTTGAGGAGAGTACCTACAAGTAATTTTGATTTTTATACCTGCATTCCACAAGTAATCACTGAACTCATTAGAGAAATACTCTCCCCCTCCATCTGATCTTAGTCTCTTCAACTTATGACCTGTAATTCTCTCTGCATACACATGATAATGTTTGAATGTATTGAATACCTCTGACTTGTCTTTGATCACATAGATAGTGATCCATCTGGTAGCATCATCAACATAAATCACATAATACCTTGAACCATTGATACTGAAATCCTTTGATGGTCCCCACACATCTGTGTGTACCAATTCAAGCTTCTCTGAATACATAAAACCATGCTTGGAATAAGATTGCTTATGTGCCTTACCTAATTGACATGCTTCACATCTGTATGTCATATGTTGACCTGCAACATTAGGCAACCCAAGCACTGAACCATTATTAACCATATCTTTGATACCTCTTTCATTGAAATGTCCAAGCGTCTTGTGCCAAAGATCTAACTCAAAAATCTTATGTCCTCCATAAGTGAACAAAGCATGACCAACATTACCTTGGATCTTCAATGTGAACAATCTTCCTTCTTTCTTCCCTGAAACAATTTGATTATACCCATTTCTTGGGTCTTCCACAAACACTCCTTCATTAGTGAACCTAACTTCATAACCTTTTTCAACAATTTGTCCTACACTTATTAGATTCTTAGGAATTGTAGGAACATACAAAACCTTACTCAAGAGATTACTACCATCCTTGGCCTTCACTGATCCAATTGACTTCACATTGTGCTTTGTATTGTCACCTGTTTGAACAACATGATTAGTTATCTTATTCTCCAAATCAGTCATCAAGGCTATGTTGCCACTCAGGTGATTGCTACACCCTGAGTCAATATAGAAAACTCTTTGGTCTTCACTTTGCCTTTCACAAGTTGCATTCATTATTAATGTTGAATCCTCCTTCTGATCTGAAGCATAATTGTAGTAGGTAATGTTGTATTTTTGACTTTGGAATCCTCTACCTACATTTCTTCCAAAGTAACCTCTACCTCTGAAATTACCTCTTTGATTTCTTCCACCTCTTCCTCTTGAATTAAAGTTCTGATTATATCCACCATTACTCTAAGTATTATGCCAACAATCATTAGCTAAGTGATTTGTCTTACCACAAATCCAGTAAGCTTTGACTCCATCTTTATTACTCCTGCCTCTTCCTCTACCTTTGCCACCTCCTCTTCCTCTTAGGAAGTTAGCTTGGCTAGTTGTTCCTTCCTCTTCTATTACTTGTTGCTTCCCTTTGATATTCTTCTTCTTATCCTTTGAATACATTGCATGACCTACACTTTTATCACTTTCACCTTTGACATCCTGCTCAAAAGTTAGCATGTGACCTAGCAATTGATTTAAATCAGGAGTAAAATGATCTAGTGATAATTCAGTGGACAAAATGAATGGCTTCCATTTGTCATCACCTCTCAACCCTGAAAGGATTTGCCTTACCAATTTATCCTCCTCAATGTCTTAATCAACAGCTCCTAATGCATCTGCAATGTCCTTCATTCTTGTTAAATTATCGGAGATGGATTGAGAGGCCTTCTTCTTGATTGTGGTAAATTATGCCCACAAGGATGCCTTCCTAGACTTTGTGGTGTTTTGGAAATGCTTTTCCAAAGCATTCCATATATCACTTGCACTTTCAAGACCTCTAATGTGAGGTAGCAAGTAGTCATTAACTGCCATGTAGATAATGCTCCTGGCTTGAGCATCTTTCTTCATCCAAGTCTTCAAATCTGATAATTCCTCCCTAGTTGGAAGGATCTTTGAACTGAGGCTTTTCTTCTTCACCTGTGATATAACTTATCAAGTATTTGCTCATAAGATGAGCTTCCATCCTCATTGACCATGCTGGATAGTTTTCTCTATCCAACTTCTCTATCTGAAGAGAATCTCCCATCCTTTTTTCTCATGTGTATTGAACTCTTCAAACTTTATGAGTAATAGATGTACCTTTACTTGGAATGATACTCCTTTTGTATTCTTGAATGTCGTATGGCCTCCTTCTCAAGCTTTGCTCTTAATCTTTCACCTTTTGAACCTTCAAGTATTGATTTCTTTACAGTTACAGCAATCGGGGTCCTCCTTTCTTCAATTTTGATACTTCTTGCTCTAATACCACTGATGGAGAGTATAAATCTCCAAAAGAACAAGCTACTCTTGAAGTTAGAGCACATTTATGTAAGAGTAACCCAAAACATTCATCAGTTTGGAGGATTAATGAACAATTATCAAAATTTTGATCAAACTCTGAAGAAGATGATTCTTCAGAAAGTCTGTTGCACATATATCTCTCATTGACTTATCAAATGTGTAAAATTTTTTATAAAACTTTGCACAAGGTCTTGGCTATAACTTGCACACCTCCTCCAAGTTAAATCATTCCAAAAGACTCAGTAGATCTTGAGAAATGACCTTATCAAGTCACCTATGTCTAAAACTATTCTTTTGAGAGGTCGATTCAGACACCTGTAACTTCTAACACTTGGTTCTCTTAAACTAGGACCCGTTTATGAAAATTCCTTTAGCCATAGATGGATTACCTTCCAACTTAAATTTTGACTCGTCGCTCCTGCAAAACTTTAACCTGTGCACTGAGAAATGATCAAATCTTTGATCATCGAGTTTGCGCATGTTTCAGAAGACAGTCACCAATTCTTTACATATGAATGTTCCTACTCATAATTCTCATAGCATGTTTACAATTAGGCTCTCAAACTTTAACCATAGACTCATTAACTATGGACTTAGATGTCTACAAAAGGATTCTTGAAATGATCAAGCACAAAGGGAGAATGCACAAAAACATCGGGCGCAATATTTTTCAATTTCTGAGAAATTTACATCTAAGTGATGAGAGAGATTCTACTCACTTCTAAAATGTCTAATGACATCTAATTCTCCTCAAATTGTGTTCTCATATAATCTCTCCTATTTTCCCCAACATTTTTCATAGTATATATAGGCAAATATTACAAGCTCATGACTATACAAAAGTATAAGTGAACTATCTCTGAATTAATGTACATATGTGTACACATCTTTCAACGTCTGAATATGCACTTCCTACATGCTTCATAAATTGAACTTTTCTTCATTTCTTGACTTCCAAACCTTCATTAAAACTGCAATTGTTGATTTCCCTGCACCAACAAAAGCACCCACACCTAGGAGACCACCCATTAGACCACCAGTCCCGAGAGGGCCGTTTTATAAGTGTAGAGGAGATCATTTTATTAGAGAATGTACTCGGCCTTACAATCCACCACCTCTTAGAACTTGGGAAGGGTATTGCAATGATTGTGGGAAGGAACATCTTTTCAGAGACTGCCCAAAGAATCCCACTAAGGCCCAAGACACAACACCTATTAATGTAATTGAAGTGATAGAAGCATCTAGAGGTGATAAGGAGTACACAGTACCATTAAAGGCCATTACACATGCACAAACGAAGGAATGAAAAGGAAAACAACCGGATCTAGATCAAACAAACCATAGAACCTTAAACCCCAAAATTCAAATAGTGGAAGATTCAGAGGACCCACATGAGAATACCCAGAACATAAAAGCACAAAAATGGAAGGAAAGAAGAGAGAAGCTCAAAGAAAAATAGATGAAAAACAAAATTCAAGAAAATAAGAAACACACAAGAAGCAGTAAGGAGCATAAAGAACCAGAGATTCGGGAAGAAGTTCCCATTCCACTGCTTATCCGGGAAGCAGAGAAACCAGGATCAATTCTAGCTGACCCAAAACCAGACGACTTAGACATGTGGTTAAAAGCATACCAAGCTAGAATTAAGGACGGACCAAATGTGGAACAACACGAAAAGCTTTACCCACAAGGAGAATTAGAAAAAGAGAGGCTTGCTATATGCAGGAAACTTATAGAGGTAGCACAAGCAACCCTAGAAAAGACTATCCCATCCCTTCCAAAGACAAGGATAGCAGAGGAGCAATACAAGGAGTGTGTTAAAGCCAAGGACAAAGAACTTAAAGAGAAGGATGACAAATGTGAGCGAGTGAAAGCCCAGGATGAACCTATGTCAACAATACCTGATTTAGAGGCTGACTGGCGAAAAGAATTATGGAATAGAATCCGAGAAAAACAATGGAAGAGGAATGGAGTGACTAAGCCTCCCTTTGAGGAATTAGATGTGGAAGTTTATCAACCAAATTCCAACATGGAAGAAGTATATGAGGAAGTATCAAGACTAAACCGAAATAGAGAAGAAGCTCAGAGCATTTCAACTCTACCAAATTACATGGGAGAATACGAAAAGGAATCTATGATAATCCGAGCAGCCACAGTACAGAGAAAAGGAAAAGGAAACTCAGATAAGAATTCACACAATCTAACAGAACTTAAAAGGACAAAGGTACAATGCAAACTGACTGTGGAAGAACTACTCCGGGTTAAACCACAAATATGGAAACAATTAGCAAGTCAACTGGAATTAGGGCAAGCAAAGGATGAGAAGGAAAACAAGGGGAAAGAAAACCCATCGAAGATACAAATTCTAGTAGATAAACATCTGACAAAGGGGATCATGAATATGAGCAACACATTATCCCAGAACTTGCGGGGGCCCCAACTTATATGAAGCAACTAAAAAGACTGTATGATACTATCAAGCTGGTTCAAGAACAACACAGACTATCTTTGGCAACAGGAAAGGCCTTGATGAACCAGATACTTGAAGAAGAAGGTGTAGATGATCAATACAGGGCTACCCTTGACATGTAGTGTCCTTTAAGTTCAACAGGAGCGATCCATCTTCCCAATGTAGCCTGATCGTTTGTCTGCTAGCTCTTGCAGTTTGTAGTCCCTTTGTATGCACATCTTCCTTGTATTCCATCTTGATGGTGCATTTGTGAGCTTTCCAAAACTGCTAGTTGCTCACAGGAGGTGGTCAATGTTGATTGTGAGCAACTCTCGGTGGTGGATGGCTTCCTTGCTCTTGTAGTAGTCACCTTGATGTCCTCTGATTCTTCCAAAGATGGATTTCATAGTTTTCATGCCAAGTACTTGTAACCCATAATGGATGATGGGTCAGTGCATTAGTGCATGGGTTGGATGAGATATGTGCCTTGTGCATGGCCTTGTAATATAGCCCTATGCATGTGTACTTCAAAAATGCATGGGAAGAAGTATGGTGCAAGAAATTGGGTCTTGAGCGAAGTGCTCAAGGGTATGCCGACCAAGAGGTTTCCTAATCTTTCATGGTTATAGTGTTGTTGAAGCATGCATATCTTACCATGTTGAAAGGTCTGTTGATCTTCATCTCTCCGTGTTGTACTCCATCGTGATGATTGACCATCAGCTTGTCTTCCGTTGTCGATGGTTCGCATTGGGGATTCGTCAAACACACAATCCCATTTTTTCTTTTGTTTTTTTTTTTAACAAGATCACAAAACAAGAAGAAAGATGTTAGTATCAATAAAATATTTTACATATGTCCAATGTGTTGCATGTGCTTGGGATTCTCAATTGTGTCTATGCACGGCCGTGTAATGTGGCCCTAGATTAGTGCATACTTTGGAAATGCATGACCTGAATGGTGCAAAAGACAAGGTTATGCCAAAGGCACATGGTTGTCGTTGGTCGAGGCTTTTTGATGTTAATTCTAGACTTGATGCAATCTTTGTTTGGAGGTGTTGATTGGATCTTGCAATGATGTAATCCTCCTTATAGGCATCCATTTGAGAATGGTACGTGGCTTTGTGGAGATCTCTTCTGGCCCCTTCATCGTGGAATGGTGTCTAAAAGTTGGTATTGATCGTGGTTGGCTCTTTGATTTTGTGGAAGCTACTAATACTTTTGGCTTCCAAACCCATACCCTTTTTGGTTGCCTTTTTATGATTGTCGACGAGGTGGGTTGATCTGCTTTGGTTCTTGGTGTCTGGTTGGTGTTGACCCTTGCTTCTCCTTGGCGTCTTTGTGGAAGCTTTGTTTGGGAGGGAGATTTGTGGTGTTTGTGCATGTAAGAGTGTCTTGGGTACCCACATTTGTAATCGCCAGTGTTGAGCTGCAACTAACTTCTTTGGCACCCAAATTCGTACATTATCATGGTTGGACTCCCTCAATTGCTTTGGTACCCAAATTTGTTGAAGACCGTAGGATTGAGCTTGTCCTTGTTTTTTGATGCTTCTTTTAGCATGGTTGGCTTGCCTCACTGGGAAGGGTTGTGGCAAAGTTGGTGGTTGTTTTTCTTTTCGTACCCAAATCTGCTTCATGCTCTGAGCTTCTTTCTTCTTGAATTTTGTCTGTCTAGTTGATATAGCAGATGTCTTTTTTGCTTGCCTCTTTGGTCAAGTATTAGTATGTGAGAGAGAAGAGAGGTTTGCTAGCCTATGAGCTTGTGCTTCCATGATTAAGTCCTTTTTCTTCGTAGGGTTTGTGACACACACGACATTTTCTTTACAAAGATTAGTTTCAGAAGAACTAAGAGAATGTGTGCTACTTGGCTTTGTGCGCATGCAATTCTCTAATTCTAATGTGATACATTGTTCAGACGCCCCAATTTGAAGGAGTTGACATCGTAGGTTCAAGTTGATTGCATGGTCGTAAATCCAATCTTGACCCAAGACAAGTGGCTCTATAATGTCTTCATCATGACATACTAGCATTTTGACTCCCAAACAAGGGGTTTCCACACCTCCCAAACCTATGAGATAGGCTTCTATAGGCTTTATGTTCAATTGCAAGTCTTGAAAGTAGGATAGTCAAACGACACTAGTTGTTGCACCTGAGTCAATCAATGCTCTCACAGTTCTTGCATTCTTCCCTTGTCCTACCGCGATGTTCACAAAGGGACGTCGATCAATTATTTGAGAAGCAATTGCACTTGATGTTTGACACATGGCCATGTGGTATCTTGGGGCCTCATGATTGATATCCAGGCCTTGGCGTCTTAACTTATTTCTCCTAGTGCGTTCTCTCACCTCTGCCTGTGCTTCTTCTCTAACCCTTAATTCTCCTTCTTTTCGCTTCTTAGCAGTGTTGAGTCTCTTTAGCATATCCGCTGTAAGAGGTTCTTGATATAGCTTGACTCGACAACCACTGATATAGTTTGGTAAGACATCGCCTTCTAGTGTGGCCAATTGAACTGCACTGCTAGTGGAAATTTTATTAATGATCATAGGTCCGTATCCTCTTTTTTCCAATTTACGGGCATGTTGCTTTAGTGTATAAACCAACACTAGGTCTCCCTTTTTCAATCCTTTATCTTTGATGTGTGCATCAAAGTATGCCTTTTGCCGTTTCTTTGCAGCATAGATGCCTGGCGCTGCTCGTAGCCTCGTCTCACCTAAGCGTTCTAGATCAAAGATCCTGGAGGATAACTCGTGTCCATTCCACTCATGCTCTTAAGCTACTTTTAAAGTTGGGATTAGGAAGTCCAATGGTAGCACAACATTCTGTCCGAAGACCATCTGAAATGGGGTGGCATTGAGTACCGTTTTATAGGCAACTCGGTAGGCCCAAACAGCATGATGAAGTTGTTTGTCCTAATCAGAGCGTTTGTTATTTACAAGTTTTGTCAACACGTTACATAGGATCTTATTCATGCTCTCAGCTTATCCCTTAGCTTGTGGATGATAGGGGGCATACTTCTTATGTATCACCAAGAATTCTTGGAGAAGATTTTTGATTACTTCATTCAAGAAGTGTGTGCCTCTATCACTTACTAACTCTGTTGGTAATCTGTATCTCGTGAACACATTCTCAAATAAGAACTTTGCCGTTGTTTGAGCATCATTCTTCATTGTGGCTTTGACTTCTACCCACTTTGTAAGGTAGTCAGTGGCTACAATAATGTATTCTGCATGGGAGTTTCTAGCTGGGGGGTTAATAGGACCTACAAAGTCTATGCCCCACTTCGAGAATGCACGTCCCCCCATCATTGGCCTCAAAGGCATCTCATCTTTTCGAATTGGGTACTAGGCACGTTGACATATGTCACATTTCTTCAAATAGGTATGTGCATCGATATGAAGAGTGGGACACCAGAGTCCTGAGAATAGAATAGTCTTAATTACTCGATTACGACCAAAATGTCCACCTGCGACACTGCAATGGGCAGTTTCTAAGACTTTCAAGGAGTCTGATTCGTGAACGCACAATCTTAAGTAACCATCTTTTCCTCTCCTATATAGGTTATCGCCTACTAAGGCATAGTCTTTAGCCTCTTGCTCCATGCTTCATTTCCTTGCTAGACTAGCCTCCTTGGGTAATGTTCCGGATCTCATGAATTCTACCAATGGAGCACTCCAGTCTAGAATTAACGACACGTGATAAAGAGTAGCATGCTCCACTGGGGGTCTCTCTTGACATATTGGGCAATTCTTGATCTACTCATGAATTTCTTTGTCTATGCTAGGCCAATATACTCCCAAACGTTTTAGATTTTGCAATGTTCGCTGTTTAGAATAGTGATTTCCTAGCAATCCTTCATGGGCTTGTTGCAACCAACTGCTATGTTCATCATCCTCGACACAACAAGCTAATACACCCTTTGTATCTTGCTTGTACATACTTCCTGCCAATATTTGATATTTTTGTGATTTTATAATTTCATCTTTGTTTGATTTCACATTCTTATTTGCGGGTCCAAAGGTTAGGACTGGTACCAACTTATTTTCCCATTTAGGAACAAGTTCTAAAGTGAACAGATAAGCATCAGGCAATTCATCTGACACTCCTTGCGGTGACTCTCCTGAAGTGATGCGAGAAATATGATTTGCCCTAAGGTGGGTCTTTCCTTTCCTGACAACCACTTCAAAGTCATATTCCATTAGTAAGAGGAACCATCTTACTAGATGTCCTGTATTGCAAGGTTTATTGACCAAGTATAATAAAGCTTGATGATCAGTGAAAAATTTGAACTTGTTGGCCAATAGATAGTGTCTAAACTTCTTTATGGCATATACCATGCCTAAGCCTTCTCTTTCGGTTGTGGTGTAGTTTCGTTCAGTAGCATTCAATTGCCTACTAGCATATGCTATAGGAAAATCTAGGTTGCCTTCACCAGTGTGTGACAGCACACATCCTATTGCATAATTGGATGCATCTAGGTGTACATGGAATGGCTTCGTCCAATCAGGAGTGGTCAGTATTGGCGTGCACAAGCGTTTCTTCAGCTCATTGAAGGACTTTTCGCATTCATCGTTCCACTCAAAATTTGTCAATAAGGCATAAAGAGGTTTAGCTATGATTGCATACATGTAAATGAACCTGCGGTAATATCCACAATGGCCCATGAAGGCTTGTACCTCCTTAACATTCCTTGGCCGCAGCAACTCTGCTATGGCTTTTACCTTGTCCTCTTCTGTCGATATTCCATTCTTAGAAACAATATGACCTAATATTTTACCTTGACGTACCATGAACACACACTTTTCTGGGTTCAGACACACTCGATATTCTCTACACTTGTTGAAGATCTGTTTGAGCTCAGGGATGTGGTATCTTCGCTCTTGGGAATGAGCGCACTTCTAAGCTCTTTTGCAAGAACTCTTTGAAGACATGACACATGAGCCTTTGGAATGTTGCAGGTGCATTGGTGAGCCCAAATGGCATCACCCGAAATGCAAAGATTCCCCATTCTGTGGCAAAAGCCGTTTTGTGTTGATCTTCTGGGGCAATGGCTACTTGTTTGTAACCTGAAAATCCATCAAGGAAGCTATAAACTTCCTTGCCTGTAACACGCTCCAATAAATGTTCAGTGATTGGAAGCGGATAACTATCTCTTATCGTGGTGGCATTAACTCTTTTAAGGTTAATACACACACGTAACTTTCCATTCTTCTTGGGCACCACTACAATGGGGGACACCTATTCAGTATGCTCAATCTCATAGATGAATCCAGCTTCAATCAATCTATCAATTTCTTCTTTTATTTTGGTTGCATAAGTGTCATTATATGTGTAGGGCTTATGTTTGGTGGGCTTGGCATCTGCTATCATGGGAATTGTATGAGAACAAATTTTCGGATCTACTCCCTTCAAGTCTCTACAGTGCCATGCAAACACGTCCCTATATTCCCTTAACAAGGCTACCAACTCTGCTTCCTCTTCTTTATTTAGGTCATCTCCTATGTATGTACATCTCTCTTCATTCTCTTCGATGGTGACTACGATTTTTTTGGTCTTTTCTTTATTATCATATGCTTCTCCTATTGTGGCCTCTCTCTTAGGCATTCGTACCAAAATCTTTCGGTCCTCAACTTCGTATTTTTTGAAATTTTCTGGTACTTCAAACAATGGTTCCTTGTCGTCCTGTTTCATTACTTTTCTTTTCTTTTTCTTTTTACTACCTTCACTCCCATCCTTTGAATTTACCGTTTTAATGCTTGCGAGAGGTTCTTCTTTTTGTGTAAACACTCCTATGTCTTCTAGATAGTGCTCCTCTGAAATAAAGCAACTATCCATCACAATGGACTCTAGATAATCATCATTCTCTTATTCTTCTATGAATTCATTAGAGTCACATTCTTCTAGCAAAGGCTAACACATGAACACTGAAATATCATATCCCTCCTCATCACAATGAGGTGTCCATTGTTCTTCATTGACAACAATGTCCATGGTGGCTAAGATTTCTGCCCAACCATGAGGCTCAAATTCCTCATCTGGAAATATCATCAGCGTATAGGCTGGGTCTCGAACTGGTCTATCTCCTTGAGAAGTTCCTTTTTCTCTTGCCTTTAAGAATTTCTCCTCTTCCTTTGCAACCTTGCACATCCACAAATGAGTATCTTCATGCATCCAGGATGTATCAGATGAACTTTTAGAATGCACAGAGATTGAATCTTCTTGCTCCTTGTGGATAGGATTCCATTGTAGGGGTGGTACATCTCTGAAGGTGTAATCCTTCAAATTTACCTTGGTCATGACCTCTAAGCCTTGCAAGTATATGGAGTTGGTTCCCTAATCTTGTACAACTTGCAGTTGTCGTAGGAAGGGTCTTCCTAGGATCATCTCGTAGACATTATTTTTCTCAAAGTCACATATAGCAAATGTGTGTTCAAACTCTACACCACAAGTGGTTAGAGTTATTTCTTCGAGCAATCCTAGAGGTCTTTCCACATGGCCGTCAGCCATTTGAAGCTTCATTCTAGTTGTTCTTAATGTGGGCTTGCCCCATCGCTTCCACAAGGAGGTGGTTGCAATAGCAGCACCAGCACCTGAATCTATGATTGCTTTGGTTGTGTAACCTTGATAGGTGATCGGAAGATAAGTATTACCTTCTTCACCTTCACTCATGTCCCCTATTTTGTCTAGAGGTATCTTTGGCACTTTCTACTTCGCACCTACTTTTGGCATATTGGAATCAAGTTCTGGAACCTGATCCTTCACATGATTCCATAGCTCAGGTTTTGCTTTGAGCAGCTCTTCCATAGTGAGATGACATTGAACCTTAGTGTTCTTTAGGACATCAGTGTTTCTTGGAAACACTGAGTCCTCATTTCTTACCAATATTGTGGGAGCTCTGATCTGGAGAGATTCAGATTCCCATGGGTGTGTGAATTGTGGCAACTCATGTAAAGAATTAGATTCAAAATATAATCGTTCATCTTCTTGTTGCTTTGTTTGGTCTCCATAGATAGATGGAATGTCTTGCGGAAATTGATCATGAAGATCGTCAATCTCAATAATAGGAGGGGGAACATGCTTCTCCTTGGCCCATTTCTCTTCTTGTATTTCCCGCAAGAACTTTTGAGTGTGATGTTGAATTGAAAGAGGTTCTCCCTCATCTATGGAGTCAGGAACATAGACTTTCTTTGGTGATGAGCTTTCTCTTTCAATAGTTAATTGAGCCTATGGAGGTAAAGAAATTTGCTGTTTATTTACCAACTGCTCTAATCTTTTTAGTAAGCCCTGGAAGTGCAAACCCAACGTAATAGCATTCGTCTAATTGAATGATTGATTGGCCTCGAACATGGCTTGAGCTAGTTCCACCATTTTAATGCACATTTTTGTTCGTTCAATCTCTAAATCTGCTCTAGGGTAGCTCTTGTCTAGGTTTGCAGATGTTGGCCCTTCTTGAAGTCGAGCCTGGTATGCCTTGAACATCATGTCCAAGTCTTCTGGGGTTGGATCTGCAAGAACCAACCCTGATTGTGGTGGTCTATTTACACTAGTTGGTGGGTGGGGATGAGGTGGTGTGGATGGAGTTTTGACTTACGAGGGGTTTTGAGAGGCAATATCTTCTATTTTTGTTTTTGCATCTTTTAGGCTTTCTTCTAGTTTGGATAACTTTTTGGTCCACTTACGATTGGCCTTTTCTCTAGTATCCTTCCATGTTCTTGTTCTTCTCTTACTAGGCTCTCTTGATTCACTTGGCTCTGATTGCTCAGCTAGTTTAGCTTTTTGTAAGTCTTGTGCCCTAGTAACTGCATGTATAGGAGCCACATTATCACTAGTCGAACTTGAATCCCTTGCTAGTCCTACTACATTAATGGGTGTAACCTTTGGTGCATTAGGGAGATGTTTGGGACAATCTCTCAGGAGCTGTTCTTTGCCACACTCAAGACAAACAACTTGTATTGTGATGTTCTGCCCTTGCATCGGAGCTGGTGGGTGGGGTGGTTGTTGTCGTGGTATAGGTTGAGGTTGGCAATATCCTCCATGTTCATATGGTCTAAGGACTCTTTGTGGTCCTGGACATGGGTTATACCTAGGAACTTCTCTGCCTTGTTCTATCAGAGGGTACTCGTATGGTCTACAGTGGGTGGGTACAAATGGTCGTGGTTGTCTATTCATTGGATAGTTTTCGGTGTTGTAGTTGATGTACTTCTGCTCACTATAAGAGTACATGTTAGGCGCTTGAGTTGGTTGTCTATCGTAAGGGTAAGGTTGGGATAACCCTAATGCTTCTCTGGTGCAGACATGAGATGGATGATCCCCACCCTAAAGTGTGCATCTTCCTAACATTGACACTCTCAAGGAGGAGTTCTGGTAGTTCCTTTGTCCTTGTACTCCTAATTTGTTGGCCACTAACTCTGTCACTTCCTCTACATAACTCGAACTAGAAGTTTCATTGCTTATCATATCCTCTGACTTGGTTGGATCTTGTGTGATTTTGAGGTCCTCAGCTAAGTTGTCTTCCAAATCTATGCACTCCTGAAGACACTCACTCAGAGTTTGCAACCGTTTTATGTATACTAACATTCTCAATGTCCCATTGGTTAGACCTTCTAAAAATAGGGATATCATTTTTTGTTGAGAAGGTCTCTCTGTCACAAGGCATTGGGCTATGTATTGCTTAAATCTTCCTGCTGCATTTTTTACTGTCTCATTAGGAGCTTGTTTGAAACTATGTAGTAAAGATGACAAATTGTGCTTGATCCCTCTCTTAGTGAATTCCCAAATAAGTTCTTGGAAGAATTGTTCAATATTGCCAAAGGAATTTGGATCCAAGGATTGAAACCAAGCTAAGGCTATTCCCGTAAGGGTTAGCCCAAAGGATTCATATTGCATGAAAGAGTCATCCACTTGCTCTGCTCGCAATACCTGCTTGAATTTTGCAATGTGTTCATAAGGCTCTCCTGTGCCATCGTAACGATTCCGCATACATTTGGCCAATTGGATTGGTCTCAGTCTTCTGTCGGGGTTTGGGGATCAAGTTATGATGGAGACACCTTGGGGCGGTTCTGTCTTAAAGGCACGTCTATTCATATTTCCCATTCCCTGGCTAGTGTGGCCATGGGGGTTAATTCCTCGCATGGTGAATTGCTCATATGGCCCATTGGGTATACTACCTTGGCTCGTTTGTCCTAACATCACATTTTTTGTTCTTTGTTGAGTCTCAAATGGGTTTTGTGAGGTAGTTGCCTGATCTCGAGCTAACTCTCCTCTTTCATTAATCTGATCAAGATTTTCAGTTACTACATATATCAAGCCCATCTTGTCCCTATAAACTCAACTTTCATACTTGACAGCTAGTCTTGGAATTATTTCAGATTCTGTGGTGTTTATCATTCTTGATACTGTCCTCTGTAGACAATCAAGGTAGATGGGTATTCCTTGCAGGTTAGTGGATACATATTGAAGAGACATCATATATTCCCCTTCCACTATAGACATAAGACCTTCCCTATGTATGGATCTATGCATGTCTTCAGAAGCCAAGAGTCTCTCCCAGTTAAGTGATATTTTTGATTGTCTATGAACTCAGCACGTAGTGTTAACCCCTGAGTTGTGAGTCCCTGACTTGGTTGTGCAGTTGACCTTAGTTTCAAGTGATTTGGTACTTTATCTATCTCTTCCTAAGTGTCTACTTGATCTTAGGTTCATAAGCCTTGTCTCCAAGTCCACAATTGTCCTTTGAACTGCTCAAAATCTTGTGGAACCCCTTGCTTCATAGTCCAACCTGAGGGTCAACTTAAAAATACCCTATCTAATAATCCTGGTATTAATATTAATTTTATCGTAACCAGTCAATGCTTTTGTTGTACTCCCCACGAGCTTTCCAACAAACCCAAGATCACTCCGAAGGGATTTCGTATGACAAAGTTATGCCAGTTCAAGGTTCTGGGGGTTAAAACAGGGAAACAAGAACTCTCAGGAAATGCTTCAAAATAGGCGATACACGATACTTATCAAGTATCGCGATACTTGGAAGTAGATGATATACGATACTTGGAATTCCACGACACATGATATTTGGGATGTCACCATACACGATACTTGGGAAATAGCACGATCAGGGATCTCACGATACTTGATACTTGGGAAGTATCACGATCAGGGATCACACGATACTCGATACTTGGGAAGTATCGCGATCACGGATCACACGATACTCGATACTTGGGAAGTATCGTGATCAGGGATCACAAGATACTCGATACTTGGGAAGTATCGCGATTGGGGATCCCACGATACTCGATACTTGGGAAGTATCGCGATTAGGGATCACACGATACTCGATACTTGGGAAGTATCGCAATCAGGGATCACACGATACTCGATACTTGGGGAGTATCGCGATCAGGGATCACACGATACTCGATACTTGGGAAGTATCGCGATCAGGGATCACACAATACTCGATACTTGGGAAGTATCACGATCAGGGATCACATGATACTTGATATTTGGGAAGTATCGCGATCAGGGATCTCACGATACTTGATACTTGGTCAGGTTAGGTATCCCGATACTCAACCACAGGAGACCACGATACTTGTCAGGTATCGCGATACTTTAACGGCGGGCAAACACGATACTTGGATTTTTTGGAGTCCAAATTCAAAAGTTTTTGCAAATATGAGTACCTTGTGTCCTCCTTATCACTCCTATGTGCCTGTAGATGAAAAATCTCTATTCAAACCCACGATATTGCACTCACGATACTTGGCGCAGGTCACGTCACGTCTAGGGCTGTTCACTCAATTTTTGGGTATATTGAGGTGTCTTTCCTCTGTGTTTTAGTTCTGCACACTCTCTAAAGCTGTTTCTCACAACCACAAGTAAAAAATGAGGTGAATGTACTCTAGAAAATGGAAAAAACTAAGAAGATGAAGGTGGGTGGAGATGGTGATGATGATGAAGATGAAGGAGAAGAAAAACTCAGAAATTGAACTAAAAATGGTGATTTTTTTACCTTCCAACATCGCTACTCTACGTCTTACCGTCACACGCTCATCCTCCAAGCTCTCTCCCCGACAACGGCGTCAAATTTGGTGTCACTCTAGCACAATGGTGAGTACCAACGTGAGGAGCTTCACCTCATAAATGTCAATCCGTGGAGACGTGAGGACTAGTATGAAGACTATGAGCAAGTGATGGCACAAGTGCGTGAATGAAAGCACACAAGCATGCACACACATACACACACACACGCACAAGGTAAGAGCAAAGAGTGGAACAATGGAAGATCTTTGATAGCAAAATGAACTCTTTTACAAAGCTGAAATCTACAATAAGCTAACCCAAAAATGAGCTCTCCAACCCTTTTTATAGTTTTTGAGTGGTTTTGGCCCTGTCCAGACCTAGTGTCCGGCCTAGTTAAAATTAGGTTCTCGGGCTTATTTGGGGGCTCAAACGGAATCTAAAAATTATGAAAATTGGTAGTATGATACATCTAATACTCCTCAAGCTCAAGGACTCCTTGGCTTGAACAAAATAGAGTTGTAAAAATAGAAAATGGTATTTACAATGATTTTTAGTGATAAAAATCACTATTTTTATAGGGATTTCTTTTGAAAATTTGACAGCTGCTTCTTGGAGCTCCCTACTTGCTCCTTCTTCTTGTGTCTCCACTTCCTTGATGCGCCTTTATGCTTGTGCTTGACCTTGAGCTTCAACATGCCTTGACTACTGCCAACACCTTTCAAGGTCAAAGATCATCGAAGAGAGTTCATGACCTATCCACTCATGCGCCTGATCTATTTTTAGTGTTGGTATCAAGAAGTCCAATGGTAGCGCTGCATTTTGGCCAAATACCATATGAAAGGGTGTGGCCTAATATGACAGACTCGACATTCCTTACACAACTTATGGACATCTGCTTCCATAGTCGGCGAATGCACTCTGATTCTCCTTAGTGTTTGTAAAGTTCTTTGCCTTGAGTAGTGTTGCTCTAATGCACCCACATGTGCTAATTGTAACCATTTTGTGTATTCTTCTTCCTCCACACAACAAGCTAATAGTCCTTGATCTGTAAGCTTGTACATGCTTCTTGCCATGATATGGTACTTTTGGGCTCTTATTACCTCCTTATCTTGAGTCTTCATTACTGGATGTTTAGGCCAATATTTCAATACTGGCACTAATGTCTTGGTCCACTATGGTACAACTTCCAAATTAAATAGGTAAGCATTAGGAAGATCATCAGATACTCCTTGGGGGGCCTCTCCAGATGTGAGCCTTGAGAGAGGGTCCGCTCTCAAGTGATTCCTTCCTCACCACTACCTCAAAGTCATATTCCATAAGTGAGAGGAACCAACTTACCAATGTACCTGTATTGCATGGCTTGTTTACCAATTACAGTAGAGCTTGATGATCAGTAAAAAAATTTAAACTTATTTGCAAGCAACTAATGTCTAAACTTTTTTACCGCATACTGAGAAAAATGAGGAGCTGAGCTTAAACACACTCTCAAAGAATATATGAGATGAGATATGAGAGACAAATAAGTGAGCAATCCTTAAATAAACAAGAATACAAAGTTCAGTAGTAGAAGCTAACTCAAGCTCAAAACTACTTGAAAAGAACAAAGCTAATAATACTATCAAATGAGCTCAATGATACAAATGAACCCAATGTATAATGGTCAAGAGTGTGTGGTATACACAACTCCACTTCAGTTCCTAGGATGCACTCCACAACCACAAGAAATGAGTCGACTGTCTCTTAACTCCAGCCCTCTGTCTGTCTGTCAAAAATGCTCAAAAGCCTCTGTTTAAATAGGAATAACTCTCTAACGCGTGGGAGTTTGGTGAAACTGTTTTAGATGGAGATTCTCCATGATATGGGGAACAACTTTGCTGAAGGAACCATTTTGAGATGATGCACATAGCTCAAGATACAAGCTTCCAAAGTTGGCCTACTAGCGGTTTTCAGCAATTTGCCAATTCTCTACCTACCAACTTGCAACCAGCATAAATTGAGTTTGGAGATGAATTTGTAAGAGATTTTAGGTGAGCTAATACCTGATATTATGGAGAACATTTCAGCTTTTGAATCAACCAAAAAGGATGCACGGTTAGCAAGATATGATCCGTGCAAAACAGGCTTCAGAAAAGGTGTGCTGCTGTCCTGAAATTTTTCCTAAATCATAGGAACACTTTTCCAACTGGGCATTGACTTCAAATATGCTTTATTCACGACTATGGATGATGTGGAAAACATAATAAATCACTCTAAGAATATAATGAACCTTAATAAAGAGTTCAACCAATAATAATACTTTGAAGAGATGATGTGGACTTGCATATTCCAACACCTTCCCTCAAGTCCAACATCTTCAAAATGATAAGAACCTGAAATAAAATGCTTGCTAAAGGCATATGAAGATGAGCCTTCCCTTATTTGTTGAAGATGCATGATGAGCCTTCCCTTACTCATGAATTCCTTCCCTTAAGGGAAGCTCCATCATGCCAAGTGATGATCTATGCTTGATGAACAACTCCTTGCCGAGAGCTTTAGTGAAGAGGTCAGCCACATTTTCCTTTGTGTTGCAATGGTGTAAGATGATATCACCACTTTGTATCTTCTCCCTGATGAAGTGCTCCCTCACTTCAATGTGCTTGGTTCGTTGATGCATGACTGGATTCTTTGCCAAAGATTCAATTGAGACATTATCACAATGAATGGTGGTAGGTTGGTTTTCTCCGAAACCAATCTCATCCAAGTATCTTCTCAGCCAAATAGCTTCACAAGCTGAGGTTGTGACGGCTTTGTATTCAGCTTCTGTAGAGGACAAGTGTAACTCGAGCGTAAGCACCACCTCCTCTACTTGTCAATCCGCGGAGACGTGAGGACCGGTATGAAGACCATGAGCAAGTGAAGGCACAAGTGCGTGAGTGAAAGCACACAAACATGCACACACATACACACACACACACACGCACAAGGTAAGATCAAAGAGAGGAACAATGGAAAGCTTAGATTGCAAAGAGTTCTCTTACAAAGCTCTATTCTCTAACAAGCTAACCTCAAAAATGAGCTCTCTAGCTCTTTTTATAGTTTTTTGACTAGTTTTGGTCTTGTCCAGACCTAGTGTCCGGCCTAGTTAAAAATTAGGTTTGAGGGCTTATTTGAGGGCTCAAACGAAGTCTAAAAATTATGAAAATTGGTACGATGGTACTTCTAATACTCCTCAAGCTCGCTCAATTTGCTTCCGAGATATGGATGTTGTTCCCATGACGTCCGCTAGCTCTTCCAAAGATGATGTTGAGAGCAGTCATGCCAACTACTCATAACCCATAGTGAATGATGGGTAAGTGTGTTCGTGCATGGGTTGAGGAAAATATGTGTCTTTGTGCACAGCCTTGTAATGTAGCCCTATGCATGCTTACGTGGAAAATGCATCGGAAGAAGTATGGTGCAAAAATTGGGGTCTTGAGCTAAGTGCTCAAGGGTATGCCGACGAAGAGGTTTCCTAAGCTATCATGGTTATGGTGTTTCCAGAGTAAAGATACTTACCATGGAGAAGGTCGATCGATGTTCATCTCTTCGTGTTGTACACTCGACCTTTGGGATGGAACATTGTTGATGAATGTCCATGTTGATGGTCCACTGATGAGATCTTTTGAGTATTTGATCCTCTCTCCTCTTTTCAAAGCAACATTTTCCAAATACTGAGAATTGAGTTTCTTTATATTCCTTGGCAAACAACATTGGGTAACTACACCAAGCTTAGTTTTGCATATTCTCCTTAGCTCACCATACACAAGAGTCTTCTCTTCCCGGTATACGGACAAGAATTCTCAGGATACCAAACTACCTCTTGTAGATATCTCCCTATAGATTATAGTACATGCAGTAGTTAAGCATCACTCAAGTTGTGGACCTTCAAGTTCTTCACACCTACTAGCCGAGACACACTTCTATCCAAACTGATAAATGCCCAGTAATCAATAGTTCCATCTTCAACATTCATGTTCCATGAGCAAAACCTGGAAACAAGTTCTAACTCTCGGTTTTTTTTTTTTGGAACAATGTCACACACAAGAAGACATATGTTAGTATCAGAAAAAATAATTGACATATGTCAATGTGCTCTTGTGCATGGGTCTCTTAGTTGTGTCTATGCACGGCCATGTAATGTGGCCCTATGTTAATGCATACTTTGGAAATGCATGGCCTGAATGGTGCAAAAGATAGGGTTGTGCAGGGAGCACATGGTTGTCGCTCGTCGAGGCTTAATGTCATTTGCAGATGTTGACGCCATCTTTGTTGGAGGTATCCATTGTATCTCGAGATGGCAGCTGATCATTCCTCCTTATAGGGATCCATTTGAGAATGGTCTTCGACTGTGTAGCAATCTCCTTTGGTTGCTTCATGTTTGGATGGTTTCTTGAGGGTTTGATCCTTTGTGGTTGGCTCTTTGGTTCTGTGAGGCCTACCGGTGCTTTTGGCTGCCATACCCATACCTCTGTGGTTGGTCGCTTGACTCGCGTTGAAGAGGTGACTTGGTCTACTGTTGTTCTTCGTGTTTGGTTCTGACCTCTGCCTTGCCTTGGCTTCTTTGTTGAGGCTTTTCGCGTATGGGAGAGCATAGGTTGTTGTGGGCGTAAGAGCTTCCTGGGTACCCACATATGTAATCGCCCTTGTTGAGCTGCAACTAATTTCTTAGGTATCCAAATTTGTCAGAGATCTTGTGGTTGAGCTTGTCCGATCTTCTTCCTTCGTCTTCTGGCCTGGTTGACTTGCCTGGATGGGGTTTGTGGGGCCAACGGTGATGGCTGCTCTCCTTTTCGTATCCAGATCTGCTTCATGCCCAACACTACTTTCCTTTGGAAATCCCATTGTCTATTTGATATAGCAGTGGTCCTGTTCTGTTGTGCTTGCCTTGCTGGTTGAGTTGTAGTGGCGGCATTAGTCCTTGCACTAGAGGAGGAGTCCGCTTGTCTTTGAGCCTGTTCTTCCATGATTGAGTTCTCCTGCGACATAGATCTTTTGATGCATACAACATCTCTTTTGCTAAGATTAGTCCTAGGAGAACTGCACGATGTGACATCTGGATTTGTGAGTATGCCATTTTCTAGTTCTAATGTAAAGCATTGTCCCTGGACCCAAACTTGAAGAAGTTGACTTCTTAGGTTCAAGTTGACTGCATTGTCATAAATCCAATATTGTCCTAAGACAAGTGGTTCTGTAAGGTTCTCATCTTGACACACTAGCGCTTTGACTTTCATTGGAACATCTTGAAGGTAGATGGGAAGTTCCACCTCGCCCAAACAAGGGGTTTCCACACCTCCCAATCCTATGAGATAAGCTTCTATGGGATTGATGTTCAACTGCAAGTCTTGACAGTAGGAAAGTCTAACTGCACTACTTGCTGCACCTGAGTCAATCAATGCTTTCAAAGTCCTTGCACCCTTCCCTTGTCCTATCTCTATGGTCACAAAGGGTATTCGGTCAATGACTTGAGAAGTCGCTATGCCTGATTTTTGGCACATATCCATGTGATATTTTGGGGCTTTTGAGTTGACATCTATGCCTAATCGCCTTAACTTATTTCGCCTAATACGCTCTCTGGCCTCTGCCTGTGCTTCTTCTCTCACTCTTAACTCTTCTTCTTTTCGCTTCTTAGCCGTGTTGAGTCTCGTAAGCATATCCTCTGTAAGAGGTTCTTGGTATAACTTGACTCTACATCCACTAATATAGTTTGGCAAGATATCTCCTTCTAGAGTGGCCAAGTGAACTGCACCACTAGTGGAAATTCTATTAATGATCATGGGACCGTATCCTCTTTTTTCCAACTTACAGGCATGTTGCTTTAGTGTGTAAACCAACACTAGATCTCCCTCTTTCAGTCCCTTATCCTTGATGTGTGCATCAAAGTATGCCTTTTGCCTTTTCTTTGCAGCATAGATGCCTGCTGCCGCATGTAGCCTTGTCTCACACAAGCGTTCTAGATCAAAGATCCTAGAGGACAATTCATGTCCATTCCACTCATACTCTTGTGCTATATTTAAGGCAGGGATTAAAAAATCTAATGGTAGCACAACATTCTGTCCGAAGACCATCTGAAATGGGGTGGAGTTGAGTACCGTTTTGTAGGCAACTCGATAAGCCCAAACAGCATGATGAAGTTGTTTGTCCCAATCAGAGCGTTTATTATTTACCACTTTTGTCAATACGTTATAGAGGATGTTATTGGTGCTCTCGGCTTGTCTGTTAGCTTGTGGGTGATAAGGGGCAGACTTTTTATGTATCACCAAGAATTCTTGGAGAAGATTTTCAATGACCTCATTCAAGAAGTGTGTGCCTCTATCACTCACTAACTCTATTGGTAGCCCATATCTCGTGAACACATTCTCGAATAAGAACTTAGCCGTAGTCTGAGCATCATTCTTTGTTGTGGCTTTCACTTCTACCCACTTTGTAAGGTAATCTCTGGCTACAATAATATACTCTACATGGGAGTTTCTAGCCGGGGGGTTAATAGGACCTATGAAGTCTATGCCCCACTTGGAGTTTCTCTGCACATTGGACAATTCTTAATCCACTCATGTATTTCTTTGTCCATGCTAGGCCAATACACTCCTAGATGCTTCAGATTCTGCAATGTTCATTGTTTAGAATAGTGATTTCCTAGCAATCCTTCATGAGCTTGCTGCAACCAACTACTATGTTCATCATCCTCGACACAACAAGCTAATACACCCTCAGTATCTTGCTTGTACATGCTTCCTGCCAATATGTGATATTTTTGTGATCTTACAATTTCTTCTTGTGATGTTTTCACATTCTTATTTGTAGGGCCAAAGGTTAGGACTGGTACCAACTTATTTGCCTCTAAACTTCTTCACAGCATATACCATGCCTAAGCCCTCTCGCTCAGTTGTGGTATAGTTCCGTTCAGCTGTAGTGAGCTGTCTACTAGCATATGCTATGGGCAAATCTAAGTTTCCTTCACTTGTGGGTTGTGCAAGCACACATCCTATGGCATGATTGGATGCATCCACATGGACATGGAATAGTTTATTCCAATCAGGAGTGGTCAGTATTAGTGCTGTGCACAGACATTTCTTCAGTTTGTTGAAAGAATTCTCGCATTCGTTGTTCCACTCAAAATTAGACAACAAGGCATAAAGGGGTCTAGCTATGATCGCGTACATGTGGATAAACCTACAGTAATATCCACAATGGCCCATAAAAGCTTGTACCTCTTTAACATTCCTTGGCCTTGGTAGCTCCGCTATGGCTCATACCTTATCTTCATCTGTTGAGATTCCATTCTTAGAAACAATATGACCTAAGATTTTACCTTGACGCACCATGAACACACACTTTTTTGGGTTCAGACACACTCGATATTCTCTACACTTGTTGAAGATTTGTCTGAGCTCAGGGATGTGAAACCTTCTTTCTTGGGAATGAGCACATAAATCATCCACATACACTTCTAAGCTCTTTCGAAAGAACTCTTTGAAGACATGACACATGAGCCTTTGGAATGTTGCAGGTGCATTGGTGAGCCCAAATGGCATCACACGAAATGCAAAGATTCCCCACTCTGTAGCAAAATCTGTTTTGTGTTGATCTTCTGGGGCAATGGCTACTTGATTGTAACCTGAAAACCCATCAAGGAAGCTATAAACTTCCTTGCCTCCAACACGCTCCAAAAGGTGTTCCGTGATTGGAAGTGGATAACTATCTCTGATAGTAGCGGCATTAACTTTTTTAAGGTTAATACACACTCGCAACTTTCCGTTCTTCTTGGGCACCACTACAATGGGGGACAGCCATTCAGTATGCTCAATCTCATAGATGAATCCAGCTTCAATCAACCTATCAATTTCTTCTTTTATTTTGGCTGCATAGGTATCATTATATGTGTAGGGCTTCTGTTTGGTGGGCTTGGCATCAGCAGTCATGGGGATAGTATGAGAGCAAATTCTTGGATCTACCCCTTTCAAGTCTCTATAGTGCCACGCAAACACATCCCTATATTCCCTTAATAGAGCTACAAGCTCCATTTCTTCTCTTGCACTTAGGTCATCTCCTATATATGTGCATCTCTCTTCGTTCTCTTCGATGGTCACTACAATCTTCTTGGTCTTTTCTTTATTATCATATGATTCTCCTATGATGGCCTATATCTTAGGCATTCGTACCAAAATTTTGCGGTCGTCAACTTCATATTTCTTGAAGTTTTCTGGTACTTCAAACAATGATTCCTCCTTGTTGCTCTAGCACAATGGTGAGAAGCATAGAGATGCACACACACATACACACACACTACAAAGAGACAAGCGAGACACAATGGAAGGTGAGAAATCAACTCTATTGTTCAAGATCTCAATTAGAAGCTCAAAATAGCTCTAAGCTCACACTAACCACCCTCAAAAATGAGCTCTCTAGCTCTTTTTATAGATTCTAGACTAGTTTTGACCGGTTTCACATCTAGTGACCGACATAGTTAAAAAATAGGTCCTAAGTGCTATTTGAAAGGGTAAACGGTGTCTAAAATTAACCAAAATTGATACGCTCATTCTACCTAAGATCCTCAAGCTCGAGGACTCCTTGGCTTGCAGAAAATGGAGCTATGGATTACAAAAAAGGTTTTTCTATGTTACATATGTTACAATAGTGATGAAAATCACTGTTGGAGGTTTTGAAGAGTATTTATAAAACATAATTCTTTTGAAAAAAGATCCGACTGACTCCTTGCTCTGTCTTTACATGCTTCTGCGTCTTCTGTGCCTCTGGCTACTGTCAACACCCCCCTCCCTCTCGCTTCTGTCGTCCTCAACAGAACCTTGTTGTGCGGTCTATTGGATGTAATTCTGGAGGAGTTCCTGAGCGAGGGTGTGTTCGGATATTCGAATGCCTCGGGCCAAATCTGCCTCGAGTTTCTCCCAATCAATTGGTTGCAGTTCATCGGGTGGTGGGAGTTGATAATGTGTGGAATATACCATCTGTTCACAGGCGAATAAGTGTAAGAGGTGGGTGGGCCTACTGATGAACACTTCTGAATGGTATTCCCAAAAACCAGTTGTGAACATCTTTTTGAAAGTCTGCTTGTAGCACGCCGGTAAATATTTAATTCTGCAATGCCAGGCATAACACACCCGTAGCGATGGCGTTGTACTCATATCGTATGCAAGATCTAGGTTGCCATGCTCGAAGCCCGGGGTGTTTACATGAGGTGCCTTTACACGACGGAAGACTTTGAAAACCATCTGCATCATGTCAAAGATTTTGACAGTCATGTGCGCTGCTATATCGTCCATGTGTTTCAAGCGAGGGAGCCAGTGACGAATCGTGGCCATCATGTATCCCACTGTCGGTAGTTCTAAGGGTGGCTTGAAATATGGGTAATTTAACCAATCCTCGCACTACTTGTTGTTCTGTACTTTAATAGCAAATGTTGTCCAGGAGCGGTGATGTGGCACTGGTCCCCAACATGGGTTGTATTTCAAATGTAGTGGTGCCTTTACCCAAGTACTCATCATCTCCGGATATTCTTGTAAAAGATCTTTACGCCACTCAGGTTGATAAATCTCACCTTGCTGCGCATCCAGTGGCAAATCATCAGGCTCAAACTGAGTAGCGTGAGATGGTTTCTTGCCTGTTTCTTTCTCTATGGCCAACTAATACTCGACCATTAGCATAAAATATGTTTTGTACTATAACTCATGCCCTGATATATATCTGCGAGGGGCCAAGTGAGCGAAGTAGGGCGACTGTAAAATTCTTTCCTCAATCATTGCCATTGCGTGCAGCTGCGCCTCTACTCGTGTTGAGTGGGTGGTTCCAAGCTCTTCCACTATCTTCATCCATGGGGGGGTTGGAAGTTCATAAGTCATCTAGCCTGCAGCCATGACTCGTCCGCCTGGGAGGGGTTGTGGCTCGTAGGCCTCTTCAAAGGTTTCCTCCACCGGAATGGTTACATTTTCTTCATTGGTTGGGAGCTCTCGTGGGGAATCAGGCCATGGTGGTGCTTCATATATAGCTATCCTTGATTCAAGAGTTGATACCTGGGCCCGTAATGCGTTGAGTTCCTCTAGGATGTCAGGAGAAGGGTCCGCAGGAGCTCGTAATCCTTGGGTGGCTGGTAGTCCTTGGGTTGCAGGTGCTCTAAGCTGGAGTAGTTTATGATCTTCCTTTAGCTTCTGATATTCTTCGTTCATTTGATCATATTCGTCGACCAATCTGATGTGATCATCGAGCAACATTTTCATTGATTCGGAGGGCACTGCTTTGAACCCGCTAGGACTTAATGGTTGGTCTAGGTTATCGAGAGCAGCTTCTAAATTTTCTCTGTTGTGCTCTTGTAGCTATTGGTTCTCTTCCTTTGCTGCTTCTAGGTGTCTTCTGAGTAAGCCCATGTTCCGTGTAAGCATCGCATTGCAAACTGTCTGGGTCCTTAACAAATTGTCAAGATCAACAGTGACCTCTTTGGCTTTCTCTTCACTTTCTAGTTCCAGCTTGTGATAAGCCTTGCGTAGTTCTTGATATCGAGTATTCAGTGAGGCATTCTCAATAGACAATGAGTTAAGCTGCGATTGCAAGTCGTTGGTTGTCCTCTGCAGCTATTGATAATTATTTCCAAGAGATGTGAATTCATCTCTTACTTGCGTCATACACGTGAACATCTGTCGAAATGTTGTGTCTAAGGTGGGTGATAAGATTAATGGTGTGCTAAGTGAAGATGCAGTGGGTGTAGATGCAAAGGGAAAGGGGAATGGGGGTGGGAAAGTGGATGCGGTGGTGATTGTGGAAAATTGTGGTGTGCTTAAATATTGTGGTGCCACAATTGAAGTGAGTGGAGGTGCCATGGGGGGTGATATATCCATATCGCTGGACGTGGTGTCGAGTGCGGTGACTGTGAATAGTGTTGTGATCGTGGGTAAGTGTGTGGGTGTAAATACAGGATTTACAAAGGTTGAGGAGTAATTTACTGAGGGGTTGTCTTGGACGGCTTGATGGAAAGGGGAAAGAGGGGTTACGGTGGGTCAGGGAGGTGATACTGGGGAGAAGGTTAATGGAGGTGGGAATGGGAAAAGGGGTCTTGGAGGTGTGGGGAAGGATGGAAAAGATGGATGGAGAAATGGGTTGGATAGAAAGGTGGATATGTTAGGGGGTAGACTAGGTTGAGTGGGTGCGAGAATTGTGGGCTGAGTGGGAGTAAGGACGACTTCTGCTACTCCACCGGAGAAGGAGGATTTTGTTCTGGGAGAAGGGGGATGTATGGGGGAGACTGGATGGATGGGAGGGCATGGGGGAGCGGATGGGGTGGTCGGTACTTCGACGACTGTGGTGGTATGTACAGCGGTAGTACGGGGTGGGGAGTGGACGATAATGGTGTCCTCTGCCAATGAGCTTTCAGAGACGAGACGTGCTTCGCTGGCCTGTTCTGAAGATTGTGCTCCTGTTGGGACACGAATGTATTTGCCCGGTTTCGATAATAGCCGTACGCGTCGAGGGTCATACTGTGGTAATGGTTTCCTCTGTAAATATCTTAAGGCTTTGGTAGGTCCGACTGATTTGACAAGCTCTCTGAAACCTCTGATGTAGACTTCTTCGAACCCTCCTGAGACGAGTTCTTGTTCGATGAGTGTTTGGCTTTCTTTGTCAGTCAACTTCTTGTGTGTCCAAACTTTTTCCATAGTACGATATAATTTTTTTATGGCTAACGTATAAGCAGCAGCTTCAAAGGTCTCGTCTTCGTGTGTGCTCGTATCACCTTGGGTGTCCGTTTGTTGTCCTTCTTCATCCGTCCGTACATGTTCTCGGGAGTCATGTGTACCCTGGCTAGCTTCGTCGTCTCCTTCGTCGTCATCTATTGTTGTTCTTTCGTCATCTGAGCTCGATACGATTTGTCCTTGTGGTTGATCTCGGGGTGTGGTAGGGTAGCTAGGCCTTTCATATTCCTGAGAGAAGATTTGGCCTTCTGAAAACTAAAATTCACTTGAAAATACGTCCTGCATCTCAAAATCAAATGTGGTGCCTGCTTGTTCTGTTTCTAAATGGGGTATCGGGAAAGAGAAAGCTTCCATATCAATAGTGGTGGGAACTTCTGTTGTAGTGGTGGTAGGTCCTGGGACTGTGGTTGCTTGAGTAGTGACTATGCTGGTAGTGCCCTCCGTTACAATTGGTCTTGATAACCATATACAAATAGGTTGTACTCTGGGAGTGGCTTCTGTCAGTGACTGCTCTGGAGATGGTTGTGCTGAGGGTGATTCTGGCACCTGAAGGCAGGGGATAGTTCCTCTCATTTGCTTTCCTGCTCTTCCTTTGCTAGGCTTCCTAGCTTTCTTCATTGTTCCTTTAAATGCTTTCAGCTCCTCACTTGTCATTGCTCGCTCGATAGGTAAATCGTATGCTAAGCACATATATACAATTCTAGTCAATGTGCAGCATCCATTGATGACTTTCTTTCTTTCCCATCTATGTTGTGCTAAATACATCTGATCTATGATCCAGCTAGCTAGATCAACTGTTTGGGGTCCAATACATGATAAATACAAACCGAACCATATTCGTTTGTGAGGCATTGTGAATCTATCCTGAGCGGGGAAAGCAAAATGCTGCATACATATCCACAGTGGTTTTGAAAGCTCAGGTGTGATTGTCGAAATCTCTTCCCACTTAGTAACGTCCCCACGTTTCATAGGGTCTGGAACTAACCTTTCTCGCTCTGTGGGTGTGTGGGTTCCATGAATCTTGATGGCAGCTCGAATCAGATCTTTAGAAAGATAAAATCTTTTATATGGTGGATCCTTCACTAAAGATGGCAAAATAAAAGTTTCGGGCAGGTCCTTGTTCTCTGAAGCTATCAAAGTGGTGATTAAGTAATAGCATCTGTAGAAGTCAGGTTTAGGCAAAGGGTCACTGAAATACTCTGTGAAGCCGGCTCTTGCCCAAACATGTGTTAATTCTTGTGTGTTCTGTAGCCCTTCGAACTCTCTTGAGAAGAACTGATATTTGCCCCAGGTACGGTCATCAAAGGTTAAATTAGCCCCAAATATAAACTCAGCATCCGCTAAGGGTCCTGCTAGCCCTTGAAACCAATGAGAATTGCGATGAATCTTCTCAGTATAGCCTCGAGGAGGATCGTCGATAGGCATGGGTCCTAGGAATCCTTGGAATTCCGGCAATGGAGCCATCGGATGGGACTCTGCGAGTAAAATACCGATAGGTGCTACAGGTGCGCTAGGGCCTGCTTCTGATGGTCCTTCTTCGGTTTGCATGATGATTGTCATGCTAATGGAAAAGATCTGCTACAAAGGATTAGCACATTAGTATGGAAATTAATTATGATCCCATTAAGGTGAGACCGCAATCCCTTTCCATAACCGATGTGTAACCCGTGTAGCCAAGTGTTGTGATGTGATTGATGCAATGCTTCTTGCAGAACTAGTGCAGGTCTCTAGACACCTATATGTTTTCAGATAATGCCTACATTGCTTAATGAGGTGTTATTACAGGTGATGTTGGGTTATAGTGTGTGGATTTATACAAGGTTCAGTTACGAATGAGTTATTACAAGGTTGTAGATTAGTCAGGGTGGTAGTTATGTTAGACAAGGGGTTAGGAGAAGACTTCTGGATACGTTTTGGTATCCACTTCCTAAGAGTTTGTGATCGGGTGATAGGTCTCTGCGGAGGGACAAAAGATGATATAGGATTTGGTGGTATGGAGGGTTGGAAAGATTTCCGAGGGGTGTATTTTACAGGGCTTGAGGGTTGAGCTATAATACATGGTTTGGGTACCCAAATTTGCGTGGGTGTGGGTCGATTCGTAAGGTACTTCTTGGCGATCCAAATTTGTCGAATGGTCAAACTTATAGAAGAAGGTCGAGGGGATGTTGGATACTGATTCTGCTTCTGCCTTGACTTCTTCTTATCAATGTCTGCGTGGTTGAAATCAGTCGGTGCTTTCTGTTCTTTTGGCACCCATATTTGTCTTGTGCCGCTTGCTTTGTGTTGCTGAGACTGCTTTCCTCTTTGCGTCGTCTCATGTTGTCGTCGGTCTGGGTTCCTTCGTAGTGGTTGACTCCTTTGTGGTTGAGGTTGAGAGGTCGGATGAACACTCTGCTTTGGAAAAGAAGGGAGGTCCAACACTTGCGAAACCTGCCCATTAGGAAGTGCTCCGTTTCGTACTTTTAATCTAGGCCAGTCCGCAGTAAGTGTGGAAGGATGGGCACCGCAGGTTGTTTTGCCCATGTGGACGCTGATGAAGTCCACCTGACCAAGCGGTTGGGCGGTTGCCCCTTCTAATTTGCAAGAAGCCCAAGAGAAAATCTCTTGACGTCCTTTTGATTGACAACTGTCTATATCCAAGCCCGAGTGGGTTGGTGTAGACGTAACGTGACTGATCTGACCAAAGATCTTCCGGTCTTCGGTCGCATGCCTTTCATAGGGTATAGGGTTACAAACCTCAGTCGGAATGCCATTAGGGAAGACAAGCGGTATCACTTGCTTCTGATCTAAGGTTCCAATGTGCAAGGAGCCTTGTCTAAGATTTAGGTCCACTGAGTGATCGTATATCCAATCTTGGCCAAGGATTAGGGGTTCTATCAGGTCGTCATCATGGCACACTAGTAGCTTCACTGTCAAGGTCACTTCGTCTATGAGGATAGGAAGGTCCACCTCACCCATGCAAGGGGTTTCCATGCCTCCTAGCCCTATGAGGTATGCCCCAATTGGCGGCATTTCTATTCCTGAATCCTTATAGTGGGATCATCTAATAACACTAGTCGCAGCACCTCAATCAATTAAAGCCCTGAGCTTTTCGCAAGGGTTGCCATGCTCTAGCCTGACTGTAATGAATGGTCTCCTGTCCACTATGCTAGGATGAGTACTTGACTTTTCTTGACACATGGCCATGGGATATCTAGGTGATGTTTCCAGATGATTATAATGTTCTCTCCCTAGTCCTTGTCTTCTTAACTTCATGCGCTTAATGCGTTCTATAGCTTCTGCCTGAGCTTTAGCTCGTATTCTATTTTCTTCCTCCTTACGCTTCTTTGCCAATGTGAGTCGTCTAAGCATATCCTCAGTAAGAGGTTCTTGGTATAGCTTGACTCTACAGCCACTAATGTAATTAGGCATTATGTCGCCTTCTAAGATGGCTAATTGTACTGCTCCACTTGTCGAGAGTCTGTTAATGATCATAGTTCCATAACCTCGCTTTTCTAACTTCCGTGCGTGCTGTTTCAACGTATAACTAGAACTAAATCTCCTTCTTTCAAGCCTTTATCTTTCACATGTGCATCAAAATATGCTTTCTGTCGCTTCTTTGCCGCGTATATTCCTGCTGCTGCTTTCAGCCTGGTTTCTCCTAATCGTTCCAAGTCCATTATTCTCGCTGATAATTCATGGCCGGTCCACTGATGTTCTTGTGCAACCTTAAGGGTCGGTATCAAGAAGTCCAAAGGAAGCACAGCATTCTGACCAAAAACCATCTGAAAGGGAGTTGCATTGAGTACGGTCTTGTAGGCCACTCGATATGCCCAAACAGCGTGGTGTAACTGTTTGTCCCAATCTGAACGTTTGTTGTTCACGAGTTTCGTTAGTACGTTGCAAAGGATCTTGTTAGTGCTTTCAGCCTGACCATTGGCCTGAGGATGATATGGTGCGGATTTCTTGTGAATCACCATAAAATCCTGTAACAAATATTCAATGACTTGGTTTAGAAAGTGAGTTCCTCGATCGCTCACTAACTCTATAGGCAATCCATTAGGGGAAAAAATGAACCCTGAATGGGCCTTTTAGATTAAGGAGGGATTAGTGATGGACCAATGAGAAGAGGGTGGTGGCCACAGTCTACTCCCTTAATCACATAGGGTAGGCATAGGCTTCCCTTGTTTTTGTGTGGTCAAATATGCAAAAACCACCTAGAAATGGTGGGTTTCCTGTTGAGAATGGTTTTCAAAATCTCGAAAATCATCTGGAGCCCTTGATTTCTTGCAAGATCCAATGGCTAAGGTGAAATGACAAAAGTCAAGGCATCTTTGATTATAGACCCTTCGATTTGCTTGAGAACAAGTGGCTAGGATGAAAGCAATCATTGCGATTTGCGTGAATCGGCGTCCACCGTTGGATCATTGCGTTCATTGGACGGAGGAGTTTGAATTCAAGGATTTTTAGGCGCTTCCAATATGAGCCCTTAGATCTAGCCTTGATCCCATGGCTCACATTGCCTGCTCACAATCCAAGGGCGCCTTTTATCTAACACCATCGGATGTGCCGGCAGATCTAACGATCCATGCCAATCTCTGAGTGTAGCTCAACGCCATTCGCGCTTGACAATTAGATTCTTGAACATCCGACGGGTGAAGATCTTGCAGAGATTGCCCAAGGCCTGAGCCCCACTCGTACAAAAAGTGACAGCCTTCTCTCTCTAGCTTAGTACGAATTTGAATGTTAGCCATTGATATAAAATGATCCGATGGTTCAAGATCCTCACGCCTGAGAATTCAAATGAAGTGGTTCATGAAATATTATTTTATTTCCCAAAACCATTGGTGGTTTCATATGCCTCCTTAAGTTAAGAGATTAAGCTCTTTAATCCCTAAAAATTAGGGATCCTTACAAGGCCCATGCAAGGTCCATTTTTTCCCCTAATGCCATATCTCGTAAAGACATTTTCAAATAAGAATTTTGCAGTCGTGTGTGCATCATTATTTTTCGTGGCCTTTGCCTCTACCCATTTGGTAAGATAATCTGTCGCAACAATGATGTATTCAGCGTGTGTACCTTTTGCAGGGGGGTTAATGGGTCCTACAAAGTCTATACCCCACTTAGAAAATGCACGTCCGCCCATCATGGGTTTCAATGGCATTTCGTCTCTGCGAGTAGGAAATTGAGTTCTTTGGCACACATCACATCTCTTGACATAGGTATGAGCATCCATGTGAACAGTGGGCCACCATAATCCTGCAAAGAGGATGGCTTTGATTATCCTATCTAGTCCAAAGTGACCTCCTACAACACCTTGGTGTGCAGTCTCTAGTACACGCAAGTAATCGCTCTCATGAACACATTGTCTTAAATATCCATCTTTTCCTCTTTTGTATAGGTTGTCGCCAATAAGTGAATAGTCTTGAGCTTCCTGCTCTAGACTTCGTTGTCGCGCTAAAGTCATTCCTTGAGGGAATGTTTTCGTCCTCAAGTACGTCACTAAAGGTTCACTCCAGTCTGGTGTGAGAGACACGTGATATAATATAGCATGCTCTACTGGTGGTCTTTCACAACAAACATGGCATTCTTTACACAATTTGTAGACATCTGCTTCCATCGAAGGCCAATATACTCCTAGTCTATGCAGAGTCTGCAATGTACGATGTTTCGAATGATGTTGCTTTAATGCACTTATGTGTGCTAATTGCAACCAATTTGCATGTTCTGATTCATCTACACAACAAGCAAGAATCTTTTGATTATCCTGTTTATATATGCTTCCTGCTATGATTTGGTATCTCTGAGACTTGGTAATCTCTCCTTCCTTGATCCTTATCCTAGGATTCTTGGGTCCATACGTGAGAATAGGGACTATCAGCTTAGCCCATTCTGGTGCTATCTCAAGGTTAAACAAATATGCATCTGGTAAATCATCCACTACTCCTTGAGGAGCTTCTCCTGAGGTTAATCTTGAAAGGTGGTCAGCTCTAAGATGTGTCTTTCCTTTTCTGACTACTACTTCAAAATCATACCCCATGAGTAATAGAAACCAACATATTAATCATCTCGTGTTACATGGCTTGTTGACTAAGTACAATAATGCTTGATAATCTGTAAAGAATTTGAACTTGTTTGCCAACAAATAGTGTCTGAATTTCTTTACCGCGTAGATCATTCCTAATCCTTCTCGTTCCGTAGTGGTGTAATTTCTTTCTGCTGCGTTCATCTGTCTGCTCGCGTAAGCTATGGGGAGATCTATGTTACCTTCATTCGTGGGTTGTGCTAACACACATCCTATGGCATAGTTGGATGCATCCACATGTACATGGAATGGCTTACTCCAATCTGGGGTTGTCAATATAGGTGCTGAGCACAAACGTGGTTTAAGTTCGTTGAATGAATTCTCACATTCATCTGTCCATTCAAAATGAGTCAAAAGAGAGTACAATGGCTTGGCTATGATTGCATACATGTGTATGAATCGTCTATAATAACCAGAATGGCCCATAAATGCCTGTACTTCTTTTACATTAGTTGGTCTAGGTAATTCTGCAATTACTTTCACCTTTTCTTTGTCTGTAGAGATTCCATTCTTTGACACAATGTGTCCTAAAATTTTGCCTTGTCTCACCATGAAAATGCATTTTTCTGGGTTCAAACAAACCTGATATTCTTGACATTTGTCAAATATTTTTCTTAACTCAGGGATATGTGTCTCTCTTACATTTGAATGTGCACATAAGTCATCGACATAAACTTCCAAATGCTTGCGTAAGAATTCCTTGAAAACATGACACATAAGTCACTGGAAAGTAGCGGGTGCATTTGTTAAGCCAAATGGCATTACATGAAATGCAAATATGCCCCATTTAGTGGCAAAAGCCGTCTTGTGTTGATCTTCTGGAGCAATGGCTACTTGATTATAGCTTGAGAAACCATCAAGGAAGCTATAAACTTCCTTGCCCGCAACTCTTTCCAATAAGTGTTCTGTGATAGGAAGAGGATAACTATCTCTAATTGTGGCGGCATTAACTTTTTTAAGGTTAATACACACACACACACACAATTTTCCATTCTTCTTGGGCACAACCACAATGGGGGATACCCATTCGGTATGCTCAATTTCATAAATGAATCGTGCTTCTATCAAGCGATCTATTTCCTCTTTAATCTTCGCAGCGTAATTATCATTGTACGTGTACGGTTTCTGTTTTATCGGTTTTGCATCTAGAGTCATAGGGATTCTATGAGAACATATGTCTGGGTCTACTCCTTTCAAGTCTTTGTAACTCCATGCGAACACATCTCTATATTCGTGCAATAAGGCAACTAATTCTTCTTCTTCTTCATTCGTCAAATCATGCCCTATGTATGTACACTTTTCTTCTTCTCTTTCTATGGCTACTATGATTTTCTTGGTTTTGTCTCGATTATCATATACCTCTCCAACATTAGCTTTTCTATTTGGCATTTGTACCATTATTCTTCTATCTTCGATTTCATATTTCTTGAAGTTCTCGGGAACCTCAAATAAAGATTCTTCTTCTTCAGACGTGGATTCTTTCTTCTTTCTTTTCTTGCCTTCACTCTTGCTAGTCACTTGAGTGGCTATTCTCACATCATTCATAACTTCTTCATGGTTCTGAGGATGAGTTTCTACTTTGTAAAAATATTCTTCTTCTGATGCAAAGGGTGGGTCCATGATAATTGACTCTAAATCAAAATCACTCGCATCCTCAAATGCATCAGTGTTAGGTTCGCCCTCTTCTAAAACTGAATTACACATGATCGGCTCTATCGTGAAAACAGAAATGTCATAGCCATCCTCGTCACAGTGGGGTGTCCATTGTTCCTCATTGATGGCTACGTCCATGGCTGCTAGGATTTATGCCCAACCATGGGGTTCGAATTCTTCGTCTGGGAATACTACTGGTGCGTAAGCTACGTCTTGAGGGGTTTGTGGATGTTGTTCTACACCTAAAGTCCTGGCTTCTAACCATTCTTCTTCTTGTTTTGCAACTTTACACATCCATAAGTGAGTGTCCTCGTGTAACCATGAGGGGTCTGACTCCAAAGAGTGTACTGATTCTGTTTCTACTGGTGTCTTATGTTGGAGCAAGTCTATGACAAGCCTAAGTATTGGCTTGAGTCTCACAAAGTCTTAGAAGAAGCTTAAAAAAAAAGACTATGTAAAGTTCACTTGTGAACTACCTCTTGTAACTTTTGAAGAGTTTACTTAATGTAAAAGTAAGAGAATCTTAAGTGGTTGAGTCCACTTGATCAAGAATGGAAAGAGGAGCCACGAATTCGTGATTTGCGGTAGGTAGAGAATGAAATCAATCATTGATTGATTGGAGAGTGATTGAGGGAAGTTAGCCTCCCAAACTCAACTATAAATAGATGGTAGTTTTAGTCGTGGTTAGAGAGACCTATGTGAAGACCTCCAAGAGCTGAGCTTTATGCCATATCAAGGTGTGATTACAAGGCACACATAGGTATCAGTAAGTCATTGTATTGTACAAGCAATATACTTTCATTTTCATGATTATTTGAGTTCATCTTTCCATGTTCTTGTGAAGTGTACTACTCACTGCCATTACTCTCAGTTTTTCTCAGTCAGATTGCAGACATGTTTTCTCTGAGCTTGGTGCATCATTTTCAGTGATTTAACTTGGTAACGTTAGCTCTATAGATCTACTATATGCTCACAAATTTTCACGTCATTTGAATGTTGCAATCTTCAGTTATGTTCATTTGAAGTCAACAGGGTCTGTTCATCTTCACTTCTCTGTCGGGTACCCAACTTTTTCACTCATCTTGTCAGAGCCATTTATCAGTGGTTACTTATCCAAATTCAGTGATTTAAAGCTTGTTAAATTCAGCTTACTGTCTAGTATAACCATACAAATGTTCATAATCATTGGATTTCTACATTTTGAGTTATGGTGATTTTTCTACTCACTAGTCTATTTCTGTAGCAGCCCGTGAAAATCGGGATGATGTCATCACTTGTTAAAACTCATTCTCAATGTGTGGTTCATTATTTTTTATGAGATTACTCTTGAAAGTTAGCTATATAAGTTACCTAGACGTCCCCAAGAGGAATTAAGCTAATTGCTGCTGTGCTCAGAGAATTATGTAAAACACTGGACAGATGTATGAACCAAGAATAGCAAGTTTTCACCTCTGAGCTAACTCCAACTTATCTGTTTTGATCTATCTTTTTGAGAGTGATCTTCCAAGGTACATAGGGTGTCTAATACATCCATTGGCAAGCTAAAAGGGCCCACCATATATTCCTGGAGTTCATTTGGCTGGTGTAGATCAAGGATTTTGCAACACCTCTTCATCTTCAAGCACATACCTATCCATCTCTTCACAGTGGTATCAGAGCAAGGTTGGATAACATGCCAGATGGATTTCCTTCATCAATTGACAAATTGGATAGAGGTAATTACTCAGTTGGTCATTAAGGATGGAAGCTTATCTCCAAGGTAGAAGTTTATATGGTTATGTGGCTGGAGATGAAGTTATGCCAAGTTTCAGGAACAAAAGTCAACCAACACAAGAAGAGCAAGAAAGATTGAGCACATGGTGCTCCAAGGATGCACTTGCAAGGTCTTATCTCCTCAACTCTATCTCAGATTTTTTGTTGCCTCACATTAGAAGTTGTAAGACATCTCAGGAAGTATGGGATGCACTTGAAGCTTTCTTTTCTTCAAGTACCAAAGCTAGGAAGCATCAACTATGGCTGGAGTTCACAACTCTCAAAAAGGCTCCCAAACAAAATGTGACTGATTTTGTCACAAAGCTTAAGGACATAGCAGATCAATTGGGAAGCATTGGAGAGGTAATAGATGAAGAGCAAATTATAAGGCAGGTCATCAATGGCTTGAAGGCAGATGACAAGTGGGAAGCACTCACCACAGCTATGGATTTGTACATGGACATGCATGTACCTGATTTCAACACACTCATTGGACAACTACTTACTCAAGAGGCAAAGCTTATCAAAAATGGAGAAAGCTCTAAAGGTAATCAATCTTCAGCTTTATACACGGATAAAAGCAAGTCTAAAGATAACAAAGGAAAGGCAAAGAAAGTGGATGATGAAGCAGGTACATATCAAGCTAACTATGCAGGTAGAGGAAGACATGGCAGAGGTAGAGGAAGAGGAGGTAGACAAGGCAGGGGGAGATCCCAAGACCCCAACTCATGTTCTATTTGTGGACTAACTAATCATACAACTGAAAATTGCTTTAGGAATTCCAGGAATCAAAGAGGCAGAGGATACAATAGAGGAAGTTATGGATACTCAAGAGGAAGGTTCAACAACTACCATGGCAACTACAACAACTACAATCATTCAAACTATCAAGGAGGCTACAAAGGAAGGAGAGACTACAATAACTACACAGAAGACTCAAACAAAGAGGATTCATTATTGATCATGAACATGGCTATGCCACAAGGTAAATCTGATGAGCATGTTTTCTACATAGATTCAGGTTGTTCAAATCATGTGGCAGGAAATGTGGCACTCCTATCAGATTTAGAAGATCCAAGGAATAAGCATGAGGTACAAACAGGAGATGATACAAAACATCCTGTGGAGAAAATAGGCAATGTCAAAGCACTTGATGGAAACATCAACCTACTCAGTAAGGTACTCTATGTCCCTACCATTACAAAGAATTTGATAAGTGTTGGGCAGATAGTAGAGAAAGGGTTGCAAGTCAGGTTCACAAAAGCAGGAGCATTTGTTGAAGATCCAAGTCAAGGATTTAGAAGAATTGCAAAAGGTGAAAAGACAGGTAGATTGTTCACATTTGAATTACAGGACACTAGAAACATTGCTCTCTTTAATTATGGTAGTCAGACACTCACAGAATTGGAAGTATGGCACAAAAGGTTAGCACATATTGGTGAAAGGTCATTAAAGCAAATCTGCAGGGACCAAAGTGTACTTGGACTTCCTAATTTGTCAAAACAACATATGATTTATAAGTGTAGTGCATGTCAATTTGGAAAGTCTCACAGGTTACCATTCATGAAGAAAGGTTATATGCATGGAGATCTCTTGGAGTTGGTTCATACAGATGTATGGGGACCTAGCAAGGAAGCTTCAATATCTGGATCAAGGTATTATGTTTCCTTTATTGATGATTGCAGCAGATGGACTATCCTATTCTTTATGAAACACAAAGATGAAGTTTTTTCATGTTTCAAAAGATATTTGGCTCTTGTGGAGAATCAAACAGGTAAATCACTAAAAAGGCTAAGGTCAGATGGAGGGGGAGAATACTTCTCCCATGAGTTTGATTCTTTTCTTCAAGAAAGAGGAATCAAAAGAGAGGTAACTACAAGGTACACTCCTGAGCAAAATGGAGTGGCAGAAAGGAGGAATAGGACAATTGTTGAAGCTGCAAGGTCTATGTTAAATGAAAAGCATTTACCTAATTACTTATGGGCTGAGGCTATATCTACAGCCACTTACTTGATTAACAGGTTGCCTTCAAAATCCCTTGATGGGATGACTCCATATGAGGCTTGGAATGGAAGAAGACCAAGCTTAGATCATTGTAAAATTTTTGGATGTATTGCTTTTGCTCATGTTCCTTCACAGGTTAGAGGCAAGATGGATCCAAAGGCAGAAAGGTGTGTATTTATTGGATATGACAACAATCAAAAGGGCTACAGGTTATACAATCCTACCAACAAAGGATTCTTGGTAAGCAGAGATGTAGTTTTTGATGAGAACAATTCATGGTATGAAGATTCATGCAGGAAGATCAATTTACCATATGATCTTGAAGAAGATTTTCCAAAGCTTGGTAGAGAACAATCAAAGATTGAAGAACAAGACACCTCAGAGGATGATGAAGAATCTCACATGGAAAAGATCAAAGCATGGAAGTCTAAAGGTAAAGCAAAATTGCAGGATCTTGGACATGAGGCAGAATCATCACATCATGACCTAAGAAGATCTATGAGGGAAAAGAAAAAACCAGAAAGGTATGGGTTTGACACCTCATTAGTAACTAAACATTCTATCTACATAGCACATGACATAAACCAAGAGGAGCCATCATCATTTGAAGAGGCCAAAGCAAAAACACAATGGAAGCATGCAATGAAGGAAGAGATTGAAGCACTTGAGGAAAACAACACTTGGGATTTGGTGCCCAAGACTTCATCCATGAAGGTAATAGGCTCAAGATGGGTCTATAAACTCAAGAAGAATTCTGATGGTTCCATTAAGAGGTATAAGGCAAGGCTTGTAGCAAAAGGCTTTGCACAAACTCAGGGAATTGATTATGAGGAGACCTTCTCTCCTGTGGCAAAGATGCCTACTATTAGGGTTTTGCTTAGTATTGCCTCTTCCAAAAATTGGAAGATACTTCAACTAGATATAAAGAATGCATTTTTGAATGGTTGGATAACAGAAGAGGTATATATGGCACAACCACCTGGTTTTGAGAATCAAGTTTATCCTGATTATGTGTGTAAACTTAACAAAGCATTGTATGGTCTCAAGCAAGCTCCAAGAGCTTGGAATTTCAGGCTTGTTTCATTCTTGCAGGACAAAGGCTTTCAACCAAGCAAGGCAGATCCTTCACTCTTTATTAAAAAGAGTAATTCCGAGGTCATCTACCTATGTGTATATGTAGATGATATTATATTGACAGGAAATGATGCAGATGGTATGAAGAAGATCAAAGATCAGATGAGAGAAGAGTTCAAGATAAGTGATTTGGGTTCACTTACCTACTTCCTAGGTTTGGAAGTTGTCTACAAAGATCATGGTTTGTTTCTCACTCAAAGGAAGTACATTAAGGACATGTTGGCAAAATTCAAGATGCAAGATTGTAAGATTGCAGGTACTCCAATGGAGGTCAATCACAAATTGAGCTCACATGAAGGTGAACTCATAGAGGACATCACATCATATCAAAGTCTGGTGGGTAGTCTCAACTATGCCACATTGACAAGAGTAGATATATGTTACAGTGTGAGTGTGCTAAGTCAATTTATGCACACACCAAGGAAACCACATATGGATGCTGCCAAAAGGATTCTCAAGTATCTCAAAGGAACCATAAATGAAGGACTTTATTATCCTTATGTATCTGATTTAGGTTTGAAGCTATTTTCTGATGCAGATTGGGCTGGCTCCAAGGAAGATAGAAGGAGCACTTCAGGTTATCTTACCTTTGCAGGTTCAAAGCTTATTTCATGGTCATCCAAGAAGCAACCCACAGTTGCTCTCTCTTCTACTGAAGCTGAATATAGAGGTCTTGCCATAGCTACACAAGAAGCTATGTGGATGAAGACATTATTCAAAGATCTTGGATTGGAGTTTGGAACTCCAACTATTTTTGGTGACAATATGAGTTCTATTCATTTGGCTACTAATCCTATTTTTCATGCAAGGACTAAACATATTGAAGTTCATTATCACTATTTACGAGAGAAGGTTCTAAGCAAAGAGATTCAAATATCATATGTGTCCACTCATCAACAATGTGCAGATATTCTAACCAAAGCATTGGATGGTACAAAGCTTTGCAAATTCAAGGCTATGATTGGTTTGCAGGTAATCTTGGAAGATTGAAGACCTCAAGCATACTTGGCTTGAGGGGGAGCTGTTGGAGCAAGTCTATGACAAGTCTAAGTATTGGCTTGAGTCTCACAAAGTCTTAGAAGAAGCTTTAAAAAAAAGACTATGTAAAGTTCACTTGTGAACTACCTCTTGTAACTTTTGAAGAGTTTACTTAATGTAAAAGTAAGAGAATCTTAAGTGGTTGAGTCCACTTGATCAAGAATGGAAAGAGGAGCCAGAAATTCATGATTTGTGGTAGGTAGAGAATCAAATCAATCATTGATTGATTGGAGAGTGATTGAGGGGAGTTAGCCTCCCAAACTAAATATAAATAGATGGCAGTTTTAGTCGTGGTTAGAGAGACCTATGTGAAGACCTCCAAGAGCTGAGCTTTATGCCATATCAAGGTGTGATTACAAGGCACACATATGTATCAGTAAGTCATTGTATTGTACAAGCAATATACTTTCATTTTCATGATTATTTGAGTTCATCTTTCCATGTTCTTGTGAAGTGTACTACTCACTACCATTACTCTCAGTTTTTCTCAGTCAGATTGCAGATATGTTTTCTCTGAGCTTTGTGCATCATTTTCAGTGATTTAACTTGATAAAGTTAGCTCTATAAGTCTACTATATGCTCACAAATTTTCATGTCATTTGGATGTTGCAATCTTCAGTTATGTTCATTTGAAGTCAACAAGGTCTGTTCATCTTCACTTCTCTGTCAGGTACCCAACTTTTTCACTCATCTTGTCAGAGCCATTTCGCAGTGGTTACTTATCCAAATTCAGTGATTGAAAGCTTGTTGGATTCAGCTTACTGTCTAGTATAACCATACAAATGTTCATAATCATTGGATCTCTACATTTTGAGTTATGTTAATTTTTCTGCTCATTGGTCTATTTCTGTAGCAGCCCGTGAAAATCAGGATGATGTCATCACTTGTTAAAACTCATTCTCAGTGTGTGGTTCATTATTTTTGATGAAATTACTCTTGAAAGTTAGCTCTTTAAGTTACCTAGACTTCCTCAAGAGGAATTAAGCTAATTGCTGCTGTGCTCAGAGAATTATGTAAAACACTGGACAGGTGTATGAACCAAGAATAGCAAGTTTTCACCTCTGAGCTAACTCCAACTTATCTGTTTTGATCTATCTTTTTGAGAGTGGTCTTCCAAGGTACATAGGGTGTCTAATACATCCATTGGCAAGCTAAAAGGGCCCACCATATATTCCTGGAGTTTATTTGGCTTGTGTAGATCAAGGATTTTGCAACACCTCTTCATCTTCAAGCACATACCTATCCATCTCTTCACATCTTATGGATGGTATTCCATTGTATTGGGGGTACGTCTCGATGTGAATAGTCTTTAAGATTGACTTTAGTAGTCACTCCTAAATGTTTCAAGTACAAAGAATTAGTTCCCCAATCTTGTACAATTTGCAACTGATGCATGAATGGTCGTCCCAATATCATCTCATAAGCATGATTTTTTGCAAAGTCACAAATGGCGAAGGTATGCTCAAACTCTACACCACAAGTGGTGAGAGATATTCCTTATAGTAAGCCTAATGGTTTTTCTATGTGTCCATCAGCCATTTGTAGCTTCATCCTGGTAGGTCTGAGTGCTGGCTTACCCCAACGTTTCCATAAAGCGGTGGTAGCGATGGCTACTCCGGCTCCTGAATCTAAGATGGCTTTCGTGGTGTAGCCCTGATGGGTTATTGGAAGATAAGTGTTACTTCCTCTCCTTCGCTTACATCTCCGATCTTTTCTACAGGTATCTCTGGTACCTTCTTATGTGATCCTATCTGTGAGGGAGTAGTAGCAAGCTCAAGGAATTGATTTGCTACATGTTTCCATAGTTCCGGTTTAACCTTTAACAACTCCTCTAGAGTGAGATTACACTGTACTTTAGTGTTCTTGATCACTTTCGTGTTTCTAGGGATTACTGATTCTTCATTCCTCACTATTATCGTGGGTGCTCTCATACTAATAGACTTGTCTTCCCAAGGTCCTGTGAACTGAGGTAATTCTTGTAAAGAATTGGATTCAAAACCTGTGTGTTCACTCAGTTGCTCTTCCTCTACATCATTGTAAATAGAGGGGATATCTTGGGGAAATTGTTCCTGCAAGTCGTCTATTTCTTGAATAGGAGGATGAGTTCCTTATTCTTTTCTCCATTTCTCTTCTTGGATTTCTCTCAAAAATTCATGTGAATACCTATGTATGGAAGACAGGTTGTCTTCCCCTTCTGTGTTTGGCACTTGAGATAGGGATGGTGCATTCCTTTCCTGTGTCTCTGGGACACTAGGATTCCTATGTTGATTCTTTTTCTCTTTGCTATCTATCAAGTATTCTAGCCTCTCCATTAGTCCTTGAAAATGTAATTCCGGTTTTGCCATGTTATTCCAATTAAGATATCTAGAGGCTTCGAACAAAGCTTGTGCTAATTCTACCATCTTCATACAAAGCTTAGTTCTCTCAATTTCTAAGTCTGCTCGAGGGTAGTTCTTACTCATTTCAGCTACTTGAGGTCCCTCTTTTAGTCTAGACTGATATGCACGAAACATCATGTCTAGATTTTTTGGTATGGGTTCCGCTAAAACTGATCTTGATTTCTAAGCTGGGTTCTCTTGATTCAATTCCTGTGAAGTCAATTCTAGGATTTTGGCTCTCGACTCTTTTAAACTTCCTTCCAAGTCAGTTATCTTCTTACTCCATTTTCTCTTAATTCTTTCTCTAGAATCTTTCCAAGATTTTGTCTTTTTATTGCTAGATTCTCCAACTTCACTAGTTCCAGCTACTTTCTCCTGATTAAGCTATTGGTTCTGTAAGAGTGCCTGAGCTCTTGTTATAGCTTGGATAGGCACGTATGTAGGGTTGGATCCATCTGCATTGTGTACAATACCTATCATGCTGATTGGTGTCACATTTGAAGTGTTAACTGGGTTCTTAGGACAATATTTGATTATGTGTTCTTTACCACAATCGGCACAAAAGCCTTGTATGTTATAGTAGTGTGACTGTCCTGCTATTGGAGGATGTGGACAATCCTTTATGAAGTAATTTATTGGGCACCTAAAGCATGGTCCTCTAGGGCCCTGTGGTCTTTGTTGTCTCACTTGGGGCCGCATATTCGGATTTGTGTACATCACATTAACATAGCCTGGCTCCCAACTAGGTTCCACTGTTGGACTATCATAATGATATGTCTCCACATGTTCTGGTGACTCCGTGTAATAAGCGGGTGGACTATCTATATGAGTTGAGTCAAAATTGTTTGAGTTCGGGTCATTGTCAGTTATTAGGGGTGAAATGGGAACTAAAGCTCTATTGGGTTCTCTTCTGCAGCAGCGTATTTCACTGAGATGACATTAGCTGGTGGGGGTGGCTGCTGAGCTAAAACAGGTTGAAGTCTCTGTTGAGCCTAGTATGGGTAGTTCTGAGGGGGCCTATAGTAATAAGGCTGAGCATTGTATTGGCCTTGATACCTACCTGGTTGTGTGTATGCTTGCGGGTAGTTATGTCTTACTGCATGTTTGTTGTATGGGTAGATCTGAGCCGTATGATTAGTGTATCTTCTCTCAATCGTACAGTATTGGCCACTAGGGTTGGCTTGTGGTTGTGTCGCGTTGGGACACACATTTGCCACATGATTTCCACCACAAGTGTAACAACGTACGTTGCCTACGAGTCTAACTGTTTCTTGAGGGGTCTGTTTAAAGCTATGAATCAACGAAGACGTGTCATGTCTAATCCCACTTTTAGAGAATTCAGTGATGAATGAATCTAAAAAGTGATGGATGTCTCTAAATTGACTTTGTTGCAATGGCTGGAACCAAGTTAAAGCAGTGTTCTTTAACGTTAGTCCAAATGCATTGTATCGCGTGAACATGTCTTCGACTTGTTCTGCTCTTAGTACTTGCTTGAATTCTGCGACATGGTCATAGGGATCTCCTGTCCCATCAAAATAATTTTTCATTGATTTTACTAATTGAGTGGGTCTCAATATTCTTGCGTGTTCTCGTGGTCTAGGTAGAGGAAAATCATCTCTACCACCTGGTATTCCATGATCTCTTTGTCTATCCGCTCTATTAGTGTCCGTGGTTGTTCTATCTCTCCCTATGGGGTGATTGAAACTTACTTCAGGTCTATCTTTGTTTTTCTCTCTTTGATTACCATGGGATGTGGATGTTCCTGCCCCTTGGTGGCTCGCGTTTACGTTTGTTCGTGATGGAGGGAATACCAATTCACCTCTCCATGTGTATGTGTTTCTAGCATGGTCAGGCACCACAAAGACTCTTTCTGAAGTCTCATCCAGGTATACAACCTTTCCAGGTGTATCCGAGTCTTTAAATTCGTAGATTATAATGGAGCCTACCTCACTAAGTTGTTCTGTTCTGTACGTCCAAAATGCTTCGTCAGTTTCTTTATTTACAAACAACTCTATGCTTCTGTTGTCCTGAGGGGTCCATTCTGGAACTAGTACTCGTGTCAGTACAGATTTCCTTCTAGGTGTTCTAGGTTCTTCTATTGGCTCTTTTCCTTGTGCTCTCGCTTTCGTTTCTAACTGAATCACGCCAAACTCATTTGTATTGTTTGGCTGCGTACTTAAGATATACATCGTTCCTTCCTTGTCTACGTACGCGTCTCTTTCGAATTTTACCATTGGACGCTCCAATCCAATGGGTTGATCAGGATTGTGCATTTGCACTACTTGTCTTCTCAAACCATCCTCATAGATGCGGGCACCTAAGCGGTTGGTTCGGAGAAATCCTAATTGCATTCTATAGGGTCCTTCTGGTCTTTCTAAGTATGCTACATTTGACCCTCCTTCTGGTCTTTCTGTGTTAAATGTCATTTCTGATTTGCTAGTATCTGAGCTCTCGTAGGGATAACTAGTGTTCAATTGTTGAGCCCACGATCATGCAGTAGTTACTACACTTGCCTCTGATGATCTAAGGCTTCGTCGGTCTGACTTACCTATATGTTTGCTCGATCTAAGGTTCATTAATTTTCTTCCTTGCACACTTAGTACACGCTCAGATCGTCAATGATTCTTTGTTCTTACTTTCTTGATTCTTTTAAATTTTCTTTAGATTCTTGTCTTGATGTATGCATCAGGAATTCGAGTTTTTGTGGTACTTTGAGTTCTCGTTCCGTCAGACTTAGGTTCTTTCCTTTAGGTTTTCATATCACACACCTTTACTTTAGTCTTGAACTTGATAAATTTAATTCTCTTGAACTTGAGGCGTTCCTATCGTCTTGAATCCATAATGCTAACGTTTATCCTAAGCTAAGAATTGACTGAGGGGGTTGAGTAATCTTCCAACCTCGAGTCAGCTTTTCTGGTTGCTCTGATGCCCAAGAAGCCGTGCTTCCCAAGCTGTATGCCCTTCACTGCTTTGCTTTGGTTGCCCTTGATTGCCTTTGCTAGACCTGGAAAAATCCAATATTAGACCAATATCACAAATGGATGATCAAGCACTTGAGTTTATACACTTTGAAAGTCCCTTAACCTTTGGCAACTTTTTTCCCAAAGCCCCCTTTCTTTCCTAGTCCCAACTATGTCAAACTCAAAAATATCCTCTCAAAAAATCAATGTACTCGTCAAGATCTTTCTAACGAGCTATAAAGCTCAAAAAACGGACTTCGGATGAATAAGATATGACCGTTCAGGCTCAGGGGGGTGAAAACTCACAAACAGGTTTTTCTTCAAATATGAGCTAAGGGGTCTCCTATGAGTCTAATCACCCAAAAATTTCCCAAAAATAACCCCAAAATTGGTCAAAAAATCAAACCCTAAAATTTGCGTTTGGGGTGAGCAATCGCGATGGTCTGAGATGATCCCGATGGTCTGGGACCATCGCGATGGTCTAGGTGAACCGTCGCGATGGCTTGATGCGCGAACCGTCGCGATGGCTTGATGCGCGAACCATCACGATGGTCTGAAGTGCACCATCGTGATGGTCTAAATGTGAGCAATCACGATGGTCGGGGTGAGGCGTCGCGATGGTCCGATTGAGTGAACAATCACGATGGCGTCAGTCAACGGTCAACGTGAACCGTCGTGATGGTCCGAAGTGAACCGTCGTGATGGTCACATATGCGATGGTGTGAGCCAATCGCGATGGTCCAAATTTTGAGCTGTCGCGATGGTGTAAGGGTCTCGTCACGATGGCGTGGCTAGTGAGCAATGGCGCCAAATTTGGTGTTGCTCTAGCACAATGGTGAGAACCACGTTAAGAAGCTCCACCTCCTTAATGTCAATCCGCGGAAGAGATAGGAGTGATATGAAGATCGTGAATGTGAGATGAAGTGAGAGTGAAGGTGAGAAGCATAGAGATGCACACACACATACACACACACTACGAAGAGACAAGCGAGACACAATGGAAGGTGAGAAATCAACTCTATTACTCAAGATCTCAATTACAAGCTCAACATAGCTCTAAGCTCACACTAACCACCTTCAAAAATGAGCTCTTTAGCTCTTTTTATAGATTCTAGACTAGTTTTGACCGGTTTCACATCTAGTGATCGGCATAGTTAAAAAATAGGTCCTAAGTGCTATTTGAAAGGGTAAACGCCAAAATTTGGTGTAGCTCAAGCGTAAGCACCACCTCCTTTACTTGTCAATCCACGGAGACGTGAGGACCGGTATGAAGACCACGAGCAAGTGAAGGCACAAGTGCGTGAGTGAAAGCACACAAACATGCACACACATACACACACACGCGCACAAAGTAAGATCAAAGAGAGGAACAATGGAAAGCTTAGATTGCCAAAGAGTTCTCTTACAAAAGCTCTATTCTCTAACAAGGTAACCCCAACTCTCTAGCTCTTTTTATAGTTTTTTGACTAGTTTTGGCCTTGTCCAGACCTAGTGTCCCGCCTAGTTAAGAATTAGGTTCCAGGGCTTATTTGAGGGCTCAAACGGAGTCTTAAAATTATGAAAAATGGTAGGATGATATTTCTAATACTCCTCAAGCTCAAGGACTCCTCGGCTTGAAGAAAATGGAGTTATAAAAATAGATAATGGTATTTACAATGGTTTTTTAGTGATGAAAATCACTATTTTTGTAGGGGATTCTTCTGAAAATTTGACATACACTTCTTGGAGCTCCCTACTTGCTCCCTTTCCTTGTGTGTCCACCTTTTGATGTGCTTCCATGCTTTGTCCTTGACTTTGAGCTTCAACACTCCCCCCCCTCTCGAGTCTGTCGTCCCTGACAGACCTTTGTTGTAGTGGTTGTTCCAAGTAGTGCCTTGAGAGGGAGTGTCCCTTTTGTATGAACAAAAGTCATCTGACTTCCAGATGTGTCTGGTTCTTCATCTATCACTGCGAGTCTTTGCAAGTTGTAGTCTCTTGGTTTGTGCTTCTTCCTTGGATTCCAGCATGACTGTGTCGTTGTGAGTCTCCGTTGATGTTTTCTAGATCTTCCACAATTGATGTTCATAGTAGTCATGCCAAGTACTCATAACCCATATTGAGTGATGGGTAAGTGTGTTCGTGCATGGGTTGAGGAAAGTATGTGCCTTGTGCACGGCCTTGTAATGTAGCCCTATGAATGCTTACTTGGAAAATGCATTGGAAGAAGTATGGTGCAAAAATTGGGGGTCTTGAGCTAAGTGCTCAAGGGTATGCCGACGAAGAGGTTTCCTAAGCTATCATGGTTATGATGTTTCGAAGGTAAAGATACTTACCATGGAGAAGGTTGATCGATGTTCATCTCTTCGTGTTGTACACTCGGCCTTTGGGATGGAACATTGTTGATGAAAGTCCATGTTGATGGTCCACTTATGAGATCTTTTGAGTGGCTGATCATGTCTCCTCGTTTCAAAGCATCATTTGTCAAATACAGAGAATTGAATTTCTTTATATTCCTTGACAAACAACATTCGAGAACTACACCAAGCTTAGTTTCACATATTCTCTCTAGCTCACCATAAGCAGGAGTCTTGTCATCCAGTATACATACAAAGATTTGTAGGGTACCAGAGCTACCCCGTGTAGATATCTCTCTGGATGCTCTCGTACATGCAATAGTTATGCATCATTCAAGTTGCAGACCTTCAAGCTCTTCACTCCTACCATAGTAAGAGGAAACCATAGTTGTGGATGCCATGCTCATGCCAAGTTCTTGACATCTATGAGATAAGGCAGCAATTATATCATCTGCTAGCCAAGACACACTTCTATCCAAATTGATAAATGCCCAGTAACACAAAGTTCCACCTTTAACCAAGCATGACTCATTCATGTTTCATGAGCCAAACTTGGGAACAAGTGTTTCCCTTTTTTTTTTAAGGAAAAATATATCACACAACAAGAACACAAAATTTAGTATCAATAGAAATATTTGACATATGTCACTGTGCTCTTGTGCTTGGGATTCTCAAGTGTGTCTATGCACGGCTGTGTAATGTGGCCCTATATTAATGCATACTTTGGAAATGCATGACCTGAATGGTGCAAAAGACAAGGTTGTGCAAGGAGCACATGGTTGTTGCTCGTTCGAGACTTTCGATGTTATTTGTGGAGGTTGATGCCGACCTTGGTGGAGGTATCCATTGAGTCTCGAACCGATGTAATCCTCCTTACTGGAGTCCATTTTAGAACATCATTTGGCACTGTAGAGGTCACTTCAGGTGTCTTCCTCTTTGGATGCTTTCTGAACTGTGGTATCCAGTGTGGTTGGCGCTTTGGTTCGGTGGAGGCTAATTGTACTTTTGGCTTCCAAACCCATATCCTTTTTGCATGTCTTCCTACTAATGTTGAAGCGCTGATTTGATCTTCCTTTGGTCTCTGTACATGGTTCTTACCCTTTTCTCTTTTTGGCTTCTTGGTTGAGACCTTTCGCATGTGGGAGAACATAGGTTGTTGTGGATGTAGGAGCTTCTTAGGTACCCACATCTGTAATTGCCCTTGTTGAGCTGCAGCTAACTTCTTAGGCACCCAAACTTGTTGGATACCTTGTGATTGAGCTTGTCCGAGCTGCTTCCTTCGTCTTCTCGCCTGGTTGGCTTGCCTGGATGGAATTTGTGGGGGCAAGGCAGGTGGTTGCTCTACTTTGCGTACCCATATCTGCTTCATGCTCGGAACTGCTTTCTTATCGAATGCTGTCTTTCTATTTGATGTAGCAGTTGTCGTGAACGGTTGTGTTTGCTTGTGTGGTGGACTCATTACTGTGGCTACTTGATTCTTTGGAGAAGAAGAAAGATCCACCCGCCTTCGAACCTGGTCTTCCACGATTGACTCCTTCTGCATCATAGAGCTTTTGACACATACAACATCTTCTTTCATATGATTAGTCTTGGAAGAACTAAGAGAGTGTGTGGTGCCATGATCTAGGAGCATGTAGTTCTCTAATTCTAATGTAATGCATTGTTCATGAACCCAAACTTGAAGAATTTGACTTCTAAGGTTTAAGTTAACTGCATGGTCATAGATCCAATCTTGACCCAAGACAAGTGGTTCTGTAAGGTTCTCATCTTGACATACTAGCGCTTTGACTTTCATTGGAACATCTTGAAGGTAGATGGGAAGTTCCACCTCGCCCAAACAAGGGGTTTCCACACCTCCCAATCCTATGAGATAAGCTTCTATGGGATTGATGTTCAACTGCAAGTCTTGGCAGTATGAAAGTCTAACTGCACTACTTGCTGCACCTGAGTCAATCAATGCCTTTACCGTCCTTGCACCCTTCCCTTGTCCTATATCTATGGTCACAAAGGGTCTTCGGTCAATGACTTGAGAAGTCGCTATGCCTGACTTTTGGCACATATCCATGTGATATTTTGGGGCTTTTGAGTTGACATCTAGGCCTAATCGCCTTAACTTATTTCGCCTAACACGCTCTCTGGCCTCTGCCTGTGCTTCTTCTCTCACTCTTAACTCTTCTTCTTTTCGTTTCTTAGCAGTGTTGAGTCTCATTAGCATGTCCTCTGTAAGAGGTTCTTGATATAACTTGACTCTACAACCACTAATGTAGTTTGGCAAGATATCACCTTCTAAAGTAGCCAATTGAACTGCGCCGCTAGTGGAAATTCTGTTAATGATCATGGGTCCATATCCTCATTTTTCCAACTTACGAGCATGTTGTTTTAGTGTGTAAACCAACACTAGATCACCCTCTTTCAATCCTTTATCTTTGATGTGTGCATCAAAGTATGCCTTTTGTCTTTTCTTTGCAACATAGATGCTTGCTACTGCTCGTAGCCTCGTCTCGCCTAAGCGTTCTAAATCAAAGATCCTAGAGGACAACTCATGTCCATGCCACTCATGCTCTTGTGCTACCTTTAATGCTAGGATTAGGAAATCTAGTGGTAGCACAACATTCTATCCAAAGACCATCTGAAATGGGGTGGCATTGAGTACCGTTTTATAGGCAACTCGATAAGCCCACACAACATGATGAAGTTGTTTGTCCCAATCAGAGCGTTTATTATTTACCAGTTTTGTCAATACGTTACAAAGGATCTTATTGGTACTCTCAGCTTGTCCGTTAGCTTGTGGGTGATAGGGAGCAGACTTCTTATGTATCACCAAGAATTCTTGGAGAAGATTTTCAATGACTTCATTCAAGAAGTGTGTGCCTCTATCGCTCACCAACTCTATTGGTAGTCCATATCTCGTGAACACATTCTCGAATAAGAACTTAGCCGTAGTCTGAGCATCATTCTTTGTTGTGGCTTTCACTTCTACCCACTTTGTAAGGTAATCTGTGGCTACAATAATATATTCTACATGGGAGTTTCTAGCTAGGGGGGTTAATAGGACCTATGAAGTCTATGCCCCATTTTGAAAATGCACGCCCTCCCATCATTGGTCTCAAAGGCATCTCGTCTTTTCTAACTGGATATTGTGCACGTTGTCATGTGTCATATTTCTTCACATAGGTATGCGCATCCATATGAAGAGTGGGCCACCAAAGTCCTGAGAATAGAATGGTCTTGACTACTCGATCAGGACCGAAGTGTCCACCTACGACACCACTGTGTGCAGTTTCTAAGACTTTCAAATAATCTGATTCATGAACACACAGTCTTAAGTAACCATCTATGCCTCTTCGGTATAAGTTATCTCCTACTAAGGCATAGCCTTGAGCATCTTGTGCCATGCTTCGTCTTCTTGCTAGACTAGCCTCTTTGGGTAATCTTCCCGATCTCATAAACTCTACCAATGGAGCACTCCAATCAGGAATTAATGACACTTGATAAAGGGTGGCATGCTCCATTGGTGGTCTCTCTTTGCATATTGGACAATTCTTAATCCACTCATGTATTTCTTTGTCCATGCTAGGCCAATACATTCCTAAACGCTTCAGATTCTGCAATGTTCGTTGTTTAGAATTGTGATTTCCTAGCAATCCTTCATGAGCTTGCTGCAACCAACTACTATGTTCATCATCCTCAACACAACAAGCTAATACACCCTCAGTATCTTGTTTGTACATGCTTCCTGCCAATATGTGATATTTTTGTGATTTTACAATTTCTTCTTGTGATGTTTTCACATTCTTATTTGCAGGGCCAAAGGTTAGGACTGGTACCAACTTATTTGCCCATTTAGGAACAACTTCTAAATTGAAGAGATAAGCATCAGGTAATTCATCAGACACTCCTTGCGGTGACTCTCCTGAAGTGATGCGAGAAAGGTGATCAGCCCGAAGGTGGGTGCTACCTTTCCTGACAACAACTTCAAAGTCATATTCCATTTGTAAGAAGAACCATCTTACTAAGCGTCCAGTATTGCAAGGTTTATTGACCAAGTATAACAAGGCTTGATGATCAGTGAAAAACTTGAACTTGTTGGCCAATAAATAGTGTCTAAACTTCTTCACAGCATATACCATGCCTAACCCTTCTCGCTCGGTTGTGGTATAATTTCTTTTGGCTGGGTTTAGTTGTCTACTAGCATATGCTATGGGAAAATCTAAATTCCCTTCACCTGTGGGTTGTGCTAGCACACATCCTATGGCATGATTGGATGCATCCACATGGACATGGAATGGCTTATTCCAATCAGGAGTGGTCAGTATTGGTGCTCTGCACAAACGTTTATTCAGTTCATTGAAAGAATTCTCGCATTCATCGTTCCACTCAAAATTAGACAACAAGGTATAAAGGGGTCTAGCTATGATCACGTACATGTGGATAAACCTACGATAATATCCACAATGGCCCATAAAAGCTTGAACCTCTTTAACATTCCTCGGCCTTGGCAGCTCCGCGATGGCTCGTACCTTATCTTCATCTGTTGAGATTCCATTCTTAGAAACAATATGACCTAAGATTTTACCTTGACGCACCATGAACACACACTTTTCTGGGTTCAGACACACTCGATATTCTCTACACTTGTTGAAGATTTGTCTGAGCTCAGGGATGTGAAATCTTCTTTCTTGGGAATGAGCACATAAATCATCCACATATACTTCAAAGCTCTTTCGCAAAAACTCTTTGAAAACATGACACATGAGCCTTTGGAACGTTGCAGGTGCATTGGTGAGCCCAAATGGCATCACACGAAATGCAAAGATTCCCCATTCTGTGGCAAAAGCCGTTTTGTGTTGATCTTCCGGGGCAATGGATACTTGATTGTAACCTGAAAATCCATCAAGGAAGCTATAAACTTCCTTGCCTGCAACATGCTCCAATAGGTGTTCCGTGATTGGAAGTGGATAACTATCTCTGATCCTAGCGGCATTAACTTTTTTAAGGTTAATACACACTCACAACTTCCTGTTCTTCTTGGGCACCACTACAATGGGGGACACCCATTCAGTATGCTCAATCTCATAGATGAATCCAGCTTCAATCAGCCTATCAATTTCTTCTTTTATTTTGGCTGCATATGTATCATTATATGTGTAGGGCTTCTGTTTGGTGGGCTTGGCATCAGCAGTCATGGGGATAGTATGAGAACAAATTCTTGGATCTACCCCTTTCAAGTCTCTATAGTGCCACGCAAACACATCCCTATATTCCCTTAATAGAGCTACAAGCTCCATTTCTTCTCTTGCACTTAGGTCATCTCCTATATATGTGCATCTCTCTTCGTTCTCTTCAATGGTCACTACAATCTTCTTGGTCTTTTCTTTATTATCATATGATGCTCCTATGATGGCCTCTCTCTTAGGCATTCGTACCAAAATTTTACGGTCGTCAACTTCATATTTCTTGAAGTTTTCTGGTACTTCAAACAATGATTCCTCCTCTTCTTGTTTCACTGCTTTTCTTTTCTTTTTCTTTTGACTACTCTCACTTCCATCCTTTGAATTTACCGTTTTAATACTTGTGAGAGGTTCTTCTTCTTTCTGGGTGAACACTCCTATATCTTCTAGATAGTGCTGCTCTGAGTTAAAGCAACTATCCATCACAATGGACTCTATATCATCGTCATTCTCTTCTTCTCCTATGACATCACTAGGGTCACATTCTTCTAGCAAGGGCTAACACATGAACATTGAGATATCATAACCCTCCTCATCACAATGAGGTGTCCATTGTTCTTCATTGATAGCAATGTCCATGGTGGCTAAGATTTTTGGCCAGCCATGAGGCTCAAATTCCTCATCTGGAAAGATCGTCGGTGTATAGGCTGGGTCTTTAATTGGTCTATCTCCTGGCGAAGTTCCTTCTTCTCTTGCCTTTAAACGTTTTTCCTCTTCCTCTACGACCTTGCACATCCACAAATGAGTATCTTCATGCAACCATGATGGATCAGGTGAACTTTCAGAATGCACAGAGATGGAATCCTCTTTTGCTTTGTGGATAGAATTCCATTGTAGGGGTGGTACATCTTTGAAGGTGTAATCCTTCAAATTGACCTTGGTGGTGACCCCTAAGTGCTGTAAGTACAAGGAGTTAGTTCCCCAATCCTGTACTATTTGCAATTGTCGTAGGAAGGGTCTTCCTAGGATCATCTCATAGACATTATTTTTCTCAAAGTCACATATAGCAAATGTATGTTCAAACTCCACACCACAAGTGGTTAGAGTTATCCCTTCTAGCAATCCTAGAGGTCTTTCAAAATGGCCATCAGCCATTTGAAGCTTCATTCTAGTTGGTCTTAATGTGGGTTTGCCCCATTGCTTCCACAAGGAGGTGGTCGCAATAGCAACACCAGCACCTGAATCTATGATTGCTTTGGTTGTGTAACCTTGGTAGGTGATTGGAAGATAAGTATTACCTTCTTCACCCTCACACATGTCCCCTATTTTGTCTAGAGGTATCTCTGGTACTTTTTGCTTAGAGCCTGTTTTTGGCATATTGGACTTTCAAGTTCTGGAGCCTGATCCTTCACATGATTCCATAGCTCAGGTTTTGCTTTGAGCAGCTCTTCTACAGTGAGGTGACACTGAACCTTAGTGTTCTTCACGACATCATTGTTCCTTGGAACCATTGAGTCCTCATTTCTTACCAGTATTGTGGGAGCTCTAATGAGGAGAGATTCAGATTCCCATTGACCTGGAAATTGAGGCAGTTCTTCTAGGGTATTAGATTCAAAATCTAATCTTTCATCTTCTTGTTGTTCTGCTTCATCTCCGTAAATAGATGGAATGTCTTGGGGAAATTGATCATGAAGATCATCAATCTCAGGAATAGGAGGGGAATTACCCTTCTCCTTGGCCCATTTCTCTTCTTGTATTTCCCGCAAGAACTCTTGAGAGTACTGTTGAATTGAAGGAGGTATTCCAGCATCTGTGGAATTAGGAACATAAGCTCCCATTGGTGGTGAGCTTCCTCTTTCAATAACTGGTTGAGCCTGTGGAGGTAAAAAAACTTGTGGTTTGTTTACCAATTGCTCTAATCTTTCTAGTAAGCCTTGGAAATGCAAATCCGGTTTGACAGAGTTTGTCTGATTGAACTTTTGACTAGTCTCGAGTATAGCTTGAGCTTGTTCTACCATTTTCATGCACATTTTCATCCTTTCAATCTCTAAATCTGCTCTAGGGTAACTCTTGTCTAGGTTTGTAGTTATGGGACCTTCTTGAAGTCGAGCCTAGTAGGCCTTGAACATCATGTCCAAGCCTTCTGGGGTTGGATCTGCAAGAACAGACCCTGGTTGCATTCTATTTACAATGGGAGGTGGGGTGGGATGAGGTGGAGTGGATGGAGTTTTGACATGCGAGGGGCTTTGAGATGCAATGTCTTCTATTTTTGTTTTTGCTTCTTTTAAGCTTTCTTCTAGTTCCGATAACTTTTTATTCCACTTGCGATTGGCCTTCTCTCTGGTATCCTTCCATGTTCTTGTTTTCCTCTTACTAGGCTCTCCTAATTCACTCGACTCTGATTGTTCTGTTGGTTTATCCTGTTTTAAGGCTTGTGCTCTAGTGACAGCTTGTATAGGAGCCACATTGCTACTACTTGAACTTTAATCTTCCACTAAGCCTACCACATTAATGGGTGAAATCTTGGGTGCACTGGAGGGGTTTCTTGGACAATCTCTGGGGAGATGGTCTTTTCCACAATCAGGACAAAAAGCTTGTATTGTGATAGCCTGTCCTTGACTCGGAGATGGTGGGTGGGGACAATCACGAATGAAATGGTCACCTTGACATTTGAAACAAGATCCTCTAGGGGCTTGTGGTCTCATTTGTCTCAATTGGGGCCTAAGGTTAGGATTTGTGTACATGACTGGTGTCACTCTAGCACAATGGTGAGTACCAACGTGAGGAGATACACCTCATAAATGTCAATCCGTGGAGACGTGAGGACCGGTATGAAGACCGTGAGCAAGTGATGGCACAAGTGCGTGAGTGAAAGCACACAAGCATGCATACACATACACACACACACGCACAAGGTAAGAGAAAAGAGTGGAACAATGGAAAGCTTCGATTACCAAAGAGCTCTCTTACAAAGCTGAAATCTACAACAAGCTAACCTCAAAAATGAGCTCTCCAGCCCTTTTTATAGTTTTTGAGTGGTTTTGGCCCTGTCCAGACCTAGTGTCCGGCCTAGTTAAAAAATAGGTTCCAGGGCTTATTTGGGGGCTCAAACGGAGTCTAAAAATTATGAAAATTGGTAGGATAGTAGTTCTAATACTCCTCAAGCTCGAGGACTCCTCGGCTTGAACAAAATGGAGTTACAAAAATGGAAAATGGTATTTACAATGGTTTTTAGTAATAAAAATCACTATTTTTGTAGGGATTTCTTCTGAAAATTTGACAGGTGCTTCTTGGGGCTCCCTACTTGCTCCTTCTTCTTGTGTGTCCACTTCCTTGATGCACTTCCATGCTTTTTCCTTGGTCTTGAGCTTCAACACTCCCCCCCCTCTTGAGTCTGTCGTCCCTGACAGACCCTTGTTGTAGTGGTCGTTCCATGTAGTACGTTGAGAGGTAGCGTCCTTTGCGTCCAACAGGGGCGATCCATCTTCCCAATGTAGCCTATTCATTTGTCTAGTTCTTCACTTTGCCACTGTCAGCTCTTGCAGTTTGTAGTCTCTCTGTACGTCCTTCTGCCGTGTATTCCCTTTTCATGGTGCATTTGTGAGCTGTCCAAAATGGCTAGTTGCTCAAAGGAGGTGGTCAATGGTGATTATGAGCAACTCTCGATGGTGGATGGCTTCCTTGCTCTTGTAGTGGTCACCGTGATGTGCTCTGATTCTTCCAAAGACGGCTTTCATAGTTTCCATGCCAAGTACTTGTAACCCATAATGGATGATGGGTAAGTGCAGTAGTGCATGGGTTGAACAAAATATGTGCCTTGTGCATGGCCTTGTAATGTGGCCCTACGTATGCGTACTTGGAAAATGCATGGCAAGAAGTATGGTGCAAGAGATTGGGTCTCGAGCTAAGTTCTCAAGGGTATGCTGACGAAGAGGTTTCCTACTCTATCATGGTTATAGTGTTGTTGAAGCATGCACGTCTTACCATGGTGAAGAGTCCGTTGATCTTCATCTCTTCGTGTTGGAGTTCCATCATGGTGTTTGACCGTCAGCTTGTCCTTTTTGTTGGGGGATGTCCTTGCTGGAAGTTCGCTGATGAGCATTTTCAAACACATAGTCTCTTCTATGCTTTTTTTTTTTTTTTTTTTTTTTGGAACACGATGTCATCAAACAAGAAGAAAGAGGTTAGTATCAATAACATATTTTGCATGTGAAAATTGTGTCTCATGTGCCTGGGATTTCTCAATTGTGTCTATGCACGGCCATGTAAGGTGGCCCTATATTGATGCATACGTTGGAAATGCATGACCTGAATGGTGCAAACGACTGGGTTATGCCAAAGGCACATGGTTGCTGCTGGTCGAGGCTTTTGATGTTACTTGTATACTTGATGAATTCTTTGGTTGGAGGTGTCTATTGGATCTCGAAATGATGTAATCCTCCGGATTGGAACCCATTTTGGAATAGGGTTTGGTACTGTAGAGACCACCTCAGGCCGCCTCATCTGTGGATGCTTTCCAAACTTTGGTATCCCGTGTGGTTGGCCTTTTGGTTCCGTGGATGTTTTTGGTGCTTTTGGCTTCCAAACCCATATCCTTGATGATTGCCGGCTTATTTTTGCAGAAGGATTGAGTTTATCTTCGTTTGTTCTTTGTGTGTTGTTCTGACCCTTTGATTTCCTTGGCTTCTTTGTTGAGACCTTTTGCATGGTAGGGGGCATAGGCCATTGTGTATGTAAGAGCTTATTGGGTACCCACATCTGTAATCGTCCGTGTTGAGCTGCAGCTAATTTTTTAGGCACCCAAATTTGTACATGATTGTGGTCGGCCTTCTTTGATAGCTTCGGTACCCAAATTTGTTGGATTCTTCGTGCTTGAGCCTGTCGTAAGTGCTTGGTCCTTCTTTTTTCATGGTCGATCTGGTTGGGTGGGAATCTTTGAGGCAACATCGATGGTTGCACTCCTTTCTTTACCCAGATCTGTGTCATGCCCAACACCTCTTTCCTCTTGAAGGCTCTTTGTCTATTTGATAGACTGGCTGTCTTGCACTGTTTTGCTTGTTTCTGAGGTTGAGCTACTGTGGATGCTTTGCTCTTTAAAAAAAAGGAATAAGGTTCATCTTGCCTTTGCGACTGTCCGTCCGTGATTGCGTCTGTCTGGATCATAGAGCTTTTGACATCTACAACATCTTGTTTGAGAAGATTAGCCTTAGAGGAACAAAGAGAGTGTGTGGTGTCAGTGTCAGTGGGCATGCGATTTTCCAATTCTAATGTAATGCATTGATTATATACCCAAACTTGAAGAAGTTGACTTCTTAGGTTCAAGTTGACAGCATGGTCGTAAATCCAATCTTGACCCAAGACAAGTGGCTCTGTGAGGTCCTCATCATGACACACTAGCATTTTGACCGTTATTGGAACATCTTGAAGGTAGATGGGAAGTTCCACCTCGCCCAAACAGGGGGTTTCCACGCCTCTTAATCCTATGAGATAGGCTTCTATGGGCTTGATGTCCAATTGCAAGTCTTGGCAGTATGAAAGTCGAACTGCACTAGTTGCTGCACCTGAATCAACTAATGCTCTCACAGTCTTTACACTCTTTCCCTATCCTACCTCTATAGTCACAAAGGGCCGTCGATCAATTATTTGAGAAGTAGTTATGCCCGATTTTTGGCACATGTCCATGTGATATTTTGGAGCTTTTGTGTTGACATCTAGGCCTAACCGCCGTAACTTATTTCTTCTGATGCGCTCTCTCGCCTCTGCTTGTGCTTCTTCTCTAACCCTTAACTCCTCTTCTTTTCGCTTCTTAGCAGTGTTGAGTCTCATGAGCATTTCCTCTGTAAGAGGTTCTTGATATAACTTGACTCGGCATCCACTAATATAGTTTGGTAGTATATCACCTTCTAAAGTGGCCAATTGAACTACACCGCTAGTGGAGAGTCTATTAATGATCATGGGTCCATATCCTCGTTTCTCCAATTTGCGGGCATGTTGCTTTAGCGTATAACCCAGCACTAGATCTCCTTCCTTCAATCCTTTATCCTTTACATGGGCATCAAAGTATGCCTTTTGCCTTTTCTTTGCAGCATAAATGCCTGCTGCTGCCCGTAGCCTCGTCTCACCTAAGCGTCCTAGATCAAAGATCCTGGAAGACAACTCATGTCCATTCCACTCATGCTCTTGTGCTACTTTCAAGGCTGGGATTAGGAAGTCCAATGGTAGCACGGCATTCTATCCAAAGACCATCTGAAATGGGGTAGCATTGAGTACCGTTTTGTAGGCCACTCGGTATGCCCAAACAGCATGATGAAGTTGTTTGTCCCAATCAGAGCGTTTATTATTTACAAGTTTCGTCAATACGTTACATAGGATCTTATTCGTGCTCTCGGCTTGTCCGTTAGCCTGTGGGTGATAGGGGGCAGACTTCTTATGTATCACCATGAATTCTTGAAGGAGATGTTCAATGACCTCATTCAAGAAGTGCGTACCTCTATCACTAACCAACTCTATTGGTAACCCATATCTAGTGAACACATTTTCGAATAAGAACTTAGCCGTCGTTTGAGCATCATTCTTTGTCGTGGCTTTTACTTCCACCCACTTTGTAAGGTAATCTGTGGCTACAATAATGTATTCTGCATGGGAGTTTCTAGCTGGGGGGTTGATGGGACCTACAAAGTCTATACCCCACTTTGAAAATGCACGTCCTCCCATCATTGGCCTTAAAGGAATCTCGTCTTTTCTTATCGGATATTGGGCACGTTGGCATGTGTCACATTTCTTCACATAAGTATGTGCATCCATATGAAGAGTGGGCCACCAAAGTCCTGAGAATAGAATGGTCTTAATTACTCTGTCAGGCCCAAAGTGTCCACCTGCAACACCGCTGTGTGCAGTTTCTAAGACTTTCAAATAGTCTGATTCATGAACGCACAGTCTTAGGTAACCATCCTTGCCTCTTCGATATAGGTTGTCTCCTACTAAGGCATAGTCTTGAGCCTCTTGCTCCATGCTCCGTTTCCCTGCAAGACTAGCCTGATTGGGTAATGTTCCCGATCTCATGAACTCAACCAATGGAGCACTCCAATCTGGGATTAATGACACATGATAAAGAGTGGCATGCTCCACTGGGGGTCTCTTCTGGCACACTGGACAATTCTGGATCCACTCTTGTATTTCTTTGTCCATGCTAGGCCAATACACTCCTAAATGTTTTAGATTCTGCAATGTTCGTTGTTTAGAATAGTGATTTCCTAGCAGTCCCTCATGGGCTTGTTGCAACCAACTAGTATGTTCATCGTCCTCGACACAACAAGCTAATACACCCTCGGTATCTTGCTTGTACATACTTCCGGCCAATATTTGATATTTTTGTGATTTTACAATTTCTTCTTTGCTTGTTTTCACATTCTTATTTGCAGGCCCGAAGGTTAGGACTGGTACCAACTTATTTGCCCATTTAGGAACAACTTCTAAATTGAACAGATAAGCATCGGGCAATTCATCAGACACTCCTTGCGGTGGCTCTCCTGAAGTGATGCGAGAAAGATGGTCTGCCCTAAGATGGGTTCTACCTTTCCTGACAACAACTTCAAAGTCGTATTCCATTAGTAAGAGGAACCATCTTACTAAGCGGCCTGTATTGCAAGGTTTATTGACCAAATATAGTAAAGCTTGATGATCAGTGAAAAACTTGAACTTATTGGCCAATAGATAGTGTCTAAACTTTTTCACAGCATATACCATGCCTAAGCCTTCTCTCTCCGTTGTGGTGTAATTTCGTTCAGCTGCATTTAATTGCCTACTAGCATATGCTATCGGCAAATCTAGGTTTCCTTCACCGGTGGGTTGTGCTAGCACACATCCTATTGCATGATTGGAAGCATCTACATGGACATGAAAGGGTTTACTCCAATCCGGATTAGTCAATATTGGTGCTGTGCACAAACGTCTTTTCAGTTCATTGAAGGAATTCTCGCATTCTTCGTTCCACTCAAAATTTGTTAACAACCCATAAAGAGGTTTAGCTATGATGGCACACATGTGGATAAACCTACGGTAATATCCACAATGGCCCATAAAGGCTTGTACCTCTTTAACATTTCTTGGTCTTGGCAGCTCTGCTATCGCTCTTACCTTGTCTTCATCTGTTGAAATTCCATTCTTGGAAACAATGTGACCTAAGATTTTACCTTGTCGTACCATGAACACACACTTCTCTGGGTTCAGACACACTCGATAATCTCTACACTTGTTGAAGATTTGTCTGAGCTCAGGGATGTGGTATCTTCTTTGTTGGGAATGAGCACATAAGTCATCCACATATACTTCCAAGTTCTTCCGCAAGAACTCTTTGAAGACATGACACATGAGCCTTTGGAATGTTGCAGGTGCATTGGTGAGCCCAAATGGCATCACACGAAATGCAAAGATTCCCCATTCTGTGGCAAATGCCGTTTTGTGTTGATCTTCGGGGGCAATGGCTACTTGGTTGTAACCTGAAAATCCATCAAGGAAGCTATAAACTTCCTTGCCTGCAACACGCTCCAATAGATGTTCGGTGATTGGAAGTGGATAACTATCTTTGATTGTAGCGGCATTAACTTTTTTAAGGTTAATGCACACTCGCAATTTCCCATTCTTCTTGGGCACCACCACAATGGGGGACACCCATTCAGTGTGCTCAATCTCATAGATGAATCCAGCTTCAATCATCCTGTCAATTTCCTCCTTTATTTTGGCTGCATAATTGTCATTCTATGTGTAGGGCTTTTGTTTGGTGGGCTTGGCATCAGCGGTCATCGGAATCGTATGAGAGCAAATCTTTGGATCTACTCCTTTCAAGTCTCTATAGTGCCATGCGAACACATCCCTATATTCCCTTAATAGAGCTACAAGCTCTGCTTCTTCTTTTGCACTTAGGTCATCTCCTATGTACGTACATCGTTCTTCATTCCCTTCAATGGTCACTACAATTTTTTTGGTCTTTTCTTTATTGTCATATGCTTCTCCTATAATGGCCTCTCTCTTAGGCATCCGTACCAAAATTTTTCGGTCTTCCACTTCATATTTCTTGAGATTTTCTGGTACTTCAAACAATGATTCTTCCTCTTCTTGTTTCACTGCTTTTCTTTTCTTTTTCTTTTGACCTCCTTCACTTTTTTCCTTTGAATTTATCGTTTTAATACTCGTGAGGGGTTCTTCTTCTTTTTGGGTTAACACTCCTATGTCTTCTAAATAGTGTTCCTCTCAGTCAAAGTAAGTATCCATCACAATGGATTCTAGATCATCGTCATTCTCTTCTTCTTCTATGAACTCACTAGGATCACACTCTTCCAACAAGGGCTGACACATGAACACTGAAATATCATAACCCTCCTCATCACAATGAGGTGTCCATTGTTCTTCATTGACTGCAATGTCCATGGTAGCTAAGATTTCTGCCCAACCATGAGGCTCAAATTCCTCATCTGGAAATATCATTGGTGTATAGGCTGGGTCTTTTTTTGGTCTATCTCCTGGGGAAGTTCCTTCTTCTCTCGCTTTTAGGCGCTTTTCCTCTTCCTCTGCAACCTTGCACATCCACAAGTGAGTATCTTCATGTAGCCATGATGGATCAGGTGAACTTCCAGAATGCACAGAGATAGAATCTTCTTTCGCTTTGTGGATAGGATTCCACTGTAGGGGTGGTACATCTCGGAAGGTATAATCCTTCAAATTGACCTTGGTGGTGACCCCTAAGTGCTATAAGTACAAGGAGTTGGTTCCCCAATCCTGTACTATTTGCAATTGTCGTAGGAAGGGTCTTCCTAGGATCATCTCGTAGACATTATTTTTTTCAAAGTCACATATAGCAAATGTATGTTCAAACTCTACACCACAAGTGGTTAGAGTTATCCCTTCGAGCAATCCTAGAGGTCTCTCAAAATGACCATCTGCCATTTGAAGCTTCATTCTTGTTGGTCTTAATGTGGGTTTGCCCCATCGCTTCCACAAGGAGGTGGTCGCAATAGCAACACCAGCACCCGAATCTACAATTGCTTTGGTTGTGTAACCTTGATAGGTGATCGGAAGATAAGTGTTACCTTCTTCACCTTCGCTCATGTCTCCTATCTTGTCGAGAGGTATCTCTGGAACTTTTTGCTTAGAGCCTACTTTTGGCATATTGGATTCAAGTTCTGGAACCTGATCCTTCACATGATTCCAGATCTCAGGTTTTGCTTTGAGCAGCTCTTCCACAGTGAGATGACATTGAACCTTAGTGTTCTTAACAACATCAGTGTTTCTTGGAATCACTGAGTCTTCATTTCTTACCAATATTGTGGGAGCTCTGATCTGGATAGATTCAGATTCCCATGGGCCTGTGAAATGAGGCAACTCTTGTAAAGAATTAGATTCAAAATCTAATCTCTCATCCTCTTGCTGCTCTGCTTGGTCTCCATAGATAGACGGAATGTCTTGGGGAAATTGATCATGAAGATCATCAATCTCAGGAATAGGAGGGGAATTACCCTTCTCCTTGGCCCATTTCTCTTCCTGTATTTCCCGCAAGAACTCTTGAGAGTACTGTTGAATTGAAGGAGGTATTCCAGCATCCGTGGAATTAGGAACATAAGCTCCCATTGGTGGTGAGCTTCCTCTTTCAATAACTGGTTGAGCCTGTGGAGGTAAAGAAACTTGTGGTTTGTTTACCAACTGCTCTAATCTTTCTAGTAAGCCTTGAAAATGCAAATCTGATTTGACAGAGTTTGTCTGATTGAACTTCTGACTAGTCTCAAGTATAGCTTGAGCTTCTTCCACCATTTTCATGCACATTTTCATTCGTTCAATCTTTAAATCTGCTCTAGGGTAACTCTTGTCTAGGTTTGCAGCTATTGGCCCTTCTTGAAGGCAAGCCTGGTAGGCCTTGAACATCATGTCCAAGCCTTCTGGGGTTGGATCTGCAAGAACAGACCCTGATTGCGGTCTATTTACAATGGGTGGTGGGGTGGAATGAGGTGGAGTGGATGGAGCTTCGGCATGCGAGGGGCTTTGAGATGCAATGTCTTCTATTTTTGCTTTGGTATCCCTTAGGCTTTCTTCTAGCTCGGATAGCTTTTTGTTCCACTTGCGATTAGCCTTCTCTCTGGTATCCTTCCATGTTCTTGGTTTCCTCTTACTAGGTTCTCCTGCCTCACTTGACTCCGATTGCTCAAATGGTTTTGCTTGTTGTGCAGCCTGTGCCCTAGTAACTGCCTGTACAGGAGCCACATTACTGCTACTTGAACTTGAATCTGCCACTAAGCCTACCACATTGATGGGTGTGACCTTGGGTGCACTAGAGGGATTCCTGGGACACTCTCTAGGAAGATGTTCCTTGCCGCATTCAGGACAAAAGCCTTGTATCGTAATGTTTTGCCCTTGTCCCAGAGCTGGTTGGTGGGGGCATTCACAAATGAAATGGTCGCCTTGGCATCTAAAGCATGGTCCTCTAGGGGCTTGTGGTCTTACTTGTCTCAATTGGGGCCTAGGATTTGGATTAGTATACATGACATTGGAGTATTCTGGCTCCCAATTTTGTTCCATAGGTGGTGTCTCATATTGACACTGAGAAATCTCACTTTGCTCAGGTGACTCTATATAATAAGCATGTGGACTATCTCCATGGAAGTAGTCTGAACCATGAGCGTGAGAATCATTTTCTGAGACCAATGGGGTTAGTGGCACCAATGCTCTATTAGGGTTCTCCTCCGCCATCGTATATTTAACTGGGATCACATTGGCAGGAGCTGGCGGTTGGTTTCCTAGGATAGGTTGTGGCCTATAATATGGCTGTTGGTAGTGATTCTGATACCTACCCTGTTGGTAAGGTTGCTGATAATTTTGTCTAACAGCCTGCCTGTTATAGGAACAATCTTGGGTCGTATGATTTGTGTATTTCCTCTCAATGGTGCAATATAGAGCATTAGGGTTTCCTTGGGGTTGAGTGGTCAATGGGCAAACATTAGCCATGTGATCTCCTCCACATGTATAACATCACTTCACTGAGGTGACCCTTGGCATTTGTCTATTTTGAACTCCTAGCTTTTTGGCCACTTGCTCAGCTATCTCATCTATCTCAGTGGAGGTTCTAGAGGTATGACTTGTAGAACTATCAGAGTCCTTATAGAGTTTGGATAGTCCTAACTCCTCACCCAAGTTGTCTTCTATGTCAATGCATATCCGTATACACTCTTCTATGGATCTAGGCTCTTTCAAATATACATATGACCTTAATTTTGTGCTCAACAGGCCATCTAAAAACAGTGCCACCTCTTTGGCTGATGTGGGTAATTCTGGTACAGGACATCTTTCCAAGTACTGTCTAAACCTTCTTCCTGCAAGTCGTACTGTTTCTTGGGGTGTCTGCTTGAAGCTGTGGATCAAGGATGATGTGTTATGCTTGATACCGCTTTTGGAAAATTCCACAATGAATTCTTCTAGCAGCTGACCTATCTCTCTATAATTGCGACTGTTTAGAGGTTGAAACCAAGCTAAGGCAGTACCCTTAAGAGTCAAACCAAATGCCTCGAACTGGGTGAATAAGTCTTCAACCTGTTCAGCTCTTAGCACTTGTTTGAATTCCGCCACATGATCATAAGGATCTCCTGACCCATCAAAGTAGTTCTTCATTGTCTTAACCACTTGAGAGGGTCTAAGTGTTCTTGAGTGCTCTCGTGGTCTAGGCAATGGGAAATCATGATCATCTCTTTGATGCCTATAAACTCTATGTCTCTCCCTTTCAGGTCTTTCCATCCCATATCCTGATCTGTCTCTGCCTATAGTGTCTGCAAAGCTTACCTCCGGTCTCTCTCTAGTTCTTTCCCTCTGGGTTTCATGAGCCTTAGATGATCCGGCTCCTTGGAGGCCCTGGGAAACATTAGATCTTGGTGGAGGGAAAATTGATTCACCTTGCCAAGTGTAAGCATGTCTGTCATGATCTGATACCAAGAATAATTTCTGAGATGTGTGATCTAGATAGACAGCTTTCCCTGGTGTCTCTGGATCCTTGAATTCATAGATGGAGACTACTGGGTTGGGTTGATCTGGCCTAAATCTCCAAAAGGCTTCCTCCGTTTCTCTATTCACGAATAGTTCTATGCCTTTATTATCTTGAGGAATCCATTCTGGAGTGAGCACTCTGGTTAAGACTGACTTACCTCTAGGGGTCTTGGGTTCTCCTCCTAGGTCTCCTTGCTCTAGGTCTCCTATCTCATTCTCAGGAATGATATTTCCAAACTCATCTGTCCTATCTGGGAAGTTGGTAACCACATACATTGTTCTTTCCTTATCAATGTAAGCACCCTCTTCGAACTTGACTACTGGGTGTTCAAGTCCAAAGGGTTGGTCAGGATTTTTGAGTTGAACCACTGATCGTCTTAGACCATCCTCATAGATGCGAGCACCTAATTGGTTGGTCCTGATATACTCTAGTTGGGTCTTATAGGGACCTTCTGGTGTCTGTAAATAGGCAGTGCCTGAGCTACGTGTGGGACTTTCCATGCTAAAAGACATTTCCGAGTCACTGGTTTTTGAACTTCGTGTGTAAGGATAACCACTAAGCTGTTGAGCCCAGGACTTGGCTGTATGGTTGACACTAGCCTCAGATGACCTAATGCTTTGTCTATCCTTGCCTAAGTGTCTGCCAGATCTCAGGTTCATAAGCCTTGGCTTCTAGTCCCAATACTTGGCTTAAAAACGATCGACGATACCTGAACAAAACGATACGCGATCTTGGGTAAGTATCGCGATCTCTGACAAGCAATACACGATACTTCAGCCAAACGATACACGATCTACGATCTTTGGCCAAAACGATACACGATACTTCTCAAGTATCACGATCTCTGGGCGGAACGATCTCTAGCCGAAACGATACACGATATCTGGGAAATATCACGATACTCAACCACAGGAGATTCACGATACTTGTTAGGTATCGCGATACTCGACCGCGGGAGCCAAACGATACTTGACCCTTAGACAAATTTTGGGAAAGATTTTTTCTAAGTTTTGGTTGTACACATGCTCTACTCTTTCCTCTCTCCTCTCCTCACTCTCTGTATCACCCCAAATCACTCCTCTTCACCTCTGTCAGTACCAAACGATACTTGAAGCAGATCGTTTCCCTTTCCAAACTTAATTTACTGAGAAATTATAGATTAAATGGGTGTTTGCTCACCTTGAGAACCTCTCTAACTTTTTTGTCACTTCCCCTTGCTCTGTGTAACCCCCGCTTGCCCGATTGTTCACTCACGATCTCTGGCGCAGCTCTCACGATACTTGGCACAGGTTTCGTCTTGTCCGGGGCTATTCACTCAAATTTTTAGCTGTTTTGGTGCTACTTCTTCAGCGCCTCTGTTCTGCACCCTCTCTAAGCTTCTTGCTCACAACCACAAGTAAAAACAAGGTGAATGTACTCTAAAAATGAGAAAAAACTGATAAGATGAAGGCGGGTGGAGATGGTGATGATGATGAAGATGAAGAAGAAGGAAAATTCAGAAACTGAACTGAAAATGATGATTTTTTTACCTTCCAACGTCGCTACTCTACGTCTTACTGTCACACACTCGTCCTCCAAGCTCTCTCCCCGGCAACGGCGCCAAATTTGGTGTCACTCTAGCACAATGGTGAGTACCAACGTGAGGAGATACACCTCATAAATGTCAATCCGTGGAGACGTGAGGACCGGTATGAAGACCGTGAGCAAGTGATGGCACAAGTGCGTGAGTGAAAGCACACAAGCATGCACACACATACACACACACGCGCACAAGGTAAGAGCAAAGAGTGGAACAATGGAAAGCTTCGATTACCAAAGAGCTCTCTTACAAAGCTGAAATCTACAACAAGCTAACCTCAAAAATGAGCTCTCCAGCCCTTTTTATAGTTTTTGAGTGGTTTTGGCCCTGTCCAGACCTAGTGTCCGGCCTAGTTAAAAAATAGGTTCCAGGGCTTATTTGGGGGCTCAAACGGAGTCTAAAAATTATGAAAATTGGTAGGATGGTAGTTCTAATACTCCTCAAGCTCGAGGACTCCTTGGCTTGAACAAAATGGAGTTACAAAAATGGAAAATGGTATTTACAATGGTTTTTAGTGATAAAAATCACTATTTTTGTAGGGATTTCTTCTGAAAATTTGACAGGTGCTTCTTGGGGCTCCCTACTTGCTCCTTCTTCTTGTGTGTCCACTTCCTTGATGCACTTCCATGCTTTATCCTTGGTCTTGAGCTTCAACAATGACATTGGAGTATTCTGGCACCCAATTTTGTTCCATAAGTGGTGCCTCATATTGATACGGGTAAATCTTACTATGCTCAGGCAACTCAGTGTAATAAGCATGTGGACTACCTTCATGGGAGTAATCTAAACTATGAGCATGAGAGTCATTATCTAGTATCAATGGGGTTAGTGGGACCAATGCTCTATTTGGATTTTCCTCTCCGACGGCATACTTGACTGGAATCACGTTGGCAGGAGTTGGTGGTTGGTTTCTCAAGACTGGTTGTGGCCTATATTGTGCCTGATATTGCTATTAAGGTCGATAATATGGCTGTTGGTATTGGTTATGATATCTACCTTGTTGGAAAGGTTGTTGATAATTCTGTCTAACAGCCTGCCTATTATAGGGACAATCTTGAGCCGTGTGGTTCGTATATTTTCTCTCAATAGTGCAATATGGGGCATTCCTTTCTCTCATGTTCTGGTTGTGCAATGGGCATACATTAGCCATGTGGTCGCCTCCACAAGTACAACACCGATTCAATGGAGTGACTCTCTGTGTTTGTTTATTTTGGACTCCCACTTCTTGGCAACTTGCTCAGCTATCTCCTCTATTTCCATGGAGATTTTTGAAGTATGACTAGTAGAACTATCTGAATCCTTATAGAGTTTGGATAATCCTAACTCCTCACCCAAGTTATCTTCTATGTCAATGCATGTCCGCACGCACTCTTCTATGGATCTAGGCTCTTTCAAGTATACATATGATCTTAACTTTGTGCTCAGTAAGCCATCTTAGAACAAAGCCACTTGTTTGGCTGGTGTGGGTAGCTCTGGAGCAGGGCATCTTTCTAGGTACTGTCTAAACCTTCTACCTGCTAGTTGCACTGTTTCTTGGGGTGTCTGCTTGAAGTTGTGGATCAAAGATGAAGTGTTATGCCTGATACCACTCTTGGAAAATTCTACAATGAATTCGTCTAGCAGTTGACCTATATCACGATAGTTGTGACTACTCAGTGGTTGAAACCAAGCTAAGGGAGTGCCCTTAAGAGTCAGACCAAATGCCTCGTATTGGGTGAACAAATCCTCAACCTGTTCAGCTCTTAACACTTGTTTGAACTCGGCCACATGATCATAAGGATCTCTTGACCCGTCAAAATAATTCTTCATTGCCTTGATCACTTGAGTAGGTCTAAGGGTTCTTGTGTGCTCTCGGGGTCTAGGCAATGGAAAATCATGTTCATCTCTTTGTTGCCTATGTGCTTGATGTCTCTCTCTTTCAGGTCTTTCATTTTCAAATCCTGCTCTATTTCTGTCCACCGTGTGTGCAAAACTTACCTCAGGTCTCTCTCTAGTTCTTTCTCTCTGGGATTCATGAGCTTGGGATGACCCTACTCCTTGGAGGCCATGGGAAACATTGGATCTTGGTGGAGGGAAAATCAATTCATTCTTCCAAGTATATGCATGTCTATCATGTTCTGTTACCAAGAAAATTTGAAAATTTTCTCTGACATGTTATCCAGGTAGACAACTTTGCCTAGTATCTCTGGATCCTTGAACTCGTAGATGATGACTATGCCCAATTGGCTAGGTTGTTCTGGCTTGAATCTCCAAAAGGCTTCCTCTGTTTCTCTATTCAAAAATAGTTCTATGCTTTTGTTGTCTTGAGGGATCCAATCTTGAGTGATCAGTCTGGTCAAAACTGACTTGCCTCTAGGAGTCTGGGGTCCTTGTCCTACATTTCCTTGCTCTAGGTCTCCTATCTCATTCTCATGAATGATATTTCCAAACTCATCGGTCCTATCTGGTTGGTTGGTAACCACATACATGGTTCCTTCCTTATCAATTTATGAACCCTCTTCGAACTTGACCACCGGGTGTTCAAGTCCAAAGGATTGATCTAGATATTTGAGTTGGACCACTGATCGCCTCAGGCCATCCTCATAGATGCAAGCACCTAATCGGTTAGTCCGAATATATTCCAAATGTGTCTTATAGGGACCTTCTGGTGTTTGTAGATGGGCAGTCCTTGAGCCACCTACAGGTTTCCCCATGCTAAAAGACATTTCTGAGTCACTTGTGTCTGAACTTAGTCCGTAAGGATGACCACTTAGTTGTTGTGCCCAAGACTTAGCTGTATGGTTGACACTGGATTAAGAAGATCTAATGCTTTGTCTATCCTTTCCTAGGTTTCTACCAGATCTCAGGTTCATAAGCTTTGGCTAAGAGTCCAAAATTTCCCCTTGGTATGGTTCAAAAATCCTTTGGAGTCCCCTTGGGTTCTTGGTTCCACCTGAGGGTCAACTTCAAAATATCCTATCTGAAAATCAACACATTATCCTTATAAAAAACAGTTGAGGACCTGTAGGATTCGAAACAAGCTTTCCAACGAGCTATAGAGCTCAAAAAATGGACTTTGGATGAAAAAGTTGTGTCAATTCAGGCTCCTGTGGGTCAAAACAGGCAAACAAGACCTTTTGGAAAAATTCACAATTTTGTGAACTTCAAGAGAATCGCGATTTTGTGAATCTCAAGAGAATCGCGATTTTGTGAATCAGAGAATCGTGATGCTATGAAGTCAAAGAATCGTGATGTTGAGCACAAAATCGTGTTTTTGAAAATCGCGATGTTGAGCATAAAATCGTGTTTTTGAAAATGACGATGTTGAGCACAAAATCGTGTTTTTGAAAATCGCGATGTTGAGCACAAAATCTTGTTTTTGAAAATCGCGATTTTGTCTCAGAGAATCGTGATTCACAAAATCATGTTTTTCATAAAATCATGGTTCTCATAATCGTGTTTTTTGACATGAAAATCACGATTTTGTCTCAGAGAATCGCGTTTTCACAAAATCGTGTTTTTGCTAAAAATCGTGTTTTTTGCTGAAAATCATGATTGGTGAGAATCGCGATTTTGAGCACAATCACAGAATCGTGTTTTCTCAGAATCGTGTTTTTGACACGAAAATCATGATTTTTCATAATCATATTTTTTGGCTGAAAATCGTGATTTGTGAGAATCGCGATTTTGAGCACAATCACAGAATCGTGTTTTCTCAAAATCATGTTTTTGACATGAAAATCGTGATTTTTCAGAATCGCGAGTTTGGGTAGAGAATCTTCTTTTCACATAATCGCATTTTTGACATGAAAATCGCGATTGCCAACAGAAAATCGTGTTTTCACAAAATCGTGTTTTTGGCTGAAAATCGTGATTTATGAAAATCGTGATGTTGAGCACAGAGTCGTGTTTTTGAAAATCGCGATTTTGAGCAAAAAATCGTGTTTTCACAGAATCGCCTTTTTCACAAAATCGTGTTTTTACTGAAAATCGTGATTTGTGAGAATCGCGATTTTGAGCAAAGAATCGTGTTTTCACAACATCGTGATTCTCAGAATCGTATTTTTGGCTGAAAATTGCGATTTATGAGAATCGCGATTTTGAGCACAATCACAGAATCGCGATTCTGAGAATGACCACAGAATCGTGATCCTTTCAGCCAACTTTTAGGCGGGAAAACAAAAAATCGTGATTTTTCAAAAAATTTTGAATTTTCACAGAATCGCGATTTTCATCACAGAATCGCGTTTTTTGGCGGGAAATTCAAATTTCTGAGCGCCGGCTATGGCGAGCTCCGTATGAGCAGAAAATCATGAAAAAAACACAGCGCTTGCTCTCCCTTGCACCTCCTAACTCCTTCCCACGCAATAATGCAAGAAAAATGATATGAAAATGGTGAAAATGCACTAAAAAACAAGAAATTTCTATGAAGAAGAAGATGGAAGAAGGTGGAGATGATGATGATGATGAAGATGAAGAGGAAAAAACAGAAAATGAACGGAAATGATAGTTTTTCTACCTTCCAACGTCGTAAATCTACGATCTTACCATCACAACGCTTGTCCTCGAAGCTCTCTCCCCGGCCACGGCGCCAAAATTTGGTGTAGCTCAAGCATAAGCACCACCTCCTTTACTTGTCAATCCATGGAGATGTGAGGACCGGTATGAAGACCACGAGCAAGTGAAGGCACAAGTGCGTGAGTGAAAGCACACAAACATGCACACACATACACACACACGCGCACAAAGTAAGATCAAAGAGAGTAATAATGGAAAGCTTAGATTGCCAAAGATTTCTCTTACAAAAGCTCTATTCTCTAACAAGCTAACCCCAAAAATGAGCTCTCTAGCTCTTTTTATAGTTTTTTGACTAGTTTTGGCCTTGTTCAGACCTAGTGTCCGGCCTAGTTAAAAATTAGGTTCCAAGGCTTATTTGAGGGCTCAAACGGAGTCTAAAAATTATGAAAATTGGTAGGATGATAGTTCTAATACTCCTCAAGCTCAAGGACTCCTCGGCTTGAACAAAATGGAGTTATAAAAATAGATAATGGTATTTACAATGGTTTTTAGTGATGAAAATCACTATTTTTGTAGGGGATTCTTATGAAAATTTGACATACGCTTCTTGGAGCTCCCTACTTGCTCCCTTTCCTTGTGTGTCCACCTTTTGATGTGCGTCCATGCTTTGTCCTTGACTTTGAGCTTCAAAAGTGTATAAAAATAACCAAAATTGATACGATCATTCTACCTAAGCTCCTCAAGCTCGAGGACTCCTCGGCTTGCACAAAATGGAGCTATGGATTACAAAAAAGGTTTTTCTATGTTACATATGTTACAATAGTGATGAAAATCACTGTTGTAGGTTTTGAAGAGCATTTATAAAACATAATTCTTTTGAAAAAAGATCCGACTGACTCCCTGCTCTGTCTTTACATGCTTCCGCGTCTTCTGTGCCTCTGGCTACTGCCAACACTCCTCTTCTTGTTTCACTGCTTTTCTTTTCTTTTTCTTTTGACTACTCTCACTTTCATCCTTTGAATTTACCGTTTTAATACTTGTGAGAGGTTCTTCTTCTTTCTGGGTGAACACTCTTATATCTTCTAGATAGTGCTGCTCTGAGTTAAAGCAACTATCCATCACAATGGACTCTAGATCATCGTCATTCTCTTCTTCTTCTTTGATATCACTAGGGTCACATTCTTCTAGCAAGGGCTGACACATGAACACTGAAATATCATAACCCTCCTCATCACAATGAGGTGTCCATTGTTCTTCATTGATAGCAATGTCCATGGTGGCTAATATTTCTGGCCAGCCATGAGGCTCAAATTCCTCATCTGGAAAGATCATCGGTGTATAGGATGGATCCTTAACTGGTCTATCTCCTGGCGAAGTTCCTTCTTCTCTTGCCTTTAAACGTTTTTCTTCTTCCTCTGCGACCTTGCACATCCACAAATGAGTATCCTCATGCAGCCATGATGGATCATGTGAACTTTGAGAATGCACAGAGATGGAATCTTCTTTCGCTTTGTGGATAGAATTCCACTGTAGGGGTGGTATATCTATGAAGGTGTAATCCTTCAGATTGACCTTGGTGGTGACCCCTAAGTGTTGTAAGTACAAGGAGTTGGTTCCCCAATCCTTTACTATTTGCAATTGTCCTAGGAAGGGTCTTCCTAGGATCATCTCATGGACGTTATTTTTCTCAAAGTCACATATAGCAAATGTATGTTCAAACTCCACACCACAAGTGGTTAGAGTTATCCCTTCGAGCAATCCTAGAGGTCTTTCAAAATGACCATTGGCCATTTGAAGCTTCATTCTAGTTGGTCTTAATGTGGGTTTGCCCCATTGCTTCCACAAGGAGGTGGTCGCAATAGCAACACCAGCACCTGAATCTATGATTGCTTTGGTTGTGTAACATTGGTAGGTGATTGGAAGATAAGTATTACCTTTTTCACCCTCACACATGTCCCCTATTTTGTCTAGAGGTATCTTTGGTACCTTTTGCTTAGAGCCTGCTTTTGGCATGTTGGAATCAAGTTTTGGAACCTGATCCTTCACATGATTCCATAGCTCAGGTTTTGCTTTGAGAAGCTCTTCTACAGTGAGATGACACTGAACCTTAGTGTTCTTCACAACATCCGTGTTCCTTGGAACCACTGAGTCTTCATCTCTTACTAGTATTTTGGGAGCTCTAATCTGGAGAGATTCAGATTCCCATGGGCCTAGAAATTGAGGCAGTTCTTCTAAGGTATTAGATTCAAAATCTAATCCTTTGTCTTCTTGTTGTTCTGCTTCGTCTCCATAAATAGATGGAATGTCTTGGGGAAATTGATCATGAAGATCATCAATCTCACGAATAGGAGGGGAATTACCCTTCTCCTTGGCCCATTTCTCCTCTTGTATTTCCCGCAAGAACTCTTGAGAGTACTGTTGAATTGAAGGAGGTATTCCAGCATTCGTGGAATTAGGAACATATGCTCCCATTGGTAGTGAGCTTCCCCTTTCAATAACTGGTTGAGCCTGTGGAGGTAAAGAAACTTGTGGTTTGTTTACCAACTACTCTAATCTTTCTAGTAAGCCTTGGAAATGCAAATCCGGTTTGACAAAGTTTGTCTGATTGAACTTTTGACTAGTCTCGAGTATAGCTTGAGCTTGTTCTACCATTTTCATGCACATTTTCATTCATTCAATCTCTAAGTCTACTCTAGGGTAACTCTTGTCTAGGTTCTTGAAGTCGAGCCTGGTAGGCCTTGAACATCATGTCCAAGCCTTCTGGGGTTGGATTTGCAAGAACAGACCCTGGTTGCGGCCTATTTACAATGGGTGGTGGGATGGGATGAGATGGAGTGGATGGAGTTTCGACATGTGAGGGGTTTTGAGATGCGTTGTCTTCTATTTTTGTTTTTGCATCTTTCAAGCTTTCTTCTAGTTCTGATAAGTTTTTATTCCACTTGCGATTAGCCTTCTCTCTCGTATCTTTCCATGTTCTGGTTTTCCTCTTACTAGGCTCTCCTGATTCACTCGATTTTGATTGTTCTGCTGGTTTATCTTGTTTTAATGCTTGTGCCCTAGTAACTGCCTGTATAGGAGCCACATTGCTACTACTTGAACTTGAATCTGCCACTAAGCCTACCACATTAATGGGTGTAATCTTGGGTGCACTGGAGGGGTTTCTTGGACAATCTCTGGGGAGATGGTCTTTGCCACATTCAAGACAAAAAGCTTGTATTGTGATAGCCTGACCTTGACCCGGAGCTGGTGGTGGGGGACAATCACGAATGAAATGGTCACCTTGACATCTGAAACAAGATCCTCTAGGGGCTTGTGGTCTCATTTGTCTCAATTGGGGCCTAGGGTTAGGATTTGTGTACATGACATTGGAGTATTCTAGCTCCCAATTTTGCTCCATAGGTGGTGCCTCATATTGATACGAGTAAATCTCACTATGTTCAGGTGACTGTGTGTAATAAGCATGTGCACTACCTTCATGGGAGTAGTCTGAACTATGAGCATGAGAGTCATTATCTGGTATCAATGGGGTTAGTGGCACCAATGCTCTATTTGGATTTTCCTCTCCCACATCATATTTGACTGGAATCACGTTGGCAAGAGCTGGTGGTTGGTTTCCCAAGAGTGGTTGTGGCCTATATTGTGCCTGACATTACTGTTGTGGTCTATAATATGGCTGTTGGTATTGGTTTTGATACCTACCTGGTTGGTAAGGTTGTTGATAATTCTGTCTAACAGCCTGCCTATTATAGGGACAATCTTGAGCGGTGTGGTTCGTATATTTTCTCTAATAGTGCAATATGGAGCATTCCTTTCTCTCATGTTCTGGTTGTGCAATGGGCATACATTAGCCATGTGGTCGCCTCCGCAAGTATAACACCGATTCAATGGAGTGACTCTTTGTGTTTGTTTATTTTGGACTCCCAACTTCTTGGCAACTTGTTCACCTATCTCCTCTATTTCCGTGGGGATTTTTGAAGTATGACTAGTAGAACTATCTGAATCCTTATAGAGTTTGGATAATCCTAACTCCTCACCCAAGTTATCTTCTATGTCAATGCATGTCCGCACACACTCTTCTATGGATCTGGGCTCTTTCAAGTACACATATGATCTCAACTTTGTGCTCAGTAAGCCATCTAAGAACAAAGCCACTTGTTTGGCTGGTGTGGGTAACTCGGGATCAGGGCATCTCTCTAAATACTGTTTGAATCTTCTACCTGCTAGTCGCACTGTTTCTTGGGGTGTCTGCTTGAAGCTGTGGATCAAGGATGATGTGTTATGCCTGATTCCACTCTTGGAAAATTCTACAATGAATTCCTCTAGCAGTTGACCTATATTGTGATAGTTGCGACTACTCAGTGGCTAAAACCAAGCTAAGGCAGTGCCCTTAAGAGTCAAACCAAATGCCTCGTACTGGGTGAACAAATCCTCAACCTGTTTAGCTCTTCGCACATGTTTGAACTCGGCCACATGATCATAAGGATCTCTTGACCCGTCAAAATAATTCTTCATTGCCTTGATCACTTGAGTGGGTCTAAGGGTTCTTGTGTGCTCTCGGGGTCTAGGCAATGGAACATCATGTTCATCTCTTTGTTGCCTATGTGCTTGATGTCTCTCTCTTTCAGGTCTTTCATTTTCAAATCCTGCTCTATTTCTACCCACCGTGTGTGCAAAACTTACCTCAGGTCTCTCTCTATTTCTTTCTCTTTGGGCTTCATGAGCTTGGGATGATCCTACTCCTTGGAGGCCATGGGAAACATTGGATCTTGATGGAGGGAAAATCAATTCACTCTTCCAAGTATATGCATGTCTATCATGTTCTGTTACCAAGAACATCTTCTCTGATGTGTTATCCAAGTAGACAACTTTTCCTGGTATCTCTGGGTCCTTGAACTCGTAGATGATGACTATGCCCAATTGGCTAGGTTGATCTGGCTTGAATCTCCAAAAGGCTTCCTCTGTTTCTCTATTCAAGAATAGTTCTATGCTTTTGTTGTCTTGAGGGATCGAATCTGGTGTGATCACTCTGGTTAGAACTGACTTACCTCTAGGAGTCTGGGGTCCTTGTCCTACATTTTCTTGTTCTAGGTCTCCTATCTCATTCTCATGAATGACATTTCCAAACTCATCGGTCCTATCTGGTAGGTTGGTGACCACATACATGGTTCCTTCCTTATCAATGTATGAACCCTCTTCGAACTTGACCACCGGGTGTTCAAGTCCAAAGGGTTGATCTAGATTTTTGAGTTGGACCACTGATCGCCTAAGGCCATCCTCATAGATGCGAGCACCTAATCGGTTGGTCCGAATATATTCCAACTGTGTCTTTAGGTGTCTACCAGATCTCAGGTTCATAAGCTTTGGCTAATAGTCCAAAATTTCCCCTTGGTATGGTTAAAAAATCCTTTAGAGCCCCCTTGGTTTCCTAGTCCCACTTGAAGCCCAACGAGCTTTCCAACGAGCTATAGAGCTAAAAAAATGGACTTTGGATGAAAAATTTATGTCAAATCAGGCTCCTGGGGGTCAAAACAGGCAAATAGGATCTTTTGGAGAAAATCGCGATTTATTGAACTTCAAGAGAATCGCGATTTTGTGAACTTCAAGAGAATCGCGATTTTGTGAACTTCAAGAGAATCGCGATTTTGTGAACTTCAAGAGAATCGCGATTGTGTGAAATTAGAGAATCGCGATTTTGTACCTTGAGAATCGTGTTTTCACAAAATCGTGTCTTCACAAAATCGTGTTTTGAAAATCGTGATTTTGAGCAGAGAATCATGTTTTTGAGAATCGCGATTTTGAGCAGAAAATCGTGTTTTCACAGAATCACCTTTTCACAAAATTGTGATTGGTGAGAATCGCGATTTTGAGCAGAGAATCGTGTTTTCATAAAATCGTGGTTCATAGAATCGTGATTCACAAAATCATGTTTTCACAGGATCGTGTTTTCACAAAATCGTGTTTCACAGAATCATGTTCTAGAGAATCGGGATTTTATCTCAGAGAATCGTGATTCACAAAATCGTGTTTTTCACAAAATCGTGGTTCTCAGAATCGTGTTTTTTTTACATGAAGATCGCGATTTTGTCTCAGAGAATCGTGTTTTCACAAAATCATCTTTTAGAGAATCGTGTTCTCACAGAATTGTGTTTTTGGCTGAAAATCATGATTTGTGAGAATCACGATTTTGAGCACAACCACAGAATCGCGATTCTGAGAATGACCACAGAATCGTGATTCTTTCAGCAAGCTTTTAGGCAGGAAATAGAAAATCGTGATTTTCAAAAAAATTTGAATTTTCACAGAATCGCGATTTTCATCACAGAATCACATTTTTTGGCGAGAACTTCAAATTTTCGTGTGCCGAGCAATGGTGAGCTCCGTATGAGCAGAAAATCATGAAAAACACAGGCGCTTGTTCTCCCTTGCACTTCCTAAATCCTTTCCACACAATAATGCATGAAAAATGGTATGAAATTGGTGAAAATGCACTAAAAAACAAGAAATTTCTATGAAGAAGAAGATGGAAGAAGGTGGAGATGATGATGATGAAGAAGATGAAGAAGAAAAATCAGAAAATGAACAAAAATGACAGTTTTTTTACCTTCCAACATCGCAAATCAACGATCTTACCATCACAACGCTCATCCTCGAAGCTCTCTCCCCGGCAACGGCGCCAAAATTTGGTGTAGCTCAAGCGTAAGCACCACCTCCTTTACTTGTCAATCCGCGGAGACGTGAGGACCGGTATGAAGACCATGAGCAAGTGAAGGCACAAGTGCATGAGTGAAAGCACACAAACATGCACACACATACACACACACGCGCACAAGGTAAGATCAAAGAGAGGAACAATGGAAAGCTTCGATTGCAAAGAGTTCTCTTACAAAGCTCTATTCTCTAACAAGCTAACCTAAAAAATGAGCTCTCTAGCTCTTTTTATAGTTTTTTGACTAGTTTTGACCTTGTTCAGACCTAGTGTCCGGCCTAGTTAAAAATTAGGTTCCAAGGCTTATTTGAGGGCTCAAACGAAGTCTAAAAATTATGAAAATTGGTACGATGGTACTTCTAATACTCCTCAAGCTTGAGGACTCCTCGGCTTGAACAAAATGGAGTTATAAAAATAGATAATGGTATTTACAATGGTTTTTAGTGATGAAAATCACTATTTTTGTAGGGGATTCTTATGAAAATTTGACATACACTTCTTGGATCTCCCTACTTGCTCCCTCTTCTTCTATGTCCACTTCTTTGATGTGCTTCCATGTTTTATGCTTGACCTTGAGTTCCAACAATAAGCTGATTGTACTTTGCTTTTTGAAACTCCATGAAATAGCTCCATTGCCTAGGAAGAAGGCATTTCCACTTATGCTCTTTCGATCAACCAAGTTTGCTGCATAATCTGAATCACTAAATCCATGAAGATTCAATGTATCTCCTCCATAGAGAATTCCAAGTGAAGAAGTTCCTTTCAAATATCTTAGTATCCTCTTGGCTGAATTCCAATGAGATACTTTGGGATCTTGTAGATATTTGGAGAGAGAGTTCACTGCAAAACAAATATCAGGTCTTGTGATGGTCAAATAGAGGAGAGATCCTATGAGTTGTCTATATAGTGTTTTATCATATGGAACACCATTCTCGTCATTCCTGAGTTTGAGAGTTGACTCCATAGGTGTAGAGACCTGCTTAGAGTGAGACATCTCAAACCTATCAAGAATGGAAAAAAGGTACTTTTGTTGAGAGATAAATATATCTCCCTTCTCTAGTCGAGAGACTTCAATGCCAAGAATGTAGTGTAAGTCACCAAGATCCTTCATTTCAAACTCTTTAGAGAGTTTTCTTTGAACATCTTCAATCATTGCTTCATTGCTTCCTGTCAACATGAGATCATCCACATATAGAAGAACAATAACAATATCTTTCTCCTTGACTTTATAATATAAACTATGATCAGCATTGCTTCTTTGAAAGCCTTGAGAGCAAAGATGCTCATCAATCCTTGCATACCAAGCTCAGGGAGCTTGCTTCAAACCATACAAACTTTTGAGAAGTTTGCATATCATGTGCTCTTTACCTTTGACAATGTATCCTTCCGGTAGTTGCATGTAGACTTCTTCCTCAAGTATGCCATTGACGAAGGCATTGTTGACATCCATTTGCTTCACCTTCCACTTGAATATGGAGGCAAGGGAAAGTAATAACCTAACTGAACTCATCTTTGCTACTGGAGCATATGTTTTTTCATAATCCAATCCGTATTGTTGAGAATATCCTTTAGCTACTAACCTTGCTTTGTGTCTATCTATCTTCCCTTCCTTGTTGAATTTCATCTTGTAGATCCATTTGCATCCGATTTCTTTCTTGTTGGGAGGTAATGGACATAACTCCCATGTCCCATTTTGATGAAGAGCAACCATCTCTTTGTCCATAGCTTCTTGCCATTCTTTTTGAGTACTAGCAGCCTTGTATGTTGACGGTTCGTCATGTTGTAAAATAGAGCTAAGTAAAGCAACATTACTTTGCTCAAAACTTGAGGAATTACCTCGTTGATATGTAAGTCTTTGAGGTTGTGTTCTGATCCTTGAAGACCTTCTAAGAGTTGCACGGTGATCTTCATCTTCTTCCTCTAATTCTTCAATGGTTTCCTCATGTGTAGGAGAGGGAACTTCAACTTTAACTATTGTTGAAGAGCCTTTATCCAAATCTGAAATTGACGTTGAACTGAAGCTTGCATTCTCATCAAAAATCACATCCCTTGATAGGAATGTCTCCTTCTTACATGAATCCTAAAGTTTGTAAGCTTTACTTACATCACTAGATCCAACAAAGATGCATTTCCTTGACTTGTCATCCAACTTCTTCCTCTTTTCATCTGGAATGTGAGAAAATGCGAGGCAACCAAAAACTCTTAAATGATGTACCTTAGGCTTGATGTTTTGAAGAGCTTCATAGGGGGTAATGCCCTTCAAGAATTTGGTAGGAGACCTATTCATCAAATAGCATGAAGTGTTGATTGCTTCATCCCAAAAGCTGTTGCTCAGACCTTTGTCTTTGAGCATGCATCTTGCTGCTTCAAATAATGTCCTATTCTTCCTCTCTGCCACTCCATTTTGTTGTGGAGTGTAGCTGCAAGTAAGTTGCCTTCGAATGCCATTCTCAAGTAGATAATGGTTGAAATCCTTCGACAAGAATTCTCCTCCATTGTCAGACCGTAGAGTCTTTAGTCTTCGTCCTATCATCTTTTCCACCATAGCATGAAAGTGTTTGAAAATCTGAAATACATCAGCCTTGGACTTCATAAAATAAACCCAAGTATATCTAGAGAAATCATCCGTGAAGATAACAAAATAAATATTCCCTCCAAGTGAGGGAGTGTGGGTTGAATCACATACATCAGCATGCACCACATCAAGTATATCACGTGCCCTTGAGCTGCTCTTTGAGAACTTACTCCTAGCATGCTTTCCAAGACAGCATGCTTCACACACTTTTCCAATCCTTTGTAAGGCTGGAATTCCAATGACCATGCCTTTCTCCTTCAGCATGCCTTTCTCCTTCATGATCTTGTCAATCTTGGTTGTGAGTGGGCTGATGCCACCCTCTTCCTCTTTGTGTGTTGAATCTTCCTCTTCCCCTTGATGAGAAGAGTGCTTTGTCATTTGATGTTGATGCCTTTCCTCCATCATGTATTGACTTCATTGCAGCCTGCCTTTGATCTTCATCTCTGAAAATTTGTTCCATCTCCTCAAGAGATGGCTTCTCCCTCAAGATGATGAGGCCTTGAACTAAGCCTTCATATCCATCTCCCAATCCATGGATGATGATTGTAGAGAGCTTGTTGTCAGACATCTTATCTCCAACAGCCACTAGTTGTTGATGTAGATCCTTGACTCTCTTGATAAAGCTTGAAGCATCCTCTCCTTGCTTCCTCGTACAATTGGTAAGTTCAGCCCTCAATGCCACTTGCCTTGAGGTGCTCCTGGACTCGTAGATATTCTTCAATGTCTCCCATGCCTTCTTGGGAGTCTTCACATCAAGGAGATGGCTGAGAATGTCATCTTTGACACTCAACCTTATCATATGAACTGCAAACATGGCCTTCTTATCCCATTTGGACAATTCTTCTTCACTTCCAGTCGGTCTGTCCATCGAAATTAAATCCCAACAATCTAGAAAGAAAAGTAAGGACTCCATCTTTACCTTCCATGTAGCATAGTTGTTGCCATTTAGCTTCTCAACTCCTTCTAAGTGTAGGTTGTGGAGACTTGGTGCCATCTTCAACTGCAACAAGTTGAATTGAGACTCTTCCCTTTACTCAAATATGCTCACACTAGGCACTTCTAACCTAGGTGCTCTAATACCATGAGAAAAATGAGGAGCTGAGCTTAAACACACTCTCAAAGAATATATGAGATGAGATATGAGAGACAAATAAGTGAGCAATCCTTAAATAAACAAGAATACAAAGTTCAGTAGTAGAAGCTAACTCAAGCTCAAAACTACTTGAAAAGAACAAAGCTAATAATACTATCAAATAAGCTCAATGACACAAATGAACCCAATGTATAATGGTCAAGCATGTGTGGTATACACCACTCCACTTTAGTCCCTAGGATGCACTCCACAACCACAAGAAATGAGTCGACTGTCTCTCAACTCCAGCCCTCTGTCTGTCTGTCAAAAATGCTCAAAAGCCTCTGTTTAAATAGGCATAACTCTCTAATGCATGGGATTTTGGTGAAACTATTTTAGATGGAGATTCTCCATGATATGGAGAACAACTTTGCTGAAGAAACCATTTTGAGATGATGCAAGTAGCTCAAGATACAAGCTTCCAAAGTTGGCCTGCTGGCCATTTTCAGCAATCTGCCAATTCTCTACCTACCAACTTGCGACCAGCATAACTTGAGTTTGGAGATGAATTTGCGGTAGTTTTTTGGTCATCTGATACCTGATATTACAAAGAACATTTCAGCTTTTGAATCAACCAAATAGGATGCACGATTAGCGAGATATGATCCATGCAAAACAGCCTTAAGAAAAGGTGTGTTGCTGTCCTGAAATTTTTCCTAAATCATAGGAACACTTTTCCAACTTGGCATTGACTTCAAATATGCTTTATTCACGACTATGGCTGATGTGGAAAACATAATAAATCACTCTAAGAATATAATGAACCTTAATAAAGAGTTCAACCAATAATAGTACTTTGAAGAGATGATGTGGACTTGCATATTCCAACACATACACCATGCTCGATCCTTCTCGTTTAGTAGTGGTGTAATTCCTTTCTGAAGCATTCAATTGCCTACTTGCATAAGCAATTGGTAGATCCATATTACCTTCACCTGTAGGTTGTGCTATCACACATCCAATAGCATAATTGGATGCATCCACATGAACATGTAAGGGTTTATTCCAATCTAGTGTAGTCAAGATTGGTGCTGAACATAATTGCCATTTGAGCTCATTGAAAGATTTCTCACATTCATTAGTCCATTCGAAATTGATCAAAAGTCCATACAGAGGCTTTGCAATGATGGAATACATGTGTATAACACGTCGATAGTAGCCACAATGCCCCATGAAAGCTTGCACTTCCTTGACATTCTTCTGCCTAGCTAGCTCTGCAATAGCTCTCACTTTCTCCTCATCCATGGATATACCATTCTTTGGCACTATGTGTCCTAGAATCTTGCCTTGCCTAACCATAAAGACACACGTTTTTGGGTTCAAGAAGACTTGAAATTCTCTACATTTGTCTAAGATAGCTCTCAGCTCAGGGATATGGGTTTGCCTTATGTTGGAATGGGCACAAAGATGATCAACATAGACTTCTAAATTCTTCCTCAAGAATTTCCTTAAACACGTGGCACATCAGCCTTTAAAAGGTAGCGGGCGCATTGGTGTGACCAAATGGAATTACCCGAAAAGAAAATATGCCCCACTCTGTGGTAAAAGCTATCTTATGTTGATCTTTTGAAGTGATGGCTACCTAATTGTAGCCAGAAAATCCATCAAGGAAGTTGTACACTTCGTTGCCTGCTACCCTTTCTAATAGATGCTCCATGATAGGAAGCAGATAGTTATCTCGAATGGTGGTTGCGTTAACTTTCTTCAAGTTAATACATACACGTAACTTGCCATTCTTCTTGGGCACCACTACAATGGGGGATACCCACTCTGTGTGCTCAATTTCATACATGAATCTAGCTTCAACCAAACAATCTATCTCTTCCTTGATCTTTGCAGCGTAGTTATTGTTATATGTGTATGGCTTTTGTTTAGAAGGTTTGGCATTTGAGGTCATGGGAATTGTGTGTGCGCATATGTCAGGATCTATACCTTTCAAGTCCTTGTAGCTCCAAGCGAATACATCTTTGTATTCTCTTAGCAGAGCTATCAACTCTTGCTCTTCTTCTTCTGTCAGGTCATGTCCAAGTAGGTGCACTTTTCTTCTCCTTATTCCATGGCTACCACTATTTCTTTGGTGGTTTCTTTGTTATCATAGACCTCTCCTGCTTGTGCATCACGTTTAGGCATTCTTGTCATGACTCTTCTATCTTCTATCTCATACTTCTTAAAACTTTTGGGGACATCAAACAAAGATTCTTCCTCTTCTGACATGGTTCCTTTCTTCTTTCTCTTATTGCCCTCATTCTTAGTGGTTACTTGTGTGGTTAACCTCACTTCATTTGTAAACTCTTCATGTCTCTGAAGGTGAGCTTCTACTTTGTAGAAATATTCCTCATCTGATGCAAAAGGTTGGTCCATAATGATTGACTCTAGGTCGGAGTTGATTGCATCCTCGAATGCATCAGTGTTAGGTTCATATTCTTCAATAACCAAATCACACATGATTGGCTCTATTGTGAAGACAGAAATGTCATAACCATCCTCATCACAGTGAGGTGTCCATTGTCCATTGGCAAAACTTTTGCCCAACCATGAGGTTCAAACTCTTTGTCAGGAAACACTACAGGTGCATAGGCGGGGTCTTGAATTGATCTATGGGTGTCTTTCGCACCAACCTCTCTGGCTTTTTCTCTCTTCTCTTCCTCTATTGCTACTTTGCACATCCATAAGTGGGTGTCTTCATGCATCCATGAGGATCCTGATCCTATGGAATGCACTGACTCCATATCATATTTAGCTCTATGGATGGGGTTCCATTGAATAGGCGGTACATCTCTATGAGAGTAATCCTTGAAGATTGACTTTGGTTGTGACACCTGAGTGTTGCAAATACAAAGATTTGGTTCCCCAATCTTATACCACTTGCACCTGTCGCATAAGTGGTCTTCTCAAAATTATCTCATAGGCCTGATTTTTGCTAAAGTCATGTATAGCAAAAGTATGCTCAAACTCTACACCACATGTAGTGAGAGTTATTCCTTCTAGCAATCTTAAGGGTCGTTCTATGTGACCATCGGCCATCTACAATTTCATCCTCGTGGGCCTGAGTGTCGGCTTGCCCCATTACTTCCATAGGGAAGTGGTAGCAATTGCAACTCCTGCACCTGAGTCCAAAATTGCCTTGGTTGTGTATCCTTGATGGGTAATGGGAAGATAGGTGTTTCCTTCTTCTCCTTCACTCATGTCTCCTATCTTGTCCAAGGGTATTTCTAGCACTGTTCTATGAGATCCTACTTGGGAACGAGGTTTTGCTACTTCTAGCACTTGATTGGCTACATGTTTCCACAGTTCTGACCTAACCTTGAGTAGCTCTTCTAAAGTTAGATTGCACTGCACTTTAGTGTTTTCCACAACCTTTGTGTTCCTAGGGATGATGGAGTCTTCGTTTCTCACAATGACCATGGGTGCCCTCTTACAAGTAGACTTAGCTTCCCATGGGCCTGTGAAATGGGGTAGTTCATGTAAAGAATTAGACTCAAAGTCTAATCTCTCATGGGATTGGTCACTCTCCTGCTCCTCATAAATGGAAGGAATGTCTTGTGGGAATTGATCATGCACGTCATCCACAAGTTCAATGGGAGGAGGAACTTCACTTTCTTTAGCCCATTTCTCTTCCTGAATCTCTCACAGGAATTCTGGTGAGTACCGATTCATAGAAGAAGATGTGTCTGGTTCTATGGAGTTAGGCACATAAGCTTCCTAGGCAAGAAGGCTTATCCTTTCACTTGCCTTGTCCTTATTTTGAGAGGTGGGTCCTTTTTTAATTGCACAATTAGCCTCTCTAATCTTTCTAGCAGTCCATCAAAGTGCAACTGCATCTTAGCTGAACTAGAGAAGTTAAAGAGGTGACTAGCTTCAAACATGGTTTGAGCCAATTCCACTATCTTAGCACAAATTTTAGTTCGTTCAAACTCTAACTCAGCTCTAGGGTAACACTTTTCATGATCCGTTACATTTGGCCCTTCTTGGATTCTGGCTTGATATGCCTTAAGCATCATGTTAAGGTCCTCGGGAGTGGGATATGCGAATATTGATCCCATTCTAGGGGGTGGTGGAATTGTGTGAGGTGGGTTGGAAGGTGGTGGATTGGATGGAGATGGAAATGGTGGTGGTGGAGTAGTTTGAGAGTAAGTTTGAGATGTGAGTTCAATTATCTTAGCTTTCATTTCTCTCAAGCTTTACTCAAGTTCACTCATCTTCTTTGCCCATTGCCTTTTCATTCTCTCTCAACTATCCTTCCAAGATCTGGTCCTCTTCTTAGTTATGCTCTCAGTTTCACTAACCTTGGAACTCTTTTCTTGTCCTAACCCTTGGTTTTGTTGTAAAGCTTGAGCTCTAGTGACCACTTGCATAGGGGTAGTGGAAGTCACACTTCCTGTAGAGTCTACAACTAACCCAATAACATTGATGGGAGTGATTTTTGGCATATTGTTGGGGTTCTTAGGACAATCTTGCAAGAGATGCTCTTTCCCACAATTGGGATAGAAACCCTGAATTGTTACAGATTGGGTTTGTGTTGGCGCAAGCATAGGGTAATCACGAATGAGGTGATCTCCCTGACATCGATAGAATTGTCCTCTAGGAATTGGGGGTCTTACTTGCCTAGGTTGAGGTCTAGAGTTGGGGTTTGCATACATGATATTTGCATACTCTGGCTCCCAACTAGGTTCACTCGGGTCTTCATAATAGTATGACTCATTATGCCTAGGTGTTACACAGGAAGGTTGTGTGGATTGGGAAGTCTAGTAGCATGTTGAATATGAAAAAAAGTTTTCAAAAAATGTTTTTTTATTAATTAGAGAATTGTTGACGGTTGTATTGACATTCATGGGGTACAAGCATGTTTTAGCATGGAGAGCTTCTTGAGTGCATGCTTGCATTAGGAATGTGCATCCGAGGAATGAGTATGTGTGAGGTATAAATGTACATGTGTGTTGATAATATGCAAGAACTGATGGAGTTTTTGTATGATCTGTTATATGTCGGAGATGGTGTGAAGATGAGAAGAAAAATTTGAAACCATGGAACGTGTCTTTGATTATGTTTCACTTGGTTGAGTACTGACATCATAAACTTTTTATGGTTTTTTTTGGACAAACACATATGCAGTTGTGTTTTGAGGACATGATAAAACATGTTATGATGTAATCATAACCAGGGAGAAAATTTGAATGCATCCGTCCACGTCATGCTTAGTATTTGGCCGATATCATACTAGGATTGTTCTTGCAAATTTATTAATGCATATCCATATCATTTTAAGTTTGAGCATTGGTGTGGGATATGAACAGTTGTCTGAAACCAACGGTGCACTTTATGATGTTAAGCGATCTTTTTATATGCCGACTGTTTGTTGATGGGAATTCGTGGGCTAGGTCGCTTGTAGATAAAGCCATAGAACAAGAGAATTGGGGTTTGGTTTCTCAATTTTGTTTTAGTTTTTCATTGTCATGTAGGCTTCGCAGAAACCATGTCTTCTTTTGACACTTCAAAATAAAAAGGAAAAAAGAGAAAAAAAAAAGAAAAAAAAAAGAGAAAAAACAAAAAGTGCACGTGTGCATGTGAGTGGGGTGTCAGAGAGGGTGCACGGGAGTGGGAGAGTGGAAAAAATAAGAAAATAAAAAATTATAATCCTCCCCACTTTTTTCTCTCTCCCCCCGACTCTCTCACTCTCTCTCTTTTTGGGGGGGGGTTGAGAATCGAGTTTTGGGAGTGCACGTTTTTCTTCTAGGTATTTTTCTATCTCTGTACAGGTACATAATGGGAATCGAAGGTCAAGGGGAACCTTCTATCTGTGCCGAGGGGGTTCCACTACTGGTTCTTTGGTTATGCAGGTCCACAAGATGGGAGAGAAAGGGAATTGAAGGCAAAATAGTCTGCACAGTTGATTAAACAAGCAAGGGTAGCGGGCAGGTCTCACTTCCACAACTACAGAGAGCCCAAAAGGGGGGAACTTGCTGCCGGATCCTCAGGAATCTTTGCCGTCTGGGGTGCTTACGGGTCTAGGTGGTTGCAAACACAAAGTTTCTATGAAAAGTTTGCAGGTTCCTGACGGTATGGATGTTGATTGGGTTCAAAATCGGTTAGAGACTCTGTGTCGGTCTACTATATGGTGCCAGAATGTGTGTGCGCTTTATGGATCTTGCCAGCAAGATGGAAAACTTCCTGTTGTGTCGGTATGAGACTTGGAATACATCTTTTTCGGGTTCAGTTCATTCCTAGATGCAGCAAAGTTCTTCCATTTGAGTAGCGGGTTCATCACCACTTGTGCTCAGAAAAGTGGGCATATAGAATTGCTACAGTTGAAGCAGCAGTACAAGCGAGACAAACGTCCCTAAATGTTTTCCTTTTATTCTTTACAGATGCACTTCCAAGCATCAACAATGAGGCGGATAGTGTTCTCGCCTCTTGCGGATGGAGCACCTCTTGTACAGACCAAGGACATACATCGAAAGCATAAAGCGTTGTGTGAAATACCAATTTCGATTCTCGAGGAGGAATTGAGTAGGCAGTTGAGAAGAGAACGAATGAGAGCAAGACAGAAACACTCTGCTTTTCATGCACTATCATGACGTGACGCTGTCAGAAATATTTTGAAGTAGCATTACGACGACTATGTATTTATTCCCCTAGTAGTAATCCCAGCTTAACATGTCATCATGTATAGCCTTGTTGAAAAACTTTCCAAAAATAAGAGACCTAGTGAAAGCAAGGCATATGCAGTGTGCTATGATTGAGGACGGCTGTGAGCATATCACATACTGGAATGATCATCTCATACGTCTCTTTGCCAATTGTGGAAGCTTGAATGATGCAAACAGAGTCTTTTACAAGCCATTGGAACCGGCCGTATTCACATGGAATGCAATCATCTCAGCATGTGAGAAATTAGGTGAGGCACACACGGCGCTCCAGTTTTATATTATAATGCAAGATGTCGGTATAGTTCCAGATGTGGTCACTTTTTTATCTGTCCTTAAAGCATGCACTACTGTCGGTAGTATAGATGAAGGCAGAATTGTGCATGATAAAATTGCTGCCACTGGGCTTGAGGCAGATGTTAATCTTGGAAGCACTCTCATCAGTTTGTATTCGAAATGTACATATTTGAAAGAAGCTCGTTATTTGTTTGATACATTACCAAGTAAGAATGTGGTGACATGGGGAGCAATGATAGTAGGATATACACACAACTCTTAGGGATTCAGTGCTCTTGAGCTGTTTGGGCATATGCAAGAAATGTGTGTCGAGCCAAGCACATTTACTTTCTCAACTGCAATAAAGGCATGCAGCAGTATAAGTGCCGTGTGCGAGGGCAGACTCATTCCCAATGAAGCATTGAAACAAAGGTATGAAGTGGATAGAAGTGGCTGGAATAGAGGAAAGATCAGAAGTATTGGAAATCCCAAGCCGAACTAGAACTGCACTGTGCATGGCAGCTGCGAAGCAAGAGAATTGGTGAAGCTTTTATTGTCAGCAGGAGCTAATGCATGTGCAAAGGAAATTTAGTGGGGTTTTACTGCAACTCATAGTGCTGCCTTTGCTAACAATGCTCAAATGTTAAAGGTATTACTAGATTCTAGAGTTGATGTGAATGTAAGGGATGCACGGAATGCCACTCCACTTCACGTGGCTTTGGCAAGAGGCTCAAAGAAATGTGTGCAGGTTCTGCTGAAGAGGGAGCAACATGATTTCCTATGGCAATTGCTTGCTTATGTGGCTGCTCAGGGCTTCCAACATCATGTTCATTGATTTCATATGAGCATGGTCTCATGACATTGAAGATTACCTGATCAGGAGGGGTTCCTGTCTCACGCATGAAAGGATGTTTCGGGAGGAGAGGAACACAGTCAGGGAGATCTTCGAACTCAGACAGATGGGGTGCATACTAGTCGAGGAGTGCAACCAAACAATTATAGGAGAGGTCACCATGAGCATGTCTTATCAGCTCAACGCTCTCGGTTGAAGCAAAGAACAATTGCACGTGGTGGTTCTCTGGCTTATCACATCTATGATTGTGCCCAATCTCCTAACTTTTAGGAAGTTGTCCCCACTCACTTTGTAACTACCCCCCCCTCTAACCATTGTCAGGCTTTGTACCTGACTTCCCTGCCATAACCCCCCCCCACTCTCACCTACCATCACCTGACAACAGTCCTTCCTCTCCCTCTACCCTAACATGCACTCCTGCAATCCCTAAACCCCCACGTGCACCCAAGTCCATGCAGACCCACGTGTGGTGAACACCCCCCACCTTCCCAGTTTATAAATCTGCCACTCCTTGGCTAGTATGTTGGTTAGCTTGTTGATTCGATTATTCTGAAGAGAGCGAAAAGCACCCTAGTGAGTGAAGAAGTTTTCTGCAAGATTAAAGCAGAGGGGAGCCAACAGTAGTTCCACTGACGAGGGAAAGAAAAGAGTTGAGAAACTACTGCAGTTAGCACATAACCATGAGACAAACACTGATCCAGTTCTACAAAGCCTCTTATCCATCGAAAGACAAGCATGTGCAGAGGCGAGCACTCGTGCAGAATCGTTTCCCTTGCTGTGACAGACCACTCAGACATGAGAATCCCTCATTGATGAACTCAATTGTATTGTGAAGCGAGCAATCAGTTCTAACGCTTGCACTCACTCTCAACGTTGGCAAAAGTAACAATGCTTGGGTATAGGAAGGTTTGAAGTCTATGGACATATTGTTGGAGAATGCTGATGTTTTCAAGAGTTGCTAAGAGGAGGACAATGTCTGCTAAGAATGTAGTTTATGCCTTGAAGTACCAGAAAAAGGGGCATCTTGACTTATTTGGTAAATGTTCTTGACCCTTGTAGTAGCGTGCATCTTAATACGATTGATCTGCGTTTAAGTTTTGCCTAGAGTAAAGCCAGAATCTGCAAAGTGGAGGTATTTTGCTTCTTTCTCTTAGTTTTTGTATTATGGTGTGCGTTGAACGTGGATTTTGCAAAATTATCTTCAAAATAAAGCATCACTTGTGAGTCAAGAACATAGTTAAAAGAGTGATAGTTCATTCAGATTGCATGAGGGTGATAAATACCTTATTCACTATGATCAGAATCTACGAAACCAACCACAATTGACTCTTTCGTACCAAAGAGCGATGTGAATTAATTCTTCAGGAATGTGTATGTTGGCATGATTTGAAGTGTTTCCGTCAAGGGAAGTTCTTTGCTGTGGCCAGTGACTGTTACAAGGGATAGAGTTAGTTGTGTTGAAACCGGAGAACAAATTGCTCAAGGATCGGATGTTTCTCTAAACCTTGGTTACTGAGGTTGCGTGAATTTAATGACCACTGGGCTGTCTGTCACATCAAAAATATACTAAATTCTGTTCGAGATCCTAAAAAGGCTGTTGTCGAAAGACTATCAAGGCTTGCTTTCCTCAAAGCTTTCTCTCAGTAATCTTAGCACACACATAAAATTCATTAAGTAATTGTCTTTTGCATAAGTACACTCTCATAAACTTAGTGATTTGGGATAGAGAAATAGAAGACAGGTTTCGAGGGGAAAGAAATACTTATTTCAGTCAACATGCATAAAGCAATTTTCATGCCATGCATATTTCAACTATTTCAACCTATTTTGTTTGGAGATGCTTCTGATCAGTGGGTAAATTAGGAATAGCTAGTAAGTAGTATTATTCGTACGTTTGATTCATGCATGCTTTTGTCTAGCATACTCAAATGAGGAGAATGTACTTAAGCATAACTGCATGCGTTGATGTGTGAACATTTTGGTGACTCACGAAAGGTTAGGTCAGTGCACACTTCAATGTCGTAGACAAGAATGTGTATGTGAGTGAGCACGTGTATGAGGGTGTGCATGAGGGTGCGTGCGAGGTGTGTGTGGGATTGCATGTGTGAATGCATTAATGAGTGTGGGTAAGTGTGACAAAAGAGAGTGTGGGAGCATGAGGGTGTGAGAGAAAAAGAGGGGTTTCAAGATCGCCTTGCCCAACAAATGGACTACCTGTGGTAAGGGGTAAATGAAAGCATAGACCATTATATCTAGAGAATGGAGACGTTGGTAAGGAAGATGGGCGTAAATGCCCCAAATGATGAAACACTAAAGAGGAGGTTTATCGTAGGATTGAGGGATCCCACTGCACAACAACATATAAGCCTTATGCGGCCCGCCAATTTGATAGCTGCCAAAGAGCAGGCTAGGGTATGGGAGGAAGTGCAATTGGGTCAACAGAGGAGGATAGAGCTCCTATATGAGCCAACGGAGGGATTAGGGAGTGCACCAGTAAGAAATCTTGGCCAGCGAGGCCCTACATTGACCACTCTGGCCTTTGTAGCTGCGACCAGTACGCCATGCGAGGTTAAACCCGCATTGATAGAGGAGCGAATATTAGAGTTGGTCACTCAAGCAGTAAAAGCTGCCACGCTCACCCAAGAAACATACACTGTGAAACATGAGACAACCTCGGACCCTAATCAGGGCATGTTTAGGTCCAACACATGGTGTGGGAAGTGCCATGGCTATGGTCATCTGGCTTCGAAGTGCCCCACAGTTTCAAGAGTATTCGTGGATAGACCACCACCTAGACGGTTTTGCACTTTCTACAGTAGGCCGAACCATACAGAGGACCAATGTTATTTTAAAGGGCTTATGAAGAATGGACCCTACAATCGGAAATCACCCAAAGGCGTCCTTACACAGGATTGCCGGCTCAAAGCATCCCACCCATACCTCGTTGGGAAACCAGACAGACTTATGGGCATGGTGCTCAAGGTCAGGAGGGTGGCTATCCTGGAAGGGCAGCACAGGCCCAGGGAAGGGGAACTGGTCCAATTCAATGTTGGAGATGCCATGGTTTTGGACATACTCAAACTAGATGCCCAAATGAAAAGAAACCCGTTGATTACACTCCAATGTGCAGGTACTGCAGTGGAGAGGGCCACTTTGACAAAGACTGTCCAAAAAAGAAAGCCGACAGTGGCAAGGGAAAAGGGCCAGTAGAATCCTCGAACTATGTTGAGACCCAAGCACATCCCACTCCTAGAGTACAAGAACAAATTCCTACAATAGGAGTGGTGTTTAGGACACCGGATTCCCGAGAAGGACCCGGTTCTTCCATGCACTTTGTAGAAGCTGACCCCGGCAAGAGTGGACGGAAAGATCCTATTGTGGCAGTAGTCACGAGGACTCAAGAATATATGAAGAAGGATGCAAAAAAAATTAGTGAAAATTCCGATAAAGAAAAGGCACCCAAGCATAGGGAGGTAGAAGAGCAAGTGGAGGAACTTGTTGAGCAATGAGAAATTGAAGACGGAGACGAAATTGAAATACTTGCGTGGGTGACGAAGAAGTTCATGCCAGGCATTGCCCCATTCCTAGAGAGATTAAAAACCACAAAATGTCGTAAGGAAAGGAAAAGCACAGAGGAAACTGACATTATGCAAATGTTGGCCGAAACAGAAGTTACTTTGGACATTGGCACCTTGCTAAGATGTTCCCCGACATATAGGAAGCAATTTTATAATGAATATATCAAGAAACCGAGGAAAGCTCGAGATAAGAAGAGACACGAAAAAGATGTCCAAGGATTTATTCAGAGCATCACAACCCAGATCGATTCAAATGCTCCTTCTGTGGTCGTTGAAATTAAGGGATATGCAATCCCATGTGCTCAATTAGATAGTGGGGCTGCAGTCAACTTAATGACAGAATATATGATGAAGGCTCTCGGCCTAACCCACATGGAGGAGACTCGATTGTCCCTAAGGATGGTGGACCAAACTCAAGTGAAACCGGCTGGTCTTTTGAAGAATGTGAGCATAGTGGTTGGAGGATTAGAGTTTAGTGTCGATTACTTGATAGTCAGACCGAGAACGTCAGAAGCGACCTTCTCAATCCTACTTGGATGGCCATGGCTTGTGCAAGCCAAATGTGTGCATGACTGGCGCACGGGGTTCATTACAATCGAGCCAAAGTCCGATCGCGTGCAAATCCAAGTTTCCTCGAACTCAAGTGACAAGAGGCCAACAACAGAGGAGGAACTAGAGAAAAAAGCAAAGGAGAAAGTGAAGCAAGAAAAAACACGAGTAAAGTTTGCCCTGAATGCTCAACCCTACAAGGATCTGCTTCAGGATGGATTCAATTTGCAATTGTTTAAATTCCAAAGCACGAAAATGGGAAAGTTTAAGAACCTATTAGCTTACAAGGATGATTCGGACCAAGAATTGCTTGGATGGTTGACACGCACAAGTCAACTTGACTGTTACATGATGAACATAGACTCAGGGGAAAGTAAGGCTACCAATTCCTTGGAAATAGGGACTTCAAAAAAGGAATCAAGTTCCAAAGTAGTTCCATCTATGAAGGTAAGGCGATTAAGAGAACAAGTTAGGGTTTTGGAAAAAGAGCTCCAAAAGAACGTCAAGAGACAGAGGTAGTGACGGAAGGGGAACCCAAGGCACAGGAAAGGATCGCAAAAGTGGAACTAAGAAAATTGAGTCCAATTGGAAAAGAACAAACGAATGATTTATTGGCAAATCATAAATGTATGATCGGGGAGCATTTTCTGATCAAAGCAATATCAAGAGGTGAGGGATATTTGAGAGAAGATAATGTGGAAAAGTGGGAAGTCTCCATAAAAAAGTTCTTAAGCATTGGATCAGAGTTACCAGAAGAAGTGCGGGAAAGAATCAAATTAGTACTAAGGAATTACAGTATGGCCTTTGCATGGTCATACAGTGATTTGAGAGGAATTGATCCTCGAATTTTCCAGCATTATATAGACTTGGAAGAAGGCGCCAGACCAATATGTCAACGACTTAGGCGGACAAATCCAGTCTATTCAGAATTGATCAAGCTGGAATTGACAAAGTTGTTGGAAGCGAGATTCATATATCCCATCCCATCTAGTGAACGGGTATCAGCAATTGTAGTTGTTCCGAAAAAAAATAAAAAAATTCACATTTGCATAGATTATCGGAAGTTGAACGAGCACACAAAGAAGGATCACTTCCCTTTGCCATTTACTGATCAAATCTTGGATAGAGTAGTTGGCCATAAATTATACTCATTTTTTGACGGTTTCAGTGGATATAACCAGATCCAAATCCATGAAAAGGATCAATCAAAAACAACTTTCTCCACAGACTAGGGTACGTACGCATATCGTGTGATGCCATTTGGATTGTGCAATGCACTGGCCACATTCCAAAGGGCAATGATAGCTGCATATCAAGACTATTTGCACGATTGGATGTAGATATTCCTCGATCACTTTACGATCAGAGGAGACGATGAAAACATGATGGAGAGGATCGAAGCTATTTTAAAAAGAAGCATTGAAAAAGGTATCGCATTAAACCCTGAAAAGTGTACGTTTGAAGTACAAAGAGGATTGCTCTTGGGACATGTTATTTCCGAAAGAGGGATCTCGGTTGATGAGGATAAAGTGGAACAAATTGGGCGACTCCCACCCCCTCAAAACCTACGGAAACTCAGGGGATTCTTGGGACATGCCAACTATTACCGGCGGTTTATATTAAACTTCGCCTCGATAGCTGCACCATTGACAAATCTTCTGAGGAAAGATCAGCAGTATCAATGGACCGGAGAATGTCAAGTGGCATTTAACTCTATTAAAGAGAAGTTGCTAAATGCCCCAATTTGGGTAGCACCTGATTGGACAAAAGAGTTTCATGTGCATACGGATGCATCCCATACCGCGGTCAGGGTAGTGCTTTTTCAAGCCGATGAAAAGAAGTTGGATCATCCAATTTATTATGCAAGTCGAAACCTGAACAATGCCGAGAGGAACTACACAACTACAGAAAAGGAATGTCTATCAATGATCTTTGCAGTAAACAAGTATCGGCACTATTTGATGGGCAAGCACTTCACATTTTATGTGGATCATGAAGCCTTAAAGTATATCATCAACAAACCCGAGTTATTAGGACGATTGATGAGATGGATGTTACTTTTGCAAGAATTTCAATTTACAGTGGTAACTAAACTAGGGAAATCGCACATGCTCACAGATCATTTATCTCGCATTGTTAATGAAGAATCAATCTCTGGTGTGCCCGACGACCTTCTTGATGGTCAACTATTTCAGGTTGATGTTAAAGTACCTTGGTATGCCAACTTAGTAAACTTCTTATGCACAGCGAAGTATCCATCGGAAGCGAGCAAGAGGGATAAGTAGAAATTGTTAGCACTTGCAAAACACCATAGCGTCATTGGGGGACAGCTCTACCAATATTTTGTTCATGAGAGCATTTATCGAAGGTGTTTAGAGGAAGAAGAAGCAGCCATAGTTCTAAGGGCGTTACATGATGAACCTTACGGTGGACATTTTGCGGGTGAACTCACGGCCAAGAAAGACTTATTGGCTGGATAATGGTGGCCGACGTTGTTCAAAGAGTGTCACACCTATTGCAAGAAATGTGACAAATGCCCAAGGATGGGTAAACCGACAATGGTGCATGCAGCTCCTCTTACCCCAGTGCTAGCTCTTAAGCCTTTTGAGAAATGGGGAATTGACTTTGTGGGACCCATTGACCCTCCTTCCAGACATAGGTCTAATAGATATATCTTGGTTTGCACAGATTACGTCACCAAGTGGGTAGAAGCAAAGGCTTTGAAGACCGATCGAGCTATCGATGTAGCCAAGTTCCTGTATGAACAGATTATCACACGATTCGGATGTCCCTTGGAGATAGTGAGTGATAGAGGAACACATTTTGCTAATGAATTGATCGAGGAATTGATGGAGCTATATAAGATCAAACATCAAAAGAGCACTCCATACTATCCAAGAGCGAATGGACAAGTGGAGGTCACCAATAAGATTCTGGAATAGATTTTGACAAAGACGGTGACGGCTCATAGACGGGATTGGGATGAGCGAGTTTTAGAGGCCCTGTGGGCGTATCGAACGTCCTATCGAGTGACGACAAAGAGCACTCCATTCTCAATAGTATATGGCTGGGAGTGGACATCGATGTCAGGATGGGAGAGGAAGAATCATTGAAGGAAAGATACATCCAATTGGTCAAATTAGAGGAAAAGTGATTGCTTGCGCAACAAAGCTTAGAGGCCATTCAGAGAAGATGAAAAGACAAGCATGATAAGAAGGTCAGAACCCATGCAATTCAAGAAGGTGACCTGGTGTTAGTTTACGATAGCAAGTACTACAAGTTTCCTGGGAAATTGCAAACAAGATGGGTTGGACCATTCAAAGTGGTGGTAAATTCAAACAGTTCAATACAAATACAGGACGTCGACGGAGAATGCGCTCTAGTGAAAATCAATCTACTTCGTGTCAAACCATACTTCAGTAGTAGATGAGGTTATTGAAAAAAAAAAAAGAAGAAAAAGAAGAAGAAGAAGAAGAAGAAGAGGAAGAAGAAGAGAAGGTCAGGGGTAGAAAACAAGGGAGAAGCCAAGGAAATAAGAAGGAGAATGAGGAAGATGGGAAAGGAGAAATGGACGGAGGAGAAGATGAGGATGAGGGGTAATGATAAGAGAGAGGAATGAAGAGAATGATGAGACAAGAAGAAGAAGAAGGAGAGTAATAGGCAGAAAATGAAGAAATAGGGTGCGAGTGGGGGGATTTGCACATATATGCATATTAGTCTTGTTTTTTCGTTTCTTTTAAATTAAGCATTATTTCTTTCTATTTCACTAAAAGAGAAAATTGTTGACGTTCAGGGATATTAGAAACAAGGTGACAGATGGAAGATCACATAACCCAGATGTATTTGTACAGCCTCGTGGTATATTTTTTGGATCAGGCTCTAGCCAGTATGGACATAGATGTCGAGAACTTGGAAACGGAGTATGATGTGGAAGAAGCTCATTGGTTGGTATGTTTTCTAAATCAAGACATAAATGTTATCTTTCACATTCCATGGTTCGAAAGATATTTGCTTGAATGCGTGGGATGCACAGAGGGTAGATATTATTATTTTGACTCCACTCGAGAAATGCCCAATGAGGAAAATGACATCCGTTGGGATTGGGCTGATATGTTAGTAATCCACAATGACGATGAGGCTCCTCCAGCGGAGCCCGACTCACCTCCTGGAGAGCATTGATCACCAACTATGAAACGAGGCTGAGTAGATATTTTTTGAGCTATCTTATATAACATTGCCACCTTGGGAAGAACTCTAAAATAAGATGAGAAGGATTCGGATTGGTAAATGTGATTGCGATTAATCAGTTGTATCATATAATCTTTATATCTTAGTAGGTTATGGCAAGACGAAATCGACCTATCAGCTTTCATGGGTTTTTTTTTGTATTTTTGTACTTCTGGTTGCATGATGTGTGGGTTGGGTGGGTAGATGCTCCTTTTTGACTCTCCCTAACTCTTAGGACATGGGAGATGATTGGAAGAAGAAGAAGACGAAAAAAAAAGTGTGTGTATATATGTCTGTGTGCCTGCGCGCTATGACGAGCTAGTAGGTGGGCGGAATCCTCCTGATCAGGTGGTCAGGACCGCGAGCCGATGCTAATTTCATCATAGGCCACGATGACTGTGTGTATATCTGTTTTGGTGCTTCGCGCGATAGCGGGTTGGTAGGTAAGTGGGGCCATCTCGGCCAGGCGGTCGAGACCACGAACTGCACCAAGCTTCACTATGGGCGAGCACGTATATATGTGTATATTTCATGTATATATGTCGTTGCACGCTATGTTGTATTGGTAGACGGGTGGAGCCAACCTGGCCGGGTGGTCAGGGCCACGAGTCACATCCAATTGCAACATAGGCCAACTCGTGAATTAAAAATAAACAAAAAAAAGGGAAAAAATATTCTCACTCCCGAGGGGGAGACATAGAGAGGAAGAGGGCAACGATCGCCCGAACGGGAGTGTTTTTTGCATGCATGTGTCTAATGGGACGGGATGATGATAGCTGATAGATCGATCTGCTCAAAGGCCACCAATACCAATGAAAGGTATAAGTATTATATGTATGAGTGGTTGGTTTGTAATCCATTTTTTAGATTCGATCTGTTCTCATTTTATCAGCAAGTTTGTTCCCAAGGTCGGTAGTGTTGTATTTGTTTCTTAAAAAATTCTTTATTCATGTCTCGCTTCATCTGTTGATGATCTGTTTTTTGGGATATGAGGTAGGGCCACGCTTTAGGAAATCTCGACGTTGCTTGTGTGTACATAGCCTGCATAAAATAGGATAATGAATCTTTATGTGCGATCTCAGTATGTGACATTTTGGGTTTTTTTTGTTTTTCTTTTTATTGCATGTTTTTGGTCTAACATCTTTTGATGAGTGAGCAGATAAGACAGAAAAGGAAATCAAGAAGGTTTTCAACAAGGTGAGCAAGGTAAGGAATTTGGAAAAAGGTTCTACACCCAAGGCAACATCGTGATTTAATCATTTTTTTGGTCAAATAAAAAGTTGTTGACGTCGATTAAAATCATGTTTTGGAATAAGACATGCATACATTGCATTGCTTTGTTTTTATTGCATAAGAGCATAATATGGAAAGGAAAGGATTCATGCATGAGTATGAAAGAGAGAATGTGATCAACGGTGTAATGGATGACTTACATAAATGTATTGATGCATGTGAGTGTGAACATGGTTGGCATGATGAGGTGATTAACAAATGAGGAAAAATAGTTATGAGGATTGTGCATGAGAAGAGAGCATGATATAGATATGTTTGTGGCTTGTCGGGTCTCATTTCTTGAATGATTGAATTGTATCTCTATGGAAAATTTAACCATTTGGACGAGTGATAGGTGAAAGGGAGATTGCGGAAATGCTTGTCGAGGATGACATCGCAAGCAAGAAGAGGGGAGTATGTTACACAGGAAGGTTGTGTGGATTGGGCAGTCTAGTAGCATGTTGAATATGAAAAAAACTTTCAGCATTGGTGTGGGATATGAACAGTTGTCTAAAACCAACGGTGCACTTTATGATGTTAAGCGATCTTTTTATACGTTGTCTGTTTGTTGATGGGAATCCGTGGGCTAGGTCGCTTGTAGATAAAGCCATAGAACAAGAGAATTGGGGTTTGGTTTCTCAATTTTGTTTTAGTTTTTCATTGTCATTCAGGCCTCGCAGAAACCATGTCTTCATCTGACACTTCAAAAGAAAAAGGAAAAAAGAGAGAAAAAGAAAAAAGAGAAAAAAAAAAGTGCACGTGTGCATGTGACTGGGGTGTCAGAGAGGGTGCAGGGGAGTGGGAGAGTGGAAAAAATAAGAAAATAATAAATTCTAATCCTCCCCACTTTTTTCTCTCTCTCCCCGACTCTCTCACTCTCTCTCTTTTTTGGGGGGTGAGAATCAAGTTTTGGGAGTGCACATTTTTCTTCTGGGTCTTTTTCTATCTTTGTACAGGTGCACAATGGGAATCAAAGGTCGAGGGGAGCCTTCTATCTGTGCCGAGGGGGTTCGACTATTGGTTCTTTGGTTATGCAGGTCCACAAGATGGGAGAGAAAGGGAATTGAAGGCAAAATAGTCTACACAGTTGATTAAACAAGCAAGGGTAGCGGGCGGGTCTCAGTTCCACAACTATAGAGAGCCCAAAACGGGGGAACTTGCTGCCGGATCCTTGGGAAGCTTTGCCGTTTGGGGTGCTTACGGGTCCAAGGGGTTGCAAACACAAAGTTTCTGTGAAAAGTTTGCAGGTTCTTGACGGTATGGACGTTGATTGGGTTCAAAATCGGTTAGAGACTCTGCATCGGTCTACTATATGGTGCCAAAATATGTGTGCGCTTTATGGATCTTGCCAGCAAGATGGAAAACTTCCTACAGTGTTCGTGTGAGACTTGGAATACATCTTTTTCGGGTTCAGTTCATTCCTAGATGCAACAAAGTTCTTCCATTTGAGTAGTGGGTTCATCACCACTTGTGCTCAGAAAAGTGGGCATATAGAATTGCTACAATTGAAGCAGCAGTACAAGCAAGACAAACGTCCCAAAATGTTTTCCTTTTATTCTTTACAAATGCACTTCCAAGCATCAACAGTGAGGCGGATAGTGTTCTCGCCTCCTGCGGATGGAGCACCTCTTGTACAGGCCAAGGACATACATCGAAAGCTGTGTGAAATATCAATTTCGATTCTCGAGGCGGAATTGAGTAGGTAGCTGAGAAGAGAACGAACGAGAACAAGACAACAACACTCTGCTTCTCATGCACTATCATGACGTGACGCTGTCAGACATATTTTGAAGTAGCATTATGACGACTATGTATTTATTCCCCTAGTAGTAATCCCAGCTTAACATGTCATCATGTACAGCCTTGTTGAAAAACTTTCCAAAAATAAGAGACCTAGTGAAAACAAGGCATATGCAGTGTGCTATGATTGAGGACGGTTGTGAGCATATCACATACGGGAATGATCATCTCATACGTCTCTTTGCCAATTGTGGAAGCTTGAATGATGCAAACAGAGTCTTTTACAAGGCATTGGAACCGATCATATTCACATGGAATGCAATCATCTCAGCATGTGAGAAATTAGGTGAGGCACACACGGCGCTCCAATTTTATATTAAAATGCAAGATATCGGTATAGTTCCAGATGTGGTCACTTTTTTATCTGTCCTTAAAGCATGCACTGCTCTCGGTAGTATAGATGAAGGCAGAATTGTGCATGATAGAATTGCTGCCACTGGGCTTGAGGCAGATGTTAATCTTGGAAGCACTCTCATCAGTTTGTATTCGAAATGTACATATTTGGAAGATGCTCGTTATTTGTTTGATACATTACCAAGTAAGAATGTGGTGACATGGGGAGCAATGATAGCAGGACATACACACAACTCTGAGGGATTCAGTGCTCTTGAGCTGTTTGGGCATATGCAAGAAATGTGTGTCGAGCCAAGCACATTTACTTTCTTAGCTGCAATAAAGGCATGCAGCAGTATAAGTGCCGTGTGCGAGGGCAGACTCATTCCCAATGAAGCATTGAAACGAAGGTATGAAGTGGATAGAAGTGGCTCGAATACAGGAAAGATCAGAAGTATTGGAAATCCCAAGCCGAACTGGAACTGCACTGTGCATGGAAGCTGCTATGAAGAAAGCTCATGAATCAGAAGCAAGAGAATTGGTGAAGCTTTTATTGTCAGCAGGAGCTAATGCATGTGCAAAGGAAATTTAGTGGGGTTTTACTGCAACTCATAGTGCTGCCTTTGCTAACAATGCTCAAATGTTAAAGGTATTACTAGATTCTAGAGTTGATGTGAATGTAAGGGATGCACGGAATGCCACTCCACTTCACGTGGCTTTGGCAAGACGCTCAAAGAAATGTGTGCAGGTTCTGCTGAAGAGGGAGCAGCACAATTTGCTCCGGCAATTGCTTGCTTATGTGGCTGCTCAGGGCTTCCAACATCACGTTCATTGATTTCATTTGATCATGGTCTCACGACATTGAAGATTACCCGACCAGGAGGGGCGCCTGTCTCACGCATGAAAGGATGTTTCTGGGAGGAGAGGAACACAGTCAGGGAGATCTTCGAACTCAGACAGATGGGGTTCATACTAGTCGAGGATGGCAACCAAACAATTATAGGAGAGGTCACCATGAGCATGTCTTATCAGCTCAACGCTCTCGGTTGAAGCAAAGAACAATTGCACGTGGTGGTTCTCTGGCTTATCACATCTATGATTGTGCCCAACCTCCTAACTTTTAGGAAGCCGTCCCCACTCACTTTGTAATTACCCCCCCCCCTCTGGCCATTCTCAAACTTTGTACCAACCTTCCATGCCATAACCCCCCCCACTCTCACCTACCATCACCTGACAACAGTCCTTCCTCTCCCTCTACCCTAACACCCACTCCTGCAATCCCCAAACCCCCACGTGCACCCAAGGCCATGCAGACCCACGTGTGGTCAACAGAAATCTGACCCCCCCCCTTCCCAGTTTATAAAACCTGCCATTCCTTGGCTAGTATGTTGGTTAGCTTGTTGATTCGATTATTCTGAAGAGAGCAAAAAGCACCCTAGTGAGTGAAGAAGTTTTCTGCAAGATTAAAGCAGAGGGGAGCCAACAGTAGTTCCACTGACGAGGGAAAGAAAAGAGTTGAGAAACTACTGCAGTTAGCACATAACCATGAGACAAACACTCTTCCAGTTCTACAAAGCCTCTTATCCATCGAAAGACAAGCATGTGCAGAGGCGAGCACTCGTGTAGAATCGTTGCCCTTGCTATGACAGACCACTCAGACATGAGAATCCCTCATTGATGAATTCAATTGTATTGTGAAGCGAGCAATCAGTTCTAACACTTGCACTCACTCTCAACGTTGGCAAAAGTAACAATGCTTGGGTATAGGAAGGTTTGAAGTCTATGGACATATTGTTGGACAATGCTGATGTTTTCAAGAGTTGCTAAGAGGAGGACAATGTCTGCTAAGAATGTAGTTTATGCCTTGAAGTACCAGAAAAAGGGGCATCTTGACTTATTTGGTAATTGTTCTTGACCCCTGTAGCAGCATGCATCTTAATACGATTGATCCGCGTTTAAGTGTTGCCTGGAGTAAAGCCAGAATCTACAAAGTGGAGGTATTTTGCTTCTTTCTCTTAGTTTTTGTATTATGGTGTGCGCTGAACGTGGATTTTGCAAAATCATCTTCAAAATAAAGCATCACTTGTGAGTCAAGAACATAGTTAAAAGAGTGATAGTTCATTCAGATTGCATGAGGGTGATAAATACCTTATTCACTATGATCAGAATCTACAAAACCAACCACAGTTGACTCTTTCGTACCAAAGAGCGATGTGAATTAATTCTTCAGGAATGTGTATGTTGGCATGATTTGAAGTGTTTCCGTCAGGGGAAGTTCTTTGTTGTGGCTAGTGACTGTTACAAGGGATAGAGTTAGTTGTGTTGAAATCGGAGAACAAATTGCTCAAGGATCGGATGTTTCTCTAAACCTTGGTTACTGAGGTTGCGTGAATTTAATGACCACTGGGCTGTCTGTCACATCAAAAGTATACTAAATTCTGTTCGAGATCCTAAAAAGGTTGTTGTCGAAAGACTATCAAGGCTTGCTTTCCTCAAAGCTTTCTCTCAGTAATCTTAGCACACACATAAAATTCATTAAGCAATTGTCTTTTGCATAAGTACACTCTCATAAACTTAGTGGTTCGGGATAGAGAAATAGAAGACAGGTTTCCAGGGGAAAGAAATACTTATTTCAGTCAACATGCATAAACCAATTTTCATGCCATGCATATTTCAACTGTTTCAACCTATTTTGTTTGGAGATGCTTCTGGTCACTGGGTGAATTAGGAATAGCTAGTAAGTAGTATTATTCGTATGTTTGATTCATGCATGCTTTTGTCTAGCATACTCAAATGAGGACAATGTACTTAAGCATAACTGCATGCTTTGATGTGTGAACATTTTGGTGACTCACGAAAGGTTAGGTCAGTGCACACTTCAATGTCGTAAAATGCTTAGCCTACTGTACCACATAAATCTTTAATTTATGCCTAGTGAACTGAACGGGCCTATGCCGACTATGTTCTCAAGAGAGAAAATGAGACAAGAATGTGTATGTGAGTGAGCACGTGTATGAGGGTGTGCATGAGGGTGCGTGCGAGGTGTGTGTGGGATGGCATGTGTGAATGCATTAATGAGTGTGGGTAAGTGTGAAAAAAGGGAGTGTGGGAGCATGAGGGTGTGAGAGAAAAAGAGGGAAATAGAAAGTGGACATGGGTGTATGTGTGTAGGTGTGTGCAATAGAGCATATGTGAGGGAGGTGGGGGGGGAAAGAGGAGATAATGAGTGAGAGGAAGAGGAAGGAGGTGGACAGGAAGGGGGAGTGTGTGAGTCTATAAGTGTGTGTGTATGAACAAGGGAAGCGTGTGTGTGTGAGAGAGGGAAGCAGAAAATAGAAAGGAAAGAGTGAGGGTGTGTGCGAGGAAGTGAGAAGAAGGGAAGAAATAAGAAGATTTGTGAGGGAGTTGTGTGAGAGAAAGAGAGAGAGTTTGAGAGAGAGACAAAGAGTGATTGAAGAGAGACTGAGTATGGAAATAGGTTGGTGAATGAAGGCATAAGAAAACTAATAGAGAGTGATCGAGGGAAACAAAGGAAGTGAGTGAATATGTGAACTTGTCTACTTCCGAGTGTCTGAGTGCATGAAGTGTGTGGTAAGAATAAGTTCCTAACTTTGAGTGTGTTTGAGTGAGACTGTTGGGGGTTGAGAGTGAAAGAGATTGTGTTTAATAGAAGGAAGAAGAGGAGGGTTGAGAGAACCAGAAAAAAAAGTGAGAAGACTTGGGCTAAGGAGAATAGAGAGACCCTATTAGGGGTCGGGAAGGTGAACAAAATCAGGCATAGTTGTGGCTTGAGGGTAAAATAAGCTTTCGCAATTTAAGAGATATAGAACCAAGATAGCTAGATATAGGTGCAATTATTTGCACATTTTATGGGCTCAAGACCTTATCCACTAGGTGACTACATGTAGTAAGCATGTGCACTATCAATGTGAGTAGAGACAAAACTATGATCACTAGGGTCACTTTCTGAAAGCAATGATGTTACTAGCACTATGGCTCTATTCAAATTCTCTTCTGCAGCCGTGTACTTCACTAGAATCACATTTGCTGGGGTTGGAGGTTGCTAAGCTAACACAGGTTGAGGCCTTTGTTAGGCATGATATTGTGGTTGGTAGAGTTGTTGAGGCCTAACATACTACTGTGATGGGTAGTGGTTCTGGTATCTACCTTGTTGAGGGTATTATTGTGGATAAGTTTATCTAACTACTTGCTTATTGTATGGGCAATCTTGCACGGTGTGATTAGTGTATTTGTGTTCTATGGTGTAGTATTGACTACTAGGACTCACTTGGGGTTGAGACATAATGGGACATACATTTTCCATATGGTCACCTCCACAAGTATAGCATCTTTTCACTGGGGCAAACCTTGGTATTTGCTTGCTTGAGACTCCTAACTTCTGAGCTACTTTCTCTACAAGCTCCTCAATAGATGTGGATGGATTTAAACTAAAGCTAGTAGAGCTATCTGAATCTCTATAGATTTTTGAAAGCTCTAATTCCTCCCCTAGGTTATCCTCGATGTCGCTGCACATGCGTACACACTCTTCTATGGTTCTAGGGTCCTTCAAGTACACATATGATCTCAATTTGGTACTTAGGATCCCATCTAAGAATAACGCCACTTGTTTGGCTGGACTGGATAACTCTGGAACCGGATATATCTCTAGGTATGCCTAAACCTTCTTCCTACAAGTCTGACCGTCTCTTGAGGTGTCTACTTGAAGATATGTATGAGTGAGGAGGTGTTGTGTCTGATGCTACTCTTAGAAAATTCTATGATGAAAGCCTCTAGAAGTTGGTATATGTTCTTGAACTTGCCTTGGTGAAGCGGTTGAAACCATGTAAGGGCTGTGTTCTTGAGAGTTTGGCCAAAGGCATTATATTGAGTGAACAAGTCTTCAACTTGTTCAGCTCCCAAAACTTGTCTGAATTCTACCACATGATCGTGTGGATCTCTTGTGCCATTGAAGCAGTTCTTCATGGACTTGACTAGTTGTGTAGGCCTCAAGGTCCTCGTGTGTTCCCTAGGCCTTGGCAATGGAAAATCATTTGCATTTCTTTGGTTCCTTGGGTCTCTAGGTCTCTCTGTTTCCACTCTATCCATCTCTATTTTTGTTCTTTCTCTTCCTAGTGGGTTAGCAAAGCTCACTTCTGGCCTATCTCAACTCCTATCCCTTTGAGCTCCATGAGCATGGGATGTTCTAGCTCCTTGGTGACCAAAAGAAACATTAGATCTTGGTTGGGGGAAGAAAACTTCACCCTTCCAAGTTTAGGCATGCCTACCATGGTTTGAGACCACAAAGATCCTCTCTGAAGTATTGTCTAGATAGGTCACTTTTCCTGGACTATCAGGATCTTTAAACTCATAGATTGTGAGCATTCCTACTTCATTAGACTGGTCACTCTTATACCTCCAAAAGTCCTCGTCAGTTTCTCGGTTCAAGAGCAAATATATGCTCTTATTGTCCTGGGGAATCCACTCTGTAGTGATGATTCTAGTTAAGATTGATTTGCCTCGGGGAATCCTAGGCTCTCTTCCTAAGTTCCCTTGCTCTATGCCACCTATGTCTACCTCTAGAATCATATTACCAATATTTTTTGTTCTATCTGCTTGGTTGGTGACTACGTACATCGTTCCTTCCTTATCTACATATGCACCATTCTCAAATTTAATAACTAGGTGTTCTAATCCAAAGGGTTGATAAGAGTTTTAAATATGGACAACATATCTTCTTAGACCGTCCTCATAGATGCGAGCATCTAATCGGTTGGTCTTGATGTATTCAAGTTGCATTTTGTATGGGCCTTCAGGTTTCTCTAAGTATGCCACTCCTGAACTTCCTCGTGGTCTCTCCATACCATAAGACATCTCTGATTCGCTAGTTTCAAAGCTAGGATAGTGAGGATAATTGCTTAACTACTAGGCCCAAGACATAGCAGTGTGCTTGACACTAGCCTCTGAAGACCTAAGACTTTATCTATCTCTCCCTAGGTGTCATCCTAATCTAAGGTTCATATGCCTGATTGAACAACCCCAATTTTACCCCAAGTACAACCTCGTTGTCGATCACTTTATATCAATCACTTGGTTCTTTTTTAGTTGTTTATCGTGTTTATGCTCTTGTCTAAGATCACGTCGTCAAGAATACTTGAGTAAATTTCCGACTTTTAGTTGCTCGCATGACGTTAAATTCTTTTCTTTAAGGTTATCGATTACAGAGAGATTAAATTCTTGCTTGAACTTGAGTAGTTGAGAGTCTTCAACTTGACAGATGTCTATCGTCACCCTGACTTACTTCTCGCACAACTCATACTTAGCCTAAGCTAGGAATTGACAAAGGGAGTTGAGAATGATCCAACCTCAAGTTGCTTATCCCTTTCTCTTGTAATCCCAAGAAGTGTGTTCCCAAGCCTGCACTCACTCTTGCCTTGAATGCCCTTTGATGCTCTCAGTGAACCTATAAAAGTCCCAAAGTTAGCTCAAGGTTTAAACTCATTTGACACAACAGGCCATTTTCATTCATGTAATTCAAAGATCAATTTGCCCTTTGGCTTTATGGAAAACAATCCTAAAGATCCCTCAGTTTTCTTACCCCAAGGTATGGTCAACTTCAAAATACCCTATCTATAACTTTCTAATGAGCTTAAGATCACTCCAAACAGATTTTGTATGAGGAAGTTATGATTGTTTAGCGTTCTAGGGTAGAAACAGGATTGAAACATGCTAATAGGCCCACAAGATTTTTTCTCAAATTACTTGTGTAGGGGCCTCACAATCATCATGATCGACACAGTGTCAATCGCAATTGACGCAGTCCTACATGGCAATCCGTCATGGTCTATCAGGCGCAATTGATAGAGTCTGTTGACTGAAATGGACAGAGTCTGTCGATCGTGGCTGTCGGTCACGATTGACAATGTCAATCGTAATTGAGAGAGAATTAATGAATTTTCTAATTTTGATTAGTGATTTGCAATGTGCTCATTATGTGTGTTATGGTGGTGCACTTTTTTTTACCAAAAGCTGAGATTTTCTGTCGATCGCGATTGACAGAGGTCAACGTCTCGAGACCTCCACAATCAATTTTCTCACCTGTTGGAGCTACTGATGCTGCAATGGAAGCTAGTACTTACAAGAACACTCAAAACAAACACAGAACACAAGTGCACATACAAGTTCTTTCTTGCTCTCGCACTCAAGTGGAAATGAAGAAATGAATGGAGATGGAGGTATATGGTCACGATGGAGGCAAATTGATCTTTGAATTGAAGTGAAGAGGAAGGAAATAAAACAAGTAAATCAAGTAAAAGATAATGCTTACCTATTCTTCCAACATCTCTACTCTATGTCATACCATCACACGCTCATCCTCAAAGCTCGATCCCCGACAACGACACCAAAATTTGGTGTAGCTCAGTGATGAGTAGCACCTCCTTTAATGTCAATCCGGGAAGACATGAGGATGGTATGAAGACCTTGAGCAAGTGATGTGCACAAGTGGTGATGGAGAAGCACACTAGCATGCACACACATACACACACATGCGCACACATGGCAAGAACAAAGGGAGTAACAAAGGAGTAACTTCCATTACAAAAGAGTTCTCATACAAAGTTCAAATCTACAACAAGCTAACTTCCAAAATGAGCTCTCTAGCTCTTTTTATAGTTTTTGACTAGCTTTGGTCCTATTCAGACCTAGTGTCCGTCCTAGTTAAAAATTAAGTTCCTAGGCTATTTTGGAGGCTCAAACGAGCTCTGAAAATTATGAAAATTGGTACATAAACACTACTAATACTCCTCCAGCTTGATGACTCCTTGGCTTGCACAAAATGGAATAGGAATAATAAAAAGTGGTATGTACAATGGTGTGAAGTGACTACGATCACTATTTGGGAAATATTCCTTCATGAATAATTATAGGGCCTATTTGTCATATCTGTGTTGACTGCTTTGCCTACTTGGTCCTTCTCTTTGCTCTGACTCTTTCCATTGGATTCCTTGTCTCGTCAGTCCTTGAGTGACGTGACTACTGCCAACATAAGCATTGGTTTTCTTCTTTGGTTGTTGTTAAGTGGTGTCATAGGAGTCCCATATTTCTCATTAATTTGGAATTCTTGATGACCTTTCTGCCTAGTTGTTCTTTGGCATCTACAATGGCATCCTTGGTCTTTTGTTCTTACTCCAATTCCAATGAATGATAACAATCACGAAGTTCTTGATTATGTGCATTTAGCAATGCATTTTCAAAGGTCAATGAGTTGAGATTGGCCTATAACTGAGTGGTTGTTTGTTATAAGGCCTGATAATGATGTCCTAATGAAGCAAAATCTTCTCTAACTTGATTCATACAGGAAAACATTTGTTGAGATGGAGTATCTACAGTGGACAAGGAAAATGATAATGGGGTGCTAAAAAAAGCACGATGTTCAATGTGTAATCCAGGGGGACTAGGGGTTGGGTAGGGGAGTGTGGATGTCATGGTTAGGGTGGAGAAGTGCATGGGCATGGGTCTGTGCATAGTGGTGATGGACGTGAGTGGAGGTGTAGTGGGTGGTGAAATATCCATATCACTAGAGTGAATTGATCATGAGTAATAGTGTGACCATGGGTGATTGTTTGGGGGTGAATACTAGATTTACAAAGGTCTATGAATATGTTACATGGATGGGTTCAAAAAGTGATTGATGAGGATGGGATGGTTGAGGTAGTGTCGTGGGGCTAGGATGTATTACTGATGAAAGATTAATTAGAGTATGGGGGTGAAGAAAGGTTGTTGGGAATGGAATGGGTGAAATTGGTGAAGCTAGGAAAGGTTTGACGGTTATTTTTTGAAAGAGTGATGTGGTAAATGGTGTTGATGATGTTGTGGAAGTAGTGGGGAAGGAGTAAACTTGTGCTTGTGATACTGAGCTGGAAATGGGATGATCGACGGAAGATGAGCTAGGATGTACTGGTGAAACAAGGTGTACAAGTGATGGAATGTGGGGTTCTTGCATGGAGGCAATGTCTGAGGCTTGAGTGGGTAGGGATGTCGATTATCATGGTGTCATCTTGGGGTGGCATATATACAACAATATGTGCTTCTTGGTGATTGAAGGTGTGAGTCTCTACTGGTACACGAATGTATTCTCCTAAGTGTGACATTAATCTTACTCTCCAAGGATCAAATTGTGGTAGAGGCTTGCGCTTGAGGAAGTGTATCACTTCAATTGTGCCCACTGCTTAGACTAATTTGTTAAAAGAATTTACAAAGGAGGTCTCGAATCCACTGTTTGCCAGCTTTTGTTGTAGAATTTCCGTACTTTGTTGCTCTGTGATCCAACTTCTCATCCAGAAAACTTGCATGTTTTTGTATAGCCTTTGAATTGCAATGGTGTATGCTACTACATCTGAGGTGTCATTGTGTCTCCTTGAGTGTCTGCTTACTGCTTGTCTTGTTCTTGTTGATCTTTAGCTTGTGTTTCTTGGCTTTGTTGATTGGCATCTTCTTCATTGTCATCCTCCATGATTGTTCTATCTTTATCTTCTAGATTTGACATAGCTTGATCACCCTAAGTTTTTGATGGGGAAATGGGATAACTAGGGTGTTCATACTCTTGTGAAAAGAATTGGGCCTTTGAGAATTAAAACTTGCTAGAAAAGGCATCAAGCATTTCAAAATCAAATGTTATATTTAGCATCTTAGCTTCTAAATTGGGTATTAGAAAAGAAAATGCATCCAGCCTGATAGTAGCTATGGATTCTCTTACTTCTATAGATGTGGCTACTGTGGTGGTCATTGTGGTTGCATGAGAGTTTACAACTACACTAGAAGTACCTTCTGATGTAATGGGGCTGTTAGAGGACCGCCGAACCAGGGCAAATGAATCCGGACAGGTGCCTTAAATGCTGACGGCCGCCGAACAAGGATGAAAGTACAAGGACAGGAAGTATGAATGTAAAAAGAATCTTTCAGGAAACGTGTAAATCCTATATATATGGAAATGAGAAGAAGGGAAAAGAGAGCCCCCTTTCTAGAATCGCTGTATTCTGTTAGGGTGTATCGGTTAGTCGATTCTGTTTGTAAGCGCACCCATTCTGGGAACTGTGTTGTCTGGTTAAGTGCATCTTCTATTCTACCTGTGAGAACACCCATTCGGGCCTTGCAGAGTCTTGTTTAAGTGTTCGTTTGATTCAGATCTGACGGTTAAGTATATCTTCTATTCTGTTGTGAAGCGCCCATTTCGGGGAGTACAATGTATTGTGAGTACCTATTACGGATCTGTATGTCCTGTTCTGATTAGTAGTTGTACACATCGTAAGGGGTAATCACGAACAATTGTTAGTGTGTTACGAAGTTGTTCAGTAATGGTTAAGTATGTTGTTGAGCATGATTAAGTGTGGTTAGCATATGTCGGCAAAATAGAACGTATAGAGTGATCCCCTTAGTATTCTGTTGAGGTTCTGCGAAGTACTTGAAGTTGATACAATAGTCTGTGGTTTCTGGGGATTCCATTCCCAGAAGGACTTGTATCTGTAAGTGCCAGTAAGCCGGGCATTTAATAGTTTTCAATATTGAGCTAAGACGTGACAGAACATTTAATGCTTGTATGAAAGTTTGGGAAATTAGTACAGGGCCTCTGGCTAACAGACCCCTACCACTCTCAAGAACCCACGTGACCAATAGAACGATCGCGGTTAGAAGATTTAGAACCAAGTGAACGTGAAACATTCGAATAGGAAGTAAAGGAACGCTCGAACCATAATCAGTTTAACATTTGGCGCCGTCTGTGGGAAAGTGGCAACTGTTTACCAGTCTCTGCGGTAAGTAGCATTTGATTACAAGTTACTTGTGAGAAAGCGGCATTAGAGTGTTAAGCGGTTTGTAAGAAGCAAAACATCTAGTAACATTTGATTTACTGACAGTAGCAACAGACCCAGATTGTTGCAAACTGCTCAGATAGTATCACTAGGCAATGATACATGCCGGTTACTCGGTCTGGTGAAACGTATCCTAGGACCCAGACGACGGGAACAAGAAAAGTACAAAAAACAACTCTAGGAGAAGAAGATATAACGCGACCTGACTCCATGGTCGAGCAAGTTAAGGACGCTAGAATTAATTCCGGTCATATTCCGGTGGAACGAACAGCGCCTTTGGTACATGCTGGTGTCACCTCGACCCAGCCTAACCAAAGTACAGTAATTCCAGAATCTATCAAGACGCCACTGGAGATTAGACAAACTCTAGGAAAGGGAATCAGTCAAAACGAAAAAACGCTACAGTCTGGTAGACTGTCAGCTCATTCCGGTGATATTCCGGTGATAGAAACACCAATTGGCGGTCAAGGATTAACGTGTTTTGCAGAATCCTCAGCCAGACCCGCGTGTCTGGAAGAAAGATTTCGGATATTAGACATCCAGAAAGAAGGAGACCTATTCGAAGCTGAGGTCCGAAGTATCCTGCGTAAAAACAGCTCACCGGAAGGAACGCGGTCCGGCGATCCAGATTCCGATAGTTCAACTAATCAACCTCAAGATACAGAAGAAGGACCGGAGACACCCACGATGAACGGACAACAACAACAACAACAGTTAGGTCAACCAAGGCCGCCTCCAACAAGAGTAACATACACGAAATTCGGTGGATTCCCAGGAGATGACCCAGATGCTCATGTACGAACTTTTGAGATAAGTTATGCAGTTCTTAACCATCCACCAGATCAGGCGTACAAGGCCATTGTTTTTCAATCTACTCTGGTCAATGAAGCGGCTAGATGGCTTACGGAATACGACATTAATCATTTCGGTACTTATGATGCAGTACGAGATGCCTTTCTACAACGATTTAGACTAAAAAAGAATCCTGCTGAAATCTTTGAGTATCTACAGAGCAACCGACAGAAGGCAAATCAGACTGTCCAGGAATACGCTACTCTCTTCAGAACACATTTACGGCAGATACCACAGGCACATGCTAATCTACCTGACGATGTCATCTCACAATGGTTTATCAATGGACTAACCCCACAACTAAAGCATATTATGATCATCAGATGTGTTGGAGCAATGACACTGGATGCAGTCATTGCAATGGCTCTACAGTTGGAATCCAAGGTTGGTGGATTTTCAGAAGACTTGGAATGGTTAAGGACAAACAAAAATATGTCTAAAGATATAACCAGGCAAGTATACTGCACCACGTGCAAAAATTCAGGGCATACAAGTGTTAACTGTGCGCTAAATCAAACATTCTGCGCTATTTGCAACACTGCCGGACACTCCACCGGAAACTGTGTCTACAATGCCAGAATACATGGAACAGCAACAGTCAATACTGTTACTCAAGAACACGGACAAGCAGCGAATCACTATGTACCTCCGCAACTGAGAAACAACTAGCCACAGGGATATCGAAACTACCGAGGGCAGAGGAACAATAACTATAATGCAAACCGTTGGCAGAACGGACCACCCCCAGAAAACCCCAATTTACCACCGCCACGCTGTCATTTTTGTGGTGAATTCGGACACATTAGAAGATATTGCAAAGACGCAGCAGAGTATGATCAAAGGAAGAAGGAGCGGCAAAACCCAATGGCCAACATGGTACAAATTACTCCGGTGGAAACGCAAACTGCTACAATCCAGACCCGATCAGGTAAACAACTGCAACCAGCAGCAGAAGTATTTGAACCAGGGATACGAGAACAACATAGGATATATAACAAGGCTAGTCATTGGACCGCCACAGAACCACCAGTGTTCCCAGGACCCATTCCGGTGACTCAGACCTCGTCAATAAAAGAAGGAACACAACAAAAGGAAGTAGCAGTAGAACAACCATCAGTAGTAGACATAACAGCAGATACTTCGGAACCATCAGAAACTTCAAGTTCAAAGGAGCAGGATAACCAATCTCAGCAGGCCTGGGAAATTTTATCCAAGGCATTTATCACCTTACCTCTCGGCCAACTTTTGGCATTAGTACCTGGAATCCGGCAACAGTTTCACCAACAGTTTAGCCCGACACCCTCTTGCATTCCGGCAACCGCCGCAGTTCAACCGGAATCTAATTCTACGGTTGATCATGTAGTGCCCTTGATTACAGTATGGTATAAAAATCAGAAGATCACGCAGGTATTAATTGACGGAGGCTCCGGCGTAAACATTGCAACCGCAGCATTATGTAAAAAGCTAGGCTGGACCGAAATCGAACCAGTTCAATTCTTTGTTAGAATGGCTGATCAATCTAGAGTCCATCCCGTAGGACTTGTACGGAATGTACCCATTACTCTACAAGGTACGACTTTCAAAATGACTTTTGTTATACTAGATCTGCCCGAATCCACCTTGGACTACAACCTTCTTTTCGGCCGACCTTGGCTGAAGCATGCAAAGGTAATACAGGACTGGTCTGCGCAAGAGCTCACATTCAAGGATGCCAATCGTAAATATGTGGTAAAACTAGATGCTATACAACCCTGCGAACTTCATGCCAGACCTTATCTCGCTGAACCAGTTCATATGTTAGATGGACTATCAGATGATGAAGAAGAGCAATTTCTGAAGAATAATGCCGATTTAATGTCTCTAGGAACTGTTGATCTACAGTCCGTCATTAATAACTGGAACACTTCAGTTTGTGCAGTAGTAGCTATCACCGAAAAGTCTGAACAATCAGATACTGAATTACAACCGCTATTCAAGCCGATAGAGGATACAGAGAACCCACAACAATTTTATGTCCCTGAAGACCAGCTGATCACATACAATCTAGGAGACAAGGACCATCCTCGACCTGTAAAAATAAAGCAAAACTTACCGGAAATCTTTCAGACTAATTTGATTCAGCTCCTTCGCGAATTCTCAGACGTCTTTGCATGGGATTACAAAGATATGAAAGGATTAGATCCGCGCATATATCAGCACAGAGTCATACTGAAGCCTGAAGCTAAACCAAATAGGCAGCCCAGCTATCGGATGAATCCCAATTATGCATCACAGGTAAAAGCCGAACTTGATAGACTATTAAAAGTTGGATTCATCATACCAGTAGAACATGCTGAATGGATTTCACCGATTGTAATCGTGCCAAAGAAAAATAAGCAACTACGAATCTGTGTAGACTACCGGAAATTAAACGCAGCAACAGTACCGGATCCTTTTCCAATCCCCTTTTTGGATACCATGCTTGATAGGGTAGCAGGCCATGAAATGTATTCATTCTTAGACGAATACAGCGGTTACAATCAGGTTAGAATGGCTGAAGAAGATATACCAAAAATTGCTTTCATCACCAATTGGGGTGTCTTCGCCTGCACCGTAATGTGGTTCGGATTAAGAAATGCACCAAGCACATTTTAGCGATGTATGCAGGAGATATTTTCTCCTTATCTCACTTCATTCATGCAAGTATATCTTGACGACTTCTCAATCTTTGGGAAGATGATAGCACATTTAAGTCATTTACGATGTTGTTTTCAGAAGTGTAGAGAATATAGACTCTGTCTTAACCCAAACAAATCAGTGTTTGCGGTTTCGTGTGGCAAACTACTTGGGCATATTGTATCTGCTCAAGGTATCCGAGTAGACCCAGATAAGATTTCGGCAATTTTAGAAGCCCCGGTACCCGCAACTCCAAAAGAAGTAATGCGTTTTATGGGTCAAATACGGTGGCATGGCAGACACTTACGGTGGCTTGCTCACCTCGCAGTACCACTGAACAGGCTAATCACAAAAACTCCCCGACAGTTTGAATGGACTGAAGAATGCCAAACTACATTTGATCGGCTCAAGTATCTCCTGACACAAGCCCCAATTTTACAACCACCGGACTGGGACAAGCCGTTCCATGTTTTTGTCGACGCTTCAGATATTGCAATTGGCAGTATTCTGATGCAGCAAACAGATAAGTGGTTTCGCCCTGTTTATTACGCCAGTAGAAGGCTTGCACCTGCAGAAAAGAACTATTCCACTACTGAAAGAGAATGTCTAGGATTGATTTACTCAATCAAAAAGTTCAGACATTATTTATTAGGCCGGAAATTTACCTTTCATGCGGATCACGCTGCCCTTGTCTATCTAGTAAGACAACAACATCTAGGCGGACGATTAGCACGATGGGTGCTACTTTTACAAGAATTTGACTATGACGTCATTCACCGACCCGGCAAAGCACATGCCCTAGCAGATTTCTTATCTCGCCTGGATTCCGGTGAAGCTCCGGTAGGTATAGACGACACGACTCCTGCGATTTATAATGCTGAACCACTATCCGATGAAACAGCCAACCTACAAGCACCATCTACATACTATGATCAGATTTTAACTTTTCTCACCGAAGGATGCTTCCCATCTGATACGACCAAGGCAGTTCGAAGGAAATTGGCAGTCTTTAGCCGTCGATTCCGGCTAATAGCAGGAGAACTATATTATGCAGATCATACTGGAATCTTACTTCGCTGCATCCCACCTCATGAGGTTAATTCAGTTATAACTTTGGCACACTCAATTCCTTCTAGTGGCCATTTTGCAGTATAACTCAACGGAAAATTCTGCAAGGAGGTCTTTGGTGGCCAACAATGTACAGAGATGTCACACAGTTTGTTAAACAATGTGATACTTGTCAAAGAACTGGTCAGCCTTTGCAAAGGCATCTTTTTCCTCTGCAACCCATCTTACCACTCGAACCATTTCAGAAATGGGGACTAGATTTTATCGGTCCAATCACACCCCTAGCAGTCCTTAGTAACAACAGATACATACTAACCTGTACAAACTATGCAACAAGATGGGCAGAAGCCTGGGCTTTACGATCTGCTACAGCAGTTACGGTAGCAAAATGTCTACTCACGGATGTCTTCCCACGATTTGGCTTACCCCTGGAAATTGTCTCAGATCAAGGCACTCACTTTGTAAACAATCTAATGAAGGCCCTTACACAATCATTCCAGGTCACACATAACTTTAGCTCTCCTTATTATCCACGTGCCAATGGATTGGCCGAAAGTACAAACAAATCACTGTTGAATATCCTCCGAAAATTGGTCATGGAAGCACCGGAAAGATGGGATCAACTACTACCTGCGGCATTATGGGCATACCGAACTACATATAAGGTAACAACAGGCTTGACCCCTTTCAAACTAGCTTATGGCTTAGAAGCAATAGCACCCATGGAAACAGTCATCCCAAGCCTGCGTGTAGCAATCACTCAGAAGATGCTACCGAAAAATTCACTGATAGCACGGATGGATGCACTTAGAGAACTCGATGAGCACCGATGGCTCAGTTTTTTAACCATGCGCGAAGTACAACTCAGGCAGGCCAAGACACACGATCGATATTTGAAAACTCCAATCTTTTCGGTAGGCCAGCTTGTACTCTTTTATAACGCAAAATCGGATAGAGCAGCAAGAAAATTCAAACTACGATGGTTCGGCCCTTTCAAGATCTCAGAACAAATCGGTCCGGCAACTTTTCGGTTGACTACGTTGACCGGAAATCCACTTTCAAAGGTAATCAATGGATCGAAGCTGCGGCCGTATTATTCCACTACTAATACGCATTAAATTATTCGGCGGCGAACTGCGTTTTGTATAAATTTTTGCGTTTTTCTTTTTCTCCCTTTTTAGTCGTGTTTTGTACAAGTCTTTATGTTCCCAGCCGCCCCACCTACCGGTTACTCAAGTACGCACGCCAGCAGGCAAACAGTATCATTCCTGCACCGCACAATGATACCCATCCCCCCCCCTCCGTTGCGCCAAAAACGCTATTGTGCTCTCGAGATTATACGTATTACCCCTATCTTCTGTATTGCCTGAAAGTGTGCTCGTGAACACCATGGAAGTGCTAGCCAACTACGCTGCTTTCCGTGATGGTATCACGACAGACGTCGATGAATACCTGCGCTGCAGAGGGTTGGCCAACTTCGCTGAGTTGCCCTGGCACTCAGTGGAAGCCCATCCCTTCTCCGCACAGATCATCCACGCCATCGCCCAAGTCCCCATCACCGAACGACAGTGGGTCTTCCCTTCCCTCCCATCTAGAAACGTCATCACCTTCCAAGCCTTCTCTGCAGCCTACCGCCTCACCCCGCAAGGCCGCGAAAATGGCCCTAGCATCCCCGTCGCTCGCATGGCCGAACTTTTTCCCCGCTCCTCATCAAACGAATATGCCATTCTCTACCACCCAGAACCCGAACGGTCCGCCCTACAATTCCTCGTCGCAATCCTCAACCATAATCAGTTTAACAGGGCATGGCAAACAAATTCTCATGGGGGGTACAACTGTTTGAGGTTCTGTTGGTGATTGCTAGGGTGACTGTTGAGGGGATGGCGAGGCAGGTACATTTGGACAAGGGATGGTTCCCCTCATGCATTTTCCGATTCATGACTTTGGTGGTTTACATGACTTGGTGTTTCTTTTAAATTATGTCAATTTTGCACTTGAAAGGCTCGCTCAATAGGGATATCCTATGCCAAACATATATACACTATTCGTGTAATGGCACAACAGCCATGGATGACTCTTTTTCTCACCCACCTTTGGTTTGCCTAAAATAATTGTTCCTGTATCCAGCTAGCTATGTCAATAGATTCTAAACCATATGCATTTTTGTGGCAATGTGAAGCGGTCCTGTTTAGGGAAGGCAAAATGTTGCATGTAGATACATAGCAGCTTCGATAGATCGGGTGTAATGGTTAAGATGTCAGCCCACTTCAAAACATCTCCCTTCTTCATGGGTTTTGGTATGAGCCTTTCTCTCTTTATGTGGACGTGTGGATATCGTGAATCTTTAAGGTAACTTTGATAAGGACTGTTGAGAGATAAAACTTCTTAAAAGGTGGATCCATAACTAAAGATGGCAATATAAAATTACTCGGGACAAGATAGTAGCATTAATAGAAGTTGGGTTTAGGAAGGGAAACACTAAAATATTTTGTAAAGCCCACCCTTGCCCATATGGTTCTTAATTCCTTAGAGTTTTGGAGAGCTTCAAAATCCCTAGAGAAGAACTGGTATCTTCCCCATGTGTCATTGCTAAAGCATAAGGTTGCATCATAAATATGCTCTACATCTACAAGCAGTCCTACTAATCCTTCGAACCAATGAGATTTACTAAGTACTCACTATGTCCTTCTAATTGGAGGGCTATCAATTGGCATTGGCCCCATGAAATTGTGAAACTCGGGAGGTATCATTGAAGGGTGGGCCTCCACCAATAAATTTTCAAAATCCACTACTACTGCATTTTGAAAGATCTGCTACAAAAGATGTGCTACATTTTGATCCTGAGTACTTTTGTAAAAGATCTGCTACAAAAGGATGACACATCAACATGGAAATTAATCTCGATCTTAATAAAGTGAGACTGCAATCCCTTTTCATAACTGATGTGTAGCCAGTGTAGCCTTGTACTATGAGGTGATTTTGCAATGATCTCTTAGTGACTAATGCATGTCGCTAGACTTCCTACAAACTTCGAATAGTGCATACACATCTTTTCATGAGATATGTCATTTACTGTGGTAATGATTTAGTATGGGTTGATTTTTACAAGGATTAGGTGTTAACGAAATATTACAACGCTCAAGGTTAGCATCATGAGGTTTCATATTGTACAATGGATTGGATGGAGGGTTTTGTAGGGGCATTTTGGCACCTATTTCCTAGTGAGTGGTGAATGGAAATAGTTCATTTGATTGGATACAAAGGATGGATTGGGAGGTGATATGGTAGATAAGCGGTGTGATTTTGGGGGGGTCAGAATTACATGGCTTGGTTTTTGAGCTACAGATTTGAGTGGTGTTGAGCTTGGCGATCAAAGACTTCTTAGGCACCCATACATGTTGAATTCTCATTAAATGAGAATGTCTAGGCAATGTTGAGCATTGAGGTTGATTCTCCTTCATCTTGACCTCTTGTCTTGAACTAGAGGAGATGATCGATGATTGCTTATCCTTGGTGTTGGCAGTAGTCTTGGTACACCAGGACTTACAAGACGTGAAAGTCAAAGAAGGGAGTCAGAGCGCAGGGACAGCACAAGCAAACAGGGAAGTCAAAGAAGATCTGGCAAGTAGGCCAATAATTTTTCAAGACACTAAGGAAGATCAAAGAGTTGGACATGCGAGGAGGAAGAGCAAGTAGGGAGCTCGAAGATATGTATGGCAGATCACTAGAAGAAACCCCTACAACAACAGTGATTTTTATCACTAACGATCATTGTAAATATCATTTCACATTTTTGTAGCTCCATTTTGTGCAAGCCAAGGAGTCCTTGAGCTTGAGGAGCCTTAGAAGTAGTTGCGTACCAATTTTCGTATTTTTTAGATCTCGTTTGAGCCTTCAAATAAGCCCTGGAACCTAATTTTTAACTAGGCCGGACACTAGGTCTGAACAGGGCCAAAGCTAGTCAAAAACTATAAAAGGAGCTAGAGAGCTCATTTTTGAGGTTAGATTGTAATTGAAACAAACTTGTAAGAGCTCTTGAAAGTAATCTAAAGACTCCATTGCTTATCACTCTTTGTCTTGCTGTGTGTGCGCGTGTGTGTGTATGTGTGTGCATGTTTGTGTGCTTCTCACTCACGCACTTGTGCCGCCACTTGCTCGAGGTCTTCATACCATCCTCACGTCTTCCCGGATTGACATTAAAGGAGGTGCTACTCATCACTGAGCTACACCAAATTTTGGCGCCGTTGCCGGGGATCGAGCTTTGAGGACGAGCGTGTGATGGTAAGACGTAGAGTTGACGCGTTGGAGTTGTAGGTATTTTCTTCACTCTCATCGAGTTTCTTTTACTTTCTTCACCATCTTCATTTCCATCATCATCATCACCATCTCCCACCTCCATCTCCATCATCGCGAAAATTTCAGTTTTTTGATCACATCACCATCTCCATCTCATTTCCCTCATTTCACTTGTGAGAGAGAGCAAGAGAGCGAAATTGTGTGTGCTGTTTTTGCATGTTTTCTGAGCTGTGTTGCAGGTACAGGCTGTATCACCATCCCCAGCACGCTGCGCAGGTACGGAATTCGAAGTAACTGTCTGTGTGTCGCCGGGTTCTGTCAATCGCGACCGACAGAAAATTTGATCTAATTGCTAAACAAAGTGCATATCCATGACCTACAGGCCTAGAGCTCCCCAAAAATGTGCTTAGTTTTTTGAAATTCCACAGATTTCTGTCAATCGCGATCGACACGTCAATCGCGACCGACAGCCCACGACGGACAGACCTGTCAATCGCGATCGACACGTCAATCGCGACCGACAGCCCACGACGGCTCTGTCAATCGCGATTGACAGAGTCAACGACCGATTGACCACGACCGACGGAACCTACGCGTGACACGTGTCAATCGCGATCGAGTCATCAATCGCGATCGACTCATCAATCGCGACCGACACAGTCAACGACTGTTTGACCACGACGGACAGACTCGCGACGGACCTGTCAATCGCGATCGACACGTCAATCGCGACTGACAGAGTCAACGACTGTTTGACCACGACGGACAGACTCGCGACGGACCTGTCAATCGCGATCGACACGTCAATCGCGACTGACAGAGTCAACGACGGTTTGACCACGACGGACAGACTCGCGACGGACCTGTCAATCGCGATCGACACGTCAATCGCGACTGACAGCCACGACGGACCTGTCAATCGCGATCGACACGTCAGTCGCGACTGACCTGTCAATCGCGACCGACAGACTTTGCGAACACGTTAGAAGGGCAAATTGGGTCAAAATTTTTGGAAAAAAAAAAAAATAGTGGTCTTAATTTTGGCTAAGTGTGGGGCAAACACTAGGGTGTAGTATTGCATCGCGAGGCCGTGCCACAAGCAAGTCGAGACTTCCTGTTTACCTGATAGCATGTTTTGGCTCCTGTTTTAATTCCAAAACCCTGATTGGTCATAACTTTTTCATACGAAATCCAATTTTTGAGCTTTAGGGCTTGTCAGAAAGCTCGTGGCATATACTACACGCCCTCAACTGTTTTTTATAAGAATAATGCATTGATTTTCAGATAGGGTAGTTTGAAGTTGACCATACCCAGGGGGATCAAGTCAGGGGTCTTTAGAATCCTTTTCTTAAAAATCCCTATGCAGATTAGTGTTTGTGCTTCAGGAATAAAAATCATTGGTTCTGTCTCTGGAATTTAAATCTTAAAGCTAACGTTGGAACTCTTACAGATCTACTGAGAGCATCGAAAGGCGTTCTAAGCAAGTGTAAGTGCAAGCTTGGGAACACACTTCCTGGGCATTCAAGGGCAACCAAGCAGGAAACAAAAGGTTGGAATATTCTCAACTCCCTCTGTCATTTTTTAGCTCAGGCTAAGTACGAATAGTGCTGGAGGTAAGTCAGGGCAACGATAGGCAGGTATCAAGTTGAAGACTACCTAAAAACTCAAGTTCAAGCTAAAAACCTAATCTCTGTACTGTCGATCACATAAAGGAAAAGAACCTTACGTGGGACGGTCAAATACAAGTACGGAAAAATACTCAAGTATTCCTGACGACGCAATACCAGATAAGATCATAAACATAATAACTCACTAAAAACGAATCAAGTGACTGAGACCAATTGATCGGCAGCGAGGTTGTACTCTGGGCAAAAATTGGGCTACTTAGCTAGGCATATGAACCTTAGATCAGGACGGCATCTAGTAAGGGAGAGACAAAGCCTTAGATCTTCAGAGGCTAGTGTTAACCACACTGCTAGGTCTTGGGCCCAGCAGTTGAGCCACCACTCGTACTACCCGAGCTCAGAGACCAGTGAGTCAGAGATGTCTCAGGGTATGGAGAGACCTACAGGCAGCACAGGAGTGCCCTACTTGCATAGAGTAGAAGGCCCTTACAAAACACAGTTAGAATACCTTAGGACCAACCGATTGGGTGCTAGCATCTATGAGGACGGCCTAGGAAGGTCTGTAGTACAAATTAAGAATCCCGATCATTCCATTGGATTAGAGCGCCCAGCTGTCAAGTTCGAAAACGGAGTTTACTTAGACAAGGAAGGGACAATATATATAGTCACCAGTCACCCCGATAGGACTGATGAATTTGGGAATGTAGTCCCAGAATCGGACTTAGATGACCTAGAGCAAGGAAACATGGGGGTAGAACCGAGGACCCCTCGAGGGAAATCTGTTCTTACGAGGATTATCACACCAGAGTGGATTCCCCAAGATAATAAGAGCATAGATCTTCTTCTGAACCGCGAAACTGAAGAAGCCTTTTGGAGATATAAATCTGATCGGCCATTTGATATTGGAACAATCATGATCTATGAGTTGAAGGATCCTGATAGCCCAGGTAGAGTGACCTACTTAGATCACGCCTCAGAGAGGATCTTCGTGGTGACAGAAAATGATAGGCATGCTTACACATGGAAAGGTGAAATTATTTTCCCCCAACCAAGATCAAATGTGTCCTACGGTCACCCTGGAGCGGGAACATCCCAAGCTCATGGAACTCAAAGAGACGGAAGTAGAGATAGGCCAGAAGTGAGCTTTGCCAACTCAGGGGGCAGAGAGAGAACGAGGACGGAAACAAATAGAGTAGAGTCTGAGGTACTTAGAGCTCGCAGGAATCAAAGGAATGCAGATGAGTTCCCTCTACCACGACCTAGAGAACACACCAGGACCTTGAGACCAACGCAGTTAGTTAAGTCCATGAAGAATTACTTCGATGGCACGGGAGATCCATACGATCATGTGGCTGAGTTTAAACAAGTCCTGAAAGCTGAACAAGTGGAGGATCTATTCACGCAGTATAATGCCTTTGGTCTGACCCTTAGGAACACTGCCCTGACATGGTTTCAGCCACTAAACGAGAGACAGTTCAGGAGCATAGACCAACTCCTAGAGGCTTTCATTATTGAATTCTCTAAGAGTGGCATAAGACATAATACCTCCTCACTGATCCACAGCTTCAAGCAGACCCCGCAAGAAACTGTGAGACTTGCAGGAAGAAGATTTAGGCAATACTTAGAAAGATGCCCTGTTTCGGAGCTACCCACACCAGCTAAGCAAGTGGCTTTATTCCTGGATGGATTGCTAAGTACCAAATTGAGATCGTATGTGTACTTAAAGGACCCTAGGACAATAGAAGAGTGTGTACGCATGTGCATTGACATTGAAGATAACCTAGGGGAAGAACTAGAGCTTTCCAAAATCTACAAAGAGTCAGATAGTGCATCTAGTCACTCTTCCACGCAATCCACATCAATCGAGGAACTTGCAGAAAAAGTAGCTCAAAAATTAGGCGTCCCTAGTAAACAGATCCCAAGGTTTGCCCCTGTGAAAAGATGCTATACTTGTGGTGGCGACCACATGGCGAACGTATGTCCCATTATGGCTCAACCCCAAGTTAATCCTAGTAGCCAGTACTGCACCATAGAACGGAGATACACCAATCACACCGCACAAGATTGCCCTTACAACAAGCAGGCAGTTAGGCCACCCTACCCTCAGCCATACCCGCAGCAAGGAAGATACCAGAACCAGTACCCTCCACAGCCATATGGCAGGCCACAGCAAAATTATCAACCACAATACCAAAACCAACAAAGGCCTCAGCCGGTATTAGCCCAACAACCTCCAGCTCCCTCCAATGCAATCCCTGTTAAGTATGCAGCTGCAGAGGAAAACCTGAACAGAGCTATAGTCCCCGTAACACCATTGCTTTCAGAGAGTGATCCCAGTGACCATAGCTTTGATTCTACACATGTTGATAGTCCCCAGGCTTACTACATGCAGTCTCCTGAACATGGTGAGTCTTACTATAGTGAAGAGCCAAACGAACCTAGTTGGGAATCAGACTATACAAATATCATGTATGCAAACCCCAATCCAAGACCCCAACCTAGGCAAGTAAGACCCCCATTCCCTAGAGGACCATGCTATAGATGTCAGGGAGATCATCTCATTCGTGATTGTCCCTTGCCTCCACCTACACAACCCCAACCAGTAACGATCCAAGGCCATTGTCAAGAGTGTGGAAAGGAGCATCTCTTACGAGATTGCCCTAAGAATCCTAATAATATGCCAAAAATCACTCCTATAAACGTTATTGGGTTAGTTGTAGACTCCACCGGGAGTGTGACTTCCACTGCACCAGTGCAAGTGGTCACGAGAGCTCAAGCATTGCAGCAAGACCTAGCTGTAGATCAAGATCGGGGAAAGAGCCCAGAAGTCAGTGAAACGGAGAGCATAACCAAGAAGAGAACTAGAGCCTGGAGAGATAGTCGGGAAAGAATGAAAAGACAATGGGCTAAAAAGATGAGTGAACTGGAGGAAAGCATAAGAGAAACCAAAGCCAAGATAACTGAACTCACATCTCAAACTCCCTCTCACACTACCCCGCCACCACCATTCCCATCGCCATCCGACCCGCCACATTCCAACCTACCTCATACAATTCCACCACCCCCTAGAACAGGATCAGTATTAGCTGATCCCACTCCTGAAGATCTAGACATGATGCTTAAAGCATACCAGGCCAGAATCCAAGAAGGGCCAAGTGTAACAGATCATGACAAGTGCTATCCTAAAGCTGACCTAGAGATAGAAAGAACCAAGCTTTGCGCGAAAATGGTCGCATTGGCTCAGACTATGTTTGAAGCCAGTCGCCTTTTCAATTACTCGGGCTCAGCCAAGACGCAATTACACTTGGATGGACTTCTAGAGAAGTTAGAGGGCATAATTGCAAGATCTGCCAAGGAAGAAAAAAATCAAGAAAAAGATAAAGCAAGCAAAAATATGAACTATCCCCCATCGGAAGTTTATGTGGCCAATTCCACTAAACCAGACAACTGTCCCTCCTTAGAAAGAATAGAGAGGCTAATGGCACGATCAGGAAAGGAACTTGCCCCTCAAAGAAAGGAAAGGGTAAGAGAACGGATAAGCGAGCCTCTCCAGGAGGCCCAGGTGCCTCCTCAAGAAGCTTATCTTCCCCCCGCCCCCCAAAAGGCACAGGAGCCTCCCTCGAAAGCTTGTGTACCTCCACAGGTTGCCTACATTCCTTCTCAGGGAGCGTATGAGCCTGTTCGGAAAAGTAATAGGATAAGTAACCCTCCCCAAGAAGCTTGCGCTCCAACCATCTATGAGAACCGGGAGAGAGCCAACGAAAGAATAAGCCCTCCTTCCCAGGTTGCTTATGCGCCTAATTCTACGGAGCCGGACACTTCTTCTTCTATGAATCGATTTGCACCAGACTTCTTACGAGAGATTCAAGAAGACAAATGGGCTAACGAAAGTGAGGTCGCCCCTCCTTTTGAACTTGTGGATGATGTAAACGACCAATTCCCACAAGACATCCCATCTATCTATGGGGAACATGAAAGTACTCAGTCTCACGAGAGATTGGACTTTGAATCTAATTCCATACAAGAGTTACCCCATTTCACAGGACCATGGGAAGCTAAGTCCACCTGTATGAGAGCACCTACAGTCTTGGTAAGAAACGAAGATTCAGTCATACCTAGGAACACAGAGGTAGTGAAGAACACTAACGTGCAGTGTAACCTCAAGTTAGAAGAGCTACTCAAGGTTAGACCTGAATTATGGAAACATGTAGCCAAACAAGTGCCGGAGTTAGCAAAACCTCGTTCCCAGGTAGGATCCCATAGGACGGTGCCAGAAATTCCCTTGGATAAGATAGGAGATATGTGCGAAGGTGAAGAAGGGAACACCTATCTTCCCATCACCTACCAGGAGTACACCACCAAGGCCATTTTGGACTCTGGGGCAGGAGTTGCAATTGCCACCACTTCCCTATGGAAGCGTTGGGGCAAGCCGGCACTCAGGCCAACGAGAATGAAATTGCAAATGGCTGATGGTCACATAGAGAGACCCCTAGGATTGCTAGAAGGAATAACTCTCACCACTTGTGGTGTCGAGTTTGAGCATACATTTGCCATATGCGACTTCAGCAAAAATCATGCCTATGAGATGATTTTGGGAAGACCATTTATGCGACAGTTGCAAGTGGTACAGGATTGGGGAACCAACTCCTTGTATTTGCAGCATTTAGGTGTTACGACCAAAGTCAATCTCAAGGATTATTCTCATAGAGATGTCCCTCCTATCCAATGGAATCCCATCCATAGAGCCAAAGATGATACAGAATCGGTGCATTCCATAGGGTCTGGATCCTCATGGATGCATGAAGACACTCACTTATGGATGTGCAAGGTAGCAGTAGAAGAAGAGAAGAGAGAGAAAGCCAGAGAGATAGGTGCAAAAGAAAACAATAGATCAATTCAAGACCCAGCCTATGCACCTGTCGTTTTTCCTGATGAGGAATTTGAACCCCATGGCTGGGCAGAAATCCTAGCAACAATGGACGTAGCCATCAATGAAGAACAATGGACACCTCACTGTGATGAGGATGGCTATGATATTTCAGTCTTCTCCATAGAGCCAATCATGGGAGAGGCAGTTCTAGAGGAATGCGAACCTAGCACTGATGCATTTGAGGATGCAAGTGACTCCGATCTGGAATCAATTATTATGGACCCACCCTTTGCATCCGATGAAGAATACTTCCATGAAGTAGAATTTCAACCTCAGAGGCATGGAGAGCTTACAAATGATGTAAGATTAGCCACACAGGTGACCCCAAAGGAAGATGGAAAGAAACGGAAGAAGAGAGAAGTCTCACCAGAAGAGGAGGAATCTTTGTTTGAGGTCCCAGATAATTTTAAGAAATATGAGATAGATGACAGGAGAGTCATGATAAGGATGCCTAAACGAGAGGCTCAAGCGGGAGAGGCCTATGATAACAAAGAAACCACCAAGAAAATAGTAGTGGCCCTAGAAGAAGGAGAGGAGAGATGCACATACATAGGCCATGACCTAACAGAGGAAGAAGAGCACGCGTTAATAGCCTTGCTAAGGGAATACAGAGATGTATTTGCTTGGAGCTACAAGGATTTGAAAGGAGTTGACCCTGACATATGCTCACACACCATCCCCATGACCTCAGATGCTAAACCCTCTAAGCAAAAGCCCTACACATATAACGATAATTACGCTGCTAAGATTAAAGAAGAGATAGATAGACTGGTTGAAGCTGGATTTATCTATGAAATTGAGCACACTGAGTGGGTATCCCCCATTGTAGTGGTGCCCAAGAAGAATGGCAAACTGCGTGTGTGCATTAACTTGAAAAAGGTTAATGCAGCCACGATTCGAGATAACTATCCACTTCCCATCACAGAACATCTCTTAGAAAGGGTCGCAGGCAAGGAAGTGTACAGTTTCCTTGATGGATTTTCAGGCTACAATCAAGTAGCCATAGCTCCAGAGGATCAGCATAAGACAGCCTTTGCCACAGAGTGGGGTATATTTGCCTTTCGTGTAATGCCATTTGGACTTACCAATGCACCAGCTACTTTCCAAAGGCTGATGTGCCATGTGTTTAAGGAGTTCTTGAGGAAGAATTTAGAAGTCTATGTTGATGATCTTTGTGCTCATTCCAACATTAGACAAACCCATATTCCTGAACTCAGACAAATCTTTGACAAATGTCGAGAATATCAGGTCTGCCTGAACCCAGAAAAGTGTGTTTTTATGGTCAGGCAAGGCAAGATCCTAGGGCACATAGTGTCAAAGAATGGCATATCTACTGATGAAGAGAAAGTGAGAGCCATAGCAGAGCTACCTAGGCCAAGGAATGTCAAGGAAGTACAAGCCTTCATGGGGCACTGTGGTTATTACCGACGATTTATACACATGTATGCCATCATAGCAAAGCCTCTGTACGGACTTCTGACTAACTTTGAGTGGACTGATGAATGTGAGAATTCCTTCCAGGAGCTTAAACGAAGATTATGTTCAGCACCAATCTTGACCACTCCAGATTGGAATAGGCCTTTCCATGTTCATGTGGATGCATCCAATTATGCCATTGGATGTGTGCTTGCACAACCTACTGGCGAAGGTAATATGGATCTTCCAATTGCCTATGCCAGTAGACAATTGAATGCAGCTGAACGGAATTATACCACTACAGAGAGAGAAGGTTTAGGCATGGTATATGCAGTCAAGAAATTTAGACACTATTTGCTGGCAAATAAATTTAAATTTTTTACTGATCACCAAGCATTGTTATATCTCGTGAACAAGCCATGCAATACAGGAAGATTAGTAAGATGGTTTCTCTTACTAATGGAATATGATTTCGAGGTGGTAGTGAGGAAAGGTAGGACTCATTTGAGAGCGGATCATCTCTCTAGGCTCACCTCCGGAGAAGCCCCACAGGGAGTATCAGATGATCTTCCTGACGCTTACTTGTTCAATTTGGAAGTGGTGCCACAGTGGGCTAAGCCATTGGTACCAGTATTGACATACGGGCCTAACCATCCAGTAGTAAACACACGGAATAGAGAGGTTGTGAAAGCCCAAAAGTACCACATCATGGCAGGAAGCATGTACAAGCACACAGATCAAGGGATCTTGGCTTGTTGCGTAGAAGAGGATGAGTACGCTAAATGGTTGCAATTAGCACATGTAGGTGCACTAGAGCAACACCATTCAAAGCAACGAACTTTACAGACCCTAAAAAGACTCGGAGTATATTGGCCAACTATGGAAGCTGATGTCCAAAAGTTGTGCAAGGAATGCCCAATCTGTTGCTCTAAACCACCTGTGGAACATGCCACTCTTTATCAAGTATCCATTGTGCCAGACTGGAGTGAACCGCTAGTATCCTTTCTGAGGACAAACACCTTCCCTCAAGACATGACGCTTGCTAGGAAAAGGAGTTTAGAACAAGAAGCCCAGGATTACTCACTCATTGGTGATAATCTATATAAGCGTGGGAAAGATGGTTACCTGAGGCTATGTGTCCATGAAAGTGAGTATCTCAAGATCTTAGAAACTGCTCACCAAGGTGTAGCAGGAGGACACTTTGGACCAGATCGGGTGATCAAGGCAATACTATTTGCGGGCTTCTGGTGGCCTACCCTTCACATGGATGCACATACCTATGTGAAACGGTGTGATGTCTGTCAGAGAACTCAGTATCCTATACGAAAAGATGAGATGCCATTGAAACCTATGATGGGTGGACGTGCGTTCTCTAAGTGGGGCATAGACTTCGTAGGTCCTATTAATCCCCCAGCTAAGAGTTCTCATGCAGAATACATCATTGTTGCGACAGACTATCTAACTAAGTGGGTAGAGGTAAAGGCGACGACAAAGAACGATGCTCAAACAACTGCCAAATTCTTGTTTGAGAATGTATTCACAAGATACGGGCTACCTATAGAGCTTGTAAGTGATAGAGGCACTCATTTCTTGAATGAAGTGATTGAAAATCTACTCCAAGAATTCTTGGTAATACACAAGAAGTCAGCCCCTTATCACCCTCAAGCTAATGGACAAGCTGAGAGCACTAATAAAATCTTATGCAATGTACTGACAAAACTAGTGAACACTAAACGTTCTGATTGGGATAAACAGCTACACCATGCTGTTTGGGCATACCGAGTTGCCTACAAAACGGTACTCCAAGCCACCCCCTTTCAAATGGTATTTGGCCAAAACGCTGTGCTACCCCTGGACTTCTTGATTCCTACATTGAGAGTAGCACAAGAGCACGAGTGGACAGGTCATGAGCTCTCCTCTAGGATCTTTGACCTTGAACGATTAGGGGAAACAAGACTGAGAGCCGCTGCAGGAATATATGCAGCTAAGAAGAGGCAGAAGGCATACTTTGATGCCCATGTGAAGGATAAAGGCTTGAAAGCAGGAGATCTAGTTTTAGTCTATACACTGAAACAACACGCAAGGAAGCTAGAGAAGAGAGGCTACGGACCTATGATTATCAATAGGATCTCCACAAGTGGAGCTGTGCAATTAGCCACATTAGAAGGTGATGTTCTCCCTAACTATATTAGCGGATGCAGAGTCAAGTTATATCAGGAACCCCTCACGGAGGAAATGCTTAGCCGACTCAACACTGCTAAGAAACGCAAAGAGGAAGAAAAGCGAGTTCGAGAAGAAGCTCAAGCAGAAGCTTTAGAACGCATCAGAAGGATGAAGTTACGAAGGCAGGGTAGAGATCAGCCTAGAACGAACGACTATGCAGATCAAGGATATCCGATGGCCATGAGTGAAGTCGCAGGAACAAGCTCGCATAGGATAATTGATCGACGACCTTTCATAACCCTAGTTATAGGACAAGGAAAGAGTGCAAGGACCGTAAGGGCCTTGATTGACTCAGGTGCAGCCACTAGTGCTGTTAAATTGTCTTACTGTCAAGAGTTGCAATTGATTGTCAATCCTGTGAAAGCATATCTCATAGGATTGGGAGGCGTGGAAACCCCTTGCATAGGCGAGGTGGAACTTCCCCTCTACATTCATGATAAGGCAATGATAGTTAAAGCACTAGTGTGCCAAGATGAAGACCTCACTGAGCCTCTTGTCTTGGGTCAAGACTGGATCTATGATCGAGCAGTCAGCTTAAACCTAAGAAGTGGACTTCTTCAGGTATGCATCAATCATAGTCGAATTACAGTAGAGTTAGATAATGGAGCACTCAAGGAACTAGGAAAGTCACAGAATCCTGGTCCTTCCAGGAGCACACATGAAGATGACTATGCTGTTCTTGTCCAAAACTATGTGTTGCAGAGGAATGATGTTTGCAAAACAGGAGTCAGGGATGCGACGGAACTCCCTTCTTTTCCAAAGGCCAAAGGGAGATGACAACCAAAGGTGGATCAAAGGCATAAGAAGCAGAGCAATACCTATGTTGGAGATCCAAAGTACCGGCGCACTAGAATGTCTCAGCAAGTGAAACAAGTGTGGGTGCGGAAAGGCGAGCACCTGGTTGCACTCCCACCAACCACACGGGCAAAGCCTCTTATTAGTAACCAACAACACGACTCTAATAAGAAGTTTTTCAGAAATTCTCCTGCTAACGTGAAATCTATTTGGGTGCCCAAAAAGTCGATGAAGGCAAGCCCACAATCAAGGCAGATTTGGGTGCCTAAGACTTGCGTGCGGACGCAATTAGCTACGCCAAGGCCACAACCTATACAGCATAACCCATTCATTCGCACAGCCAGCATTCACTCGTTTTCAACACTCAGGAACACACCAAGGTCCATGAGCACGAACAGGACCGCTTGTAAATGGGTCCCTAAAAAGCCTCATTTTCAAGTCAATACGCCTATAAAGACTCCTAGAGTCTCTACGGAACCAAGAACAAAGCCCATCCACTGCATTTGGCAGCCTAAGACTTGTAATAAACCCCCCGACACCAAGTTGTAAATTCATCCCCACTTACTAACTTCATTAGTCTCCGAGGACTACCCAAGCATTAACTCCACACACTCTCTTCGTGCACTTACTAACAAACTAACTCACCATCTACCTCATGTTAATGTTGTAACGGGGACAACAATGGATTTACTCTATCCATTAAGTTGATTAACACGTGGTTCTATATTCTCACAGAGCCAACCTGCAACCAGGGTCATGGCAGAAGCAGGTGCCAGTTCTCAAGCCGGATCTGGCGCCCAGACTGTGGACATAGAAACACTCCTCCTTGAGCCAAGTCTCACCGCAAGGCCGCAAGAACTTCAATCCGTGCATGTGCTCCCCATTCAGGATCCTCCTCAAGGGCACACTTCTCAAGTAGGCAAGCATGCGCATTGGTTCAGTGATGTCGCTGGACCACTGGGCGATGGAACTTATTTCTGGGAAGCCGAATTGGAATTTAATGGCAAATGGGGTCGATACCACTTTTTCACTCGCGAGTTTGAAAGCTATCAAAATGCCGAAGTCATGAGATCAGTTTGGATCAAAGCGGGTGTGGAAAGCTATTTCAGGACCCACTTACCAAAGCCGGATTTCTTACGATGTTCATATCTGATCAGTACCATCACGCCAAGCAGGGCCAAGGGAGGCGACAGCACCTTTGTGTTGCCATCACTGCTGCCTGGTCATGAGCTTAAAAGATTCAAGTTGACCCTCAATTTGGTGAGAGAAGCGTTGAGTATGTATGGCATGCACATCCCAACAGAAAAGGAAACCATGGTTCCAAGTCGAATGAAGCACAAAGATCTTAATAAGTTGAAGGACATGGTAGCGATGACACCTACCATCGCGCTTCACCTGCGAACCCTTATGCAACATTTTGCTTTTCCCGCCCAAGAACGATTCACAATGCCTCCGAAGAAAATATGGTTCAGCTTGTATCTAGCAGAGACAGAAAGCCTGCCCATCAATGTGCCACACTGGATCATAGATCAGATCCACCTAGCCCATCAAAGGTGGAACAAGAAACAGAAGAATGTACTCCACGGGTGTTGTGCTCTGACCAGAATAATTTATAGATGCTTGGCTTATGACGTGCCTGTTCAGCGGGCACTCGTATGGTCCCGAGTCCAAGAATTCCAGAGAAGACTATCAGCAGCAGGTCCCCCATCAAAGAAGATGAGGGGGGGAGTCCAATTACCCTGTGCTCAACCAAGGGGAGCTACCACTACACCAGAAATCACCCCTCCCCAAACACGACGAGTTAGGCCATTCACGATCCGGCTACCAAGACCAAGCACAGAGGGGCCTAATCTGGTGTTTCCACCCATTCCATCAGATTTGGAATTTCCACAGGGATTTACTCTTGAGGACCTCACCGATGAAGAAATTGCCAGGTTGATCTATGACTCTAATCTCGAAGCTGAAGCAGAGCGAGCTCAGGAACCACAACCCCAAACAACAACATCGGTCCCCACACAACCACAAGTTGTAGAAGTCGATGTAGATGAACGAGAGGCAGGAGGAGACGAAGAACAACATCAAGAATATGAAGAACTCTCCGAGTTAGCAAGTGCCCCAGCGTATTCGGCACAAATCAAGAGACTATATCGAACCATGCAACTGGTTCAGGAACAGCATAAGATGTCACTAGAATCGGGCAAGAGACTCATGAACGACTTGCTAGCTGAGGAAGGCGTGGATGAGTTGTTCATCGAGTCCATGAACCTTCATGCCGACGCCGTAGGATTGGATGAGGCCATTCATGAGGCAATGGCCTACATTCATAGGTTTGAGAAAAGGGTTCCCGTTCGTCCCAGGAGGTCCGGGAAGCAAATTCACATCAATGTATCAGCACCAGGCGAGGCTGCGCAAGCAGAAGAATATCAGGAAGCACCGTTGTCACCACCATCCCCACCCCGCACTACACAATTCGCTCCATCACAGGACACTAGCACTACCACGTCCACCACCACTACCATTGTCATGGGCATCCCACTCTCTCCGGGAATCCAATTCGGGGGAGTCACCATGCCCACCTTCACCACCCTGTTCACCGATGTCACATCCACTCCACCCACGATCCCCATCTACACCGTCACTCAAACAATTGACACGATGCAAACATCACCTGCCACAGCACCGCTTCCTCCCCCCATGCCACCTTCATCACCCATACCCCCTCCACCTACCTCTCCACTTGCATCCACATCATTCACATCTCCCATTCCCGCCCCCATTCCCCCTGCATCTTCACCCCTCCCAGCATCATTTAATGTAAATGACATATTTTTAGCATTAAATCAATGTGTATACCAGCTCCAGAATGAGTACAGAGCTCTGAACGACCGGTATCAACAACTGGCAACGCACCATCAGAACTTACAAAGACAATTTCAAATTCTACAAACAGAAAATGCAGAATTGAATCAACACTACACAACGCTTGAGCAGGCTCACCAAACATTATTGGAAGCACCCCAACCATCGACAGAATCAGGTGTCAAACAATTAGAAGCTTTGCTCAAAGTATACCAAGCCGATAATCTCAAAGTCCGGCGTAACCTGGCACTTCTCAGGAAACACATGGCGGCCGCCCTTGAAGAGAACAAGAGGCTACAGCAACAAAATGAAGCAAATCTAGAAGCAGCAATGGAAGGCTCTCCACACGAAATTGATCCAGAGCAGTTTAAAGCTGTGCCCTCAGAGACAATGAAGACCATCTTGGACAGCTATGCAGATCTATTAGAAGCTCATGATGACTTGGAAAGGGAACGTGATGCGCTGCGCAATCAACTCCAAGAGCAACAAACAGCACCCAGAGTCACAGAAACGACCACGACTTCGGAGGAAGTCAAGACATTGAAAGAGCAGGTGGCCGAATTACAAGCAAGATTACTCACATACGAAAGGCAGCCCTCTCCCGTTGTTGAACCAGAACCCGAGGATTTGGTACCCATCGAGGTAGATGAGACGTACGAGGAACCATACGTTCCTATGCCAATGCCAGGTGGTGAGCAAACTGCAGAAGGAATGGATACATTAGAAATTGAAGTACCTGAGTGGCTCCAAACACTAGAGAAAACAGCATCAACTCATGCAGATCGAGTGACAGTTCAAATCCAATCTATGGCAAAGATAGAGGACACTATTATTAAATCAGAATACTTCCGCAACATGTCCCACCATAGATGGATCGGCACCAATGATGACCAATACGTGCCATATTGTATACTCCTGGCGGACTACAATGCAGAAATCCAACAAAGATGTGGCAAACCTCCAACGTTTGCTACACAATTTGGGCCAGATGACATCCCAGAGAGCGCTCAAAAAGGATCCATTCATCAACCCACCTGGAGGATCCGACTCCTCGAAACCTACCCAGAGATGGTTCGCACCTGGACGAATATGCCTCTTTTTATTAAATATAACCCTTGTTATGTTCCTGTATTTCGCAGACGCACATGGCCAGAGTTTACCCTTGCAGTCAAGAATATCAAAGGCTGCGCCAAATGGTTAAACTACGTCTATCTAGCACCACCTCAAGGACCTCCCACCGTCAATTACATGATTTCCACCATACGGCACTGGAGCATCCGATTAAGGAATACACCTGATGTGATGGCCCAGATGTGCATGAAAATTTTTGAATTAATGCTTATTACATTCAGGACATTCAAGAATATCAAGGACCCACACTTCTCAGGTGTCGGATTCCTTACAGGGAACCAGGATTTAGTTTATGACATGAGTACTACTCCTTCCATAGAGGTGATATATGCTTGGCACGCCAGAATAAAGTACCTCCCAGCCTGCTTTAAACAAACATTCGAAGAGATGTTCATAACAGGGTTCTGGGAATACCACTCAGAAATATTTGTACCCAGACCCTCACATCTCCTCCATTTATTTGCTGTGGAGCGAACCATTCACTCAGAACAATTACGGGTGCCACATCCAGATGTCCCAGGGCCAGTCAATTGGGATGCACTGTTGACAGATCTAGCAAGGGGACTCAGGTTAGAAGAACACCACCTCGCCGCGGATGTTGTCCAATATTACGTACAAAAAGCAGCTAGACAAGGGTCTGTCAGGGGCGACAGACGCGAGAGTGGGGGGGGTGTTGGCAGTAGTCTTGGTACACCAGGACTTACAAGACGTGAAAGTCAAAGAAGGGAGTCAGAGCGCAGGGACAGCACAAGCAAACAGGGAAGTCAAAGAAGATCTGGCAAGTAGGCCAATAATTTTTCAAGACACTAAGGAAGATCAAAGAGTTGGACATGCGAGGAGGAAGAGCAAGTAGGGAGCTCGAAGATATGTATGGCAGATCACTAGAAGAAACCCCTACAACAACAGTGATTTTTATCACTAACGATCATTGTAAATATCATTTCACATTTTTGTAGCTCCATTTTGTGCAAGCCAAGGAGTCCTTGAGCTTGAGGAGCCTTAGAAGTAGTTGCGTACCAATTTTCGTATTTTTTAGATCTCGTTTGAGCCTTCAAATAAGCCCTGGAACCTAATTTTTAACTAGGCCGGACACTAGGTCTGAACAGGGCCAAAGCTAGTCAAAAACTATAAAAGGAGCTAGAGAGCTCATTTTTGAGGTTAGATTGTAATTGAAACAAACTTGTAAGAGCTCTTGAAAGTAATCTAAAGACTCCATTGCTTATCACTCTTTGTCTTGCTGTGTGTGCGCGTGTGTGTGTATGTGTGTGCATGTTTGTGTGCTTCTCACTCACGCACTTGTGCCGCCACTTGCTCGAGGTCTTCATACCATCCTCACGTCTTCCCGGATTGACATTAAAGGAGGTGCTACTCATCACTGAGCTACACTTGGGTACCCATATTTGCTTTTTGTTGGTTGCATTGGGATATTTGCACTGCTTCCAAGGGTCACTTTGGATTGGTCGTCGCTTGAGATGTCCGATTCATGGTTGGCTTTTTGATGGTGGTGTTTGAGAGGTCGAGTAGACACTTTGCTTTGGAAAAGAAGGGAGGTCTAGCATTAGCATGGCTTGACCATCAGGAGGTGAGGCATTCTATATAGTAGATCTAGACAGGCATGCATGGAGTGTGGAGGGTGAGCCCGAAGGGACTATGGTGCCCATTTGCTTGCCTATTGTGCCCATTTGGCCATTGATGGTCCCCATTTGGCCATTGATGGTCCTCATTTGGCCACTGATGGTCCCCATTTGGCCATTGCTAGTCCCCATTTGTCTTCCTATAGTGCCCATTTGGCTGAGGAAGGAAGGGAAGACATCTTTGCTACTCCTCTGGCCAAGGCTAGTCCCCATCTCTCCAAAGAGGAACATCATTGGATGGAGGGTCCATCTGAAGATCTTCCAGTCCTCCACTTCCATCATGTGGGGGCCAAGGTTACCTTCCTCTGAGTGGGCATGGTTAGGGATCTTGAGTGGTATCACTCGCTGCTCGCCTGCTATCCCGAGCTGAAGGGAGAATTTTCTAAGATTTAAGTCCACTAATTGATCATATAACCAATCTTAGCCAAGAATCAGTGGTTCTATCAAGTCATCATCATGAAAAACTAGGAGCTTCACCATCAAGGTTACATCTTCTATGAGGATAGGAAGACCCACCTCACCCATGCAAGGGGTTTCCATGCCTCATAGCCCTACGAGGTTGTTAGAGGAAGCATTTTCTTGAAGGAAAACTATCGGTAAAATGTCAAAAAATTGTAGAAATATTTATACAAATGATGTAAAAATTGAGGAAGAGTCTTCCTCATGTAAAATAGGATCATATGTATTTTTCCTAGAATTTTTGGAAGCTCTTAGATAGCATATTTTTAGAATAAAAGGTGAAAAGGACCAAAATTCAAGTGTGAAAAGGGACTTGAAAAAGTATAAAAGATCATTTCTTCTATTTTGAAGAGGTTGGTTGTATTATTTTGATGCTATCCAAGTAATGAGAGAGATTTCTTGCAGAAAATTGTGTTTTCTCCTTTCATGATCTTTCTCTTGATTTGTTGAGTCTTATCATTGTGTAATCCATGGAATTTGTGAACTTTTCTTGTGTATTTCTGAGTGAGGTGAATGAAGATGGATGACTCTTAGTGTATTGAGTAAGAAAGTGCAGAAGAACAAAGCTGGAATTGGAAATTCTCAGTTTTTATAGAATCACAATTGTCTCATCTATGTGATACAGGTACTGTTTTTGAGATTTGACTTCATATTTATATTCTATTGTGAAAATGGAACAATTTAGGCACAAAGATCATTGAAAATGCTGTTGTAGAACTCAAGATATTCAAAACCCTAGATATTTCCTTCCTTCTTCATAAATCTCTCAGAACAACAGTCATCTCAACCCTTATTCTTGGATTCCATTAACTAGAAGCGGTTGTGGTCTTTGCATACTTCACAGATTGACAATTTAAAGATGTGTAGTTGATCTTTTGTGCTATAATGATTGGAGAGGACAACTCCAAAGGGTAACAACAAACATTTTTTGGCGGCGTTGTCGGAGAGCAAAGCAGAAGCTTCATTGAAGTCTTGGACCTTGCTGGATCTTCCATTGTTGATGGTATTTGAACACATTGAGAAGGTACTACTCTATAATCAAGAAAGAAAAACTAAAATACTAAAAAAAATCATAAAATCTATAAAAATTCAAACAAATTTCTTTTTACTAAGGAATATTTATAGAAGGTTTGGTGTTGAATGATGGAAGAGGAATAGTGAAAAAAAAATCCAAAAATTGAAAGAAAAACAAGAAATATTTAGAATATAAGGTGTTGTTAATTTTTTTCAAATTTTAATATCTTTGAATGAGTTTGGTGGCATATAATTGCAGGTGACAATTGATCTGGAGTTGGTGAAGAACATTGGAGAAGACAAGGAGGGAAGAAAAGTCAAAAAGTGCAAAAGTAGGGAAGTTCATAAAAAACACGATTCTCAACTCAGAATCATGATTTTCAATGACAATTGATTTGGAGTTGGTGAAGAACATAGGAGAATACCAGGAGGGAAGAAAAGTCAAAAAGTGCAAAAGTAGGGAAGTTCAGAAAAAACAGGATTCTCAACTCAGAAATCACGATTTTTAGTAAGATAAAGAAATTGACTTAGTTGCATTATTGGGTATTAAGGTAAGCAATTTTAAAAGGTTTCATAAGTTGCATAAGTGAAGGAAATCAAAATTTCAAAATTTTAGTAAGAATTGAGCATCAAGTGATCAGATTTGAGAATTGGACACAAAATGGCGATTTTCATGAGTAGAGGAAAGAGGGCAAATTTTGTTGGAAGGGATAAGATTTTTTAAATAAAACAACAAAAATTGGAAAAGAACAAGAGTCATAAAGGTGGGAACTCAAAATTGTGATCACTCACAATCGCGATTGTCTGAAGTCTATAAAAGCCTAAAATCTCAAAAAAACCATTCATTTGAGTGAGAGAGTGAGTGGGAAGAGCTGTCAAAATCACGATTTCTTGCAATCACAAAGCTTATGGATAGTTTTTTATCAAGCTACAAGGTAATTTTTCTTGATATTAAATTTCTACATATTTTCAAGCTAGAAATAATGGATAGAGATTGAAAATACTAAAAATCATTGAGCAACTTGGAATCATGATTTTCATTACTTTTGAACTTTTTGTAGGAAAATTTGTCATTTTGTTGAAAGTTCTTCATTGCATGTTATTATTTTGTAAAGGCGCTTCTAACTGTAAGATAAGAAATAAAAAAAATCAAAAAATCAAAAATTTACAAGAAGTTGCACAGAATCACGATTCTGTGACCAAACACGAAATTGCGATTCCGAGAATACGATTTTCATTAGAAAATCGTGTTTTTAATGATTGTGAGCAATCACAATTGTCTGGGAACAAAGAATCCTGACAAACACGATTCTCTTCACAGAATCATGGCAAACACGATTCCCTTCACAGAATCATGACAAACATGATTTTCTTCACAGAATCGTGAGAAACACGATTCCCTTCACAGAATCGTGACAAACACGATTCTCTTCACATAATTATGACAAACATGATTCCCTTCACAAAATCGTGCAAACATGATTTTCTTCACAGAATCGTGACAAACACGATTCTCCTCACATAATCGTAACACGATTCTCTTCACAGAATCATGACAAACACAATTCCCTTCACAGAATCGTGAAAAACAGGATTTTCTTCACAGAATCATGACAAACACGATTCCCTTCACAGAATCGTGACAAACACGATTCCCTTCACAGAATCGTACAAACACAATTTTCTTCACAGAACCGTGACAAACATGATTCTCCTCAAAGAATCATGACAAACACGATTCTCTTCACAGAATCGTGACAAACACAATTCTTTTCAAAGAATTGTGAAAAACACGATTCTCTCCTCAGAATCGTGACAAACACGATTCTCTTTTCTTAATTTCTCACAAAATTGTGATTAATTGAATGATTTTGAGATCTGGTAATAAATTGCTTATACATGATAAACAAGAGTTAAAAAGGAAAGAGATAGAGTCAGAGTCAGGTGAATTACAAGAAAGGGATTTGGGTCAGACAAATAACATGGAGAACTTAAATGAGACAAATGAAACACAAGAAGCTAGTGACTTTAGAAATATCCTCAAGTACATGTTCACTAATAGTAGGTTTGGAGCCTATGTGTATCAAGATGGTATGCATAAGTTCCTCATTAGGATGAGAAACTTAGAAATTCCCTTAAATATAATGCCAGTGGCACAATTTAAGGATGGTAGATATGAGGATAGACAGGGATGTGTGTACATATTTTCACAAGATCTAGAGAACTCTAATGACTTAGGGCAGTGTGCAGACAAGAGACCTTGGGAACAAAACCTAGGGCAATTATACTTGCCAAGACAAAATGAAAACTACACTTCTACTAAACAACAACAAGGAAGGAGATTACACACTTCTCCAAATCCTTTTGAAAGAGAAGTTGACGAAATGAATGATTTTCACATCAAAGGGAGACATGAGTGGCAAAACCATGGAAGAATGCTTAGGCCCTATCAAGTAGCAAAATGCATGAAGAATCAATATGAAGGGTATTCTGATCCTCATGTTCATGCTACAGAATTTAGACAATTAATTAGGATAGAAGAAGTAGAGGATTGCAAAGTACAATTTGAAGCATTTGGTCTAACCCTAACTGGACCTGCATTATCTTAGTTCATTCCATTGAGAAAGGAAATGTATCCAGATATTGAATCCTTCCTTGAAGCCTTTATAGGGGAATTCTCCAAAACTGGAATTAAACATAGTACAGCTACCCTGATACATAGTTTTAAACAACAAAAAGATGAAAATGTCAGAGAGGCTGCTAGGAGATTCAAGCAATACATTGATAGATGTCCAAGAGAAGAGGTACGTTCAATGGTAAGACAAGTGTATTTGTTCATAGAAGGACTGAGAAGTGCACAATTAAGAACCTTGGTATATTATAGGAGATGTCTTGATCTAGGAGCTTGTGTGAAAGAGGCAATCGACATAGAGGATAACAGAGGACAAGATTTATTATCATTTGACCAACCAATAACAAGTGAAGATAAAATTCCACCAGCAGAGGAATTAGCACAAGCCATTGATAAAGCCCTAGAAGTTAACACCAAGACAAATTTTATGAACACCAGAATATCAACCAATAAGAAATGCTACAATTGTGGGGGAGAGTCATTTGGTTCAACAATGTCCTTATCATAAACCACAACATTTGCAAGGTAGGAAAACACTCAAATATTGTACTTTAGAAAGAAAATGGAAAAACCATACTAGAGAGGAGTGTTTCTACAATAAACAACCCATCAATGAAAGGGAATTTATGAACCAACACAACTTACAAAGAGAATCTAGATTTGTTGAGCAACCAAGACCTGTACTTGGACAACAACCACCATTACCAACAAATGTAGTACCAATAAAATACACACCAGTTGAAGAAGAAAGCATGAGACTCAGATCATCTTACAGAGAGGATTACCATTTGAGTGAAGGATATCAAGAAGATTGGGAAGGATATGAACAGAGAGAACCACAAGCCTTCGACTTGGGAAATGGGAGAATTGAAATGGACACAACCACATTCATGTACATAATTAATAATTACATGTCCAATCAGAAACCCCAATTCAAAGGAGGACAGAAGATAACTTGTTATAGATGGGGGGGGGGAACATTTCATTAGAGACTGTCCACAACCTCCAACACTAAGAATAGAAGGAGCCTATTTTAAGGATTGTGGCAGCAAACACTTAATAAGGGATTGTCCAAGAAACCCTCAAAAACAACAGAACACATCTAGTAACATACCATTAAAAATAGTTAACATAATGGAGCAAGAAGAATTGAGTGATCATGATCAAGCAACTATAAATGCTATAACAAGAGCACACGCTAAAAAACAAGAAATAAAAAAGGAACACACACAGGATCATAAGAAAAATCCATTTCCAAAAGAAAAGAAAAAGAGACAAAAAGGAAGATGGGAAAGAAAGATGAGAATGGGTAAAAATTTGGAAGAAGAAACTATGGAACATCCAAACAATAGCCAACTACAAAATACACAGACTTAGGAAGAGGCAAAGAATTCACAAAGTCTGGAGACTCTAATAAGAGCATACGAAGGAAGAATTCAAGATGGACCAAACCCTACAGATCATGTGATGGCATATCCTATGCCAGATTTAGAGGATGAAAGAATGCAAAGATGTAAACAAATCATACATGAAGCACAACTTAAGATTGGGGAAATAGACAATCATCAAACAACAATTGAAGGGTCAAATGCAACAGAAACCATGAAACATCTTGATCAGGAAGATAATTCACAAATAACCTTCCAAATCAATCTAGACAAACACTGTACAATTCTATATCAAACCACAATGGAAGAATTGGTAAAACAAAATCCTCATTTACAACATAATCTAAAAACTAAGGAAACAAAGTCAAAGAGTCTAGATCCACAACAACAGGAATTGGAAGAATTGTGGTACATACCTATTGACAAAATAGGAGGATACTATGAAAGAGAAGAAGGGAACTCAACTTTGAAAATACAATTTGGTGATAATCATGCTAAGGCCATATTAAATAGTGGATCCGGAGTGGCAATCATGACTAAACAAACTTGGGAGAAATAGGGGCAGAATGAGCTAATACCCACTAAAATGAGATTACAACTTGCAGACGGACACATAGAAAAACCCCTAGGAATTTGGGAAAAGGTGATTGTGGAAATATGTGGAATAGAGATAGAGCACATTTTTGCCATAGTCAAATTTCCACAATCTACCTCATATGAAATCATCCTAGGAAGACCATTTATGAGACAAATTCAAATTGTGCAAGATTGGGGTAAAGATTGCCTATATCTTCAAAGCAAAGGAAGGATAACTAGAGTAAATTTAAGAAATGGTCAATATTCTGATATGTCCCCTCAGGAATGGTTCAAAGTACATCAAAATCAGGAATTAAGTGAAGAATCTGGGAATGAAGATCAGAATGACACAGAATCATCAATTTGGAAATGTAATGTGATTAGGAATCACTTATATAAAAAAGGGATGTTAAAAAAAGAAGATTGTCTAGGAGAAAGGAAGTCACAAGATGAAAGTTACATACCACAAAAATTTAAAGATGAAGAGTTTGAGCCTTATGGTTGGAATCAGATTTTGACCACAATGGATTTGGCCAATGATGAATATGTGGCAGTAAAATTCCAAAATGAAGACGGATATGATATTTTTCATATAGGAATACAAATGATAAAGGTGTCAAAAACAGAGGAAGATCAGGAGGAAAGAATAATTTTAAAAACTGGAAAAACACAATTCCTGGAAGAAGTGGAAGCTATAGATGCTATAAAAGACAAAATCTCACGAACATATAGAAAAAGTAAACACAAAGAAATAGAAAAAGAACAAGAAGTTGAAAAAAAATAAAAAAATAAAGAAAGAAGATCAACAATTTGATGTACCTTCAAACTTCAAGACCTATGAAGTAGAAGACAGATTACTTCTAAAAATGAAACCAAAGAGGGAAAAGAAAAACGGGGAGGCGTATGACAATGAGGAACAAACTAAGAAGGTGGTGATCGCTCAAGAAGAGGAGGAATATAGACACATTGTCATAGCTGATGACATGTCAAATCCAGAAGAGGAAGCATTGAGGAAATTAGCTAAAAATTATAGGGATGTGTTTGCTTATAGTTATAAGGATTCGAAGGGAATTTATCCTAAAATTTGTGAACATAAGATTCCTATTACTCCTGATGAAAAAACTAGCAAACAAAGACACTATACATTTAATGACAAATACTCTGCTAAAATAAAGGAAAAAATTGACAAACTATTGGCTGCCAACTTCATCTATGAGATTGAGAATACTGAGTGGATATCTCCTATAGTTGTGGTACCTAAGAAAAATGGAAAACTCAGGGTATATATTAATTTGAAAAAAATTAATGCAGAAACTATAAGAGATAGCTATCCATTACAAATAGCAGACCATCTCTTAGAAAGGGTTGCACGTAAGGAGGTCTATAGTTTTTTGGATGATTTTTCAGGATATAACCAGGTGCCAATAGCTTTGGAAGACCAACATAAACCTACTTTTTCCACTGAATGGGGAATCTATGCATTTAGGGTTATGCCTTTTGGTTTAACTAATGCCCCAACAACCTTTCAAAGATTGATGTGTCACATATTCAAAGAATTCCTTAGAAATATAATGGAAATTTATGTTGATGATCTTTGCACTTTTTCATTAAAAAGACAAGAACATTTGAAAGATCTCGAAAATATATTTAGGAAATGTAGAACATACAGAGTATGTTTAAATCCGGAGAAATGTGTGTTCTTTGTGAGGCAAGGGAGAATGTTGGGTCACATAGTTTCTAGAAATGGAATTTCAACTGATGAGAGAAAAATTAAGGCCATAGTGGATCTTCCAAAACTGATGAATGTAAAAGAACTTCAAACTTTCATGGGACACTGTGGGTATTATAGAAAATTTGTACACAAGTTTGCAGACATTGCAAAACCTTTGTATGCATTGATTACAAAATTTGAATGGGCCACAAAATGTGACCAAGCCTTTGAGACTTTAAAAACTTGTTTGGTAACAACACCAATTCTAAAAACTCCACAATGGAATAAAATTTTTCATGTTCATGTGGATGCTTCAAATTATGCTTTGGGATGTGTGTTAGCACAACCAATAGAAGGAAGCAAATTAGACTTTCCAATTGCGTATGCCAGTAGGCAATTGAATTTAGCTGAAAAAAACTATACAACCACTTAAAGGGAAGGATTGGGAATGATATTTGCTGTAAAAAAGTATAGACATTATCTTTTAGCCAACAAGTTTAAATTCTTTGTGGATCACCAAGCCTTACTCTACTTGGTAAACAAACCATGCCATACAGGGAGGATAGTCAGATGGTTCCTCCTACTGGTGGAATTTGAATTTGAGGTAGGTCAAACAAGGAAAAACTCATTTAAGAGTAGACCACTTGTCCAGAATACAAACCAGAGAGCCAAGTTCGCCCTTAGATGATGAATTACCAGATGCATATCGATTCAAAATAGAAAGTATTCCTGAATGGGCCATGACTTTGGTGCCTTTGCTAACCATGGGACCTTGCAGAACACCTCAAAACAACACACATTTGGTACTACAAAGTAGGAACTTTGTATTACTAGCTAGCCATTTGTATCATCTCAATTATATGGGTATACTGGAATACTGCATTCCAGAAGATGAGCAGCAGGAATATCTAGGAAAAGCTCATTGTTGGAATCCTTGTACTCATGCTTCCACGATAGTCACTTTAAACAATCTCAAAAGAATGGGTGTACATTGGCCTACCAAGATTCAAGATGTGAAAAAATATGTTTCTAATTGCTTTAAATGCCAATCTTTGCAAAATTCAGAAGTTATAACTTTGTACTGGTTTCAGAAAAATCCAGATTGGAGTGCAAACATAGTTGAGGAGTTAAGAAGTATTAAATCACGAGAACCAATAAAAGTTAGTGTAGACTTTAGAAATTTACAGGCAATTTCTGAAGAATACCATGTTGGGTTGTAGGGTATACACACATTTACAAATCTGCATGGAAACCCTCCTTAGAACATAAGAATACCCCTTTTTTGTATCTACATAGAGTTCTCATAAAAACATCCTCTTAGGACACTTTTGTGATATTTCTCTAACACTATGGTAGAGAAGCTTTGTAAATAGCCTTCCTTTCACACATCTAAGAGTTTTCCACGATCAAATTCCCACGCCTATATTTCTTGGGATTTGGTTGTTAGAAAAGGAATATTTGCCAAAGATATGGTAGTTACACACATGCTCCTTTTTGGACTAGTCAAAGAAGCACATGGGGAATTGTGCTTAGGCTATAAATAGAGCCTCCTTTTTGTAGAAAAGGGGGCTCTTGGTTCGACGTGCTCCGTGTAAAATCTTCATGAATGGAAGAACCCTCTTTTATTCTAAGGCTTTGTGCATTTATGTGTGTAGTCTTGGAGTATGAGAAGGTGTGGTGTGTGTGCTTGATGAACCTTCCTTTGTGTATGAGTAGTGTGTTGCATGACTTGTATTTTCCATGTGTGACCATGATCCTTGACTCCCATCTCTCCACATTTTCAAGCATGTGGCATAGCCCGGGGCTGATGCCAATGGCTTGAACATGTTGGAGAATGGGGTGGATGAAGGGAGAGTCTTTCTTGGGTCCTCCTCTTGCTTCCATGCAAGGTGGTGTGGGTTGGTTGCTCCCCTATGCTTTCAACAACAAATTTGGCACCGTTGCCGGGGACGGTCGGCCTTTCATCACTTGGAGAGCTCAAGAACATGTGGTAAAGTATTGTGTTGCAATTTTTTTTGCTCAATTGCGTAGGATTTGAGTTCTTGCATGGCATTTTCCCCCTTCCATTGGGCCATTTGCTCCCATTTTCTTGTTTTTAGTAGTATAGTTTCAGTTCATTTTGATTGCTGCACAAAAACATCCCCTAACCCCCTTCTCTCTCTCACTTCTTCACACATACACACATCTTCTCCCACACACATTTGGGCATCACTTTCCATCTCTATCACCTCTTTTACAGTGAATGCCTTGAAAAGGGGATGGGTACAAACCTCTCTACTCCCTTTGCTCTTTTCATCTTCAAGAAAACCAAAAAAGAAAAAAATATGAATTGTGTCCAACTCATCATCCCCCAACGTATATTCACACATGTGAACTTAGAAACTCTTTTTTGCGTTACATTTATGTGCCTTTTGGATGTGGAATGGGTGACGCATCAACAATCTCATATTCACTTCTTGGGCACGTCAAGAAAGTGGGCATTAAATGAGCTCGTCCTATGGAATTTCCTCTCTGTGCTCAGATCCATAAACGCGAATCAAGGCAGATATGGAGTCATGCCACTCATGCATGCGAAGTTTTGGAATGGGGCACCACCCGCCCAAATTATTGCTTTCCTTCAGGTGTCGGCACTCAGGCTCTCTGCCCCTCTGGTACTGTTCGGGGGGAGGCTTGTCCCGCTCCATGCTCCTTGGCCAGGGCAGATGCACCCTGCAGGGCCCCTCTTCATCAGCCCTATTTGACTTCATGACGAATCATTCGATGGGGTGCCTTGGGGTTGAGCTTCCTCAAGCTCTCTTTCTCCATTAGTCATGTGCAGACGACGGAGCTCTCCACATGCTCCTCTACCTAGATCGAATCTTCTCTGGTGATTCTACCTTTGGGTTGTGTATGCTCTCTATGTGAGAAAACATGTGACCTTCAGCTTTCTCCATAGATGGGAAATAGTAATGGTGCCTCCCTGTCAGAACTATCCTGTTTGTGCTCCTTTGAAGTGGGCTTCTGCTCCAGGTAAGCTTCTCCTCAAGCTCTCATTGGTGTGCCTCACTTCCATAGGTTTGGGCGTTGATGTTGCTCCCCGATTATCATACTGAGCATCGAGAACGAGCTCGTCAAGCTTCCCACCGATCTTCGATAAGGTCGCTCAGCATCTCTATGCTCCCCCCTTGCTCTTTGAAGGATGACACTTGGCGGCAGGGTTCTTATTCAGAAGAGACGTGAAGCATGTCGCTAGGGCCATCGATAGTTGCGTTGGGACATGCAAAAGTGTTCTCCCAGCCCAGCTACCCCAGAGTAAAGGCGTTCGAGATGCTGATCGATTTCCTTAATTGCCATGCCGAGAGGAGATATGTGTTCCTTGCGTGCGTCTGAGGTACCGTAATGGTGTCTTCCTCTGAGATTACATGCTCAACGGAGCTGTCTTCTTCCCTAGCCAACCACACTTCCTCAGACATTATGTTTTGCCATTCCTTTTGGCTTATGTGCTTCCCAAAAGCATCCTCAACTACAGCACCGTCCCTTCTTGGGTACACTGCCCCTCGACAAGGTCCCTCGACAAGAATAACCCACATTATAGTAGCTACAAGTGTCAAAATGGGGTGAAATGGACGATGGAAACCTGCGGCATAATATGCTGATAAAGCAAAGACAGTATATCAACCTGTGGTGACTGAGGAAATTAGGAGTTATTTAGTTTGTGGAAAATTTTTTGTCTCAGTCTACGAGATTATGGATGGTTAAAACTGCTAATCATTTGCTATCACAAACATATTTTCTCGTCTCACGTATAAGGCAACCACGACTCATCATGTTTAATCTTGAAAGCTCTATAAAAGTCTCTATTGCTTCGAAGTTCTTTGCTTTTTGATGTATCACAGGATCACATAATTTGTGTTTGCTTTTCTTGGAATCAGAGTCTTGTATGACTGTCCATGAAGGATTGATTGGCCATGTTTACATATGGTTGGAAGAAGGTCGTCCTCTTGAACACACTTTGGAAAGTGTGTGCTTCTCAGAGTGGATCCTCTTGCAAGAGAAATCTAGATAAGAAAATCGGGCTTGCACCTTGTCTTACACCCTCCTTATTGGGAGCTTTGAAGCTTAGGAAAGACTCTGATGCTTGCATAACTCCATGATCTTTCCTTTCTTTTAAGTGCAGTTACTGGAAGGACTCCTTCAGCAAATGTCCCACATGAACTATGACAAGCCATGGTAGTCTGGATCAAGAGATCTTGGGGCTCTCCTGGTGCTTCAACAGGCTTTATTGTATGTGCAGAGACTCGGGGAAACGAAGACTAAGTATGGTCCCTATTGGGACCACCATGAAAGTCCAGTCAAGGGCCCATTGCTGCGAAGAATATGACAATTTGAACATCATAAAAGGAGGCTGGCAATGAAACCAGCTATGGCCACTCGACTCCAGAGCATTATAAGAGAATGAACTTGACAAAGATTTGTTCGAATAGGGTGCAACAGCCCATAATAAATATCGATGAACACAACCACTTGAATAATGACTTTCTCAAAGGCTGCAGTAAAGATGAGTTGAGAAGACCAGAATATGTATTTCATTTGTTGTGCAGGTTTACCTGACATTGGGAATGAAGATTCATGTTGTATCTTACTCACGAAGGACCGATGACCTTGATTCTAAGTCACATCACTCTCTTGTTTTCTTTATAGAACCATCGGTTGCACAACGAAGCTCATTTGTATGCATATTCTCGCGGCTTGTAACTTGGATGGTTGAGTTAAGCTACGTGAGTAATGAACGGTTAAGAAGAGCTTCCTAGTTTAAAACCATATCTTGCAACCTCATCTTCACATTGCACACTAGCAATAGCTCATGAGTAGGCTGAGAACGATGAACAAGAGGATGGGGCATCACACATCTGCAACAAACTTGACTATGATAAAGATGGAATAATAATTTCATTATGAACCTTTCTTAATCTGAGCTTGCACCTGCGTGGGCATTTGAAAATGTATTGTACCCATTGACGAGGGCTCCAGCCCCCACCTTGACAGGGTTCTCTTGTGCTGTTGTTGTAGGTAACGACTATTGATGAATGGCATACAGCCCCCTCAAACGGCACTCGCTCTCATGCTTGGCTAGATGCAAGCTTTGGATTTTTCATCGGTGTCTTCTAAAGAATGGTTCTACTTCTTTCTATGTGACATGGTGTATGCAGTTCATAGTTGGGCATTTTTTGGTCAATAAAATTCTTGGTGTATTGCCCTTTGCTGGAAAATGGTTTCTATGCAAGACTCTGCTCTAAGGATGTCTTGCTCTGGGGAAGTAGATTATACGGTTGATGGGTGCACACAATCACTTGTTAGGCACATCATAGTCTACTTGGGGGACACAATGTGGTTTACTACACCGAGCATTTAATCTTTTGGCAGATGAGCGCTCAGACAATAGTTTTGTTGAATACTCGAAGAAGTTGGCTACAGGCATGGGGGTTGACTGTCAAATTTGGTTTATCAATCTATGTGTTGCATGACAATGTGGTTCACTGCCTCATTTTGGTTGTAACAGAGGGCTTCTCTATGTTCAACTCAAAAATCTGGATTGCTACTAAGCGTCTTCCTGAGATTGATTCTACTTGTTCCTATGTATGTGTGAAGTTTGTATGATGCTTGAGGTACATGTGTATGGACATTACAAGTTTGTTTGCTGCCAAAATTCATGGTTTACAGGTGCCATACATAGTTGAGCTATTTTGGTCAGCACATTTTTTGGCCAGTTGCCCTTTTATTGGGGAATGCTTTCTATGTTAGGATTCAAGCTTACCCATTCTGTTCATGAGCAGATTCAACTCCTATATTTGGGCATAAGTAACCACCACTACAAGATTTGCAACTAATGTGGTTGATGTCCAAAACCCATCATCATGTGGAGATACTGATATAAGTGTTTTGGACTCTAGTGATCAAGAGTATGATGCGGGCACAACTATGGTATAAAGTTCATGCCCTTTTTGCAGATATGTTTGATGCAAGGATTGCTCACGAATGTTGGGGTCATACTCCGAATTTGCCTGAATGCAGTAAAAGCTAAGATTGGCTTGTGTGGGGAAGTGTGATTGTCCACAATGCCTGCAATCATGTTGATGGTTGTTGGCACTTCCTTATGATTGGGCAGCAAGAATTAATTGCAGGATTTAAAAGAATGCTATAACTTATGGAAGTTGGTTACTTCCTTGCTTCCCATGTTTGCAATTTTATGTATGCACATGAGTCTTTTTGGAAAAGCAGGTGATGTACCAATGTTTGGAGTTTTGGTCATTGTCCTGTGGTTGTCTAAATTTCTAGACCTTTACCTGCCACTCATTTTGCTTCACATCCGATGATGTACTTATTTCAGATGAAGTATTTCTGACACATGACAGTCTATGACAGTTTGCCCCATCATCATATTTTATTGCTCCTTGTTGGGAAATATTTTTTATGATGGGTACTTGAGCTCCTGGATGGTTTTTTTTTTTAACTACCCCCCTTGACATTCACTAGTTTTGGGGCTTCACACTGACTGTGAACTGCTTACCTTCACTTGGAAGGTTTTGATTTTCAGGAACTACTCCATGGGATGGCTGCATATTCGGAAACAAAAGGCTACTCTTCTGGATTGCTGGGCTGACTGCCCCCATGGGGATTGTGTCGCCCAGCCCTGAAGATCGAACGTGCGGGAGTGAAGAATATGGAGGTTTGGGAGCTTCCTACGAAGGCATTTCCAGCTTTGCAAAGGACTGCACTAGTGGAATACATGATGGGTTGACTGCCCCCCAAGGGGATTCTGTCGCTCAGATCTGAAGGACTGAAGACATGCAGATCAGAAGACTGAAGTACTGCAAATGTGAGGATAATGGATAACTTGATGATTTGCAACCGACTAAAGAAGTGCCGATTTGAAGACTTGAAGTTTTCCAGATTCCAACTGGAACAAGTCAACTGTGTCTGCTTCACTTTCCTAGCTTTGTCGAGGGCGACAAAGTCTCGGAGGGGGAGAGTGTTGGGTTGTAGGGTATACACACATTTACAAATCTGCATGGAAACCCTCCCTAGAACATAAGAATACCCCTTTTTTGTATCTACATAGAGTTCTCATAAAAACATCCTCTTAGGACACTTTTGTGATATTTCTCTAACACTATGGTAGAGAAGCTTTGTAAATAGCCTTCCTTTCACACATCTAAGAGTTTTCCACGATCAAATTCCCACGCCTATATTTCTTGGGATTTGGTTGTTAGAAAAGGAATATTTGCCAAAGATATGGTAGTTACACACATGCTCCTTTTTGGACTAGTCAAAGAAGCACATGGGGAATTGTGCTTAGGCTATAAATAGAGCCTCCTTTTTGTAGAAAAGGGGGCTCTTGGTTCGACGTGCTCCGTGTAAAATCTTCATGAATGGAAGAACCCTCTTTTATTCTAAGGCTTTGTGCATTTATGTGTGTAGTCTTGGAGTATGAGAAGGTGTGGTGTGTGTGCTTGATGAACCTTCCTTTGTGTATGAGTAGTGTGTTGCATGACTTGTATTTTCCATGTGTGACCATGATCCTTGACTCCCATCTCTCCACATTTTTAAGCATGTGGCATAGCCCGGGGCTGATGCCAATGGCTTGAACATGTTGGAGAATGGGGTGGATGAAGGGAGAGTCTTTCTTGGGTCCTCCTCTTGCTTCCATGCAAGGTGGTGTGGGTTGGTTGCTCCCCTATGCTTTCAACAACATACCAATTGATGGGAGATCAATTGTACAAGAAAGGGATGGATGGATATCTAAGAATATGTGTTCCTGAAGATAAGTATATGGAAATGCTAGAGATGGCACATTCTGGAGTGGCAGGAGGATATTTTTCAAGTGAAAGGACTGCTAAACTCATTTTATATTCTGGTTTTTGGTGGCCAGTAGTTGAGGTTGTAGCAAAGAATGACCAAGAACCCTGACCACCTTGCATGGAAGTAAGAAGGAAAGCTCAAGAGTGACTCTCCTCTCATCCATCCCTACCTCCCACATGTTCAAGCCATTGCGCATGCTATGCCACATGCTTGAAAACAAGGAGAATAGGGAGTCAAGGATCCTAGTCCATGAGGCAAATACAAGGAAATGCAACTACTCTACTCACACAAAGGAGAGACATGCATAGGCACACACACACCACTCTCACATACTCACAAAGACACAATACATGTAAATGTAAATAGTCTTCTTGAGGTTAATGAGAGCATCTTCCATTGATAAGAGATATTACATGAGAGCACGTCGACCAAAAGGCCCCCTCTTTACCAAAATGAGCTCATATTTATAGGCTAAGCTATATTCCCCATGTGCCTCTTTGAAAAGTAGAAAAGGTGATTCTCTCTATAACTGCCAATCTTCTAGGATATTCACATGAAGAATCTTCTAGAAGGCACAAAGGTGAGAATGACTCAATTCTAATATACTATGGTCTAAGGAAATATTAAAAAGTGCTATTAGAAGAGTTTTCACATGTGACACTCAAGTATATACAAAGAGGGTTATTATTATGGTCTAGGGAGGGTTCCTATGCACCATTGAGGGTGTGTGCATACCCTACAACCCAACACCAACTCTATTTCCAGATGTAGCATATGTGAAAAGATGTGAGATTTGTCAAAGAATAACTCAACCAAGTAAAAGAGATGATATGCTATTAGTACCACTTATTTCAGCAAGAGCATTTAGTAAATGGGGGTTGGATTTCATTGGACCTATACATCCTCCAACAAAACAGTCCCATGTTGAATATATACTTGTAGCCACAAATTACTTGACCAAATGGGCTGAAGGGTCTCTTAACCCAAGGGAAAGTGTCTCATACAACCTTGTATCTTGCTTAAGTTACTCAACATTGACTTGCTTGGCCTATTCTGAATCCACCATAATACTCAATGGTAGCTATGGAAGAGAAGGGAGAAGGTGACTCGAACGCATGCAAAATTCAATGTCTGACTCTCGGGGTCACACTGTCTCCTTCCTCATGCCAACAGTTACCCCCACTCTACCTACCCACTAACTTCCTCTTACTTTCTCTTTGCTCCATTCCTTTTCCTCTTACACACATGCAACACACACACTCACACCTATGTTCATATGAACACTTGCACATACCTCCACTGTCACATACTCTCATTTACTCTCATACCCAAACGCACACAACCTCATACTTCTATTCTCTTATCTATTTTGCTCTTCCTCGCACTAATCCTCACTCCTTCTTTCTCTCTCTTGTATGCATACATATGCTTTCACACACTCTAATGCATTCACACACACTCACGTAGTCCTGCACCCATACACTTATACACACATCATCTCCATAACTCCATTTCACTTTGACATGTGTAATACATAAAATTTATCTTCATATCCATGCATGATTTTCCCATAACTCTTGTTACATCACTTCATGTATCCTTCTTGGTCAGTTCATTCCTTCAACAACGACCCTAAAGATACCCACCATAGTACATAGCAAGTAAAACTCCCGCAATGGAGAGAGTGAATTAAGGATTTTTATTTTGTTATAAAAGCCTTGTCACATCGAGTACACTAAGCAACAAGTTATGTATTTTATGTGCATCATATATGGTTTGAAGTGCCGAGAAAAACAACGTGCAATCTACCGTAGCAATTTGCTTTACCTGAGTGTTAAAGCAGCGATAAATCATCAGATCATACTGGTTCAGCACATCTACACAACACTCTCTCAAGAAGCGGCACAATCCTCTCGGACTCACACCTTTACTGTACTACAAAAGTGGGCTCAAACCTATAATTGCTAAGTGTCCATGACCAATGTACTCACTTGAGAGAACCTCTACAATCTTAACGCATGCGGATACAAAAACATTTCACAAATCAATAGCGTTGTCAAAAACTGATAACGTAATATTGAAACATCATATGTATAAATGTATTATCACTAACACTTGAGACAAGTAAGCTCTGTGCACAAAGCGGAACAACTTTTCTGTGAACTATGCTCTTATCATATCATAAAGTCCAATTATTTGTTCATTTGGATATATAACCACAACGATGGGACAAAAAATACATCAATGTGACATTGTCCTCAACGTGCAACAATGAATGCCAATTAGTGTAATGTGCAAAAACTTTAAGTCAAGCAGTAGAAAGGACTTCACGTGATTGAAACAGAGAGCTCTTGATGTGATTAAGGATAAACAAAAAGTTACGCAAAAAAAGAAACCTTTAGTGCACATAATCAAGCCCACAGTTAAAGGAGCTCGATGAAATAGTCCGATCAGAAATCAAAAACTGAATCAAACTGCAGATGAGTCTAGCATGTTTAAAGTGCATGAAGAACTTACAACGTTGTACAATCATTATTGCTCATTCCCGGAGTCGAAAAATTCCAGATTCGTTAAATCAGCCATAAGATCCCTCCTCTATTTCGACGTTGATCTGACAATCGTCCGAATCTCTTCTAGCTTTGAGTCTCCCTCTGATGATTTCTTCAGAAGTTATAATCAAAATGAGATCCCCTCTTCTTCTTCCCGAATAAACTCTTTCTGGTCAGAAATCTACATGCGCCCACTTCCCTTTCTGCCCATGATGATTCCCCCCTTCAGCCGCTGCTTATGAACGAAGAACCCCAAAAAGATCACCTTCCCCCGATGTTTGCCTCCAAGTATTCAGGGCAAAGAGTCGCTCACACCACATAACCCCCCTTCGATGCTTCCTCCTTAAGAACGGATGGCGCCCAATCCTCCTCTTCTTTGTGGCAGAAGAAAGACAGCAGCTGCCTTCTTTTCTCCTTGAAACCTCCTGTTGTCCGCTTCTTCTCCTCTAGGCAAATTGGAAGAGCCCCCAAGCCACGAAAAAAATTTGTTCAGTAGCTTCCTAATAGAAGAAGTGCAGCCCCTTTCCCCCCAGCAGCCGCGGCAGTCAAATAATGCGAGGCAGAGAGAGAGAGACCCCCTGTGATGTGAACTCTGCCGCCTCCAAAATCTCCCCGTATATCCCCTTGATGCACAGCAAAAAAATTGAGTTCCCTGGCCAGAAGGAAAAAAACGCAGAGCAACCTTCCTGCTGTTATGCACATACAAATGTGAACAGAAAAGAACCCTTCCCCAAATGTGCATTCCTTTAGCATAACCCCTTGTGTAAAGAACTCTCACCCATTGAGATAAATTTTTTGAGTTGCTAATCGTTGTGCAACCCATTATATGAAGGTCCTCCACCACATAACACACCTATAAACAACACTATGCGATCTATCTATATACATGCTTACTATGGCCCAGTACATTCTTCATCAACTGTATGTACCCCACTCCCAAGCTAGAGATCAATGTAGTCCATTCTGCTATGTTCCTAGCTGGCATTTCATCTAGATCAACCTGTACTTTGGCTTGGAGCCTCATTTGATCATAGTCTAACTCTGTGATAACCATCTTCTCGTGCAAAGTACCTGCAAACAAACATCTATTCCACACAATGAAAACATGTTAGCGCCAAAACATCAATCACAAACACAGTTAACATGGGCAGAGGCCAGGGCTACAAAAAGGAATGATGCTCAAACCACTGCAAGATTTCTTTATGAAAATATTATCACCAGATTTGGATTACCAATTGAATTGGTAAGTGATAGGGAGACTCATTTTTTAAACCAAGTAATAGAAAACATAACTGAGTATTTCATGATTAGTCATAGAAAGTCAGCTCCTTATCATCCACAAGCCAATGGATTAGCAAAAAGTACTAATAAGGTACTTTGCATTGTTTTGTCAAAATTGGTGAATACAAATAGGAATGATTGGGATTTGCAACTCAATCATGTCCTATGGGCTTATATAGTGGCATACAAAACTGATATTGGAACAACGCCATTTAATTTGGTATATGGACAAAATGTAGTTTTGCCTTTGGAATTTCTCATTCCAACATTAAAGGTGGTAAATCAATACAAGTGGACAGGACATGAGTTATCTGAGAGAGTGGTGGAATTGGAAAAACTTGGGAGTTTCCAAGCATATATGCAGATAAAAGAAGGCAAACAACTTATCATGATGTTCATATTAAAGGAAAAGACTTGCAAGTAGGGGATTTAGTTTTGGCATATACAATGAAAGAACATCAGAAAAAATTCAAGAAGAAGGGGCATGGACCTTATATTATCAACCAAATCAGTAATAGTGGAGCTATTCAATTAGCTAATATAGATGGAGAAATCATGCCAAATTTCATAAGTGGATGTAGAGTAAGAAGGTATGACCTTCCATTAATTGTTCCTGAATGGAGAAGAATACATCAAGCTCAAAACAGGAAAAAAGAAGAGGAAGGAATCAGGTATGAAGCCCAACAAGAGGCAAAGGAAAGAATAAGAAAGACTAAGGAGCTTAGAGAAGTCTTCTTATGTGAAACACCTTCAAGGGTGAGAGAGCATTTGCCTGTTATAACAATGAATCTTCATAATGAGCAACTCAAGGTTTTGATAGATTCAGGTGCACATGTTAATTTGATGAGTTCAGTTTTGTTGGATAAGTTCAACTTTAAAAGGACTAAGAGTAAAACATCTATCAAAACACTAGAGCACCAATAATATAAAGCTTGTCTTCACCATCTATTGAAGTTAAGTTCAATAAAGAATATATGAAAATAGATTGTGAAGAATGGCTTGATCATATGATGACTGAGAAATTGTTTTGGGACAATCATGGCTAAGGCAAGCTAAAGTAATTTTGGACTTTGAAAATATGAAGTTTAAATTGACAATAAATGACAAAAGGTTTTTAATGTTTTATTGAGTTATGAAGAGCAGGAAATTCAACAGGACATCTATGACTGAGATTTGGAAGGATTTACTTTTTCACTAGAAGGTACAAAGGAATCACAAACAAAACTTTTCCATGATCCAATCTACTTCAGCAAAAAACAGGAGAAAATTAAAGGAACATCCAAGTGTTGCTCATCAAAGAGATTCATCAACACCAAATGGAGGGAGAAACTGAAGACATCCCAGCACAATTTATCAAAAGAAGATTGTTTTACTCAAAAAACAAAGTCAACAAGAATCAAGTATTTTTGGGTGAAAAAATCAAATCTGCTTCAATGGAGAGAAAATAAGGATGAAGATGCAAAACTAGTGCAAAAGCATGGAGAGCTACAAATGAAGGGAAAGACAACATTGTTATCAAACATACACTTTGGATTACTGCTCAAGGACTCAGAATTTCGTCAAGATGGATTTATGACACTCTTAAAATTATTTCCATGTACTTTACCTCATTCTTTTTTCTAGGAAAAAGAATAGGAGCGGAAGAGATGAAAAGAGGAAATTATTAAAAATTTGAGAAAATCATTAAGAAAAGTTTCTTTTATAAGTTATAAAGCACCAACAAGATATAGGTTATAATTCAATAGGACTAAGTAGCCATAGTGTTGTTACCGTTAGTGTCCATGTGAAGGGCCAAATGGCCACCGGACACCCCCCCCCAAGGCTTACGACTAAGGCGGCAACCAAGGCATAGACCTTGGCATACCTTGTCATCCAAGTCACCAAAGTCATTGTTGGCGCCGTTGGCTACGCGCGAGGGAGGACCTCAACGATTAAGGAATATAGAGGTTCCCAGTACTTCCGGGGAGGTCACCCATCCCAGTATTGTTCCCCCCAGAGCTCGCTTAACCGTGACAATCTCTTGCCACTAAGCTACACTCTTGTGGTGTTTGAAGAAGGGGAAAGACTAAGGTTGGCATTACCTTGAACAAGTTTTGGTCCCTCAAAGCTTCATTTTTGCTTTCAAAGCCTATTTTTGAAGCAATTTTGGGGTGTTTTTGGAGCCATTTCGGAGTACTTTCACACATAGTTCTCTTCACATAGGTCCAAGAACATCAAGAAGAGTGTTCCTTGTACTTCTCAGAGAATAAATATCAACCTTTGGGGCTGTATTTTCAGCCACACTCGTAAAACTACAGGTTTCTCGAGGGGTTTTTAGTCTTGGTGGGAGCACTCGCTGCAAATTTATGCAGGTTTTTAAAGCCTAAAACATTAGAGTTGACAGACACTTGCAGGTGTTATTGGCTAGTTTTTGGGCTGTGTATTCAGCCTTTTAGTTTCATTTTACTGCTTATATTTAGCACATACACACCATGTACGCTTCTGTGGATATCGCTTATGTACGTCCATGTGGTCATTGATATAGCGGTTACGTTCTTTGCATAAAGCCTTTTACGTTTGATAAAGAGGGTCGTGGTGAGGTTTTGTTAACTGGGAGACACCCAGATGTTGGGGTCTCTTCGGTGATGCAGGTGGAAGACTTACCCAGCCTCGCCATAGGAGATGTATGATAGTTGTTCATAGGTGCTCGATAAGCCTAGTTGGCTTCTATTGGGTAACTGATTATATGCAGTGGAGTCAGTGATTCACCATGCAGGTAGACATGTCAGTACTTGCAGTTTTATGATACTTTGGCACTGGTCATATGCTAATTTTGCAGAGGATACTCTGGCAAAATTTTTCCAGATTTATGGTTTAGTCAACTATACAGTGGTCGATTTATTCAGTTCTCTACAATCATGGCATCAGAGGTCTCAAGCACATCTGGTGGATCAGGGTCTAGTGCTAGTGTTCCGAGGAGGAGCTATAACTTGTAGGGCAAAGACCATTTTGAGATCCGAAAATTTGATGGCACAAACTTTGCTCTATGGAAGAATCAGATTAAAGATGTGCTGATTCAAAGGAGGCAATGGAAGCCAGTAAATGGGTTTCAAAGAAGCCTGCTGACATGGATAAAGATGATTGGGATGAGTTAGATGAAATGGCCAGGTCTACCATTCGCTTGCACCTGGCAGATAATGTTTACTTTACAGTATTAGACTGTGAAAGTGCAGAGGAGCTTTGGAAGAAGTTATGCAATACATATGAAAAAGAGACGGCATCAAATAAAGTGTATCTGATGAGAAAATTATATGACCTTCGTATGAAGGACACAAATAGTGTTGCTACTCATCTAAATGAGTTTGATGCTATATTCTCCCAGCTACAAGCTCAGAAAATGGATATGGATAATGAAATGAAAGCAGTATTGTTGTTATGCACCCTGCCATCATCATGGGATACGTTTTGCACAGCTATTAGCAACAGTGCACCTGGTGGTAAACTCGTTTATGATGACATATGTGGAGCACTCTTGAGTGAGGAGATTCTTAGAAAATCTATGGTTGGCACTCAGAGTGGAGATGAATATAATGTTCGTGATTCTTACCAAGGAAAGAATCAACAACATGGCAAGAGCAAGAACAAGGAAAATAATGGTCAATGGAATAAGAGTAGAAGTAAATCAAGGAAGAGGGATATCGAATGCCATTATTGTCATAAGAAAGGACATATGAAGAAAGACTGTTATGCATTAAAGAATGCTAAAGGTGAAGGACAGAATGTTGGTGGGCATGTTAAACAGTTACTGGCACCATCTACTTCGACTGTGAAGATTGAAGAAATTAATGCTATTTCTGATGATGCTGATGTGTTGACAAATTTAGTACTGTGCCATCTGAGGCACTTATGGCTGATTCTCTTTCCCACACCTGGCTTCTAGATTCTGGTGCTTCTTTCCATGTGACACCACATAGAGAATGGTTCTCTAATTATGCAGCAAAGTCTCTTGGTACCGTGAGACTTGGTGACTCTTACCAGTGTGATGTTGTGGGGATTGGAGATGTGGTTGTGCAGTTCATTGATGGTTCAAAATTTACTATGCATAATATACACCATGTACCTCAGTTATCACGCAGTTTGATGTCAGTTGAATCAACTTGATGACCTTGGTTACAAGGTGGTCTTCTATGCTCAGTCCTTTCGTATATCAAAGGGCAATATGGTTATTGCAAAAGGAAGCAAAGTTGGCTCACTTTATCCTTTATTTGTATCACAGAAAGAACACTTGTTAGCTCTTACTGAATAGCCTATGGCTTGTATTTGGCATGGTCGTTTGGGCCATATATCTCGTAGTGGAATGGAAAATCTTTCTCATTCTGGCTACTTACCTGTGTTATCTTTCTCTGATTTTTCATTTTGTGAGCATTGTCAATATGGAAAGCAAACCAAAAATGTGCATAGAACGCACATTGACTCTTCAATTCATCCTTTAGATCTCGTTCATACAGATGTGTGTGGTCTTATGCCCACTAGGTCCTTAGGTGGTTCTCTTTACTTTGTCACTTTCATAGATGATGCTACTAGAAAAGTCTGGGTATATCCTATCAAATCAAAGGATGATGTATTCCCTACTTTCAAAAAATGGCTTGCTTCAGTTGAGACTGAAAAAGGAACTAAGCTTAAGGCTTTACGTTCAGATAATGGGGGTGAGTATACCTCACATGAATTCAGCCTTTTCTGTCAGTCTAGAGGGATTCGTAGAGAGTTTACAGCTCCTTATACCCCAATACAGAATGGTGTAGCTGAGAGGATGAATAGAACTATTCAAGATAGAGTAGTCTCTACGTTGCATCATGCAAACCTCTCACAAGGTTTTTGGACAGAAGCAGTATTGACTGCAGTTCATGTGATTAACCTTTCACCTAGTACTGCCAAAGTTCTGAAAGTGGCACAAGAGTTATGGACAGGGAAACCACCATATTATGATCATCTTCGAGTTTTTGGGTGTGAAGCAGATGTTCATATACCCAAGAATCTTAGACAAAAGTTGGACCATAAGTCAAAGAAATGCATTTTTCTTGGATATGGTCGAGAAGGACAATTTGGATATCGCTTATGGGATCCTGAAACATGGTCAGTGATCAGAAGTAGTGATGTCATTTTTAATGAGTCTAAGATGCATAAACAACCCGTTAAGGAGGTTGAAGTGAGAAGAGTGGTGTTTGAGGATACTAGTCCTCTGGTTAGCATGCATAAAAATGCTGCACATAGGGATGTTCAAGAGAATGTCCATTTAGATCAGTCTGCACATGTTCCTGTTCAGCAACCATTGAGACGTTCTGCACGTGTCTCATATCCACCTGATAGATATGTTCCAGGTTTAGATTTTGTTATGCTAATAGATGCCAGTGAGCCTTCTTGCTACAAAGAGGCTATGCAGATAGAGGATCATGTCAAGTGGGAGCGTGCCATGAAGAGTGAGTTGGATTCTATTCACAAGAATGGTACTTAGGACGTAGTACCTTTGCCAGAGGGCAGGAGAGCTTTACCATGTAAATGGGTATATAAGCTGAAATTCACATCAGATAGTGCTTCTCCAAAATATAAAGCACGACTTGTTGCAAAGGGTTTTAAGCAACAACATGGTGTTTATTTTGAGGGAATCTTCTCTCTAGTGGTCAAGATGACTATTTTGCGCATGTTGCTTGGATTCGTTGCAATGGAGGACTTAGAGCTAGTCCAAATGGATGTGAAAATAGCTTTCTTGCATGGAGATCTTACAGATGAGATCTATATGGAACAACCAGAGGGTTATGTAGTTCCTGGCAAGGAAAGTCTAGTTTGTAAGCTCAAGAGGAGCTTGTATGGACTTAAACAGTCTCCTAGATATTGGTACCAAAATTTTGATGCTTTTATGAGGTCCCAAGGCTATTCTCAGAGCAATGAGGATCATTGTCTCTATACAAAGAGATGTTCTTATGGCAGCTTGATATGTTTGATACTTTACGTCGATGATATGTTGATTGTTGGGAAGTCCTCTTATGATTTGTCAATTCTCAAAAAGAAGTTGAGTTAGACATTTGATATGAAGGATTTGGGGGACGCCAAACATATTCTTGGCATGCGCATTACTCGTGATAGGAGTAAAAGATGCATATACTTGTCTCAAAGTGAGTACATATCCAAAGTACTTCACCGATTCAATATGCAGGGTGGAAAGGCATTGAGTACACCTTTACCCACATATGTGAAATTGAGCAAGGATGACTGCCCCAAATCAGATGAGGAAAAGGAATTCATGACCAAAATTCCCTATCAGTCAGCTGTTGGTAGTCTCATGTATGCTATGGTAGCTACGAGACCAGCCATGGTATTTGCAGTGGAAGTTGTGAGCAGATATATGTCTAATCCTGGCAAGAAACATTGGGAAGCGTCCAAAATGATTTTGAGATATCTGAGTGGCACTAAGGACAAGTGTCTATGCTTACGTAGAGGGAAAGCATCCATTATTGGTTACACAGATTCTGACTATGCTGGTTGTGTAGACAATCGTAAGTCTACATCAGGGTACATTTTTCATTTTGCTGGAGGTGTTATCTCTTGGAGATCTCGTCTTCAAGAATGTACAGCTGTTTCCAGCACAGAAGCAGAGTATGTTGCAGCAAGTGAGGCATGTAAGGAAGCATTGTGGCTTTCTCATCTTGCTTGTGATATGGGTTTACCTCAGCATGTACCTCACTTGCTCAGTGATAGTCAGAGTGCCATTGCTTTGGCTAAGAATCTGGTCTATCATGCAAAGACCAAGCACATTGAGGTGAGGTATCACTTCATTAGAGATTGCTTAGCCACTGAGAGCATTATTCTTGAGAAGGTTCACACTCGAGATAATGCCACAAATGCTTTGATTAAAGCTCTACCACAAGATAGCTTTCGACACTATTGTCACTTGATGGGGGTTACTTGATTCTTGATCTTACACAGTCACTTGTATACTGTGTAACATGCCCATCAGGTGGGAGGTATAATTTGTATACTTACACTCAGGTATTCTTTATCATTCTTTATTTTTTCTCCCATAGTTACTCTGGCCATATTGGCCTTTAGTGGGAGATTGTTATCGTTAGTGTCCATGTGAAAGGCCAAATGGCCACCGGACACTTCTTTGTATATGTTTTTTAATAAAACATATAGTGGTCTGGCCAGTCACAGACTGTAAGTTCGACCGCATTTGTAAGACCTAAGGAGTCTGTCTTCGTGCTCCTTGTGTATTGTGTTTGCTGTGTATTCTACAGCCTCTGTGCGGAGTACTGTGTGCGGCCTTAGGAGCTCGGTTTTCTACTCCAAGCATATTGTCGTGGAGCTCTCGAGAAGGAGAGCGCACTGTGGTGCATCACCATCGAAATACTTCAAGTGTAATTATTTCTTCTTTTGGATATTTTTTCTTATATCTGTCTAAATTCTTTTAAATTTCATTCATTATTTTCTTATTTAAAAAGGGAGGGCACTAGATATCTTGCTAACACATGTGATGATCACTTAAATTGTGTTGTACTTGTGATGCAAATAAGAAATTCAATGTTTATTTTTTATTTTTTCTCAAATATCTTTGGTGACTTATGTGGTGGGAGTTTTTGGTGTGATGTGTTATATGTCTTTTAGAATGGTGAATGCAAAAGAATTACCTATTCATGAATTCAAAGCAGACTCTATAACATTGTCAAGAGGACATTGGTTTTTGGACAGTGAAGCAGTAACGGAAGATGCAGAAGTAGAATTTGATGAAGAACAAGATATCCCAAAAACTGAGAAGATATCCAAAGAACAGATGGAAACCATCAATATCATTGGTGAGCATATCTTTACAGTGGGAATTGGAGGTCATAAATATACCATGCTATGTTAGGAATCCTACAGGCAGTCGAGTTACATAGACTATTGGATGAACCTCTCTTCTTCATAGATTTTGAGAGAGTAGCACAAGTTATGTCTAGTCTGTTGGAAGTGGGCAAAGGCAATGATGCATACTTCAGATGTTCAATTAGAACAAAGAGAACAAAGAGGTATGGATCACCATAAAAGCAGAACACATCAGGGCATCTCTTCAATTCTATCCCATGGGAACTAAATTGGATTGCAGTTTTGTCAAGAAGAATAAAGCAACCTATGTTGGATATTCAAAGTCTGTGGATTTCAAAGGTAAAGAAAATGAAGAATTTGCCATTAGAATGTTTCTTCACTATCTGTGTTTTCCAAAGTTGCCAAGATATACAATGCCACATAAGCTAGTGACATTGGTTATGTTCAATAATAAGGACAAGACTAAACCATTTGGAGTAATGGATGTAACTCCTACATTCATGACCAATTGAAGGAAGCAGCAAAGCATTGGGAGCAGAGGAAGTTTATGAATGGAGAACAATTTTTAAGAAGAATTATATACCATGTTTTAGGTATGGAGGAAAAGTTGAAGTTGGCTCCAGAAGCTCAATATTTCAGGAGTTTGATGGCAGGAGTTAAAAGTCCTTCAAAAATGATGTCTATAAGAGAAGTAGAAGTCCAGACAAGCATGAGGGGATTAGAGAGGTAAAGGAAAGGGGTATCAAAGGAAGTAATTCCAGTAAATAAGAGAAGACTAGATCCAAGGAATGTGGTCTTGGAATAGGAAGAAGTGACAAAAGAGGAATGTGAAGCAGCTCAGAAAGAAGTTCAGGCCTCAAAGGAACCCCATCCGCCTCAAACAAGCAAGGAACAAATTTATTCATATTTGACTCAAAGTTATGATAAGAGGGCAATCTATGAAGCTCAGTATCAGAAAATGTTGGAAAATTATTCATGTAAAGCAACTGATTGGGCACAAGAAGAGGTGGAACATTATGAAGAATTACATGATCAAATGATGGATACAGAAATTGAAGAAGTGTTTGTCAAGAAAGAAGTGGAATTATTGACCTATTTTAAGGAATTACAAGGTCCTCCAGAGACCAGAACTATAGTAGTAGTAAAAAAGAAGGTCCAGAAAAAACCTATCCAGAGAAAGAAGTTAACCAAAAAGAACAAGGGTAAGGTAGTTGAACATGTACAGATGCAAGAGTCAATAAAATTATCATAAGAAATATCATCAAAAGAAAAGAATCAGAAGAAATCAATTGGAGTAGAAGAGCACACAATGGACAAACAAGGGATAGCTAGTTCTTCACAATTTTCTTTAGATTCAGAAAGTGATATTGAGAATTTCCTTCTCAAGAGTTTAAATCTCTTAGTACCCAGCACACCAGTGAAAATAGTACAAGCTTTTGTAAAAACAAAACACCAAAGGAATTCAATCAAAAGTCAGAAGGGATACAGGTTTGTGAAGAATCAACAAAACAATTTAGTCCTAGGGAGGAAAAAAAGAAATTAAAAGGTAAAGAAGTAATGATGGAAGAAGGGGTTGAAGCAAGGAAAGAACTCAGTAGTGGACTAATAGACACAGGATTTCCAGCTATCTGACAAAACCCCCACAACAACTTCATTACCAACCATATGAGGAAAAACAAGGATTGGAAATCAAAACACAATTATATAGTCAGATGCAAAGTCCAGAGGTTGCAATATCAGAAAGAACATATCCTAAGGAATATACAGAAGGGAAAACAGAAACAAAAATAAATCTGAGTATAGAGGAGGTACTTTATGATCTAGATCATAATGAAGAGTCCACACATACAGGTGATCAGGAAAAGGAAGAAGAATTAGACTTTATGGATATAGATGAGTAGGAGGTGGAACAAAACGAGCATCAATTGAAGGATCAAATAAAGAATTCAATGGAGAGTGACTCAATCTCACTTCAGGGAAACAAAGTCCAGGAAGAGGAAAGACAAGTTATTCAAGAAAAACAAAAGGACATTGATGAAAAAGAGGCAAAAATATTGGAAGAAGAAAAAAACTATGAAGAGGAAGAGAATCAGGTTACAGGATATGAGGAAGAGGATGGAGAAAAAAAATGAATATAAAGAGGAAAAGCAGATAGAAGTGAAGCAAATTGAGTTGGAAACTGGCCTTGAAAGGATACCAAAGGATATCATATCTGCATGTAAGATTAGCATGAGTAACATAGAACAATTCAGACCCTCCAGCAGAAATATGATTATATCAGGGATGGTGGCTGAGTCAGAATTTGTAAAAGGGAGTATGATCATCAAAGAGAAAAAGAAGGAAAAGGAGTAGCTAGAAGATCAGATCAGGGTCATCAAGGAAAAGAATGAATTTTTGTCTTAAAGAATAATTTCATTAGAAAAACAAGAGGTTCAAAGCCAGAACAAAATTCAATTTCTTGAGAAAAAATGTGCTAAGTAGTTGGAGCAATTTAATAAAATGGAAATGGAATTGAAGAAAGTAGAAGGAAGATTTAGAACTCTTAAGAGTTCATATCAGATAATGGTCAAAGCTAATGAAGACATAAACAGATTGTTGATTGAGGAAGGTCAAATGAAAGAAGAAAGTCATAATGTACAAAGAACCTAAAATGAGAGGGAAGAGTTGAATAAGGAAATTCTAAGGTTACAAGCAAAATTGAAGGAAGTCAAGGAAATGGAGAAACAAGCTAGTGTGCATACTGCCAGTGCAATGAGAGGATATAACAATTTACATTTGAAAATAACAAAAGAAAGAAGTGAATGGAAATTAGAGAGAGAGAGAGAGCAATTGATATCACAGAATCAAGGGTTAATGTTGATGGTGGAAAAGTTACAGAAAAACTTGGAATGCTCACAAAAACAGGTTGACGAACAGGTAGTGACCACACAAGCAAAGGAACATGAACACAAGATGACAAAGCTGTTGAAGAATATTCAGATGAATTTTTTCAAAGGCTTTTAACAGACAGGGAATCAAGCATGGAATTCATAAGGAAAATGCAGAATGAGTATGAGGAGCAGATTGTAAACTCTCCTCTCAATAAAGGAGTAAATCCAGATCAACATCATTGGGCAGCTGATGGGTTAGGAATACCATTCTGTATAATTGTAGAAAGTTTCAAGAATTATCAGACTGCAAGGGTAGGACTACCACCAAACAAATATTTGGAGTATGAAGAAGATATTAATGTCACTAAGGAGTTGTTTGAAAAAGGTAACCCTAAATGGAGGAACAGATGGTTGGATGCTAACAAGGAATGTTGGAAGATCTCGAAGGAAGCACTTTTGCAGTTAAAAATAAATCCATCCTATTGTCCAGTAGCCAGAAGAAGAGAATGGTTAGTATTTTGGGAAAGAAGAAATACAGGTCAACTTCCAGCAAAATGGCTGAATTTCCCAAAAATAGCAGGACCAAAAGCAGGAACATAGCCTATCAAGAAGTATATGATTGATACAATAGAATCTGTTATATCCGCATATAAAGATGTAAATGATCCAACCTATATTTTATTAGTAAGAGTGATGTGACTTGTGGTGTCATGCATAGAAACCTTCACAGATACATAAGTAAGGACTCTCAACTACATTGGATTCAACTCACCTACAGATGCTTTACTCTTTGATTTAAGTGAAACACCAGATAGAATTTGTTTACTGGCATATTACAATAGAATAGTATTTTTGGGAAGCCATTATCTTCAAATCTTTGAAGATGCTTTTGACTATGGGTTTTTTGAAAGAGAATCAGAAATTTTTGGGAATTTATCAGTAGTCACTAAATCAAGACTCACTGCATATGAAGCTACTTATACAGAATACTTGAAACAGGATGTGATAGACAGACCAAAGGCAGTAGTACAATGGAGGAAAGCCTTGTTTGAAATGGTGAACAATTTGAATATTATAGAATGAAAGATTCATGATCTATTATCTCATGTTTATCAAAGAAAAAAGAAATGAAGGAAGCTCTCATTACTTGTCTATAAGAATATTTTTTGTCAAGAGCCAAAAAGTCTAGGAGGGGAAGAATGTTAGAGGAAGCATTTTCTTGAAGGAAAATTATTGGTAAAATGTCAAAAATTTGTAGAAATATTTATACAAATGATGTAAAAATTGAGGAAGAGTCTTCCTCATGTAAAATAGGATCATATGTATTTTTCCTAGAATTTTTGGAAGCTCTTAGATAGCATATTTTTAGAATAGAAGGTGAAAAGGACCAAAATTCAAGTGTGAAAAGGGACACTTGAAAAAGTATAAAAGATAATTTCTTCTATTTTGAAGAGGTTAGTTGTATTATTTTGATGCTATCCAAGTAATCAGAGGGCTTTCCTGCAGAAAATCATGTTTTCTCCTTTCATGATCTTTCTCTTGATTTGTTGAGTATTATCATTGTGTAATCCATGGAATTTGTGAACTTTCCTTGTCTATTTCTGAGTGAGGTGAATGAAGATGGATGATTCTCAGTGTATTGAGTAAGAAAGTGCAGAAGAACAAAGCTGGAATTGGAAATTCTCAGTTTTTATAGAATTGCAATTGTCTAGTCTGTGTGATACAGGTATTGTTTTTGAGATTTTACTTCATATTTGTATTCTGTTGTGAAAATGGCACAATTTGGGCACAAAGATCATTAAAAATGCTATTGTAGAACTCAAGATATTCAAAACCCTAGATATTTCCTTCCTTTTTCATAAATCTCTTAGAAAAACAGTCATCTCAACCCTTATTCTTGGATTCCATTAACTAGAAGGGGCTGTGGTCTTTGCATACTTCTCGGATTGACAATTTAAAGATGTAGTTGATCTTTTGTGCTATAATGATTGGAGAGGACAACTCCAAAGGGTAACAACAAACAGAGGTATGCCTCTATACGACACATTTCTAGTCACATGTCTTGAGAGTGAGACCACCTAATTGCACTAGTTATAGCACCTGAATCAGTTAATGTCCTAATCTCCTTGAGAGTGTTGCCTTACCTTAGCATAACAGTAATGAATGGTCCCCTATCCACTATGCTAGGGTGAGCAGTTGACTTTGATTGAAACATTGCCATAGGATATATGGGGGCTTCTATATTGGTATAGGGGGTTACTTGGAGGCCTTCTAATTGATTATAGCATTCCCTCCCTAGTCCTTGTCTTCTTAATTTCATACATTTAATGTGTTCTAAGGCTCTACCTGAGCTTCTTCCCTTATTCTTTTCTCTTAGTCCTTGCACTTCTTTGCTAGTTTGAGTCTTCTTAGCATGTCCTTGGTGAGAGGTTCTTGATAAATCTTGACTCTACAAACACTAATATAATTAGGTATTATCTCCCCTTCTAAAGTGGCTGATTGTACAGCCCCACTTGTTGAAACCTGGTTTATAATCATAGGTCCATAACCACGTTTCTCTAACTTTTGTGCATGTTGTTTTAGTGTATACACTAGGACTAAATCTCCTTTTTTCAAGCCTTTTTCTTTTACATGTGCATTGAAATAGGTTTTTTGTCTCGTCTTGGTTGCATATATTCCTATTGCTGCTCTCAACCTAGTCTCTCCTAATCGTTCCAAGTCCATGATCCTCGATGATAACTCGTGGCCAATCCATTGATGCTCTTGTGCAACCTTAAGGGTGGGTATCAAAAAAAATCAAGGGAAGTAATGCATTTTGACCAAAAACCATCTAAAAGGGAGTTGCATTGAGTATTGTCTTGTAGGCTACTTGATATGCCCAAATAGCACGGTGCAACTATTTGTCCCAATCGGAGTGTTTATTGTTTTCGAGTTTAGTCAGTACATTGCAAAGGATCTTGTTAGTACTTTCTGCCTGTCCATTGTCCTCAGGATGATATGGTGCAAACTTCTTGTGAATCACCATAAAATCTTGTAACAAATATTCAATGACTTTGTTTATAAAGTCAGTCCCTCTATTGCTCACCAGTTCTATAGGTATTCCATGCCTTGTAAAGACATTCTCAAATAAGAATTTTGATATCATGTGTGCATCATTCTTTTAGGTAGCCTTAGCCTCTACCCATTTGGTGAGATAATATGTTGTTACAATTATGTATTTAACATGAGTGCCTTTAGTAGGGGGTTAATGGGTCCAATAACATCTATACCCCATTTAGAGAAGGCACATCCTCCCATCATGGGTCTCAGTGGCATTTGTTGGCAGCAGTCAAGACACCCAAGGACTCACAAGACAAGGAAGCCAAAGAAGAGAACCAGAGCAGAGAGAGGGCACAAGCAGACAAAGTAGTCAATGAAGATCTGGCAACAAATTTTCCAACCAAACCTCATTTGAGCAGTGATTTTCATCACTACCTTAACCTTGTAAATACCATTTTTTGGATAGTTTCGACTTCATTTTTTGCAAGCCAAGGAGTGCTTGAGCTTGAGGAGCATTAGAAGTACCTACCTATCAATTTTCATATTTTTTAGACTCCATTTGAGCCCTCAAATAGGCCCTAGAACCTAATTTTAACTAAGTCGGACACTAGGTCTGTACAGGGCCAAAACTAGTCAAAAACTATAAAAAGAGATAGAGAGCTCATTTTTGAGGTTAGCTTGTGGTAGAATTGAACTTGTAAGAGCACTATTGAGTAATCTAAAAAAATCCATTGTCTCTCACTTTGTTCTTGCCTTGTGTGCATGTGTGTGTGTGCATGTGTGTGTGTGCATGTCAGTGTGCTTCTCACTCACACACTTGTGCCATCATTTGTTTGAGGTCTTTATACCATCCTCATGTCTTCCCAGATTGACATTAAAGGAGGTGCTACTCATCATTGAGCTACACCAAATTCTGGCACCGTTGTTGGGGATCAAGCTTTGAGGACGAGCGTGTGATGGTAAGATGTAGAGTTGAGACGTTTGGAGTCATAGGTATTTTCTTCACTTTCATCTATTCCTTTTATTTTCTTGTGTTTTCATCACCATCATGATCATCATCACCATCTCCCACCTCCATCTCCATCATTGTGGAAATTTGAATTTTTTGGTCATATCACCATACCCATACCATTCCCCTCATTTCACTTGTGAGAGAGAGCGAGAGAGCGTTTGCATGCTTGTGCTTTTCTGTGTTTTTGAGATTTTCTATAGGAATCAGCATCCGCAGCAGCTGCACCAGTTCCAACAGGTAAAACATTTGACTGTGTAGGTCCCGAGGCATTGACCTTTGTCAATCACGACTGATAGAAAAAGTGATCTTTTTGCTAAACTAACTGCATACACGTGATGTGTAGGCATAGAGCTTCATGAATATGTGTTTGAAATTTTAAAATTCCTCTGTTTTCTATCAATCGCAATCAACACGTCAATCAGGATCAACAAACGATGATGAACACTTGCCGACGGACCTATCAATGGCGATCAACACGTCAATCGCGACCGACAGAGTCAACGACCAACTGACCATGATTGAAAGACTTTTCATGTGCCACATGTCAATCGCGATCGACCCATCAATCGTGACTGACAACCCTGATGGACCTGTCAATCGTGGCTGACCCAATCAACGATTGTTTGACCACGACCAACAGACCCCGCATGCTACATGTTAATCGCGATTGACCCATCAATCGCGATCGACAGAGTCAACGATCCTTTGATCACGATTGACTAAAATTATGGGCCACGTGTCAATCACGATTGACCCATCAATCGTGACTGATAGTGACGACGGACCTATCAATCACGATCGACACGTCGATCATGACTGACATATCAATCGAGATTGACAAACTACTTGATCGTGATTCACGGGAAAATTCGGCCAATTTTTTAGGGCAAAAAATATTGGTCTATTTTTGGCTAATGTGTGGGAAGCATTTAAGTTTTAGTAGAGCATTGTGAGGCCACTACACAAAGTATTTCGAGAAGTCATGTTTGCCTGTTAGCCTGCTTGAACCCTGTTTTAATCCTAGAACCCTGAACAGTCATAACTTCCTCATACAAAATCCGTTCGGGGTGATTCTAGTCTCGTTGGTAAAATTAATGCCATGATTATTAGATATAGTATTTTGAAGTTGACCATAACCAGGGGGAAGAAAATTGAGGGATTTTTAGGATTGTTTTGCATCAAGCCAAAGAACAATTTGATCTTTGAATTGCATGAATGAACATGGTTCGTTGTGTCAATTGAATTCAAATCTTGCGCTAACTTTGGGACTTTTATGAGTCCATTGCGAGCATTAAAGGGCATTCTAGGCAAGAGTAAGTGCAAGCTTGGGAACACGCTTCCAGGGCATACAAGGGCAACCAAGGAAGGAGGCTTAAGGTTGGAGATTCTCAACTTCCTCTTTCAATCCCTAGCTTAGGCTAAGAACGCAGAGTGTTGGAAGTACTTTAGAACGGCAATAGGCATGACACAAGTTACAGACTATCTAAGAAATCAAGTTCAAGTCAAGGGATAACCTATGTGTGATTGATAACTATAAAAAAACGAACTTAACATAGTGCAATCAACTTAAAGTGCGAAAATTAACTCAAGTATTCTTGATGATGCAAAATCAGACAAGATCCTAAACACGATAACAAAATAAAAATAATCCAGTGATTGATAAGAACGAAACGGCAACGAGGTTGTACTTTGGGAAAAATTGGGGTTGTTTAATCGAGCATATGAGCCTTAGATGAGGACGACACCTAGGGAGAGATAGATAGAGTCTTAGGTCTTCAAAGGCTAGTGTCAATCATACTGCTAGGTCTTGGGCCCAACAATTGAGCCACTATTTACACTACCCTAGCTATGAGACTAGCGAGTATGAAATGTCTCATGGTATGGAGAGACCCACAAGAAGTTCAGGTGTGCCATACTTACAGAGGGTTGAAGGCCCTTACAAGACTCAGTTGGAATACCTTAGGACCAACTGATTAGGTGCTTGCATCTATGAGGACGGCCTCGGAAGATCTGTGGTCCAAATTAAAAACCCTGACCAACCCATTGGAATTGAACATTCAGCTGTCAAATTTGAAAATAGAGCATACTTAGACAAAGAAGGAACCACATACATAGTCACCAGCCACCCAGATAGGATAGACGAGTTTGGTAATGTGATACCAGAAACAAACATAGGTGACCTAGAGCAAGGGAACATAGGCGGAGAGCCTAAAACCCCTCGAGGCAAATCAGTTCTTACTAGAATTATCATGCCAGAGTGGATTCCCCAAGACAATAAGAGCATAGATCTGCTCTTAAACCGAGAGACCGATGAAGCCTTTTGGAGGTATAAGCCTGATCAACTGAATGAGGTAGGAACAATCACAATCTTTGAGTTCAAAGATCCTGATAGCCCAGGTAAAGTGACCTATTTAGACAATACTTTGGAGAGGATCTTTGTGGTCTCAGAACATGGTAGACATGCCTACACTTGGAAGGGTGAATTTATTTTTACCCAACCAAGATCTAATGTCTCGTATGGCCACCAAGGAGCTGGAACATCCCAAGCTCATGGAGCTCAAAGGAATAGAAGTAGAGACAGGCCAGAGGTAAGTTTTGCCAACCCCTTGGGTCGAGAAAGGATGAGAAAAGAGATGTATAAAGTGGAAACTGAGAGACCTAGAGCCCCAAGAAACCAAAGAAATGCGGATGAATTCCCTCTACCAAGACCTAGAGAGCACACGAGGACTTTGAGACCCACATAGCTAGTTAAATCCATGAAGAATTACTTCAATGGCAGAGGAGACCCATATGATCATGTGTCCGAGTTTAGGCAAGTCTTGAGATCTGAGCAAGTTGAGCACCTATTCATGCAGTACAATGCTTTTGGTCTAACCCTTAGTTGAGATCATATGTGTACTTGAAAGACCCTAGGACCATAGAAGAGTGTGTACACATGTGAATTGACATTGAAGATAACCTAAGGGAGGAATTAGAACTTTCAAAAATCTACAAAGATTCAGATAGTTCTACTAGCCTCTCTTCCACTCAATCCACATCTATTGAGGAACTCACCGAGAAAGTAGCTCAGAAGCTAGGAGTCTCTTGTAAAAAAATACCAAGGTTTTCCCCAGTGAAGAGATGTTATACCTATGGTGGTGACCATATGGCAAATGTATGTCCCATTATGGCTCAACCCCAAGTGAATCCTAGTAGCCAGTACTGCACCATAGAACGGAGGTACACCAATCACACCACGCAAGATTGCCCCTACAATAAGCAAGCTATTAGGCAAATGTACCCACAACCATACCCTTAATAAGGAAGATACCAGAACCAGTAGCCACCACCACAATATGCTAGGCCTCAACAAACCTATCAACCACAATATAAGGCCCAACAGAGACCTCAACCAGTGCTAGCCCAACAACCTCCTGCTCTAGCCAATGTGATTCCCGTAAAGTATGCAGCTGCAGAAGAAAATCTGAATAGAGCAATAGTCCTAATAACTCCATTACTTTTGGAAAGTGATCCCAGTGACCATAGCTTTGATTCTACACATATTGATAGCCCCCAAGCTTACTAGATGTAGTCTCCTGAACATGGTGAATCCTACTATAGTAAAGAACCGAGTGAACCTAGTTGGGATCCAGAGTATGCAAATATCATGTACACAAATCCCAACCCTAGACCTCAACCTAGGCAAGTAAGACCCCCATTCCCTAGAGGACCATGCTATAGATGTCAAGAAGACCACCTCATTTGTGATTGCCCCATGCCTGCACCCACACAACCCTAGTTAATAACAATCCAGGGTTTTTTTCAAGATTGCGAAAAGGAGCATCTCTTATGAGATTGCCCAAAGAATCCCAATAATATGCCAAAAATCACTCCTATTAATGTTATTGGATTAGTCGTAGAGTTTGTAGGAAGTATAACTTCCACTGCACAAGTACAGGTGGTCACTAGAGCTCAGGTTTTGCAGCAGAACCAAGGTTTAGGCCAAGAAAGGAGCGCCGAGATTAGTGAAACTGAGAGTGTAGCCAAGAAATGAACGAGAGCCTAGAAAGATAGATGAGAAAGGATGAAATGACGATGGTCTAAAAAGATGAGCGAATTAGAAGAAAGCATAAGAGAAACAAAAGCAAAGATAGATGAACTCACCTCTCAAACAAACTCTCACATACCACCACCACCTTCATCCCTATCACCATCTAATCCACCATCTTTCAACCCGCCTCATACCATTCCACCACCCCCTAGAGTAGGATCAGTATTAGCTGATCCCACTCTTGAGGACATAGACATGATGCTCAAAGCATATCAGACTAGAATCCAAGAAGGGCCAAATGTGACAGATCATGACAAATGTTACCCTAGAGCTGATCTAGAGATCATGACAAATGCTGCTTTGTGCTAAGATGGTAGCATTGGCTCAGAACATGTTTAAAGCCGGTTGCCTCTTCAACTACTCTTGCTCTGCTAAGACACAGTTGCACTTTGATGGACTGTTGGAGAAGTTGGAGAGCATAATTACAAGATCGGATAAGGAAGCCATCTCCCAAAGAAGAGCCAAGGCAAGCGAAAGAATAAGCATCCCTGCCCACGAAGCTTATGTGCCTAACTCCATAGAGCCAAACACATCTTCTTCTATGAATATGTATTCACTAGAGTTCCTGCAAGAGATTCAAGAAGAGAAATGGGCCAAAGAGAGTGAAGTCCCTCCTCCCATTGAACTTCTGGATGATGCACATGATCGATTCCCACAAGACATTCCTTCCATTTATGAGGAGCAAGAGAGTACCCAATCCCAGGAGAGATTAGACTTCGAGTCTAATTCCATACAAGAACTACCCCATTTCACAGGCCCATGGGAACTAGAGTCCACGTGTATGAGAGCACCCACATGGTAAGAAACAAAGACTCAGTCATACCTATGAACATAGAGGTAGTGAAAAACACTAAAGTGCAGTGCAACCTCACTTTAGAAGAGCTACTCAAAGTTAGGCCAGAACTATGGAAACATGAGTTACGATCTCATCGCATAGTACCTGAAATACCCTTGGACAAGATAGGAGACATGAGTGAAGGAGAAGAAGGAAACACTTATCTTCCCATTACCCATCAAGGGTACACCACCAAGGCAATTTTGGACTTAGGTGCAGGAGTTGCAATTGCTACCACTTCCCTATGGAAGCGTTGGGGCAAGCCAACACTCAGGCCAATGAGAATGAAATTGCAGATGGCTGACAGTCACATAGAGAGACCCTTAGGGCTGTTAGAAGGAATAAATCTCACTACCTATGGTGTGGAGTTTGAGCATACTTTTGCTATATGTGACTTTAACAAAAATCATGCCTATGAGATGATTTTGGGAAGACCATTTATGCGACAGTTGCAAGTGGTACAAGATTGGGAAACCAACTCTTTGTATTTGCAACACCTAGGTGTTACAACCAAAGTAAATCTCAAGGATTCCTCTCATAGAGACGTACCGGCTATTCAATGGAATCCCATCCATAGAGCTAAAGATGATACTGAGTCAGTGCATTCCATAGGATCAGGATCCTCATGGATGCATGAAGACATGCACTTATGGATGTGTAAAGTGGCAGTAGAAGAAGAGAAGAGAGAAAAAGCCAGAGAGATAGGTGCGAAGGAAACCCATATATCAATTAAAGACCCGGCCTATGCACCTGTGGTGTTCCCTGATGAAGAATTTGAACCTCACGGCTGGGCAGAAATTCTAGCAACAATGGATGTAGCCATCAATGAAGAGCAATGGACACCCCACTGTGACGAGGATGGCTATGACATTTCAGTCTTCACAATAGAACCAATTATGGGAGATTCGGTTCTAGAAGAATGTGAACCTAGCACTACTACATTTGAGGATGCAAGTGACTCCGAACTAGAGTCAATCATTATGGACCCACCTTTTGCATCAGATGAAGAATACTTCTATGAAGTAGAATTTCACCCTCAGATGACATGAAGAGCTTACAAATGATGTAAGGTTAACCACGCAAGTGACCACTAAGAATGAAGGAAAGACAAGAAAGAAGAGAGAAGTCACACCTGAGGAGGAAGAATCTTTATTTGAGGTCCCTGAAAACTTTAAGAAGTATGAAATAGATGATAGGAGAGTCATGATAAGAATGTCAAAACATGAGGCGCAATCAGGGGAGGCTTATGATAACAAAGAAACCACCAAGAAAATAGTTGTAGCCATAGAAGAAGGAGAAGAAAGATGGACTTACATAGGACATGACCTGACGGAAGAAGAAGAGCAAGAGTTGATAACCTTGCTAAGAGAATATAGAGATGTATTTGCTTGGAGTTACAAGGACTTGAAAAGTGTAGACCCTGACATATGCTCACACACTATCCCCATGACCTCAAATGCCAAGCCCTCTAAGCAAAAGCTATACACATATAATGATAATTATGTTGTCAAGATCAAAGAAGAGATAGATCGTCTGATGGAAGCTGGATTTATTTATGAAATTGAGCACATTGAGTGGGTATCCCCCACTGTAGTGGTGCCTAAGAAGAATGGAAAGCTACGTGTGTGCATTAACTTGAAGAAGGTTAATGTAGCCACTATTCGAGCTAACTATCCGCTTCCTATCACTGAGCATCTATTAGAAATAGTAGCAGGCAAGGAAGTATGCGGCTTCCTTGATGGATTTTTTGGCTACAATCAAGTAGCCATTGCACCAGAAGATCAGCATAAGACAACTTTTGCCACAGAGTGGGGCATATTCGCCTTTCGAGTAATGCCATTTGGGCTCACCAATGCACCCGCTACCTTTCAGAGACTGATGTGTCTTGTATTTAAAGAGTTCTTGAGGAAGAATTTAGAGGTCTATGTTGACGATCTTTGTGCTCGTTCCAACATTAGACAAACACATATACCTGAACTCAGGCAAATCTTTGACAAATGTAGAGAATATCAAGTCTGCCTGAACCCAGAAAAGTGTGTTTTCATGGTCAGGCAAGGCAAGTTTCTAGGACACATAGTGTCAAAGAATGGCATATGTTGGGGCATTCTTAGACAATAAGGAGTTTGAGGGTTTGTAGGAGAAAAGGGAAGAAACAAGAAGAGAAAATACACCTGGAAGCTTCTGCCGATTGATTACAGTAAGACAATTACAATGTTTGAAGTACAAGACAAGCCAATACCTCTGTGCACAATCCCACAGAGTGCCCAATTACAAAATACCAAATATCCCAAAGTCTTCTTGCCACCGGCCTCCTCTGCACCAGACCTCCATTTGCTTCAAGCTTATCCTTGTGCAAACCTTGCACCAAGCTTATCCTTGTGCACACCTTGCACCAAGCTTCCACAAAGGGGGAGGAGTGAATACCTTCTGTCGGCACGCGCACACTGCAATGAGACCTTGAGATCCTTGGGGGGAGTATAGCTTAGCACTCTCTACACAAATCCTTAGTCACTCTCCATGCACCTTACACTTCCACTTCTCTGTGTCGCACTCTGGTGACTCTAGCACTTCTCTCTCTTGCTTCCTTTTGACTATGCTTCTCTTGCTTACTCTAAGATTAGTCCAAGAATGGCCCTTGCCTTGATTTGAGTGTGTCGATCACGTACGCTCCTAACTGCAATGGTATCTTGGTGCTCACTTTGATGTCCCAAGATTGTCTTCACAAGTGGCAGCCAACGACTCACTGTTTTTTCCTGTAGTGACTTTAGACTAAAAGCCCAAAATTTTAATGGGGGGCCATACTTTCACCTGTGCGTACGTTGCCGCTTCACATACCCTCACATTTCCTTTTAAGTCTTCACTTTTGCACCTAAGGGGGGGTTCACCTGAACCTTCCAAAACACTTTAAAACACACTTTGAACCTTAGGGAAATTAGAGAAAATACCTCTGCAACCTGCAACTCACTTTCTCCAATTTACCCTTTGTGGACAATTAATTGTGCACTACCTGTGCACTTTGACACCTGCATTTTAGCACTTTGACTTTGCACCTATTGACTTTGACCTTAACATTGTTGACTTTGACCAATTGACTTTGACCAGTTGACTTTGACCTTTTGACTTTATCAACATGACTTTTATGGGCTCAACAGTTGCCCACCACCTAATGTGCTCTCCGTCCCGGAGAGCGATAGCCAAAACCCTGAGCATATAGGACACCATGAAAATAGAGCAGCAAAAACTGGAATAGGACAGCTGAGCAGCAACCAATTCCACCAAGAGCAGGATAGAATGAGCACCAGAGAAAAACCAAAAAAAACTTGATTTTTCCATGGAAAAGCAAAGGGTTGCAATGGGAGTGTAGAAAGGATGGGGAAGGAAGGGCTGATGGGGCTGAGAGGGATAGGGTCAGGAGGGTTAAGGATGTGGCTGGGCAGATTTGTAAAGGTATGGATAGGGAGAAGGATTATGGGGTCTGGAGAGGGGAAAAATGATCAAACAGGAGAGCTACAGAGGGAGCAAATGGGAAAGAGTGAAACATATGGTGAGAGGAGGTGATAATAGACAATGTGTCCAATTTGTTGAAATAAAAGCATGTGGTAATTGTGCGCAAAACATGTGGGTTTGGACCAAAAGTCATAGAAAAAGAGGGAATTTGTAAAAATAAAGTCAAAAACTGAGTCCAGAGGTGCCAAAAAACATGAAAATGACTCCATTTTTATAAAAAACGGCCAACCGAGGCACAATCCAGAGCCAAAAGGTTTGAGCCATAAACTGTAAAAATATATATATATATAATAATAAAAATAATATATATATAGATTTTTTTTTTTGCACGCTCAGACAGGAAAAAAGAAAATAAAATAAATAATAAAAATAAAATAAAAAGAAAATAAAATAAACCAAAAAAAGATAAAGTAAAGAAAATAAAATAAAAGTAAATTAAATTGGTGGGGGAGGGGGGGGCGGGGGGGATGGTGGTCGGTGGTGTCGGTGGGGTTTTTTTTTTTTTGGGGGGCAAAATACGCCCTAGGGGGCTTTTTTTTTCTTTTTTTGAAATATAACCCAAAAATAGAGAAAAAATGAAAGAAAAATCCAAAAAAATACCAAAAAATGACCAAAAAATTCTGAAAATTTTCTCATGAAATTTTCCACAGGGCTAAGTTCAATTTCTTCCATCAAACCACAGAGAGCCTCCTTTTATTCCTCCTAATTGGCAAGAAAATGACATCAGAAAGGGATAAAAATGCTAAAAAATGCTAGAAAAATTTCCAAAAATACCCAAAAGTTTTTCGTTTGCAGAGGTTATGAAATGCCTTCTAGGTTTGCTAAAAACACCAGGGACAAGAATGAAATTGCTAAAGAAAACTACTAAAACTGAGCAAAATGAGATGAGAAAGCTATGTACAACCTGGACAGATTTGCAGTTCCAGGTGATCCATACTTCTTCAAGTGTGTTGAAAATAGGCCTTGAGCCTTGATATGTTGACCAATGGCAAGGCCTCTCCTTTCAGCGTTTCTAACTCCACAGCACCCCAAGTGAGCATTGTTTTGACTTTATAAGGTCCTTCCCAATGTGGAAGCCATTTTCCTCTCAGTTGTGTATGAAGATGAGGTCTATGGAGAAGAACTAACATGCCTGCTTCAATGTTGTTATTCCACAAATGTCGATCATGTGCCTCCTTCCTCTTCATCTGAGTCTCTATCAATTGTTTTGTTGCTAGTAGACAAATCTCCTCCACTTTATGTAGTGCTCCGAGCCTCTGAGAGACATCACAATCCTTCTTGCCCTGCATGAATGCTAGCTTAGGTGATCCCTGTAAAAATTCAAAGGGCTCAATGGGCAATATGCCATAAACTAGTTGGAATGGAGAATATCCTGTGGCCTCTTTGTAGGCTAACCTGTATGCCCATAGGGTACCTTGATAAGCAATGCCCTAGGAAGTGGGTTGTAACATGCACTCCTTTGTTAACATTGAGATTAAAACCTTGTTTGTCGATTCAGCCTGTCCATTGGCTCTTGGATAGTAAGCACAAGAGGTCCTATGTAGAATTCTATACCTGTTGAAAATTTCCTGCAAGACCTTATTGACAAAATGGGTACCTTGATCTGTACAAATTTCAAGTGGGCATCCAAACCTGCAAATGATGCTACTATAAATGAAATCAACAACAGTTTTGGCAGTGCAATCGGGGGAGGCAATAGCTTCAACCCAGTTTGTCGCATAATCTGTAGCTATCAAGAGATATTTTTCTCTTTTTGGAATTGCGAGAGGGTAGATGGGCCCTACAAAATCTAGCCCCCACTTCTCAAATGGTTGCCAGGAAGTGGAAACAATCAAGGGGTTATGCCTCTGCTTTGTTGGCTTAGGTCCACACCTCTGGCAAACGTCACATGCCTTTCCCCATTCATCTGCATCCTTAAATAGTGTAGGCCACCATAGACCAGCATCCACTATCCTCTGACTCATAATATGCCCTGGAAGGTGTCCACCACCTGTACCTTCATGTGCAGAATGAAGGACTTCCCTCACTTCTTCTTCTTCCAAACACTTCCTAAACCTGCCATCCTTGCCCCGTCTATACAATTTATCTTCAATGAAGGTATATGGTCTACTCTTGATTAGCAGTCTCTTCTTTTGCACAACACTAGCCTTTTCTGGATACAACCCAGTTTTAATGAAATTTTTTATATCATAATACCACCCTTGAGCTTGTATAGCAAACATATGAGCATCTGGAAAATCATCATTGATTCCACTAGTTTGATTTGTCATATTGATTCTGGATAGGTGATCCGCCATAACATTTTCTTTACCTAGTCTATGGACTACAGAAAAATCAAACTCTTGGAACAAGAATAACCACCTCCATATTCTACCAGTGGCTTGTGGTTTGTTGAGTAAGTATTTTAGTGGTTGGTGATCTGTTATTATAATAAATTTTACTCCCAGTAAGTAATGACGGAATTTTTGGATAGCAAAAACCATTGATAGGGCTTCCCTTTCTGTAGTACTGTAATTCCTTTCAGCTTTGGTTAAGATTCTACTGGCATATTGAATTGGTCTGTCCACTTTGAATTCTTCACTGGGCTGGGTCAAAACTGCCCCCACTGCATAGGCACTGGCATCTACATGTATATGAAATATTTTTGACCACTCAGGTGTGATCAAAATAGGAGCAGACACTAACCTTGACCGTAATGTTTGATATGATTTTTCCTCCTCTTCTTCCCATTTAAAAGGTACATCCTTACCTGTAAGTCTAGCCAGTGGTCTGGCTATCTTTGCATACATTTTTATAAATCTTCTATGGTATCCAGTATGCCCCAAGAAACTCTGAATCTCTTTAGGGGATTCAGGTTTAGGAAACTTTAATATAGAAATGATTTTGTCAGGATCTGGGGCCATACCTTTACCCGACACCACATGTCCTAAGAGAGTTCCTTCTGTCACAAGGAAATGACATTTGTTTGGATTGAGCTTTAGCTTAGTCTCCCTGCATCTTTTGAAAACATTCTGCAGCTGCCTCAAGTGATGGTCCAAACAATCTAGAGGAGTTTCTTTGTGATATTCTGAAAACGAAGAGAAGTCATCCATGAAGATTCTAAGTGATTCCAGCAATAGGGGGCCAAAAATGAGATTGACCGTTCTGTTAAAGATGGCTGGAGCATTTTTGAGCCCAAATGGCATTTTTACATACACATATGTTCCCCAAGGTGTGATAAAAGCAGTCTTTTCACGATCTTCTCGGTGTATTGATATTTTATTATAGCCACTAAATCCATCCATAAAGCTATATAATGCATGCCCAGCCACTTCTTCAATAACCTGCTCTGCAAAAGGCATTGGGAAACCATTTGGAATGGTCACCTTGTTGAGTGCTCGAAAGTCAACACAAATTCTGATTTTATTAGTATTCTTCTTTGGTACTATAACCATAGGTGAGAGCCACTCTGAGTGTTCTACAGGAATGATGATTCCTGCATCCTCCATCTTCTCGATTTCCACATAGACAGCTTCAGCATATTTTGGATTAAGTCTATAACTCTTCCCTCTTATGGGTTTGGCTCCATCAACCAGAGGGATTCTGTGCTCTCCATAAGTTGCAGGCACTCCTTCTAAGTCTTTATAATGCCAGGAAAAAACATATGTATAATGGGTCAAGAATGATTTTACCTTTTCAAGGAGCCCTGGGTGGTTCCACTGCCAAGTGGCCACCAAAACCGGCCGATTATTGTCTTGAGTGCCTAATTGTATTTCTTGGACATGATTTCTCTCTACCATATTATCTTCGTGCTCATCTTCTTCCTTGTCTTGTTCTACTAGCTTTTCGTGCATTGCTTCATAAGCAGGTGTATTTTGGACTTCAATGTGTTCCTCCTTGTCCTGCATCCATCCTGCAGGGATTTCTTGAATTGGGAAAGAACATTCTTCACTAGAATTTTTTACCTTGCCTTTAGCTTTAGTAACCTCTTTATCTGTGGTTGTCATATCCTCCTCCAAGTTGTATTTGAGGGGTGTCTTCCTGCCCCTTCTGTGGTCTGTGATGGGCTCTCTCAATCCATCAACCTGGACTTTTTCCTTATCTTCATCATAACCTTCAGTTGTGCAAGAATGATTAAGAAAAATTCCAAAACAAGAGGAAGAGTTGCTTGCTTGGAGCCAATTTAGAATATCCTCTTCTTCCTCGAAATCTATATGGGGTTGATCCTCCGATTCTGTTTCCATGCATATGCAACCTGTTTGCATCATGCTAGTGTTTCCTTGATTATCTGGGCCCTCTTCTAAATGAATCTATGTCAGCTCTTGCCCTTTCTTTTGTACCCACATAGTGTCCTTGCCCCAATCATGAATGACACTTGCATGCCTCAGCCATGGTCGTCCAATTAAGAGGGGAAATCCTCCTTCAACCTGGGGCAATCTTAAAACCACAAAATCCAGAATGAATAGATTACCTTGTACTTCAAGTGGAACTTTTGGGATCACTCCCAAGGGCCTTACTTTGCTCTGATCTGCCAAAGTAATAGTGAAATTTGCAGGCCTTGAAGGGTGAAGTCCAATCTTTTCCATTGTGTGTTCAGGCATCAAGTTAATGCCAGAACCACCATCCACAATAACTCCTTGAAATTCATGACCTTTGATAGATACTGTCAGCCGAGGACTTTTATAATCTGTAAGGGGTGCTTCCCCTACAATTTTTCCTTTATGTAAAACAGTAGTCTTTGCCACCAAACTTGTAGTGGAAGCTTCATCAATTATCTGCAATAACTCTGATCTGAATTTCCCATCCATCTTTATTAATTCAAAAATACTAACCTCCTTTTTCATGGACTTGAGTAGTTTTGAAGCCTCTGATTCCTTGAGAGCCTGGGCTCCAGTTGACTTATCAAACTCCTCATGAGCCCTGTTGAAGGCATGCCCAATGGCATCACTGGTGCATATGAGATCTCCTTTTTGACTTGTATCTGCACCTGTGGTGACTTTATCTTCAGATGGTTCTCTATTTTGATTCCATTCCTTAATCTTTGACCCTTGTCCTATGTCTGCTTGAGCCTTCCCCTTGCTTCTTGTCTGCACAGTCAAAGATTCTATTTCTTCTAATTGCACCACCCTGGTAGATGGTGATGGCTCATTGACCAGATCACGCACTTCTTCTTTGTGCACCAAAATCATTTGAATATGAGGCCCCGATGAAGAGGCTTGATTCTTAGGACAACAATTTGTATAATGGTCTCTTGCATCAGGGCAGTTCCTGCAAGGAGGGGCATTTTTTGGTAGGGTGCACCTACTTTGATAGTGCCCACATTCTCCACATCTGAAACAGATGATTGGCCTCCTAGGCCCATTTCCAAAGTTATTCCTCTGTCTAGGATTATAGTTGTTACCTTGATTTGGTGCAGCAGCCATCACATTTGCTGGTGTTGGGGGTCCTCCTTGTGTCCAGTATGTCGTTGCAGGCATTCCTCTTGATTGGCATTCATGGGCCTCATGGCCAACTTTCCTGCATAATTGACAAGTCACACTTAACAGAGGACATTCACTTACTATGTGACCTTGCTTGCTGCACATGGAACACCAAAGTCCACTCTTGATGCCACCTCCTTTGAGCTCCTACAACTCCTGTCGCAGCTGAGCCAATTCCTCTGCCTGGGCCTCCTCCTCCTTTTGGAGCTTTAGTGCTTCAATCTCCCTTCTCAACTGAGCAACAACATTCTCTTCCTCTTTGTAGGGCTTATTTCTTTTTAAGCCCTCCAGCTCTTTCCTTAGCTGTATCACTGGATCCTCCATTTTTGTACCATATGTTGGTTGGGAAGAGGTTGCTCCATACTGGTACGTTATCTGCTCCAAGCATGTGGCTGTGCTGATGAACTCCTCTATGGAGGCTGTAGGTAACACTAATTCCTTTATTTTGCATTGGGTGGCCACTGGTAGGGGCTTAGCCAACCATTTCTTAACAAAAAAATCGTGTGGTGGATTTGGCAATTTAGCCATTAGTGCTTTGGCCCGAGTCACAAACTCTGGGAACTTTTCTCGTGGACCTAATCTTAAATTTTCTAGCTCTTCTATGATAATCTCCGCAGTGTTGCCATGCTGGAACTGATTTTTAAAAGCATCTTTCATCACATCCCAAGTGGTAAAATGGTTTTCAGCAAACTGGCTGAACCACTTATCAGCTAATCCCTCTAATGTGACAGGGAAGAGAATCAAAAAGGCATCCTCCCTACCCATTAGGCCTCTAGTCTTACATAGTCCCAAGAACCTTCTAATGTGTTCATCCGGATCCTCCTGAGCTAGGCCTTTGAAAGAAGGAAACTTTATATTTAATCTAGAGAGTAAAGTTTCCAAGTCTACCTGACCCGCCATGCTCTTGACTGATGATGTTGAAGATAGTGGACTGGGGGACCTTCTAACAACCTTCCTTCTTGTCTGCTTGCAGGTGACCCTCAATACTTGGGACCGGGTTGCAGTCATGAGCAGCTCATAGCCCACTGAATATGAGACACTTGATAAGAATATTTACCTTTTGTTTGATGAAGTAGTACTGCGGTTCTATTGACACTTGATCTCTTCTATGCTTTGCACTTGGTTTCTCCTAAGCTCAAATCTCCTTGGATGTCCCACCGTGCGTGCCAAATTTTGTTGGGGGATTCTTAGACAAGAAGGAGTTTGAGGGTTTGTAAGAGAAAAGGGAAGAAACAAGAAGAGAAAATACACCTGGAAGCTTCTGCCGATTGATTACAGTAAGACACTTACAATGTTTGAAGTACAAGACAAGCCAATACCTCTGTGCTTAATCCCACACAATGCCCAATTACAAAATACCAAATATCCCAAAGTCTTCTTGCCGCCGGCCTCCTCTGCACCAGACCTCCACCTACTTCAAGCTTATCCTTGTGCACACCTTGCACCAAGCTTCCACAAAGGGGGAGGAGTGAATACCTTCTGTCGGCACGCGCACACTGCAATGAAACCTTGAGATCCTTGGGGGGAGTATAGCTTAGCACTCTCTGCACAAATCCTTAGTCACTCTCCATGCACCTTGCACTTCCACTTCTCTGCGTCGCACTCTGGTGACTCTTGCACTTCTCTCTCTTGCTTCCTTTTGACTATCCTTCTCTTGCTTACTCTAAGATTAGTCCAAGAATGGCCCTTGCCTTGATTTGAGTGTGTCGATCACGTACGCTCCTAACTGCAATGGTATCTTGGTGCTCACTTTGATGTCCCAAGATTGTCTTCACAAGTGGCAGCCAACGACTCACTGTTTTGTCCTGTAGTGACTTTAGACTAAAAGCCCAAAATTTTAATGGGGGGCCATACTTTCACCTGTGCGTACGTTGCCGCTTCACATACCCTCACATTTCCTTTTAAGTCTTCACTTTTGCACCTAAGGGGGGGTTCACCTAAACCTTCCAAAACACTTTAAAACACACTTTGAACCTTAGGGAAATTAGAGAAAATACCTCTGCAACCTGCAACTCACTTTCTCCAATTTACCCTTTGTGGACAATTAATTGTGCACTACCTGTGCACTTTGACACCTGCATTTTAGCACTTTGACTTTGCACTTGTTGACTTTGACCGATTGACTTTGACCTTTTGACTTTGATCAACATGACTTTTATGGGCTCAACAACATATCTAGGGACGAGGAAAAAGTTAGAGCTATTGCAGAGTTACCTAGGCCAAAGAATGTCAAGGAAGTGCAAGCTTTCATGGGGCATTGTGGTTATTATCGACGTTTTATACACATGTATGCCATCATTGCAAAGCCTCTGTATAGAATTTTGAATAACTTTGAGTGGACTGAAGAATGTGAAAACTCCTTCAATGAGCTTAAACGGTGATTATGCTCAGCACCAATCTTAACAACACCAAATTGGAATACGCCCTTTCATGTCCACATGGATGCATCCAATTATGCTATCGGATGTATGCTAACACAACCTATGGGCGAAGGTAATATGGATCTTCCAATTGCCTATGTTAGTAGATAGCTAAGTGCAGCTGAATGGAATTATACCACTACTAAGAGAGAAGAATTAGGCATGGTATATGCAGTTAAGAAGTTTAGACACTATTTGCTTGCAAATAAGTTTAAATGTTTTATTGACCATCAAGCATTGTTATATCTTGTGGACAAGCCATGCAATACAGGTAGATTAGTAAGATGGTTTCTCTTGCTAATGGAATACGAATTTGAGGTTGTGGTGAGGAAAAGGAAAACTCACTTGAGAGCAGACCATCTCTCTAGGTTAACATCTGGAGAAGCCCCACAAGGAGTATCGGACGACCTTCCTGACGATTACTTGTTTAATTTGGAAGTCGTGCCCTAGTGGGCTAAGACATTAGCACCAGTATTGACATACGGGCCTAATCACCCAGTCATAAACACTCAAGATAGAGAGGTATTTAAGGCCCAAAAGTACCACATCATGGCAGGAAGTATGTACAAGCATACAGATCAAGGGATATTGGCTTTGTTGTGTGGAAGAGGATGAGTATGATGAATGGTTGCAATTAGCACATGTAGGTGCATTAGAGCAACAATACTCAAAGCAAAGGACCCTATAGACACTGAGGAGACTCGGAGTGCATTAGCCAACTATGGAAGCAGATGTTCATAGGTTGTGCAAGGAATGCCCAGTTTGTCGCAGTAGACCGCCTGTGGAGCACGCCACTCTTTATCAAGTGTCCATAGTGCCAGATTGGAGTAAACCACTAGTAGCCTTCCTGAGGATGAAAACATTCCCTCAATACATGACCTTGGATAGGCAAAGAAGTTTAGAACAAGAAGCTCTAGACTACTCACTCATTGGTGATAATCTATACAAGCGAGGAAGGGATGGATATCTATGGCTATGTGTCCATGAGAGCGAATATCTTAAAATCTTGGAAACTGCTCACCAAGGTGTAGCAGGAGGACACTTTGGTCCAGATTGGGTGATCAAGGCAATACTATTTGCAAGATTTTGGTGGCCCACCCTTCACATGGATGCACATACCTATGTGAAGAGGTGTTAGATTTGTCAGCGAACTCAGTATCCTATACACAAGGATGAGATGCCATTGAAACCTATGATGGGTGGACGTGCATTCTCTAAGTGGGGAATAGACTTTGTTGGTCCTATTAATCCCCCAGCTAAGGCTTTACATGCTAAGTATATCATTGTGGCCACAGACTATCTAACCAAGTGGGTAGAAGTAAAAGCCACAACGAGAAACGATGTTCAAACGACAACTAAGTTCTTATTTGAGAATGTGTTCACAAGGTACGGGCTACCTATAGAGCTAGTAAGTGATAGAGGCACTCACTTCTTGAATGAAGTCATTGAAAATCTTCTCCAAGATTTATTGGTGATACACAAGAATTCTACCCCCTATCACCCACAAGCCAATGGACAAGCCGAAATCACAAATAAGATTCTATGCAATGTGCTGACCAAATTAGTGAATAATAAACACTCTAATTGGGACAAACAGCTACACCACACTGTTTGGGCATACAGGGTTGCCTTAAAAACGATACTCCAAGCCACACCCTTTTAGATGGTGTTTGGCCAAAATGCAGTGCTACCATTGGACTTCTTGATACCTACATTGAAAGTAGCACAAGAGCATGACTGGACACGCCATGAGCTCTCCTCTAGAATCTTTGACCTTGAGAAATTAGGTGAAACAAGATTAAGAGCGGCAACAGGAATTTACGCAGCCAAGAAAAGACAAAAAGCATATTTTGATGCACATGTGAATGATAAGGGTTTGAAGGCAGGAGACCTAGTCCTAATCTACACTTTGAAACAACATGCACGAAAACTAGAGAAGAGAGGTTATGGACCTATGATCATAAATAGCATCTCAACGAGTGGAGCAATTCAACTAGCTACACTAGAGGGTGATGTTCTTCCTAGTTACATCAGCGGATGAAGAGTCAAATTATACCAAGAACCCCTCACAAAGGAGATGTTAAATCGACTCAATATTGCAAAGAAACGTAAAGAAGAGGAATAGAGAATTCGAGAAGAGGCACAATACAGAAGCATTGGAACGCATCTGAAGGATGACGTTGAGAAGAGAGGATAGAGATCAGCTTAGGACAAATGCCTATGCAGCTCAAGGATATCATATGGATATGTGTGAAGTTTCATGTATTAGCTCTTATAGAATAATTTACCGACGTCCTTTTGTAACCTTAGAGATAGGACAAGGAAAGAGTGCAAGGATTGTAAGGGCCTTGATTGACTCAGGTACAGCCACTAGTGTTGTTAAATTTTCTTAGTGTCAAAAGTTGAAATTAAGTGTCAATCCTATAGAAACATATCTCATAGGATTGGGAGGCGTGGAAACCCCTTGCATGGGCGAGGTGGAACTTCCCCTCTACATTCAAAATGTTTTAATGACAGTTAAAATACTAGTGTGTCAAGATGAGGATCTCACTGAACCTCTTGTCTTGGGTCAAGTCTGGATCTATGATCATGCAGTCAAGTTAAACCTAAGAAGTGGACTTCTTCAGGTTTGGGTAGATCAAAACCGCGTTTCACTAGAGCTAGAAAATGAGACACTCAAGGAACTAGGAAAGGCACATACTCTTAGTCCTTCCAGGAGTACACATGAAGATGCTATTCTTGTCCAAAACTATGTGATGCAAATGGATGATTGTCTCAACAAAGAAGTCAAGGATACTATGGGACTCCCTTCTTTTCCAAAGGCCATCGGGATGCAACAACCAGAGGCAGATCAAATGCAGAAGAAGCATAGGGCCTATGCTCGAAGCCACAAGAAAGTACAAAGCATGGTGGCTCAACCACCAAAACAAGTGTGGATGCGGAAAGGCGACCAACATGTTGCGCTCCAATCACAACCATTGGCTCAACTTCATATTAGTGAGCAATGGTAGGTCACTAATAAGAAGTCCTTCAATACAAAAGCGAGGACTATCTGGGTACCCCGGAAGTCGATGAAGGTTGACCCACAATCAAGACAAATTTGGGTGCCTAAGGCTTGCTTGCGAGCTCAAATAGCCACACATAAACCACATCATGTACAACATGGTTCACTCACTCGAACAACTGATACCCACAATTATACGACACGCACGAACACATATTCACCCATGAGCATGAGCAAAATCACTTGTAAATGGGTCCCTAAAAAACCTCATTTCAAGCAAACACTATCATAAAGCCCTTCAGAGTCTCCACAAAACCAAACCAAAAGCCATCCACTATGTTTGGAAGCCCAAAGCTTGTAATAAACCCCCCGATCCCCATTTGTAAGTTCATCTCCACCTACTAATTGCATCATCCTTACACTACACCTTTCCATTTAGCTCATAGGACTATTCATTCACTAACTTCACACAAAATCACTGAGCACTCACTAACCTACTAACCTATCAGTAACCTCATGTTAATGTTGTGAAGGGGACAGAAATTGTTCTATCTTGTCCATTACAATGTTAACACCTACTTCTATATTCTCACAGAACCAGCAAGCAAGCAGTAACATGGTAGAAGTAGGAGGCACCAGTTCATAGGCGGGGTCCAGTGCCCAAATTGTGGATATTGAAACTCTCCTCCTTGAACCACAACTCACCGAAAGGCCTTAGGAGCTCAGAGCGGTGCATGTACTTCCCATTCAGAACCCTCCGCAGGGGCACACGTCACAAGTTGGCAAACATGCATACTGGTTCAGTGATGTTGCAGGTCCATTAGGAGAAGGAACATACTTCTGGGAAGCTGAATTAGAGCTTGATGGAAAGTGGGCGAGGTTTCATTTCTTCACCCATGAATTTGAGAACTATCAGGATGTAGAGTAATGAGATCTGTCTGGACCAAAGCGAGCTTGGATAGCTACTTTAGGGCACTCTTACCTAAGCCTGATTTCTTATGTTGCTCCTATTTGATTAGTACCATTACCCCTAACAAAGCCAAAGGAGGTGATGGTACCTTTGTGCTACCCTCATTAACACCAAGCCATGAGCTAAAAAGATTCAAATTGAGCCTCAACCTAGTACGGGAAGCCTTGGACATGCATGGCATGCACATTCCCATAGAAAAGGAAACATTGATGAAGTATTTTGATGGCAATGCACCACAGTGCGCTCTCCTTCTCGAGAGCTCCACGATGATATGCTCGGAGTAGAAAACCAAGCTTTCGAGGCTGCACAGAATACTCCGCACAGAGGTTGTAGAATACGCAGAAAACACAGTACACAAGGAGCATGAAGACAGACTTCTTAGGTCTTACAAAATGCGGTCGAACTTACAATCTGTGACTGACCAGGCCACTATATGTTTTATTAAAGAACATATACAAAGAAGTGTCCGGTGGCCATTTGGCCTTTCACATGGACACTAACGGTAACAATCTCCCACTAAAGGCCAATATGGCCAGAGTAACTATGGGAGAAAAAATAAAGAATGATAAAGAATACCTGAGTGTAAGTATACAAACTATACCTCCCACCTGATGGGCATGTTACACAATATACAAGTGACTGCGTAAGATCAAGAATCAAGTAACCCCCATCAAGTGACAACAGTGTCGAAAGCTATCCTGTGGTAGAGCTTTAGTCAAAGCATCTGCAACATTATCTCGAGTGTGAACCTTCTCAAGAATAATGCTCTCAGTGGCTAAGCAATCTCTAATGAAGTGATACCTCACCTCAATGTGCTTGGTCTTTGCATGATAGACCGGATTCTTAGCCAAAGCAATGGCACTCTGACTATCACTGAGCAAGTGAGGTACATGTTGAGGTAAACCCATATCACAAGCAAGACGAGAAAGCCACAATGCTTCCTTACATGCCTCACTTGCTGCAACATACTCTGCTTCTGTGGTGGAAACAGCTGTACATTCTTGAAGACAAGATCTCCAAGAGATAGCACCTCCAGCAAAATGAAAAATGTACCCTGATGTAGACTTACGATTGTCTACACAACCACCATAGTCAGAATCTGTGTAACCAATAATGGATGCTTTCCCTCTACCTAAGCATAGACACTTGTCCTTAGTGCCACTCAGATATCTCAAAATCATTTTACCGCTTCCCAATGTTTCTTGCCAAGATTAGACATATATCTGCTCACAACTCCCACTGCAAATGCAGTGTCTGGTCTCGTAGCTACCATGGCATACATGAGACTACCAACAATAGACTGATAGGGAATTTTGGTCGTGAATTCCTTTTCCTCATCTGATTTCGGGCAGTCATCCTTGCTCAATTTCACATATGTGGGTAAAGGTGTACTCAATGCCTTTCCACCCTGCATATTGAATCAGTGAAGTACTTTGGATATGTACTCACTTTGAGACAAGTATATGCATCTTTTACTCCTATCACGAGTAATGCGCATGCCAAGAATATGCTTGGCATCCCCAAAATCCTCCATATCAAATGTCTGACTCAACTTCTTTTTGAGAATTGACAAATCATAAGAGGACTTCCCAGCAATCAACATATCATCGACGTAAAGTATCAACCATATCAAGCTGCCATCAGAACATCTCTTTGTGTAGAGACAATGATCCTCATTGCTCGGAGAATAGCCTTCGGACTTCATAAAAGCATCAAACTTTTGGTACCATTTATCTAGGAGACTATTTAAGTCCATACAAGCTCTTCTTGAGCTTACAAACTAGACTTTCCTTGCCAGGAACTACATAACCCTCTGGTTGTTCCATATAGATCTCATCTGTAAGATCTCCATGCAAGAAAGTTGTTTTCACATCCATTTGGACTAGCTGTAAGTCCTCCATTGCAACAAATCCAAGCAACATGCGCAAAGTAGTCATCTTGACCACTGGAGAGAAGATTTCCTCAAAATCAACACCATGTTGTTGCTTAAAACCCTTTGCAACAAGTCATGCTTTATATTTTGGAGAAGCACTATCTGATGTGAATTTCAGCTTATATACCCATTTACATGGTAAAGCTTTCCTATCCTTTGGCAAAAGTACTAAGTCCCAAGTACCATTCTTGTGAATAGAATCCAACTCACTCTTCATGGCATGCTCCCACTTGACATGATCCTCTGTCTGCATAGCCTCTTTGTAGCAAGAATGCTCACCGGCATCTGTTAGCATAACAAAATCTAAACCTGGAACATATCTATCAGGTGGATATGAGACACGTGCAGCACGTCTCAATGGTTGTTGAACAAGAACATGTGCAGACTGATCTGAATGGACATTCTCTTGAACATCCCTATGTGCAGCATTTTTATGCAGGCTAACCGGAGGACTAGTATCCTCAAACACCACTCTTCTCACTTCAACCTCCTTAATGGGCTGTTTATGCATCTTAGACTCATTAAAAATGACATCACTACTTTTGATCACTGACCGTGTTTCAGGATCCCATAAGCGATATCCAAATTGTCCTTCTCAACCATATCCAAGAAGAATGCATTTCTTTGAGTTATGGTCCAACTTTTGTCTAAGATTCTTGGGTATATGAACATATGCTTCACACCTAAAAACTCGAAGATGATCATAATATGGTGGTTTCCCTGTCCATAACTCTTGTGCCACTTTCAGACCTTTGGCAATACTAGGAGAAAGGTTAATCACATGAACTGCAGTCAATACTGCTCCTGCCCAAAAACCTTGTGAGAGGTTTGCATGATGCAACATAGAGACTACTCTATCTTGAATAGTTCTATTCATCCTCTCAGCTATACCATTCTGTACTGGGGTATAAGGAGTTGTAAACTCTCTACGAATCCCTCTAGACTGACAGAAAAGGCTGAATCCATGTGAGGTATACTCACCCCCATTATCTGAACGTAAAGCCTTAAGTTTAGTTCCTTTTTTAGTCTCAACTGAAGCAAGCCATTTTTTGAAAGTAGGGAATACATCATCCTTTGATTTGATAGGATATACCCAGACTTTTCTAGTAGCATCATCTATGAAAGTGACAAAGTAAAGAGAACCACCTAAAGACCTAGTGGGCATAGGACCACACACATCTGTATGAACGAGATCTAAAGGCTGAATTGAAGAGTCAATGTGCGTTCTATGCACATTTCTGGTTTGCTTTCTATATTGACAATGCTCACAAAATCAAAAATCATCGAGAGATAACACATGTAAGTAGCCAGAACGAGAAAGATTTTCCATTCCACTATGAGATATATGGCCCAAACGACCATGCCAAATACAAGCCATAGGCTGTTCAATAACAGCTAACAAGTGTTCTTTCTGTGATACAAATAAAGGATAAAGTGAGCCAACTTTGCTTCCTTTTGCAATAACCATATTGCCCTTTGATATATGAAAAGACTGATCATAGAAGACCACCTTGTAACCAAGGTCATCAAGTTGACCAACTGACATCAAACTACGTGATAACTGAGGTACATGGTGTACATTATGCATAGTAAATTTTGAACCATCAATGAACTGCACAACCACATCTCCAATCCCCACAACATCACACTGGTAAGAGTCACCAAGTCTCACGGTACCAAGAGACTTTGCTGCATAATTAGAGAACCATTCTCTATGTGGTGTCACATGGAAAGAAGCACCATAATCTAGCAGCCAGGTGTGGGAAAGAGAATCAGCCATAAGTGCCTTAGATGGCACAGTACTATCAAGTGTCAACACATCAGCATCATCAAAAATAGCATTAATTTCTTCAATCTTCAGAGTCGAAGTAGATGGTGCAGGTAACTGTTTAACATGCCCATCAACATTCTGTCCTTTATCTTTAGCATTCTTTAATGCATAACAGTCTTTCTTCATGTGTCCTTTCTTATGACAATAATGGCATTCGATATCCCTCTTCCTTGATTTACTTCTACTCTTATTCCGTTGACCATTCTTTTCCTTGTTCTTGCTCCTGCCACGTTGTTGATTCTTTCCTTGGTAAGAATCACGAACATTATATGCATCTCCACTCTGAGTGCCAACCATAGATTTTCTACAAATCTCCTCACTCAAGAGTGCTCCACATATGTCATCATAGACGAGTTTACCACCAGGTGCACTGTTGCTAAACGTATCCCATGATGATGGCAGGGTGCATAACAGCAATACTGCTTTCATTTCATTATCCATATCCATTTTCTGAGCCTGTAACTGGGAGAATATAGCATCAAACTCATTTAGATGAGCAGCAACACTATCTGTGTCCTTCATACGAAGTTCATATAATTTTCTCATCAGATACACATTATTTGATGCCGTCTCTTTTTCATATGTATTGCATAACTTCTTCCAAAGCTCCTCTGCACTTTCACAGTCTAATACTGTAAAGTAAACATTACCTTCCAGGTGCAAGCAAATGGTAGACCTAGCCATTTCATCTAACTCATCCCAATCATCTTCATCCATGTCAGCAGGCTTCTTTGAAATCCCATTTACTGGCTTCCATTGCCTCCTTTGAATCAACACATCTTTAATCTGATTCTTCCATAGAGCAAGTTTTTGCCATCAAATTTTCGGATCTCAAAATGGTCTCTGCCCTGCAAGTTATAGCTCCTCCTCGAAACACTAGCACTAGACCCTGATCCACCGGATGTGCCTGAGACCTCTGATGCCATGATCGTAGAGAACTGAATAGAATGATAATGGAGCTACAAGAGTCCAAACACCAACAAATAAGTGTATCAAGGAGTGAATCGACCACTATATAGTTGACTAAACCAGAAATCTGGAAAAAATTTGCCAGAGTATCCTCTACAAAATTAGCATATGGCCAGTGTCAAAAGTATCATAAAACTGCAAGTACTGACATGTCTACCTGCATAGTGAATCACTGACTCCACTGCATATAATTAGTTACCCAATAGAAGCCAACTAGGCTTATCGAGCACCTATGAACAACTATCATACATCTCCTATGGCGAGGCTGGGTAAGTCTTCCACCTACATCACCGAAGAGACCCAGACATCTGGGTGTCTCTCAGTTAAGAAAACCTCACCACGACCCTCTTTATCAAACGTAAAAGGCTTTATGCAAAGAACATAACCGCTATATCAATGACCACATGGACGTACATAAGCGGTATCCACAGAAATGTACATGGTGTGTATGTGCCCAATATATGTAGTAGAATCACACTAAAAGGCTAAATACAAAGCCCAAAAACTAGCCAATAACACCTGCAAGTGTCTGTCAACTCTGATGTTTTAGACTTTAAAAACCTGCATAAATGTGCAGCGACTGCTCCCACCAAAACTGAAAATCCCTCGAGAAACCTATAGTTTTACGAGTGTGGCTGAAAATACAGCCCCAAAGGTTGATATTTATTGTCTAAGAAGTACAATGTTCTTGGAACTGTGTGAAGAGAACTATGTGCAAAAGTACTCCGAAATGGCTCCAAAAACACCCCAAAATTGCTTCAGAAATAGGCTTTGAAAGCAAAAATTAAGCTTTTAGGGACCAAAACTTGTTCAAGGTAGTATCAACCTTAGTCTTTCCACTTCTTCAAACACCACAAGAGTCTAGCTTATTGGCAAGAGATTGCCACGGTTAAGCGAGCTCTGGGGGGAACAGTACTGGGATGGGTGACCTCCCAGGAAGTATCGGGAACCTCTATATTCCTTGATCGTTGAGGTCCTCCCTCGCATGCAGCCAACGGCACCAACGGTGACTTCGGTGACTCAGATGACAAGGTATGCCAAGGTCTATGCCTTGGTCGCTGCCTTGGTCGTAAGCCTTGGAGAAAGCCTTGGGGAGGGGGGGGAGGTGCTTGCTTCGCTTGCACAAAAGAAACAAAGCTTTTGCCTCGAACTGCTCTGATACCAGTGAAGTATTTCGATGGCGATGCACCACAGTGCACTCTCCTTCTCGAGAGCTCCACGATGATATGCTCAGAGTAGAAAACCGAGCTCCTGAGGCCGCACACAATACTCCGCACAAAGGCTGTAGAATACGCAGAAAACACAGTACATAAGGAGCACGAAGACAGACTTCTTAGGTCTTACAAAATGCGGTCAAACTTACAGTCTGTGACTGACCAGGCCACTATATGTTTTATTAAAGAACATATACAAAGAAGTGTCCCGTGGCCATTTGGCCTTTCACATGGACACTAACGGTAACAATTGATCCCTGGAAGAAAGAAACACAAAGATCTTAACAAGTTAAAAGATATGGTGGCTATGACACCTACCATTGCCCTCCACCTACGCACAATCATGCAACACTTTGCCTTTCCAGCCCAGGAGTGCTTTGTTAAAAATAAAGAAGTAAGCTCGTATATATTTTTGCAAAAAGGATTTTCTTCAAGTAGAAGAAAAATACAAAAATGAAAAATAAAAGCATTTACTTCAGCAAGTAGTGGAGACCAAAAGAGAATCATTCAAAAGAGAATGAAATCCAAAAACTGAATTGTAAGAGGAGTGGTTGTCCAAAGTAGTGGAGAAATGATGGAAAAGAGCTCTCAAACTCATCATGAGAGTTTCTGGTCACTTGGCTATAAAAGAGGCAAGGGAGGACACTCAAGCATAGAGGAAGAAGGCATGGAAGCCCCCTTGTAGCTACTTCATTTGTTTTGAGTCATTTCGTTCAGTTTATTCTCATAGAGTATGTCCAGCCGCACACCCATTTTTGGGTAGTCTACTTGTAAGTGTCATATCTCTCAATATATGTATCCACTTTTAGTGTTTAAACATTTGTTGGAAAGCTTATCTTGATTACTTCTTTTGTCTAGAACAGTTTTTATGAAATTCTTTATGCTCTCTGAGTTATTCAGGTTTTAGTGAAGTCCAGTTTTTAGCCTAACTGAGTGGACAGGTAGTCTGTTTTGAATAAAATAGTTGTCAACCCAAATCTACTCCAAATTGAGCGTTTGATATCTCATTTGAAAGCTCTAGGTGTCTAGTTTTAGTGACCTAAGTTTCAAGTTCATTGGATATTTCAGTTGGTAAAAGTTTTCATTTGAAGGTTTTGATGTTGGCAAGAGTCTTGATCCTGAGAAGGTCTTCTACATCAGTTGGATGCAAGATAGAAGAGGAAGACATCGTCCAAACAACCCTCAATGGCTTGAGAAGTGAAGAAAAGTGGAAGCCCCTCATCACAAACATCCTTTATAGAGATCCTCTACCAACATTCGATGAGATTATACCAAATCTTGTGGCTGAAGAGGTTGCTCAACAAGGAGAAGGCAACAAAGGTAAGGACAGCCATAGTCAAATGTTATATGCAGGAAGAGGTAGAGGAAGGAACTCAAGAGGAGGCTCGAGAGGAAGAGGAAGAAGCTACAACAACACAAATTTCAGCCAACACAACTCGGAGGACAACAAGGACAACTCAAATGACAACACACATGGAAGAGGTCGAGGAAGAAATAGAGGAAGAGGTCGAGGTTCATACAATCCTCACAAAGGTATAACATGTTATCATTGTGGTAAACTAGGACATTATGCAAATGATTGTTGGCAAAGGAATGGAAGGCTGAATGGAGGCAACCAAAGGAGCCAAAATAACTATGCGAGTACATCAAGTGAAGGAGACAAGCAAACCATGCTTGCCATGAAGCATGACTACAACAACTCAAGAAGTGATGATAAAAAATGGTTCATAGATTCCGGTTGCAGCAACCATATGACATGCCAAGGAGATTTATTCACAACGCTACAAGCCCCAAGTGGAAAAGGATGTGTGGAGACCGGCGATGAAACTCAACACGAAATTGAGCATGTTGGAGATATCAAGCTTGGAGATAGAAAGGTATTGGCTAATGTTCTTCATGTTCCTACTATTGCAAAGAATTTGATTTCAGTAGGACAAATGGTAGAGAAAGGATATCATGTTATCTTCAATGAAAAAGGCTGCTTTATAAAGAATCCAAAAGAAGGATTCAAGGTCATTGCTCAAGGAAGGAAAGAAGGAAGGATGTTCACTTTGGACATTCAACAACCGCATAGAAAGGTGATGTATATTCAATTTGGAAACAAGAGGATTGCTAAAATCGATTTGTGGCACAAAAGGTTTGGACATATCAACATTCCCAAGCTCAAGGACATGAGCAACCATGAAGTGGTAAGAGGTCTTCCAAGATTCAATGATGCCAGACTACATGAGTTTTGTGAAGCATGCCAACTAGGAAAGCAAACTCGACAACCATTCAAGAAAAGCAACTATGTGGCAAGGAATGTCATCGACTTGATACACACGGATGTATGGGGACCATCACAACAACCATCAGTGGCTGGTAATAGATATTTTGTCACTTTTATTGATGATCATTCAAGGAAAGTATGGATGTTTTGCATAAAACAAAAATCAGATGTGTTCTCCATGTTCAAGAGATTTAAAGCACAGGTAGAAAAGGAAACAGGACGCTACATAAAGACCTTGAGGTCCGATGGAGGAGCATAATATTTCTCCAAAGAATTTTCAGATTTTCTTTATGAAAATGGCATCAAGAGACAATTTACATGTAGGTACACACCTCAACAAAATGGAATAGCTGAAAGGAAAAATCGAAATATCATAGAAGTTGCAACATGCATGCTCAACGAGATGAAGATGCCACTAAACTATTGGGCTGAAACAACTAGTACGGCCGTTTATTTGATGAACAAGTGCACAACGGCTGGAGTGCATAATCTAACTCCCGAGGAGGTTTATTCCGGTAAGAAACCTGAACTTACACATCTCAAAGTTTTTGGATGTGTGTGTTATGTTCACATCCCTCAAGAACTAAGGACAAAGATGGATGCAAAGTCCGAAAAATGTATTTTTATTGGATATTCATCGGAGTAAAAGGGATATAGGTGCTACAATCCGGTGACAAAGGGGCTACGAGTCTCACGAGATGTGGTATTTGATGAGCTAAGACCATGGTTTGGAGACAAAGGGAAAGAGAAGATTCTTGAAGAAGATTGCGAAGATGATGGAGGTGCTGTCCAAGAAGAATTTCAGCAAACAAGCACTCAAATGTCAGGTCGAGAAGCTTCTACATCACTTGGAGAAAGCTCAACATGGAAGGGGAGGCTAAGGAGTCATTCCTCATCACCAACATCAGCTTATGAAAGATCTAAAGCTGAAAGTGCTGCCCAAAATAGTGATTCAAATGCAAGTGAAGAAGAGTATGAAGAGGTAATCACACCGAAGGTAAAGTTGAACCGATTGAAGAAGCAATTTTCAAAAGGAAATGAAAGGAGGTCTTCAAGAGCAAGGTATCCAATTGAAAGGCTGAGCTATGATAGTTTTATTGCAAAGCATTTTGCATATATGACAGAGGTGGTCAAAGACAAAGAACCGGATGCATATGAAGAAGCATGTACACAAAAAGAATGGCAAGAAGCTATGCAAGAAGAGATGAAAGCTCTCAAGGACAATCACACATGGGAGCTAGTTCCAAAGGCTGAAGGTATGAAGATTGTTCCAAATAAATGGGTGTTTAAAATAAAGAGAAATGCTGATGGTTCTCTAGCAATGCATAAAGCTATACTAGTAGCAAAAGAATTCAAGCAAACTCACGACATCGATTATGAAGAAACTTTCAGCCCGGTTGCAAAGATGGGAAAAATTAGAACCTTGATTGGAGTGAGTGCAGCAAGGAGATGGCCATTATACCAACTTGACATAAAAAATGCTTTTCTCAATGGTGAACTTCAACAAGAGGTATACATGAGTCAACCGATTGGATTTGAAGATAGAAAGCATCCAGATTTTGTTTGTAGATTGAAGAAAGCTTTGTATGGGTTAAAGCAAGCACCACGTGCTTGGAATCAAAGATTGGTCGAGTACCTCACAAGGTGTGGGTATACTCCAAGTAATGCAGATCCCTCTCTCTACATGAAGAAAGAAGAAGGCAAGCAGGTATATATTTGCATATACGTTGATGATCTCATCATAACAGTAAGTAATGTTACAGGAATACAAGAGATCAAAAGGAAACTCGGTAAGGAGTTTAAAATTTCAGATCTTGGTGAGCTAAAATACTTTTTGGGCATTGAGATAGTCTATGGGAAAGATGGCATCTACTTGATGCAAAGAAAGTACTTGTTGGATGTTCTTTTCAGATTTGGAATGAGTGAATGCAAACCACTCACTCAACCTATGGACACAAATGTGAAGCTATGCTCAAATGATGGAGAGAAGTTACATGAATCTAACTACATACAGGAGTATTATAGGTTCATTGATCTATGCTATGATCACAAGACCAGATTTGTGTTATATTGTTGGAGTTCTTTCTCAATTTATGCAAGCTCCAACAAGTGAACATTTAAATTCAGCCAAACGAGTGCTAAGTTATGTGAAGCACACAGTCAATCATGCTTTGTTTTATAGATATGATGAAGAATTGTAGGTAAAAGGCTTCAGTGATGCTGATTGGGCTGGTTCGAAGGAAGATAGAAGATCTACGTCAGGTTATGTGTTCATGATAGGTAGCAAACCTATCACATGGAGCTCAAAGAAGAAACCTATTGTTGCACTATCATCTACAGAAGCTGAATATAGAGGTTTAGCCTTTGCAACTTGTGAAGCTATGTGGATTAAGAAGCTCTTGGCTGATCTTGATGTGCAGGTGGAGACCATTCCAATTTATGGTGACAACATGTCAAGCATTCACTTGACAAACAATCCAATGTTTCATGCACGAAGCAAGCACATAGAAGTGCATTATCATTATGTTCGAGAAAAGGTTTTGAGAAAGGATGTGGATATAAAGTTCATTGGAACTAATGACCAGGTTGCAGACATGCTTACAAAGTCCCTAGATGCTTCTAAGCTCAAGAGGTTCAAGGACGACATCAACTTGTAGGATATGGCTGAAGGTGCAAGCTCACATGTGAGCTTGAGGGGGAGTGTTAAAAATAAAGAAGTAAGCTCGTATATATTTTTGCAAAAAGGATTTTCTTCAAGTAGAAGAAAAATACAAAAATGAAAAATAGAAGCATTTACTTCAGCAAGTAGTGGAGACCAAAAGAGAATCATTCAAAAGAGAATGAAATCCAAAAACTGAACTGTAAGAGGAGTGGCTGTCCAAAGTAGTGGAGAAATGATGGAGAAGAGCTCTCAAACTCATCATGAGAGTTTTTGGTCACTTGGCTATAAAAGAGGCAAAGGAGGACACTCAAGCATAGAGGAAGAAGGCATGGAAGCCCCCTTGTAGCTACTTCATTTGTTTTGAGTCATTTCATTCAGTTTACTCTCATAGAGTATGTCCAACCGCACACCCATTTTTGGGTAGTCTACTTGTAAGAGTCATATCTCTCAATATATGTATCAAATTTTAGTGTTTAAACATTCGGTGGAAAGCTTATCTTGATTACTTTGTTTTTCTAGAAGATTTTTATGAAATTCTTTATGCTATGTGAGCTATTAAGGTTTTAGTGAAGTCCAGTTTTCAGCATAACTGAGTGGACAGGTAGTCTGTTTTGAATCAAATAGTTTCCAACTCAAATCTACTCCAAATTGAGTGTTTGATATCGCATTTGAAAGCTCTAGGTGTCTAGTTTGAGTGACCAAAGTTTCAAGTTCATTGGATATTTCAGTTGGTACCAGTTTTCATTTGAAGGTTCTACTCTTGGCAAGAGTCTTGATCTTGAGAAGGTCTTCTACACTTTCCGCTCCGATTAGGAGAGGAATTCTCCAACACACTTCACCATGCCACCCAAAAGAATTTTGTTTAGCTTGTACTTGGCAGAGACCGAAAACCTCACAATCGATCTACCCCACTAGATCATAGATCAAATCCACCTAGCACATGATCAATGGAATAAAAAACATAAGAATGTGCTTCATGGATGTTGTGCACTAACAAGGATCATTTACATGTGCTTAGCTTATGATGTGTTAAAAATAAAGCAGTAAACTCGTATATATTTTTGCAAAAAGGATTTTCTTCAAGTAGAAGGAAAATACAAAAATGAAAAATGGAAGTATTTACTTCAGCAAGTAGTGGAGGCCAAAAGAGAATCAATCAAAAGACAATCAAATCTTGGTGAAGTTGAAGTATTTGCGAAGGATAAATTGAATATAGTTTTTTAGTGCTAATGTTTCACGATAATAAAGTGATCATATTTAACTAACAAAAGTGAAGTGGTGATAAAGTTAGGTGATAATCTGTAAGAAATTGCAAAAGTATCTGCATATTGTGAAATATAGAAACTAATGTTGTATAGATGACATAATTTTGGGAAATTACTATAGAAGATTGTGCTAGAAGTAATACTGCAGAAAGACTACACTAGAAAAAAATTATAGTTTACAAAATTTAGTATGTGAACTCCACCCAAGAACCACTAGTTTAGTCATTCTAGATCCCAAAGGACTAACATTGGTGATCTCGCTAGGGAGTGGCAATCAAGAATTCTAGACCAATCAAAGTAGTATATGCCAATCCTATGCTCTGGCATTGAATACCCTAGGTAGTGTCAGGATAAGGTACCTATATGAGTACCCCCTTCTAGAACAAAATTCAGTGAAGGTTCAGAGAAGAAGAAGAGATTGGACAACGATTGAAACGATCAAGAGTCGATTGAAAGTAAACCAAAATTGAAGGACAAAGTACTAGTTGAAGGAGATGATTATTTAGGACCACGACACATTTTAGACACTAAGGATTTGTTAGCATACGAAGGTCAAAATAAAGAGGAGTTATTTGATCAAGTGGATTTTACAGCGGCAACCAAAACCATGACAGATGAGCACATCTTAACCAAAACCCATACCAAAGAGCCCATCTTTAGATGATTAGATATAGTAATAGAAGAATGACAAATGATACGCAAAGAGGCTATTACCCAATGTGAATTACATACACAAATTTTGGTGGATTTTTGGGAGACGACCCAGATGCACACATGAGGGCTTTTGAAGTAAATCTGGATGTAATGGAAACCATGGCTAATGTTAAGACAAACACAGTTGATAAGGCCAGAATCTTTTAGACCACCTTGGTCAACGAAGCTGCAAAATGACTTGCATAGTATGACCTAATACATTTCACTACCTATGAAGAAATTAAGGAATCTTTTCTCCAAAGGTTTCGCTCAAAGAGAAATCTAGCCCAAATTTTTTACTTCCTAAAAAATAATAGACAAAAATCTAATCAGACTCTCAGGATGCACTTGAGAAAATTGCCAACAAAAAATAAGTTTCCAAACGATGTGGTCATGCAATGGTTCATTAACGGTTTAAAGCCACAACAAAAGCAAGTTATGATCATTTTGTGGATGGGTTATCCTTGGATATAGTCATTGATCAAGCATTGTAGTTGGAAAATAAGGTGGGAGGCTACATAGAAGACATGGAATGGGTTGCAGTCACAAAGGAAGAAGTTATGCAATACATATGAAAAAGAGACAATGTCAAATGAAGTGTATGTGATGAGAATGTTATATGATCTTTGCATGAAGGTGTTGTTGCTCATCTAAATGAGTTTGATGCTATATTCTCCCAATTATAGGCTTAGAAAATAAATATGGATAATGAAATGAAAGCACTCTTGTTGTTGTGCACCTTACCATCATCATGGGATACATTTTGTAGATCTATTAGCAATAGTGCACCCGATGGTAAACTGGTCTATGATGACATATGTGGAACACTCTTGAGTGAGGAGATTCGTAGAAAATCTATGGTTGGAACTCAAAGTGGAGATGCAACGTGCACCAAAAAGAGTACACATCCTAGAATCATAGATAGATGACCGTTCATCATGATTGATCTAGGGCACGATGCTACAAATAAGATGATCAAAGCTCTAATCAATTCTAGAGCTACCACTAATGCAATTAGGTAATGCTATAAAGGATTGGGCAGGGAAGTTAAGCCATTAGAAGCTTATTTAGTGGGCTTAGGAGGTGTGGAAACCCCTTGCATCGGTGAGGCAGACATTCCTATCCTCTTAAGGATGTCCCTTTGGAAGTAAAGTTGCTAGTTTGCCACGACGAGGACATCACAGAACATATGATATTAGGGCATGATTGGTTGTAAAATCATGCAAATGACTTAAACTTGCAGTAGTGATCGTTTCAAGTCTGGCTAAACAAGCAATGCCTAATAGTTGAATTGGAAGGCAAGGGCCCTTTTGATTCTATTATCCCACACTTTGCGAGCATTATAGAGTCTAATGTGCACCATTCATCATGTATTGATGGACAGGTCATGCAAGTGTTAGAACCCCCTTGTCTTCCAAAAGTATCAACATCACAATTGGAACAATCAAGTTCGTAGTGAAGAGGAGGAAAAGTACAACCACATGGCAAGAAGGAGGCCACCTTGGTGACAAAAGCTACTACACAACCTCAATCTTTGTGCACAAGTACCAAACTTGAACCAAATTTCAAGACTAAACAAATATGGGTGATGAAAGGCAAGTAACCACTAGCTTTTCCCCAACAACTCCCATCCAGGAAAGCCAACCATGCCAAAAGCAGAACCACACAACTAGGACAAGCTCAACCACAAGGTATCCAACAAATTTGGGTGACTAGGGAATTAGCTATAGCTCAACAAGGATGGTTACACATGTGGGTACCCAAGGAACTCTTACATACACACAAACCTATGCTCTCTCTCATAGGAAAAGTCTCAACAAAGAAGCCAAGGAGAGGCAAGGGTTAGGACCAAGCACAAAGATCAAAAGAAGATCAAATCACCTCTTCGGCAATAGTAAGAAGACAATCAACAAGGGTGTGGGTTCAGAAGCCAAAAGCACTAGTAGCCCCCACACAACCAAAGAGTCGACCATGAGGGATACAGACTTTGAGAAACCATCCAAAGATGAAGAGATCAAAAGTGATCTATACATGGCTAAACATTGTTAAAAAATGGATCCCTATAAGGAGCAATGATCAATTTTCATTCAACCATCGATTGATTGCATCATTTTGAGATCTAATGGGTACCTCCATACAAATATTGCATCAATGTCTTCAAGTAACATCGAAAGCCTCAATTCCATGTAACCTTTGCATAACCCGATCTTTTGCACCATTTAGGTCACGCATTTGCATCAATATAGGGCCACATTCCAAGACAATGCATATACACAGTTAAGAATCTCAAGTACATGAGACACATTTGACATATGTAAACTATTTTATTGATACTAACCTTCTTCTTGTTTTGTGACACTGTTTCAAAAAACATCAACAATGAAAGACAAGCCAATGGTCAATCACTATGATGGGAGTACAACACAAAGAGATAAACATCGATCAACCTTTCACCATGGTAAGAATCCCCTACCTTGGCAACATTATAACAACGATATGTTAGGAAACCTCTTCATTAGCATACCCTTGAGCACTTAACTCAAGACCCAATTTTTTGCACCATACGTCTTACAATGCATTCCCCAATTAAGCATGCATAGGGTCCCATTACAAGGTTGTGCACAAGGCACATATTTTCAACCATGCACTAACACACTTACCCATCATTCATTATCGGTTACGAGTACTTGACATGAAAACTATGAAACCCATGTTTTAAAGATCTAGAGGACATCAAGGTTACAACATCAATACCTATCAAGGAATTCACAACCGACGGCTGCTCAAAATCAACATTGATAACCTCTTTTGAGCAACTAGAAATTTTTGAAATCTCACAAATACACCATCATGCTAGAATGCAAGGAAGAAGTACATACAAAGGAACTAAAACTTGCAAAGGGTGGAATTGAAAAAATAAAGAATAGGACAACCCACCCTATTATATTTGGAAGACAAACCACTCTTGTTGATACATGATGGACTCTACCTCTCAATGCACTATATGGAACACCCACTCTAACAAGGGTCTCTCAAGGACGAAAAAATCGAGAGGGGTGGGAGTGTTGGCACTCAAGGTCAATCACAAGGTGCATGAACACATCCAGGAAGTGGACAAGAAGAGGGAGCATGTAGGGACGTCCAAGAGGTATATGCCAAATTTTCACAAGAAACCCCAATAAAAATAATGATTCTGATCACCAAAAACCATTGTAAATATCATTTCACATTTTTGCAACTCCATTTTGTGCAAGACAAGGATTCCTCGAGCTTGAAGAGGCTATGTAGAGATCATGTTTGGATTTCATTACTTTTAGAGCTTATTTGAGCCCTCAAATAGCATCAAGAACTTAATTTTTACCTAGGCGAGCCATCAAGTCTGAAACCGACCAAAAATAGTAAAAAGACTATAAAAGGAAATAGACAGCTTGTTTTTGGGGTTATCAAGTGAGAGAAATAGCTTCTTGAAGAGTGTATTCGAGTTATTGAGAATCAAAGCTTCCATTGTTCCTATCTTTGGTATCTTGCCTCATGTGTGTGTATGCGTGCATGTATGTGCTTTTCACTCACATTTGCTTTCCACAATTACTCATGATCTTCATATCCTCCTCACGTCTCTACAGATTGACAAGTAACGAGGTGTTTCTCACACTTGGGCTACAATAATCTAAACAACAAAACACGTTGCAATGTCCAAGACTAGGTTTTCTTCCATGCCATGCTTCATAAGGAGTCATACCTTGAAGTGATTTGGATGGTAGTCTATTGAAAAGGTACATAGTGGTTGAATAGACTCTACCCATAGATAATGTGGAAACCTCTTCTCTTCAAGCATTGTTCTGGTTGATCCAACAATGTCTTGTTTCTTCTCTCTATGATTCCATTCAATTGAGGAGAGTACCTAGTAGTCACTTCCCTTTTGATTACTTTATCATATATGAACTCATCAAACTTCTTGGAGAAGTATTCTCCCCCTCCATCAGATCTAAGCTTCTTGAGTGATCTACCTGTATGATTCCCCATGTGTTAGATACTTTTTGAAGAAATCAAACACTTTATTCTTACTTTTGATAGAGTACAAAATAGTCCATCTACTATGGTCATCAGTAAATGAGACATAATACCTTGATCCTGCCAATGAAGGTTCTTGACTTGGCCCCCATACATCTATATGTACTAAGTCTAATAAGTTGTTGAATGTAGCCTTTGTGTTTGAATGGTTGTCTTTGTGCCTTCCCAATCTAATATACATCACATCTCTTGATCATGTGTTTCTTTGATATGTTTGGCAATCCAAGAACACTTTGATCCCTGCATATATCCTTCAAGGGTCTTTCATTCACATGAGCTATCCTCTTATGCCACACTTCAAGCTCACTTAGTGTTTGAGAGCCAAAGTTGAATAGAACTATGTTTTTGGTTTCTCCTACTTCAAAAGTAAAGAGCCAACCATGCTTCTCACCTCTGGCTATCTTCTTGAAGCCTTGACATGGATCTTCCACAAAGCTCCATGTTGGGTGAACCTAACTTGCAAGCCCTTCTCAATTCTGAGTGGTGTGGTTGGTCTTATCATAGAAGGCATGAGGCTGAGCATTCTGGCCTTTGGTTTTGTCAAGCTTTGGTCCTTTCTTCTTCCCCTCCCACTTGCTCTTTCCTACAAAGTTGGTTTGGGAAGTCTCCTCTTCATCTTCTTCCTTCTTCTCGCCTTTCAACTTCTTGTCCTTCTTATCTGCGTAAAGAGCACTAGTTGAATTACCATGATAGGAGTTACCTTCCTTTATGCTATTGTCGACATCTTGATTGAATATTTTCCCAAGAAATATATTGAAATCTGGATTTTGCACATCCATGATGAGATCATAGGCCATGGTGAAAGATTTCCATTACTTTTCACCTCTAATCCCATTGAGAATTTTCCTCATGATGGCCTCTTTGTCAATCAGCTCTCCAATGGATGCCAATTGATTAACAACCTACTTGACCTTTGTAACAAACTCTATGATGGTTTGTTTTGGAGTCTTCTTCATCTAATTGAACTCATTCCAAAGATAGTTCTTCATCTGATTGAACTCATTCCAAAGATAGTGCATTTGGAGGGTGAAACGAGCTCAAATCAAAATTTTGATGTCACAAAGTGAAGTCATTTTGAACTCCTAATCGCTTTGAGTATGCTCACCAATTTTCATGTGATTCTAAGATTGTGATCAAAGGAGTGTTTACAATGCCCTAGATGAAGTGATGACTTGCCCTCATACCAATTGTTGGAGTTTGAGGTGTGCAATAGCACACGAACAACACAAGGAAGAAGAAGAAGAAGCTTAGAGCACAACACAACATTAAATGAATTACCACGTGAATGTGCAAAGATAAGTAACCCATTAGGTTTATATGTGTATATACAATCAGTGGAAAAAAACTCCTAAAGAGGGAAAAAAGTTTCTCTGATGGTCCTAAGTGTGGTCACACACATCGCCACAAAACATATCAACAAAAAGCAATGGTTTATATCCTTGATTTATCACTATAAAATTCAAAAAGGCATACCTAGCATGTTTGAAGACCTTCAAAATTGTTATTCTTTCTCCCAAAAGTTTGCTTGTGGTTTTTATGGTTAGTTTTGGCATGTCAGAGTGTACTTTTATCCACTAGTCTATTGTGCAGATCATCTAATCTTCAATGCGTAAATAGAAATATGGTGGGATCAACAGTGGATGAAAATTAAGCCAATTCTTATTTATTTGTCAATTCCTTTGTGCTTCCCAAAATTTTCGCCAAGATTGTGTCCATGCCTCAAGGCAAAAATCAAGGTTTAGCTATAATAGATATGGTGCATCAAACCAATGTAGGATTAATGTAGGATGCTTCTCTTAGAATTTCTTCCTCCATATAGGATCAGCCATATTAAAATCTTCTAGCAAAGAATTGAAGGCATTTATAGTAAAATTTAATTTTGCATTTTGATTTCTCTTAGTCACTCTTTTTATACATCTTCTTGAAACAATGGAGGAAGAGGATCCAAAATCTTTTCAATGCCTTTACTCTTAATATTTGCTTCTTTCACACATTTCACAATCTTATTTTTCAAATCTTCACTTAATCATACTACAAGGTTTGTCCATTCCTTTTGTTCTAATGAAGGTGAAAATGGAATATTTGGAATATCTAAGACATCTTCTTCCCTCGACATAAGCAATGAATCAAGGGGTGGAGAGAGGACATGTAACTCCTCAAAAGTATGCCCCATGTGAATGGACAATATTGTGGACCCCATGGCTACATCAACATGTACTTTGGGAGCTTTAAGTTCATGTACCTATGCTTTCAATGCTTCTTTGAGCTCTTATTGCCTCTATCATTTTTGTAAGGCATCTTGGAGTGGTTTCTCTATCTTCATTCTTTACTCAGTGATAACCTTCAATTGGTCTACATCTTGATTGCATTATTTTATGAATTGAGTTTTCATTTGCTTGATTTGTTGCCTAAATGCTTTTTCTTCCAATTGGCACCTCTAATTATATGCTTTCCTTATTACTACTTGATCTTGCAACTGAGCTCTATACTCTTCAATTTGTGCTTGCAATGTACAAACATGAAAAGATTATTCACTTTTTAAATCAATTGGTTGGTTATAAACCAAGGATCACATCAAATCATCATTTCTTTTACTCAATGCCTTTGTATTCTCCATCAAATTTGTTACTTGTGCCTCCAAGAATCTTAATCTCCTTGTTATGTGCACTTTTTTCTAATTCCTTTGTAGAGAGTTTGTTGTACTTAGTTAGCTATTTTTCATATGATTTGGATGCAATGGTTTGAGACAACACAAAATCCACCTTCAAAAGCATGGCTACCATATCCCTCTCCATCTTTTTGTGCTTACTTTTTAATTTAGATATCTCCTTTCATAGCTCTTTGTTCATCCCTTCATCTTTCATTAACTTTTGATTCATTTCTTCTAAACTTGTTAGTATCCATCATTACGAACTATGTGTCCATGGCACCTTGAATCATCATTATGACTAATGGCTTCAATTGATTCACATCTACATCAACCACTTTGAGATAGGAATGGATAGAGCCTCAATATTCCCAAGTTGGATTCCTCCAAGTGTATGTAGCAATTCATTGAATGGATTTTTGAACTTTAATGATATGTCTAGTTGAGGCACTAGTGGTACAAATGTAATAACATGAATGGCTTCTTTTATAGGCACTAGTACTTCAAGTAACTCTTTGGATAATTCTTCACAACTTACTTCCTTTAAAGACTCTACAAATATTGGTTTCAATTCACATGATCTTCTTGGTGCTCTTCTTGTAAATCTTAGACGTGATAATTCATCCCACCTTTTGTCATCTTGTGGATCTAATATAATAAGAGTGTTGGTGGGAGATTCATCCCTATCTTCTACATCTTCAATTTGTTTTTAAGAGGAGGATTCCTTTTAATTATTTCTCTTTTATTCATAATGTACCAATATTTGAACCTTATTTTCTATGTTTCTTTGTTCACTTTGTAAAATGTATTGATAGTAATTACATCCTTGTATATTGAAAATCACTTGGCCCTCCATGCATTGGTGATTTTATTGATAGTAATTACATCCTTGTATATTGAGGTTCACTTGACCCTCCAACTCTTCGAAAGTGACCAGTGGGGTATTAGTAAGCATGGATGTAGGTAATTCATGAATCCTCTTGGTGGGATTTGACTTACTTTTCTGAATATAATGATGAACCCTCTTTGCACCCCTCATCTATGATGTGGCACCCATTTTAGCCATCAATTCACTCACCTAATTCTTTTGTTTTGGTACGATAATTCCTTTAATGTGCTTGGTGATCTCAATGGTTGTGGGCACCAAACTCAATTTTCTTCTTGCATGTAACTCATGATAAATAGGGACCATCAATGTGTATACACCATTCAGGAGCTATTTCTAGGCTTCAAAACGTATCTCTTCAACATAAGGTGTCAAATCAAACTAATTTGCAATAAGTTTCATAGCATGTTATAATAATTGTATGACAATCTTTTGTGGTGTAGTGTAGCCATCCATGATCAGAAAATAGAAATGTTGGTATATTATCAATACAACATCTTCTATATTCGCTCTACCAATATTAGAGAAAATCCTCTTTTTAGCATCATGATCTTCATCCCTTAAATCAATCATTCCATCCTTCACCCATCTACTACTTCCTTGATCGAATTGTGTGAGAGTTGTATAACATGCATCTTCCCTCTAGGGTCTCTCACCATCACTTCTAGGACTAATTGTTGCCATGGTCAATCATATATACAAGAAGTGATAAATATGCCGAAATTCCACCTTTTCCCCAAATATCTTGGATTGAAGGAAGTCCATGGACAACTACAAAACCTTGAGTTAATTTCACAAAGTGATGATCTATGTCCATGATCTTGACAGTATCCATGATCTCGACAGTGGCATGGAATATATGGTCCCTCAAAGGATCATCTTGTATCCAATGTCCTATAGTATTTATCACACTTTCAACAAAATGATGTTTCTCCATTTTTTTCAACCACCATCTATTGAAGAAGAATCACTTGATTGTTGTTAGTATCATGAAATCACCATTTATTGATTGGCTTCATGCCTTTCACGTGCACATGAAGTAGGTCAAGTACTTGAAAAATATATAATACTCCTTCTTTATGCACCTTGATAGCCTTTTTCCTCTACATTTGTAGTTTTTACATGTCTTTTGATTTTTTTTTAGAAATTTTTGATGATATATTTCTCTCTTTTTTTGTTCATTTTCAACATTCAAGTTATTGATGAGCAGATGAAGCCTATAAATTTGATCTCATGTGAAAAAATTGCGTGTGTTAGTGAGTACAAAAAGGTCCTAATCTAGCCTAAAGTACAAAATCCGATTCTTGCTCCTTTTTCAAGAATGTGGATCACTAAATAGATCAAGAAAAACATAAAATGCAAGGCTTTGTAATGAGGCCCTACATGCATACTTTACTTTAGGTTCATTCAGCTTTATGTGTTTAACAAGAGGATTACTTCTTCTGTTAGAACTTATTATTGCCATCAATATGTCGATTTGGTCTCCATTTCCATTGAAGATAAACAAGTTGATTCATTCGATTGAATTGATTTCCACTGGCTTGATTCATTCATTGTTCTTCAATTTTATTTTTCATCGTTTGATTTGCAAGCTATAATTATGTGGAATAACATTTTTTTTATTCTTGTAAGCAACTATCATTGAATGATTGTTGTTTTGTAATGTTGGTTGAATTCTTTTCTTCATTCTCATCTTTTGTATTGTTTTCACTTCTTGTGTTTTAATATTTGATTGGGTATCGATTTCCATTGTGAGTGTCTTTGTGCTTCCATCAATTTCTTAGGTACTCATAATTGTTGATACTTTGCTCTTTGAACCTTTGCAGTTCCTTTACCTTTCAGTGCTTTCTACTTTTTTTGCTTCCATTGTTTTAATTGAGTAGCTAATCTTTGTAAGTACTTTGATGGAGATTAGGAAGGCCCAAAAACGCCGTGCACAAGGTCTGTTAGAGAAGGATATGGGTTTGGGGAAGCTGATTTGGACCCCAAACATGGGGGAGCCCAATGCTCACCTTGAAACCCTAAAAGATGGAGCAGATAGGTAGAAAGTTTGATATGCCAAGATTTAGGAGTCGAGGAGCATGCTCAACTTGTTGAGTAAAAGAATGTAGGGATCCAAGCTCAACCCACGATGCCCTGTCATAGACAAAAGATGAGTGAAGGTTGCGGACCATGTTGGACCACAAGGAGAGGACTAGAGCATGGAGCTCTACTCCATATTAGAGGAGGACAATGAGTAAAGCTCCATGTGTCAGTAGTAGAGGAGAATGAGATGTGGAGCATGTTGCATCACCCCCTGTGGAATGAAACATCCCACATGCAAGAGGAGCTCAACCCTGAAACCTTACACCCAACCTTGTATTGATTCAAACGTGGAGCTTCATCAAGATGAGTATGAAGTTGAGAATCAATGGGGACGAGAGGAGCATGAAGCTCAACTCATGTGGGAGGGTCTTTGAAGGAATGAGGGAGGGAAGAGCCTAGACACCTGCCTCAAAGGATGCTTCAAGTGGAGAATGATCCACTTGAAAGCCTTGCATTAGCCTCCAAAAATGCACCATACAACACGATTATAACATGAAGATACCATCCCAAAAAGAATCCAAATGATAGCAACATATTTTGAAGAATATACTCGGGTGTTGATGGATCCGCTTATGGTTATTTCCAAGTTCCGAGATTATCCTCACACTTGCCATGGAAGTTGAGCCTTGCCAAACATTTCGTGAGTGAACCATATATATGAGAATGCATGAGTGGAGAATTATAATTGCACCCCCATGCAAGAATCAAATGCACTATCTTTTTTGAGTGATAAGAGGGTGCCAATCTATCACAATGAGAGTACCAATGTGTAGGAGATCTACCTCATAAATGTCAATCCATGGAGACATGAGGATGGTATGAAGACCATGAGTGAGAGTAATGCACAAATGTGAGAGTGAGGAGCATGAAAACATGCACACACACACACACACAATGTAGAACAAAGAGTTTGCACAATGGAATATTCTATTATAAACTCAAGTTACAAGTATGCTCTTACAAAGATCAATTATCTAACAAGCCAACCCTAAAATGAGCTCTCTAGCTCCTTTTATAGTTTTTGGCTAGCTTTAGCCTAGTTCAAACCTAGTGTCCAACTTAGTTAAAAGTTGGGTTCCTATGATAGTTTTGAGGCCCAAACGAACTCCAAAAGATAAAAGAATTGATAGGTGTGTTCTTCTACCTCAAGCTCAAGGATTCCTCGTATTTACATTGAAATGTAGTGATAAAAATCATTGTTTTGTTGGAAGTTAGATTTGAAAAATTGATTTGATTTTGCCTATTCTTTGCCAGATCTGCATTGACATCCCTACCTGATCATTCTTGTATTTGAGCCTTGCCTTTCTTGTTAGCCTTCTTTCGTGAGACTCCCTTGTTTGCTTAGTCCACATTGGTCTCTAACATCCCCCATCTTGACTCTATCATCCCTACCAAACTTTTTTTGGATGGGTTTCTCCATGTAGTATTGAAAGACATTCACTGCTAATTCATTCTCTTTGAAATCTAAGTCCCTTTGCAAGATCAATTTCCAGATGTTCCCAATCTATGGAGCTTGGGACTTCCAGGTGGGGTGTCTGATAATCCTCTGAATACATTGCATGTTCACATGCAAGAGGTGGGTGGGCTTGTAGGTAAAGACCTTTGAATGATATTCCCAAAAGCCTATGGTGAACATATCTTTGAAAGTTTGCGTATAATAGGATGGGAGATATTTGATGTGGGTGTGCCATGCATATATGGTGTGAATGTAAGGAGTCGTACTTAATTCATATACTAAATCATAGTTACCATTCTCAAAACCTGATGTAGATAAATGTGGTGCTCAAACATTTTTGAAGGTTTCGAATACTATTAGCATTCCACCAAATATCTTTAAGAGCATCTGCTGCAACATATGACATCGATTTCGGATGAGGCATCCAGTGTCTGATAGTTGCAATCATGTAAGAAATAGTGGGTGGTCCCTATAGTGGTGCCACATATGGGTAACTAACTCAATCTGCACTGTGTGGATCATTATTAACCTTAATGACAAATATGTCTCTAGTAAGTGTGTTTGCCAATTTGGTTGGAAAATACCTTTCCTTGTTGATGCTGGTAGGCCTTCTAGCTCAAACTATGTGACAAAAGTAGGGGCTTTGCCAATGATGCATGTCAATTCTACATTGTGGTTTGTGAACTTGTTCTTGCCTCAGCCATTGCATGCTACTACATGTGGTGCTCCTTGTAGATATGCTATAAAAAGAACAAATTAGTATTGTCTAAAAAACCTAGTGAGACCTTGTTTCCTTTACAATACCAATGTATCTCCCTATATCCATGCGTATTGTGGGGTTGGTGTAATTGATGAGGGTGTAGTGATATGAGATTGTGAGTTAGTGTAAAGTCTAGATGCATGCTCCTAGTAATGAACAAGTATATAACATGCTCCTAGTAATGAACAAGTATATAATGAGGTTGGGTGTGGCGGTATGTTACATGGTTTGAATTTTCAAACTCCCCTTATGGGACTACAAGATTTGCATTTAGGTTTGTACACTGTATTTGATGATGACTTAACTTGGGCGTGGGACTTTTTAGGTACCCATTTTTTTATCATACTCTAATGCATTGGTCTCAAACTCAAACCTGAAGAAGACCACTTTTTAGGTTTAAGTTAATCACATGATCATAGATCCAATCTTGACCTAAGATGAGAGACTCAGTGATATCTTCATCGTGGCATACTAACACTTTGATTGCCAAATGGGTAGCTTGAATTGAGATGGGAATTTCTACCTCACCCATACAATCGGTTTCCACACCTCCTAATCCAATGAGGTAAGCCTCAATCAAATTCATGTTAAATTTCATGTCTTGACAACAAGAATAATATATTGCACTATGTTGGAGTTAGATGTCTGCGGAAGCACGCGAACAACACAAGGAAGAAGAAGAAGATTGGAGCACAACACACAATACTTAATGTATTACTAGAGAATGTACAAAGATAAGTAGCTCATTAGTGCAATAGGCATATATAGAAGTGGGGGGAAAAACCTCCTAAAGAGGGAAAAAAGTGCCCCGATGGTCTTAGAGTATTTCCACACATCAGTACCTAAATATATCAACAAATCCCCCCTGGGAGTGGCACGGTGAACAAGTAGCTGGCACTCATATATAAGGAACTGCCAAGCTATGTGGAAGTCACTCCACAAAAGGAAGCAAGCCCAAAGCTTTGTGGAAAGCTTCAAACTTCTCCCTAGACAAAGCCTTTGTGAAAAGGTCTGCAATGTTCTCCTGCGTGGGCACATATTCCAAGCTGATCTCCCCAGTAGAGAACCTCTCCCTGACATAGTGATAATGCACCTCAATGTGCTTAGTGTGAGCATGCAACACAAGGTTCCTCGCAACTGCCAATGTGCTTTGACTGTCGCTGAAGATAGTGGTGGCAGAATTCTGACCAACACCCAAATCAGCCATAAGGCGTCTGAGCCACACACACTCAACAGTAGCTGTGAAAGTTGCCCTATACTCAGCCTCACAACTGGAAGTGGCCACAGTAGGCTGCTTCTTGCTCAACCAAGATATACATGAGCTACCAAGCATGAAGCAAAAGCCACCAGTGGACACACAAGTGTCACAGCAACCAGCCCAATTAGAGTCAGAAAAAGCATGCAAATATGGCTGTAGTGATCCCCCCTTGGGATCAAACAACCCAAGTGGCCGAGTACCACTCAAGTAGCAAAAGATGCGCTTAACCGCCTGCCAATGCTTGACTCTTGGGCAATGCATAAATCTGCTCATCTGTGAGACAGCAAACTGAATATCTAGCCGAGTAATGCATAAGTAAATCAAGCATCCAATAGCTTGCTGATAAAGAACAGCATCAAATGCATCTCCAGCATCATGAAGACTCAATCGTAAACCTATCTCCATAGGAGTGGCAATAGGCTTACAGTCTTCAAGGCCAAAATGCTACAATAATGTATCAATATATTTCATTTGACACAACGCCATTCCATCATCAACTTGCATAAACTAAATGCCCAAATAGTGATGCAAATGCCCCAAATCAGACATCTCAAATGGGGCATGCAAATCAGCCTTGAAATCAGCAGTATGCTTCTCAATAGGACCAGTGAACAGCATGTCATCAACATAGACAACAATGATCAGAAGCACATCATTAGCATGCTTAACATATAAGGTGCTTTCAGTTGGACTGTTCTCAAAACCATGTGCAACCAGATAGGCATGTATCTTCTCATACCAAGCATGTGGTGATTGCTTTAAACCATATAATGCCTTCTTTAACCTGCACACCTCGTTTTCATGCCCTTTCTGCACAAAGCCACGAGGCTGAAAAATATACACTTCTTCATGCAAGTCACCATTCAGAAATGTTGTTTTAATGTCCAACTGATGTACATCCAACCATGATGGACTACAAGTGCACAAATGCTCCGAATAGTAGTCATACGGCATGTAGGTGCAAAGGTCTGATCAAAATCAATGCCTCTTTCCTGCACATAACCCTTAGCAACAAGCCTAGCCTTATACCTGTTAATTGTACCATCAAGTTTACGCTTCAGCTTGTATACCCACTTAGTGCCAATGGCCTTCTTGCGAGGAGGCAAGTCACATAAAGACCATGTACCATTCTTCATTATAGCATCATATTCAAATTGCATAGCAGCCATCCAATTTTCTGAATTCTGTGCTTCATCAAAAGAAACAGGCTCATTCTCATCATAGAGACTAGAGGCAGCCATAGCATAGGAATCTGATGCAAAGGAGGCACTATGAGAGCCTGAACGAGTACGATATGATAAAGGTGCAGCTAATTTGTTGTCACGCAAAGTCTACACCAGCCATTTTGGCATAGTTTTTGCCTACTCAATATCAGCTCTCTCATCAACAAGTGCATCATGTAAATCTGCATAAAAAATGGAATGATCTGCATCATCACATGAAACATGCAAAGGCTGAGAAGTTGCCTCATTAGGACCAACACTAGACTGTCCACCTGTAAAAAGAGGCATCAAAGTATCATACATGTCTTTGGAGCTAACAGATGTCTCCTTAGTACATGAAAGCAATGGCTGAATACCATCTTCCACAAAAACATCATCACGGCTAACCAGAATGTGTTTAGACTGTGGATGATATAGACGATAGCCTTTACTTTCAGAACTGTACCCAACAAAAATACATTTTACTGCTTTATCATCCAATTTTTTGTGATGTTGTCTAGGCACTAATGCGTATGCCAAACAACCAAAAACATGCAGATGAGCAACAAATGGCTTGTGATCATGCCAAGCCTCATATGGAGTGATAGACTGCAGCGCTTTAGTGGGACACCTGTTCAGTATATATGTTGCACACATGACAGCCTCAAGCTAGAAACTATGAGGTAAAGCCTAACTCTTGACCATACACCTCGCCATCTCCATGAGAGACTTGTTCTTCCATTCAGCAACTCCATTCTGTTGAGGTGTATACGGCATTGTACACTAGTTTTTTATCCCACGTTGAACCAGAAATGCATTAAAATCAGAAGACATATGTTCCCCCCCTTGATCAGAACGGAGGGTGCCCATTTTACATGCTGACAGATTTTCAGCCAAAACCAAAAACTGTTTGAAGCACATGAAAGATAATTCCCAAAAGAAGGTGTTTGCATAGGACCACAGACATCACTATGTACAAATTGCAATTTCTGAGTAGCCCGAACTGAACCATCTTTTGGAAAGGATGAATGCTGCATTTTGCCCAAAAGAAAGCTTTTACAAACATGTTTTCCAGGTGCTCAAGTTTGGGCAACGAGGACACCATTTCAGATTTCTGTAGGGGTAGCAAACTAGAAAAATTCAGATGACCAAAGCATGCATGCCAAAGCTTTGCATCTGACATAGCCTAGTGTAGCTCAAGCGTAAGCACCACCTCCTTTAATTTTCAATCCATGGAGATGTGAGGACCGGTATGAAGACCACGAGCAAGTGAAGGCACAAGTGTGTGAGTGAAAGCACACAAGCATGCACACACATACACACACATGCACACAAGGCAAGATCAAAGCAAGGAACAATGGAAAGCTTCGATTGTAAAAGAGTTCTCTTACAAAAGCTCTATTTTCTAACCAGCTAATCTCAAAAATGAGCTCTCTAGCTCTTTTTATAGTTTTTTGACTAGTTTTGGCTCTATCCAGACCTAGTGTTTGGCCTAGTTAAAAATTAGGTTCCAGGGCTTATTTAAAGGCTCAAATAAAGTCTAAAAATTATGAAAGTTGGTAGGATGATACTCCTAATACTCCTCAAGCTCGAGGACTCCTTGGCTCGAACACAATGGAGTAACAAAAATAGAAAATGGTATTTATAATGGTTTTTAGTGATGAAAATCACTATTTTTGTAGAGATTTCTTTTGAAAATTTGACATAAACGTCTTGGAGCTCCCTACTTGATCCTTCTTCTTGTGTGTCCACCTCTTTGATGTGCTCCTATGCTTTGTCCTTGACCTTCAGCTTCAACACTCCCCCCCCCTCTCGAGTCTGTCGTCCTTGGCAAACCCTTGTTGTAATGGTGGTTCCATGTAGTGCTTTGAGAGGTAGTGTTTGTTCGGTAGGAACAAGAGCCATCTACCTCCCAAATGTAGCAGGGTTGGTTGTCTGGTTCTTCATTTGTCACTAAAAGCCTTTGGAAGTTGTTGTCCCTTGGTATGCACTCTTTCCTTGGATTCCAGCATGATTGTGTCATTGTGAGTCGCCATTGATGGCCTCTAGATCTTCTTAAAATAATGTTCATAGTAATAATGCCAAGTACTAATAACCCATAATGAATGATGGGTAAGTGTGTTCGTGCATGGGTTGAGGAAAATATGTGTCTTATGCATGGCCTTGTAATGTAGCCCTATACATGTTTACTTGGAAAATGCATTGGAAGAAGTATGGTGCAAAAATTGGGGTCTTGAGGTAAGTGCTCAATGGTATGCCGACGAAGAGGTTTCCTAATCTATCATGGTTATGGTGTTGCCAAGGTAAAAGATACTTACCATGGTGAAGCATCGATTGATGTTTATCTCATCCTGTTGTGCTCCCGACATTTGTGATGAACATTGTTGATGAATGTCTGTGTTGAGGATCCACTGATGAAATTCTTTGAGTGCCTGGTCCTGCCTACTCTCTTCAAAGCAACATTATCCAAATACGGAGAATTGAATTTCTTTATATTCCTTGACAAATGACATTGGGTAACTACACCAAGCTTAGTTTCACATATTCTCGTTAGCTCACCATAAGCAGGAATCTTCTCATCTAGTATACATACAAGGATTTGCATGGTACCAAAAATATCCCTTGCAGATATCTCCTTGGATGCTCTTGTACATATGGTAGTTAAGCATCTCTCAAGTTCCGGACCTTCAAGCTCTCACTCCTACCATGGTAAGGGGGAACCATAGTTGTGGATGCCATGTCCATGCCAAGTTCTTGACATCTACGAGATAAGGCAGCAATTATATCATCTGCTAGCCGAGACACACTTCTATCCAAACTGATAAATGCCCAGTAATCAATGGTTCAATCTTCAACTAAGCATGACTCATTCATGTTCCATGAGCAAAACCTGGGAACAAGTTCTTTCTCTCTCTTTTTTTTTGGAAAAATGTCACAAAACAAGAAGACAAAGTTTAGTATCAAAAAATGGTTTACACGTGTCAATGTGCTCTCGTGCATGGGACTCTCAATTGTGTCTATGCACGGCCATGTAATGTGGCCCTATATTAATGCATACTTTGGAAATGCATGACCTGAATGGTGCAGAAGACAAGGTTGTGCAAGGAGCACATGGTTGTCGCTCGTCGAGGCTTTCGATGTTATTTGCAGATGTTGATGCCGGCTTTGGTGGAGGTATCCATTGGGTCTCAAACTGATGTAATCCTCCTTATTGGAGTCCATTTTAGAACAACATTTGGCACTGTAGAGATCACTTTAGGTGTCTTCCTCTTTGGATGCTTTTTGAACTGTGGTATCCAGTGTGGTTGGCGCTTTGGTTCGGTGGAGGCTACTTGTACTTTTGGCTTCCAAACCCATACCCTTTTTACACATCTTCCTACTATTGTTGAAGAGGTGATTTGATCTTCTTTTAATCTCTATATGCGGTTCTTACCCTTTTCTCTTTGTGGCTTCTTTGTTGAGACCTTTCGCATGTGGGAGAACATAGGTTGTTGTGGATGTAAGAGCTTCTTAGGTACCCACATCTCTAATCGCCCTTGCTGAGCTGCAACTAATTTCTTAGGCACCCAAACTTGTCCGATACCTTGTGGTTGAGCTTCTCCAAGCTTCTTCCTTCGTCTTTTGGCCTGGTTGGCTTGCCTGGATGGGATTTGTGGGGGCAAGGCTGGTGGTTGCTCTCCTTTGCGTACCCAGATCTACTTCATGCTCGGAACTGCTTTCTTGTTGAAGGGTGTCTTTCTATTTGCTATAGCAGTTGTCTTGAATTGTTGTGCTTGCTTCTGAGATTGAACTACTATGGATGCTTTACTCTTCAAAAAAGGAGGGTTTTCTTGCCTTTGTGACTCTCCTTCCATGATTGAGTCCTTTTGGATCATAGAGCTTTTGACACATGTAACATCTTCTTCCAGATGATTAGTCTTAGAAGAACTAAGGGAATGTGGGACATCTAGATTTGTGAGCATGCAGTTCTCTAATTCTAATGTAATGCATTGTTCTTGTACCCAAACTTAAAGAATTTTACTTCTTAGGTTTAAGTTAACTGCATGGTCATAGATCCAATCTTGACCCAAGACAAGTGGTTCTGTAAGGTTCTCATCTTGACACACTAGCACTTTGACTTTCATTGGAACAACTTGAAGGTAGATGGGAAGTTCCACCTTGCCCAAACAAGGGGTTTCGACACCTCCCAATCCTATGAGATAAGCTTCTATGGGATTGATGTTCAACTGCAAGTCTTGGCAGTAGGACAGTCTAACTGCACTACTTGCTACACCTGAGTGGTCACAAAGTCTTGGCACTCTTTCCTTGTCCTGGCACCCTTTCCTTGTCCTATCTCTATGGTCACAAAGGGACGTTGGTCCTGGCACCCTTTCATAGTCCTAGCACCCTTTCATGGTCCTGGCACCCTTTCCTTGTCCTATCTCTATGGATACAAAGGGACGTCGGTCAATAACTTGAGAAGTAGTTATGCCTGATTTTTGGCACATATCCATGTGATATTTTGGGGCTTTTGAGTCGACATCTAGGCCTAGTCGCCTTAACTTATTTCGCCTAACAGGCTCTCTGGCCTCTGCATGTGCTTCTTCCCTCACCCTTAACTCCTCTTCTTTTCGCTTCTTAGTAGTGTTGAGTCTCGTAAGCATATCCTCTGTAAGAGGTTCTTGGTATAACTTCACTCTACATCCACTAATATAGTTTGGCAAGATATCTCCTTCTAAAGTGGCCATCTAAATGCACCGCTCGTGGAAATTCTATTCATGATCATGGGTCCATATCCTCTTTTTTCCAACTTATGGGCATGTTGTTTTAGGGTGTACACCAACACTAAGTCTCCCTCTTTCAATCCTTTATCTTTGATGTGTGCATCAAAGTAAGCCTTTTGTCTTTTCTTTGCAGCATAGATGTCTGTCGCCATGCGTAGCCTTGTCTCACCTAAGCGGTCTAGATCAAAGATCCTAGAGGATAATTCATGTCCATTCCACTCATGATCTTGTGCTACTTTTAAGGCTTGGATGAGGAAGTCCAATGGTAGAACAACATTCTGCCCAAAGATAATCTGAAATGGGGTGGCGTTGAGTACCGTTTTGTAGGCAACTCGATAAGCAAACAGAATGATGAAGTTGTTTGTCCCAATCAGAGCGTTTATTATTTACCAGTTTTGTCAATACCTTACAGAGGATCTTATTGGTGCTCTCGGTTTGTCCGTTAGCTTGTGGGTGATAAGGGGAAGACTTCTTATGTATCACCAAGAATTCTTGGAGAAGATTTTCAATGACCTCATTCAGGAAGTGTGTGCCTCTATCGCTCACTAACTCTATTGGTAGCCCATATCTCATGAACACATTCTCGAATAAGAACTTATCCGTAGTCTGAGCATCATTCTTTGTTGTGGATTTCACTTCTACCCACTTTGTAAGGTAATCTATGGCTATAATAATATATTCTACATGGGAGTTTCTAGCTGGGGGGTTAATAGGACCTATGAAGTCTATGCCCCACTTCGAAAATGCATGCCCTCCCATCATTGGCCTCAAAGGCATCTCATCTTTTCTAACTGGATATTGTGCATGTTGGCATGTGTCACATTTCTTCACATAGGTATGAACATCCATATGCAGAGTGGGCCACCAAAGTCCTGAGAATAGAATGGTCTTGATTACTCGATCAGGGTCGAAGTGTCCACCTGCAACACCACTGTGTGCGATTTCTAAGACTTTCAAATAGTCTGATTCGTGAATGCACAATCTTAGATAACCATCCTTGCCTCTTCGATATAAGTTGTCTCCAACTAAAGCATAGTCCTTAGCCTCTTGCTCCACACTTCTTCTTCTTGCTAGACTAGCCTCTTTGGGTAAGGTTCCCGTTCTCATAAACTCTACCAATGGAGCACTTCAATCAGAAATTAATGACACTTGATAAAGGGTGTCATGCTCCACTGGTGGTCTCTCTCTGCACATTGGACAATTCTTAATCCACTCATGTATTTCTTTGTCCATGCTAGGCCAATACACTCCTAAATGTTTTAGATTCTGCAATGTTCATTGTTTAGAATAGTGAATTCCTAGAAATCCTTCATGGGCTTGTTGCAACTAGCTAGTATGTTCGTCATCCTTGACACAACAAGCGGGTACACCCTTCGTATCTTGTTTGTACATGCTTCCTACCAATATGTGATATTTTTGTGATTTTACAATTTCTTCTTGCGAGGTTTTCACATTCTTATTTGCGGGTCCGAAGGTGAGGACTGGTAGCAACTTATTTGCCCATTTAGGAACAACTTCCAAATTGAACAGATAAGCATCAGGTAGTTCATCAGACACTCCTTGTAGTGACTCTCTTGAAGTAATGCAAGAAAGGTTATCTGCCCGGAGGTGGGTTCTACCATTTCTAACAACAACTTCAAAGTCATATTCCATTAGTAAGAGGAACCATCTTACTAAACGTCCTGTATTGCAAGGTTTATTGACCAAATATAACAAAGCTTGATGATCAGTGAAAAACTTGAACTTGTTGGCCAATAAATAGTGTCTAAACTTCTTCATAGCATATACCATGCCTAAGCCCTCTCGCTCAGTTGTGGTATAGTTTCGTTCAGCTATGGTGAGTTGTCTACTAGCATATGCTATGGGAAAATCTAAGTTTCCTTCACCTGTGGGTTGTGCTAGCACACATCCTATGGCATGATTGGATGCATCCACATGGACATGGAATGGTTTATTCCAATCACGAGTGGTCAGTATTGGTGCTGTGCACAAACGTTTCTTCAGTTCATTGAAAGAATTCTCGCATTCGTCGTTCCACTCAAAATTAGACAACAAGGCATAAAGGGGTCTACCTATGATGGCATACATGTGGATAAACCTACGGTAATATCCACAATGGCCCATAAAGGCCCGTACCTCCTTAACATTCCTTGGCCTTGGCAGCTCCGCTATGGCTCGTACCTTATCTTCATCTGTTGAGATTCCATTCTTAGGAACAATATGAACTTATATTTTACCTTGACACATCATGAACACACACTTTTCTGGGTTCAGACACACTCTATATTCTCTACACTTGTTGAAGATTTTTCTAAGCTCAGGGATGTGAAATCTTCTTTCTTGGGAATGAGCACATAAATCATCCACATACACTTCTAAGCTCTTTCGCAAGAACTCTTTGAAGACATGACACATGAGCCTTTAGAATGTTGCAGGTGCATTGGTGAGCCCAAATGGCATCACACAAAATGCAAAGATTCCCCACTCTGTGGCAAAAGATGTTTTGTGTTGATCTTTTGGGGCAATGGCTACTTGATTGTAGCCTGAAAATCCATCAAGGAAGCTATAAACTTCCTTGCCTGCAACACGCTCCAATAGGTGTTTCGTGATTGGAAGTGGATAACTATCTTTGATCATAGCGGCATTAACTTTTTTAAGGTTAATACACACTTGCAATTTCCTGTTCTTCTTGGGCACCACTACAATGGGGGACACCCATTCAGTATGCTCAATCTCATAGATGAATCCAACTTCAATCAGCCTATCAACTTCTTCTTTTATTTTGGCTACATATGTATCATTATATGTGTAGGGCTTCTGTTTGGTGGGCTTGGCATCAACAATCATGGGGATATTATGAGAGCAAATTCTTGGATCTACCCCTTTCAAGTCTCTATAGTGCCACTCAAACACATCCCTATATTCCCTTAATAGAGCTACGAGCTCCATTTCTTCTCTTGCACTTAGGTCATCTCCTATATATGTGCATCTCTCTTCGTTCTCTTCAATGGTCACTACAATCTTCTTGGTGTTTTCTTTATTACCATATGATTCTCCTATGATGGCCTCTCTCTTAGGCATTCGTACCAAAATTTTGCGGTCGTCAACTTCATATTTCTTGAAGTTTTCTAGTACTTCAAACAATGATTCGTCCTCTTCTTGTTTCACTGCTTTCCTTTTCTTTTTCTATTGATTGCTCTCACTTCCATCATTTGAATTTACCATTTTAATACTTGTGAGAGGTTCTTCTTCTTTCTGGGTGAACACTCCTATATCTTCTAGATAGTGCTGCTTTGAGTTAAAGCAAATATCCATCACAATGGACTCTATATCATCGTCATTCTCTTCTTCTTCTATGACATCACTAGGCTCACATTCTTCTAGCAAGGGCTGACACATGAACACTGAAATATCATAACCCTCCTCATCACAATGAGGTGTCCATTGTTCTTCATTGACAACAATGTCCATGGTGGCTAAGATTTATGGCCAGCCATGAGGCTCAAATTCCTCATCTAGAAAGATCATGGGTATGTAGGCTGGGTCTCTAACTGGTCTATCTTCTGGCAAAGTTCCTTCTTATCTTGCCTTTAAATGTTTTTCCTCTTCCTCTGCAACCTTGCACATCCATAAATGAGTATCTTCATGCAGCCATGATGGGTTAGGTGAACTTTCAGAATCCATAGAGATGGAATCTTCTTTCGCTTTGTGGATAGGATTCCATTGTAGGGGTGGTACATCTCTGAAGGAGTAATCCTTCAAATTGACCTTGGTGGTGACCCCTAAGTGTTGTAAGTACAAGGAGTTGGTTCCCCAATCCTATACTATTTGCAATTGTCGTAGGAAGGTCCTTCCTAGGATCATCTCATAAACATTATTTTTCCCAAAGTCGCATATAGAAAATGTGTGCTCAAACTCTACACCACAAGTGGTTAGAGTTATCCCTTCGAGCAGTCCTAGAGGTCTTTCAAAATGACCATCGGCCATTTGAAGCTTCATTCTAGTTGGTCTTAATGTGGGTTTTCCCCATTGCTTCCACAAGGAGGTGGTCACAATTGCAACACCAGCACCTGAATCTATGATTGCTTTGGTTGTGTAACCTTGGTAGGTGATAGGGAGATAAGTATTACCTTCTTCACCCTCACACATGTCCCCTATTTTATCTAGAGGTATCTCTAGGACTTTTTTCTTAGAGCCTACTTTTGGCATATTGGAATCAACTTTAGGGACCTGATCCTTCACATGATTCCATAGCTCAGAGTTTGCTTTGAGCATCTCTTCTACCGTGAGATGACATTGAACCTTAGTGTTCTTCACGACATCAGTGTTTCTTGGGACCACTGAGTCTTCATGTCTGACCAGTATTGTGGGAGCTCTGATCTGAAGAGATTCAGATTCACATGGGCCTGGAAATTGAGGCAGTTCTTCTAAGGTATTAGATTCAAAATATATCCTTTCATTTTCTTATTGCTCGATTTGATCTTCGTAAATGGATGGAATGTCTTGGGGAAATTGATCATGAAGATCATGAATCTCGAGAATAGGAGGGGAATTACCCTTCTCCTTGGCCCATTTCTCTTCTTGTATTTCCCATAAGAACTCTTGAGAGTAAATTAAAGGAGGTATTCCAGCATCCGTGGACTTAGGAACATAAGCTCCCATTGGTGGTGAGCTTCCTCTTTCAATAACTGGTTGAGCCTATGGAGGTAAAGAAACTTGTGGTTTGTTTACCAACTGCTCTAATCTTTCTAGTAAGCCCTAGAAATGCAAATCCGGTTTGACATAGTTTGTCTCCTTGTTCTACCATTTTCATGCACATTTTCATCCGTTCAATCTCTAAATCCTCTCTACGGTAACTCTTGTCTAGGTTTGCAGCTGTTGGCTAATCTTGAAGTCGAGCTTGGTAGGCTTTGAACATCATGTCCAAGCCTTCCGGGGTTGGGTCTCCAAGAGCAGACCCTGGTTGTGGTCTATTTACAATGGGTGGTGGGGTGGGATGAGGTGGAGTAGATGGAGTTTCAGCATGTGAAGGGCTTTGAGATGCAATGTCATCTATTTTTGTTTTTGCTTCTTTCAGATTTTCTTCTAGTTCTAATAAGTTTTTATTCCACTTGCGATTGGCCTTCTCTCTCGTATCTTTCCATGTTCTTGTTTTCCGCTTGCTAGGATCTCCTGATTCACTTGACTCTAATTGTTCAGCTGGCTTATCCTGTTTTAAGGCTTGTGCCCTAGTGACTGCTTGTACAGGAGCCACATTACTACTACTAGCACTTGAATCCACCACTAACCCTACCACATTTATGGGTGTGACCTTGGGAGCACTGGAGGGGTTTCTTGGACAATCTTTGGGGACATGATCTTTACCACACTCAGGACAAAAGGTTTGTATCGTGATATTCTGTCCTTGGCCTAGAGTTGGTGAGTGGGGACATTCACGAATGAAATGGTCACCCTAACATCTAAAACATGGTCCTCTAGGGGCTTGTGGTCTTACTTGTCTCAATTGGGGCCTGGGGATGGGATTCGTATACATGACATCGGAGTATTCTAGCTCCCAATTTTGTTCCATAGGTGGTGCCTCATATTGATACGAGTAAATCTCACTATGCTCAGGTGACTCTATGTAATAAGCATGTGGACTATCTTCATAGGAGTAGTCAGAACTGTGAGCATGATGTTCATTCTCTGAGACTAGAGGGATCACTGGCACCAATGCTCTATTAGGCTTCTCTTCTGCTATTGCATACTTAACTGGGATCACATTGGCAGGAGCTGGTGGTTGGTTTCCTAGGACTAGTTGTGGCCTATATGGTGCCTGATACTGTTGTTGTGGTCTATAATATGGTTGTTGGTATTGGTTCTAATACCTACCTTGTTGGTAACGTTGCGGATAATTTTGTCTAACAGTCTGTCTATTGTATGGACAATCTTGATCCGTATGGTTCGTGTATTTTCTCTCAATAGTGCAATATGGAGAAGTCCTTTCTCTCATGTTCTAGTTGTGCATTTGGCACATGTTAGCCATGTGGTCCCCTCCGAAGGTATAACATCGATTCAATGAGGTGACTCTCTTTGTTTGTCTATTTTGGACTCCCAGCTTCTTGGCAACTTTCTCACCTATCTCATCTATTTTCGTGGAGATTTTCGAAGTATGACTAGTAGAACTATCAGAATCCTTATAGAGTTTGGACAATCCTAACTCCTCACCCAAGTTATCTTCTATGTCAATGCACGTCCGCAAACACTCTTCTATGGATTGAGGCTATTTCAAGTACACATATGATCTTAACTTTGTGCTCAGTAAGCCATCTAAGAACAAAGCCACTTGTTTGGCTGGTGTGGGTTACTCTGGAGCAGGGCATCTTTCTAGGTACTGTCTGAACCTTCTACCTGCTAGTCGCATTGTTTCTTCGGGTGTCTGCTTGAAATTGTGGATCAAAGATGATGTGTTATGCCTGATACCACTCTTGGAAAATTCTACAATGAATTCATCTAGCAACTGACCTATATCACGATAGTTGCGACTACTCAATGGTTGAAACCAAGTTAAGGCAGTGCCCTTAAGAGTCAAACCAAATGCCTCGTATTGGGTGAACAAATCCTCAACCTGTTCAGCTCTTAACATTTGTTTGAACTCGGCCACATGATCATTAAGATATCCTATCCCGTCAAAATAATTCTTCACTACCTTGATCACTTGAGTGGGTCTAAGGGTTCTTGTGTGCTCTCGAGGTCTAGGCAATGGAAAATCCTGTTCATCTCTTTGTTGCCTATGTGCTTGATATCTCTGTTGAAGCTCAAAGTCAAGGAAAAAGCATGGAAGCACATCAAAAGGTGGACACACAAGGAAAGGGAGCAAGTAGGGAGCTCCAAGAAGTGTACGTCAAATTTTCAGAAGAATCCCCTACAAAAATAGTGATTTTCATCACTAAAAACCATTGTAAATACCATTATCTATTTTTATAACTCCATTTTGTTCAATCCGAGGATTCCTTGAGCTTGAGGAGTATTAGAACTATCATCCTACCAATTTTCATAATTTTTATCCGTTTGAGCCCTCAAATAAGCCTTGGAACCTAATTTTTAACTAGGCCGGACACTAGGTCTGGACAGGGCCAAAACTAGTCAAAAAACTATAAAAAGAGCTAGAGTGCTCATTTTTGGGGTTAGCTTGTTAGAGAATAGAGCTTTTGTAAGAGAAATCTTTTGCAATCAAAGCTTTCCATTGTTCCTCTCTTTGATCTTACTTTGTGCGCGTGTGTGTGTATGTGTGTGCATGTTTGTATGCTTTCACTCACGCACTTGTGCCTTCACTTGCTCGTGGTCTTCATACCGGTCCTCACGTCTCCACGGATTGACAAGTAAAGGAGGTGGTGCTTATGCTTGAGCTACACCAAATTTTGGCGCCGTTGTCGGGGAGAGAGCTTCGAGGACGAGCGTTGTGATCGTTCATTTTCTGTTTTTTCCTCTTCATCTTCATCATCATCATCATCTCCTTCTTCTTCCATCTTCTTCCTCATAGAAATTTCTTGTTTTTTAGTGCATTTTCACCATTTTCATACCATTTTTCATGCATTATTGTGTGGGAAGGAGTTATGAGGTGCAAGGGAGAGCAAGCGCTGTGTTTTTTCCTGATTTTTTGCTCATACGGAGCTCGCCATTGCCGGCGCTCAGAAATTTGAATTTCCCGCCAAAAAATGCGATTCTGTGATGAAAATCGCGATTCTATGAAAATTCAAAATTTTTTGAAAAATCACGATTTTCTGTTTCCCGCCTAAAAGCTTGCTGAAAGAATCACGATTCTATGGTCATTCTCAAAATCGCGATTCTGTGGTTGTGCTCGAAATTGCAATTCTCACAAATCACGATTTTCAGCCAAAAAAACACGATTCTGAGAACCACGATTTTGTGAAAAACACGATTTTGTGAATCACGATTCTCTGAGACAAAATTGTTGGAGTTAGACGTCTGCGGAAGCACGCGAACAGCACAAGGAAGAAGAAGAAGCTTGGAGCACAACACACACGACTGAATGTATTACTAGAGAATGTACAAAGATAAGTAGCCCATTAGGGCAATAGGCGTATATACAAGCCGGGGGAAAAAACCTCCTAAAGAGGGAAAAAAGTGCCCCGGCGGTCCTAGAGTGTTCACACACATCACTACCTAAATATATCAACAAATCCCCCCTGGGAGTGATGCGGTGAACAAGGAGCTGGCACTCATGTATAAGGAAGTGCCGAGCTATGTGGAAATCACTCCACAAAAGGAAGTAAGCCCAAAGCTTTGCGGAAAGCTTCAAACTTCTCCCTAGGCAGAGCCTTCGTGAAAAGGTCTGCAATGTTCTCCTGCGTGGGCACATATGCCAAGCTGATCTCCCCAGCAGAGAACCTCTCCCTGACATAGTGATAATGCACCTCAATGTGCTTAGTGCGAGCATGGAACACAGGGTTCCTCGCAACTGCCAATGCGCTCTGACTGTCAGTGAAGATGGTGGTGGCAGAAGACTGGCCAACACCCAAATCAGCCATAAGGCGTCTGAGCCACACACACTCAACAGTCGCTGTGAAAGCTGCCCTATACTCAGCCTCACAACTGGAAGTGGCCACAGTAGGCTGCTTCTTGCTCAACCAAGATATACATGAGCTACCAAGCATGAAGCAAAAACCACTGGTGGACACACGAGTGTCATAGCAACCAGCCCAATCTGAGTCAGAAAAAGCATGCAAATCTGGCGGTAGTGATCCCCCCTTGGGATAAAACAACCCAAGTAGCCGAGTACCACTCAAGTAGCGAAAGATGCGCTTAACCGCTTTCCAATGCGTGACTCCTGGGCAATGCATGAACCTGCTCATCTGTGAGACAGCAAACTGAATATCTGGCCGAGTAATGCATAAGTAAATCAAGCATCCAACAGCCTGCTGATAGAGAACAGCATCAAATGCATCTCCAGCATCATGAAGACTCAATCGTAAACCTGTCTCCATAGGAGTGGCAATAGGCTTACAGTCTTCAAGGCCAAAACGCTGCAATAATGTGTCAATATATTTTGTTTGACACAAAGCCATTCCACCATCAACGTGCATAAACTGAATGCCCAAATAGTGATGCAAATGCCCCAAATCAGACATCTCAAATGAGGCATGCAAATCAGCCTTAAAATCAGCAATATGTGTCTCAATAGGACCAGTGAGCAGCATGTCATCAACATAGACAACAATGATCAGAAGCACATCATTAGCACGCTTAACATATAAGGTGCTTTCAGTTGGACTGTTCTCAAAACCATGTGCAATCAGATAGGCATGTATCTTCTCATACCAAGCACGTGGTGCTTGCTTTAAACCATATAACGCCTTCTTTAACCTGCACACCTGGTTTTCATGCCCTTTTTGCACAAAGCCACGGGGCTGAAAAACATACACTTCTTCATGCAAGTCACCATTCAGAAATGCTGTTTTAATGTCCAACTGATGTACATTCCAACCATGATGGGCTGCAAGTGCACAAATGCTCCGAACAGTAGTCATACGGCATGTAGGTGCAAAGGTCTCATCAAAATCAATGCCTCTTTCCTGCGCATAACCCTTTGCAACAAGCCTAGCCTTATACCTGTCAACTGTACCATCAGGTTTACGCTTGAGCTTGTATACCCACTTAGTGCCAATGGCCTTCTTGCCAGGAGGCAAGTCACATAAAGACCATGTACCATTCTTCATTATAGCATCATATTCAGATTGCATAGCAGCCATCCAATTTTCTGAATTTTGTGCTTCATCAAAAGAAACAGGCTCATTCTCATCACAGAGACTAGATGCAGCCATAGCATAGCAATCTGATGCAAAGGAGGTACTATGAGAGCCTGAACGAGTACGATATGACAAAGGTGCATCTAATTTGCTGTCACGCAAAGTCTGCACCAGCCATTTTGGCATAGTTTTTGCCTGTTCAATATCAGCTCTCTCATCAACAAGTGCATCATGTAAATCTGCATCAGAAATGGAATGATCTGCATCATCATATGAAACCTGCAAAGGCTGAGAAGTTGCCTCATTAGGACCAGCGTTAGCCTGTCCACCTGTAAAAAGAGGCATCAAAGTATCATACATGTCTTTGGAGCTAACAGATGTCTCCTTAGTACATGAAAGCAATGGCTGAATAGCATCTTCCACAAAGACAACATCACGGCTAACCAGAATGCGTTTAGTCTGTGGATGATACAGACGATAGCCTTTACTTTCAGAACTGTACCCAACAAAAATACATTTTACTGCCTTATCATCCAATTTTCTGCGATGTTGTTCAGGCACTAATGCATATGCCAAACAACCAAAAACACGCAGATGAGCAACAGATGGCTTGCGGTCATGCCAAGCCTCATATGGAGTGATAGACTGCAACGCTTTGGTGGGACACCTGTTCAGTACATATGCTGCACACATGACAGCCTCAAGCCAGAAACTATGTGGTAAAGCCTGACTTTTGACCATGCACCTCGCCATCTCCATGAGTGACCTGTTCTTTCGTTCAGCAACTCCATTCTGTTGAGGTGTATACGGCACTGTACACTGGTGTTTTATCCCACGTTCAGCCAGAAATGCATTAAAATCTGAAGACATATATTCCCCCCCTCGATCAGAACGGAGGGTGCCCATTTTACATGCTGACAGATTTTCAGCCAAAACCAAAAACTGTTTGAAGCACATGAACACTTCGGACTTTGCTTTGAGTGGATATACCCATGCATGCCTGGAAAAATCATCAATGAAAGTCACGAAGTAAAGGTAATTTCCAAAAGAGGGTGTCTGCATAGGACCACAGACATCACTATGTACAAGCTGCAATTTCTGCATAGCCCGAACTGAACCATCTTTTGGAAAGGAAGAACGCTGCATTTTGCCCAAAATACAGCCTTCACAAACATGTTTTCCAGGTGCCTCAAGTTTGGGCAAAGAGGACACCATTTCAGATTTCTGCAGGCGTAACAAACTAGCAAAATTCAGATGACCAAAGCGTGCATGCCAAAGCTTTGCATCTGACATAGCCTGAGAATCATGAACTGCACATGCCGAGTCATTCACAGATCTTTCATAGTCTATGAGCTTATACAGCCCACGACATAAAATGCCAGAAGCAATAATCACATCGCCATTTGAGAGATCATGGACTGTACACCTGTCATCAACAAATTTCACAACCAAGCCAATCTTGGCTAATGCAGAAACTGATAACAGATTCTTTTTGATCCCTGGCACAAATAAAGCATCTGACAAAGTGAAAGAACTACCATCAGCAGTAGTCAGAATGATCTTACCAACTCCCATAACAGGATAAGAGGAGTTATTGGCGCATGTGACAGTATTCCCTGTAGGAGCAGGCTCAAGTGAAGAGAAGAAACTGCGCTGCGAGGTAATATGTTTGGTCGCCCCACTGTCAAAGTACCAAACATCTGAGTCTACTGCAGACATGCACTGATCATGAGAAGATGGGTCAAAACTGCAGACAGTAGTAAACGCCCATTCTTCTTCCTGCACAAGATTTGCAGACTCTGTTTTTGGTGTAGAGGCCTCTGCAACAACCAATCCAGCCTCTTTCTTCTTTGCCTCTTTAGCAGCCAGTTTTGGACAGTTCTTTATAATATGATCATTTCCTTTACAGTACTTGCAGAACAATTTCTGCTTTTCTGATTTCTTTTCATCTTTATCCTGGTTCTTCGATTGTGCAGCATTTGCAGATTTCTGCTTACTAGTAGAAGAGCTCCATTTTCCTTTGCCCTTCTGACTAGCCAAGAAAGCTTGATCTGCAACACGCATAATGGACCTGTTCTGCCTGGACTGATCTTCCTGCAATAGAACAGAGACTAATTCCTCAAATGACAAGGCATTCGGATTGCCTTTCATCATCAACCGAAGAGTAGAGGCAAAACTCTGATATGAATCAGGAAGACCATTCAGAACGGTCTGCACAAGTGAGCTATCTGGTATAACCTCATCAGCAGAAATCAATTGTTCCTTCAGGTCTTTGATCTTTGTAAGAAAACTGTCCATAGAATCACCTTCATTCATGTGCTCACTCTCCAACTGTTTTCGGAGGTAAGCAACACGAGCCTCATTCCTAGCCTGGTACAAAGTGGTAAGTGTATCCCAAGCATCCTTTGCTGTTCTGCAAGAGCGAATGTGAGGAATAATGGCACGTTTGACAGACAAAGCTATCAATGCATGTGCCTGGGCATCTCTGCCATCCCAACGAATCTGCTCTGCAGTAGGTGCAACAGAAACAGCAGCACGAACAGGAATCTGCGGAATATCATCTTCGACACCATCTTCATCAGCTCCAACACCTGTATTTGCAGTACCTGTCGTTACAGGAGTAACAGGACGTCTTTCAACACCCTGCACAATGTTCCACAATCCTTTTGCAACCAGTACATGTCGCATCATATAAGCCCATAATGGGTAGTTGGTACCATCCAACTTATCCTCAACAGCCAACATACAGAATACATCACTGCTTTCAACCATGGCCGGTGACTAAAATACCTTGATGCAGAAAATTGATTGTATCTAAAAAAGTTGAACGGAACTGCCCAAACGAGTTCTGCTAGACCTGTAGCAGACTTCGAGACGCTTAAACTTGCAAACAGAAACTGGTATATACCTTTGGCACAAAAGGACGAAATAGCCTGCACAAGCACTGCGATAGTGCGTTCGGAGGCCGAAACGAGCTCGGAAACACCGTGAGTATGCTCACAAAATTTTGTGCGAATCTGAGACTGCAAACGGAGGAGTGTCGACGGCGCCCTAGAAGAAGCAACGACCTGCTCTGATACCAATTGTTGGAGTTAGACGTCTGCGGAAGCACGCGAACAGCACAAGGAAGAAGAAGAAGCTTGGAGCACAACACACACGACTGAATGTATTACTAGAGAATGTACAAAGATAAGTAGCCCATTAGGGCAATAGGCGTATATACAAGCCGGGGGAAAAAACCTCCTAAAGAGGGAAAAAAGTGCCCCGGCGGTCCTAGAGTGTTCACACACATCACTACCTAAATATATCAACAAAAATCACGATTCTCTAGAACACGATTCTGTGAAAACATGATTTTCTGCTCAAAATCGCGATTCTCACCAATCACGATTTTCAGTAAAAATACGATTTCGTGAAAAAGGGGATTCTGTGAAAACACGATTTTTTGCTCAAAATCGCGATTTTCAAAACACGATTTTCTGCTCAACATCGCGATTTTCAAAAACACGATTCTGTGCTCAACATCGCGATTTTCTAAAACACGATTTTGTGCTCAACATCGCGATTTTCTAAAACACGATTGTGTGCTCAACCTCGCGATTTTCAAAAACACGATTTTGTGAAAAACACGATTCTGTACTCAAAATCGCGATTCTCAGAAATCACGATTTTCATGTCAAAAAACACGATTTTGTAAACTACGATTTTGTGAAATCACGATTCTCTGCTCAAAATTGCGATTTTCTAAAACACGATTCTGTGCTCAACATCGCGATTTTCTAAAACACGATTCTCTGCTCAACATCGCGATTTTCTAAAACACGATTTTGTGCTCAATATCGCGATTTTCTAAAACACGATTTTGTGCTCAACATCGCAATTTTCAAAAACACGATTTTGTGCTCAACATCGCGATTTTCAAAAACACGATTTTGTGCTCAACATTGCGATTTTCAAAAACACGATTTTGTGCTCAAAATCGCGACACAAAATCGCGATTCTCTTGATTTCACAACATCGCGATTTTCTCTAAAAGGTCCTGTTTGCGTGTTTTGACCCACAGGAGCCTGACGACATAACTTTTTCATCCAAAGTCCATTTTTTGAGCCTGGAACCCAAGGGGACTCCAAAGGATTTTTGAACCATACCAAGGGGAAATTTTGGTCTCTTAGCCAAAGCTTATGAACCTGAGGTCTGGTAGGCACCTCGGCAAGGATAAACAAAGCATTAGATCTTTTGAGGCTAGTGTCAACCATACAGCTAAGTCTTGGGCGCAACAACTAAGTGGTCATCCTTACAGACTAAGTTCAGACACAAGTGATTCAAAAATGTCTTTTAGCATGGGAAAACCTGTAGGTGGCTCAGGGACTGCCCATCTACAAACACCAGAAGGTCCCAATAAGACACAGTTGGAATATATTCGAACCAACCGATTAGGTGCTCGCATCTATGAGGATGGCCTAAGGCGATCAGTGGTCCAACTCAAAAATCCAGATCAATCCTTTGGACTTGAACACCCGGTGGTCAAGTTCGAAGAGGGTTCATACATTGATAAGGAAGGAACCATGTATGTGGTTACCAACCAACCAGATAGGTCCGATGAGTTTGGAAATGTCATTCATGAGAATGAGATAGGAGACCTAGAACAAGGAAAATGTAGGACAAGGACCCCATATTCCTAGAGGTAAGTCAGTTCTGACCAGAGTGATCACACCAGATTGGATCCCTCAAGACAACAAAAGCATAGAACTCTTCTTGAATAGAGAAACAGAGGAAGCCTTTTGGAGATTCAAGCCAGATCAACCTAGTCAATTGGGCATAGTCATCATCTACGAGTTCAACGATCCAGAGATACCAGGCAAAGTTGTCTACCTAGATAACACGTCAGAGAAAATTTTCTTGGTAACAGAACATGATAGACATGCATATACTTGGAAGAGTGAATTGATTTTCCCTCCACCAAGATCCAATGTTTCCCATGGCCTCCAAGGAGTAGGATCATCCCACGCTCATGAAGCCTAGAGAGAAAGAACTAGAGAGAGACCTGAGGTAAGTTTTGCACACACCGTGGGCAAGAATAGGTCAGGATTTGAAAATGAAAGACCTGAAAGAGAGAGACATCAAGCACATAGGCAACAAAGAGAGGAACAGGATTTTCGAGTGCCTAGACCCCAAGAGCACCCAAGAACCCTTAGACCCACTCAAGTGATCAAGGCAATGAAGAATTATTTTGATGGGTCAGGAGATCCTTATGATCATGTGGCCGAGTTCAAACAAGTGTTAAGAGCTGAACAGGTTGAGGATTTGTTCACCCAGTACGAGGCATTTGGTCTGACTCTTAAGGGCACTGCCTTAGCTTGGTTTCAACCACTGAGTAGTCACAACTATCGCGATATAGGTCAACTGCTAGACGAATTCATTGTAGAATTTTCCAAGAGTGGTATCAGGCATAACACTTCATCTTTGATCCACAGCTTCAAGTAGACAACCCAAGAAACAGTGCGGCTAGCAGGTAGAAGGTTTAGACAGTACCTAGAAAGATGCCCTGCTCCAGAGCTACCCACACCAGCCAAACAAGTGGCTTTGTTCTTAGATGGCTTACTAAGCACAAAGTTAAGATCATATGTATACTTGAAAGAGCCTAGATCCATAGAAGAGTGCGTGCGGACATGCATTGACATAGAAGATAACTTGGGTGAGGAGTTAGGATTATCCAAACTCTATAAGGATTAAGATAGTTCTACTAGTCATACTTCAAAAATCTCCACGGAAATAGAGGAGATAACTGAGCAAGTTGCCAAGAAGCTGGGAGTCCAAAATAAACAAACACAGAGAGTCGCTCTAGTGAATCGGTGTTATACTTGTGGAGGCGACCACATGGCTAATGTATGCCCATTGCACAACCAGAACATGAGAGAAAGGAATGCTCCATATTGCACTATTGAGAGAATATATACAAACCACACGGCTCAAGATTGTCCCTATAATAGGCAGGCTGTTAGACAGAATTATCAACAACCTTACTAGCCAGGTAGGTTATCAAAACCAATACCAACAGCCATATTATAGACCACAACAGCAATATCAGGCACAATATAGGCCACAACCAGTCTTGGGAAACCAACCACCAGCTCCTGCCAACGTGATTCCAGTCAAATATGCTGTGGGAGAGGAAAATCCAAATAGAGCATTGGTGCCACTAACCCCATTGATACCAGATAATGACTCTCATGCTCATAGTTCAGACTACTCCCATGAAGGTAGTCCACATGCTTATTACACAGAGTCACCTGAACATAGTGAGATTTACTCGTATCAATATGAGGCACCACCTATGGAGCAAAATTGGGAGCCAGAATACTCCAATGTCATGTACACAAATCCTAACCCTAGGCCCCAATTGAGACAAATGAGACCACAAGCCCCTAGAGGATCTTGTTTCAGATGTCAAGGTGACCATTTCATTCGTGACTGTCCCCACCCACCATCTTCGAGTCAAGGATAGGCTATCACAATACAGGCTTTTTGTCCTGATTGTCGCAAAGACCATCTCCCGAGAGATTGTCCAAGAAACCCCTCTAGTGCACCCAAGATTACACCCATTAATGTGGTAGGCTTAGTGGCAGATTCAAGTTCAAGTAGTAGCAATGTGGCTCCTATACAAGCTGTCACTAGAGCACAAGCCTTAAAACAGGATAAACCAGCAGAACAATCAGAGTCGAGTGAATCAAGAGAGCCTAGTAAGAGGAAAACAAGAACATGGAAGGATACCAGGGAGAAGGCCTATCGCAAGTGGAATAAAAAGTTATCGAAACTAGAAGAAAGCTTAAAAGAAGCGAAAACAAAAATAGAAGACATTGCATCTCAAAGCCCCTCGCATGCCGAAACTCCATCCACTCCACCTCATCCCACCCCACCACCCATTGTAAATAGACCGCAATCAGGGTCTGTTCTTGTAGATCTAACCCCAGAAGGCTTGGACATGATGTTCAAGGCTTAACAGGCTCGACTTCAAGAAGGGCCTACAGCTTCAAACCTAGACAAGAGTTACCCTAGAGCAGATTTAGAGATTGAACGGATGAAAATGTGCATGAAAAGGGTAGAACAAGCTCAAGCTATACTCGAGACTAGTCAAAAGTTCAATCAGACAAATTCTGTCAAACCGGATTTGCATTTCCAAGGCTTACTAGAAAGATTAGAGCAATTGGTAAACAAACCACAAGTTTCTTTACCTCCACAGGCTGAACTAGTTATTGAAAGAGGAAGCTCACCACCAATGGGAGCTTATGTTCCTAATTCCACAGATGTTGGAATACCTCCTTCAATTCAACAGTACTCTCAAGAGTTCTTGCGGGAAATACAAGAAGAGAAATGGGCCAAGGAGAAGGGTAATTCCCCTCCTATTCCTGAGATTGATGATCTTCATGATCAATTTCCCCAAGACATTCCATCTATTTACGGAGATGAAGCAGAACAACAAGAAGATGAAAGATTAGATTTTGAATCTAATCTTACCCTAGAAGAACTGCCTCAATTTCCAGGCCCATGGGAATCTGAATCTCTCCAGATTAGAGCTCCCACAATACTAGTAAGAAATGAAGACTCAGTGGTTCCAAGGAACACTGATGTCGTGAAGAACACTAAGGTTCAGTGTCATCTCACTGTAGAAGAGTTGCTCAAAGCAAAACCTGAGCTTTGGAATCATATGAAGGATCAAGTTCCAGCACTTGATTCCAAAATGCCAAAAGCAGGCTCTAAACAAAAAGTACCAGAAATACCTCTAGAAAAAATAGGGGACATGTGTGAGGGTGAAGAAGGTAATAATTATCTTCCAATCACCTACCAAGGTTACACAACCAAAGCAATCATAGATTCAGGTGCGGGTGTTGCTATTGCGACCACCTCCTTGTGGAAGCAATGGGGCAAGCCCACATTAAGACCAACTAGAATGAAGCTTCAAATGGTTGATGGTCATTTTGAAAGACCTCTAGGATTGCTAGAATGGATAACTCTAACCACTTGTGGTGTGGAGTTTGAACATACATTTGCTATATGTGACTTTGAGAAAAATAATGTCTATGAGATGATCCTAGGAAGACCCTTCCTACGACAATTGCAAATAGTACAGGATTGGGGAACTAACTCCTTGTACTTACAGCACTTAGGGGTCACCACCAAGGTCAATTTGAAGGATTACACCTTCAGAGATGTACCACCCCTGCAGTGGAATTCTATCCACAAAGCGAAAGAAGATTCCATCTCTGTGCATTCTGAAAGTTCACCTGATCCATCATGGCTGCATGAAGATACTCATTTGTGGATGTGCAAGGTCACAGAGGAAGAGGAAAAACGTTTAAAGGCAAGAGAAGAAGGAACTTCTCCAGGAGATAGACCAATTAAAGACCTAGCCTATACACCGATGATCTTTCCAGATGAGGAATTTGAGCCTCATGGCTGGCCATAAATCTTAGCCACCATGGACATTGCTATCAATGAAGAACAATGGACACCTCATTGTGATGAGGAGGGTTATGATATCTCCGTGTTCATGTGTCAGACCTTGCTAGAAGAATGTGACCCTAGTGATGTCATAGAAGAAGAAGAGAATGACGATGATATAGAGTCCATTGTGATGGATAGTTGCTTTAACTCAGAGCAGCACTATCTAGAAGATATAGGAGTGTTCACCAAGAAAGAAGAAGAAACCCTCACAAGTATTAAAACGGTAAATTCGAAGGATGGAAGTGAGAGCAGTCAAAAGAAAAAGAAACGAAAAGCAGTGAAACAAGAAGAGGAGGAACCATTGTTTGAAGTACCAGAAAACTTCAAGAAATATGAAGTTGACGACCGCAAAATTTTGGTACGAATGCCTAAGAGAGAGGCCATCATAAGAGAATCATATGATAATAAAGAAAAGACCAAAAAGATTGTAGTGACCATCAAAGAGAACGAAGAGAGATGTACATATATAGGAGATGACCTAAGTGCAAGAGAAGAAATGGAGCTTGTAGCTGTATTAAGGGAATATAGGGATGTGTTTGCATGGAACTATAGAGACTTGAAAGGGGTAGATCCAAGAATTTGTTCTCATACTATCCCCATGACTGCTGATGCCAAGCCCACCAAACAGAAGCCCTACACATATAATGATACATATGCAGCCAAAATAAAAGAAGAAATTGATAGGCTGATTGAAGCTGGATTCATCTATGAGATTGAGCATACTGAATGGGTGTCCCCCATTGTAGTGGTACCCAAGAAGAATGGGAAGTTGCGAGTGTGTATTAACCTTAAAAAAGTTAATGCCGCTACGATCAGAGATAGTTATCCACTTCCAATCACAGAACACCTATTGGAGTGTGTTGCAGGCAAGGAAGTTTATAACTTCCTTGATGGATTTTCAGGTTACAATCAAGTAGCCATTGCCCCAGAAGATCAACACAAAACAGCTTTTGCTACAGAGTGGGGAATCTTTGCATTTCGTGTGATGCCATTTGGGCTCACCAATGCACCTGCAACATTCCAAAGGCTCATGTGTCATGTCTTCAAAGAGTTCTTGCGAAAGAGCTTAGAAGTGTATGTGGATGATTTATGTGCTCATTCCCAAGAAAGAAGGTTTCACATCCCTGAGCTCAGACAAATATTCAACAAGTGTAGAGAATATCGAGTGTGTATGAACCCAGAAAAGTGTGTGTTCATGGTGCGTCAAGGTAAAATCTTAGGTCATATTGTTTCTAAGAATGGAATCTCAACAGATGAAGATAAGGTACGAGCCATAGCAGAGCTGCCACGGCCAAGGAATGTTAAAGAGGTACAAGCCTTTATGGGCCATTTTGGATATTACCGTAGGTTTATCCACATGTACGCGATCATAGCTAGACCCCTTTATGCCTTGTTGTCTAATTTTGAGTGGAACGATGAATGCGAGAACTCTTTCAATGAACTGAAGAAACGTTTGTGCACGGCACCAATACTGACCACTCCTGATTGGAATAAATCATTCCATGTACATGTGGATGCATCCAATCATGCCATAGGATGTGTGCTAGCACAACCCACAGGTGAAGGTAACTTAGACTTGCCCATACCATATGCTAGTAGACAACTCACCACAGCTAAACGAAACTATACCACAACTGAGGGAGAGGGCTTAGGCATGGTATATGCTGTGAAGAAGTTTAGACACTATTTATTGGCCAACAAGTTCAAGTTTTTTGCTGATCAACAAGCTTTGTTATATTTGGTCAATAAACCTTGCAATACTGGACGCTTAGTAAGATGGTTCCTCTTACTAATGGAATATGACTTTGAAGTTGTTGTCAGGAAAGGTAGAACCCACCTTCAGGCAGATCACCTTTCTCGCATCACTTTAGGAGAGTCACCGCAAGGAGTGTCTGATGAATTACCCGATGCTTATCTGTTCAATTTAGAAGTTATTACTAAATGGGCAAATAAATTGGTAGCAGTCCTAACCTTTGGCCCTGCAAATAAGAATGTGAAAACATCACAAGAAGAAATTGTAAAATCACAAAAATATCACATATTGGCAGGAAGCATGTACACACAAGATATTGAGGGTGTATTAGCTTGTTGTGTCGAGGATGATGAACATAGTAGTTGGTTGCAACAAGCTCATGAAGGATTGCTAGGAAATCACTATCCTAAACAACGAACGTTGCAAAATCTGAAGTGTTTAGGAGTGTATTGGCCTAGCATGGACAAAGAAATACATGAGTGGATTAAGAATTGTCCAATGTGCAGAGAGAGACCCCCAGTGGAGCATGCGACCCTTTATCAAGTATCATTAATTCCAGATTGGAGTGCTCCATTGGTAGAGTTTATGAGATCGGGAAGATTACCCAAAGAGGCTAGTCTAGCAAGAAGACGAAGCATGGAGCAAGAGGCTCAAGGCTATGCCTTAGTAGGAGAGAACCTATACCGAAGAGGTAAAGATGGTTACTTAAGACTGTGCGTTCATGAATCAGACTATTTAATGGTCTTAGAGACTGCACACAATGGTGTTGCAGGTGGACATTTTGGTCCTGACCGAGTGATCAAGACCATTCTATTCTCAGGACTTTGGTGGCCCACTCTTCATATGGATGCACATACCTATGTGAAGAAATGTGACACATGCCAACGTGCACAATATCCAGTTAGAAAAGACGAGATGCCTTTGAGGCCAATGATGGGAGGGCGTGCATTTTCGAAGTGGGGCATAGACTTCATAGGTCCAATTAACCCCCGAGCTATAAATTCCCATGCGGAATATATTATTGTAGCCACAGATTACCTTACAAAGCGGGTAGAAGTGAAAGCCACAACAAAGAATGATGCTCAGACTACGGCTAAGTTCTTATTCGAGAATGTGTTCACGAGATATGGACTACCAATAGAGTTGGTGAGCGATAGAGGCACACACTTCTTGAATGAAGTCATTGAAAATCTTCTCCAAGAATTCTTGGTGATACATAAGAAGTCTGCCCCCTATCACCCACAAGCTAACGGACAAGCCGAGAGTACCAATAAGATCCTTTGTAACATATTGACAAAATTGGTAAATAATAAACGCTCTGATTGGGACAAACAACTTCATCATGATGTTTGGGCTTACCGAGTTGCCTACAAAACGGTACTCAATGCCACCCCATTTCAGATGGTTTTTGGACAGAATGCGGTGCTACCACTGGATTTCTTAATCCCTGCTTTAAAAGTAGCACAAGAACATGAGTGGAATGGACATGAATTGTCATCTAGGATCTTTGATCTAGAACGCTTAGGTGAGACAAGGCTACGAGCGGTTGCAGGCATCTACGCTGCAAAGAAAAGGCAAAAGGCATACTTCGATGCACACATTAAGGATAAGGGACTGAAAGAGGAAGATCTGGTGTTGGTTTACACACTAAAACAACATTCCCGTAAGTTGGAAAAACGAGGATATGGACCCATGATCATTAACAGAATTTCCACTAGCGGCGCGGTTCAATTGGCTACTTTAGAAGGTGATATCTTGCCAAACTATATTAGTGGTTCTAGAGTCAAGTTATATCAAGAACCTCTTACAGAGGACATGCTAATGAGACTCAACACTGATAAGAAACGGAAAGAAGAAGAGTTAAGAGTGAGAGAAGAAGCACAGGCAGAGGCCAGAGAGCGTATTAGGCGAAATAAGTTAAGGCGATTAGGCCTAGATGTCAACTCAAAAGCCCCAAAATATCACATGGATATGTGCCAAAAGTCAGGCATAACGACTTCTCAAGTCATTGACCGAAGACCCTTTGTAACCATAGAGATAGGACAAGGGAAGGGTGCAAGGACGGTGAAAGCATTGCTTGACTCAGGTGCAGCAAGTAGTGCAGTTAGACTTTCCTACTACCAAGACTTGCAGTTGAACATCAATCCCATAGAAGCTTATCTCATAGGATTGGGAGGTGTGGAAACCCCTTGTTTGGGCGAGGTGGAACTTCCCATCTACCTTCAAGATGTTCCAATGAAAGTCAAAGCGCTAGTATGTCAAGATGAGAACCTTACAGAACCACTTGTCTTGGGTCAAGATTGGATCTATGACCATGCAGTTAACTTAAACCTAAAAATTCAAACTCTTCAAGTTTGGGTACATGAACAATGCATTACATTAGAATTAGAGAACTGCATGCTCCTAGATCATGGCACCACACACTCTCTTAGTCCTTCCAAGACTAATCATATGAAAGAAGATGTTGTATGTGTCAAAAGCTCTATGATGCAGAAGGAGTCAATCGTGGAAGACCAGGTTCGAAGGCGGGTGGATCTTTCTTCTTCTCCAAAGAATCAAGTAGCCACATTAGTTAGTCCACCACACAAGCAAACACAACCGTTCACGACAACTGCTACATCAAATAGAAAGAAACCATTCGATAAAAAAGCAATTCCGAGCATGAAGCAGATATGGGTACGCAAAGGAGAGCAACCACCAGCCTTGCCCCCACAAATCCCATCCAGGCAAGCCAACCAGGCCAGAAGACGAAGGACGCAGCTCGGACAAGCTCAATCACAAGGTATCCAACAAGTTTGGGTGCCTAAGAAGTTAGCTGCAGCTCAACAAGGGCAATTACAGATGTGGGTACCTAAGAAGCTCCTACATCCACAACAACCTATGTTCTCCCACATGCGAAAGGTCTCAACAAAGAAGCCAAAAAGAGAAAAGGGTAAGAACCACGTACAAAGACCAAAGGAAGATCAAATCAGCTCTTCAACATTAGTAGGAAGACATGCAAAAAGGATATGGGTTTGGAAGCCAAAAGTACAAGTAGCCTCCACCGAACCAAAGCGCCAACCACACTGGATACCACAGTTCAGAAAGCATCCAAAGAGGAAGACGCCTGAAGTGACCTCTACAGTGCCAAATTATGTTCTAAAATGGACTCCAATAAGGAGGATTACATCAGTTCGAGACTCAATGGATACCTCCACCAAGGTCGGCATCAACCTCCGCAAATAACATCGAAATCCTCGAACGAGCAACAACCATGTGCTCCTTGCACAACCCTGTCTTTTGCACCATTCAGATCATGCATTTCCAAAGTATGCATTAATATAGGGCCACATTACACGGCCGTGCATAGACACACTTGAGAATCCCAAGCACAAGAGCACAGTCACATATGTCAAATATTTCTATTGATACTAACTTTTGTGTTCTTGTTTTGTGATATCTTTTTCCTCAAAAAAAAAAAGAGGAAGCACTTGTTCCCAGGTTTGGCTCATGAAACATGAATGAGTCAGGCTTGGTGGAAGGTGGAACTGTCGATTACTGGGCATTTATAGGTTTGGATAGAAGTGTGTCTTGGCTAGCAGATGATATAATTGTTGCCTTATCTCATAGATGCCATGAACTTGGCATGATCATGGCATCCACAACTATGGTTTCCTCTTACTATGGTAGAGTGAAGAGCTTGAAGGTCTGCAACTTGAATGATGCATAACTATTGCATGTACGAGAGCATCCAGGGAGATATTTGCACGGGGTAGTTCTGGTACCCTACAAATCTTTGTATGTATACTGGATGAGAAGACTCCTGCTTATGGTGAGCTAGAGAGAATATGTGAAACTAAGCTTGGTGTAGTTATCGAATGTTGTTTGTCAAGGAATACAAAGAAATTCAGTTCTCTGTATTTGACAAATGATGCTTTGAAAGAAGGGACAGGATCAGCCACTCAAAAGATCTCATAAGTGGACCATCAACATGGACATTCATCAACAATGTTCCATCCCAAAGGCCGAGTGTACAACACGAAGAGATGAACGTCGATCGACCTTCTCCATGGTAAGTATCTTTTACCTTCAAAACATCATAACCATGATAGCTTAGGAAACCTCTTCGTCGGCATACCCTTGAGCACTTAGCTCAAGACCCCCAATCTTTGCACCATACTTCTTCTAATGCATTTCCCAAGTAAGCATTCATAGGGCTACATTACAAGGCCGTGCACAAGGCACATATTTTCCTCAACCCATGCACGAACACACTTACCCATCACTCAATATGGGTTATGAGTACTTGGCATGACTACTATGAACATCAACTGTGGAAGATCTAGAAAACATCATCGGAGACTCACAACGACACAGTCATGCTGGAATCCAAGGAAGAAGCACATACCAAGAGACTACAACTTGCAAAGAATTGCAGTGATAGATGAAGAACCAGACACATCTGGAAGTCAGACGACTTTTGTCATACAGAAGGGACACTCCCTCTCAAGGCACTACTTGGAACAACCACTACAACAAAGGTCTGTCAGGGACGACAGACTCAAGAGGGGGGGGAGTGTTGAAGCTCAAAGTCAAGGACAAAGCATGGAAGGACATCAAAAGGTGGACACACAAGGAAAGGGAGCAAGTAGGGAGCTCCAAGAAGTGTACGTCAAATTTTCAGAAGAATCCCCTACAAAAATAGTGATTTTCATCACTAAAAACCATTGTAAATACCATTATCTATTTTTATAACTCCATTTTGTTCAAGACGAGGAGTCCTTGAACTTGAGGAGTATTAGAACTATCATCCTACCAATTTTCATAATTTTTAGACTCCGTTTGAGCCCTCAAATAAGCCCTGGAACCTAATTTTTTACTAGGCCAGACACTAGGTCTAGACAGGGCCAAAACTAGTAAAAAAACTATAAAAAGAGCTAGAGTGCTCATTTTTGGGGTTAGCTTGTTAGAGAATAGAGCTTTTGTAAGATAACTCTTTTGCAATCGAAGCTTTCCATTGTTCCTCTCTTTGATCTTACTTTGTGCGCATGTGTGTGTATGTGTGTGCATGTTTGTGTGCTTTCACTCACGCACTTGTGCCTTCACTTGCTCGTGGTCTTCATACCGGTCCTCACGTCTCCACGGATTGACAAGTAAAGGAGGTGGTGCTTACGCTTGAGCTACAATCTCTCTCTTTCATGTCTCTCCTTTTCAAATCCTGATCTATTTCTACCCACATTGTGTGCAAAACTTACCTCAAGTCTCTCTCTATTTCTCTTTCTGGGCTTCATGAGCTTGGGATGATCCTACTCCTTGGAGGCCATGGGAAACATTGGATCTTGGTGGAGGGAAAATCAATTCACACTTCCAAGTATATGCATGTCTATCGTGTTCTGTTACCAAGAACATCTTCTCTAATGTGTTATCCAAGTAGACAACTTTGCCTGGTATCTCTAGATCCTTGAACTCGTAGATAATGACTATGCCCAATTGGCTAGGTTGATCTGGCTTGAATCTCCAAAAGGCTTCCTCTGTTTATCTATTCAAGAATAGTTCTATGCTTTTGTTGTCTTGAGGGATCCAATCTGGAGTGATCACTCTGGTCAAAACTAACTTACCTCTAGGAGTTTGGGGTCCTTGTCCTACATTTCCTTGTTCTAGGTCTCCTATCTCATTCTCATGAATGATATTTCCAAACTCATCAGTCCTATCTAGTAGGTTGGTGACCACATACATGGTTCCTTCCTTATCAATGTATGAACCCTCTTCGAACTTGACCACTGGGTGTTCAAGTCCAAAGGGTTGATCTGGATTTTTGAGTTGGACCACTGATCGCCTCAAGCCATCCTCATAGATGCGAGAACCTAATCGGTTGGTCCGAATATATTCCAACTGCGTCTTATAGGGACCTTCTGGTGTTTGTAGATGGGCGTTTCCTGAGCCAACTGCAGGTTTCCCCATGCTAAAATACATTTCTGAGTCACTTTTGTTAGAGTTTAGTACGTAAGGACAACCACTTAGTTGTTGTGCCCAAGACTTAGCTGTATGGTTGACACCAGACTGAGAAGATCTAATGCTTTGTCTATCCGCGCCTTGGTGTCTACCAGATCTCAGGTTCATAAGCTTTGGTTAAGAGTCTAAAATTTCCCCTTGGTATGGTTCAAAATCCTTTGGAGTCCCCTTGGTTCCCTAGTCCCACTTGAGGGTCAACTTCAAATCCGTCTAGGATTCGAAATGAGCTTTCCAACGAGCTATAGAGATCAGAAAATGGACTTTGGATGAAAAAGTTATGTCAAATCAGGCTCCTGGGGGTCAAAACAGGGAAACAGACACTTATGAAAAAAATCACGATTTTGTGTGAAAATCGCAATTTTGTGAAATCATGAGAATCACGATGTTGTGAACTCAAGAGAATCGCGATGCTATGAAACTCAAGAGAATCGCGATGCTGTGAATCTCAAGAGTATCGCGATGCTGTGAAATCATGAGAATCGCGATGCTGTGAACTCAAGAGAATCACGATGTTGTGAATCTCAAGAGAATTGCGATGCTGTGAATCTCATGAGAATTGTGATACTATGAATCTCAAGAGAATCATGATGTTGTGAATCTCAAGAGAATCACGATGTTGTGAATCTCAAGAGAATCGCGATGTTGTGAATCTCGAGAGAATCACGATGCTGCTAATCTTGAGAGAATCGCGATGCTGTGAATCTCAAGAGAATCGCAATGCTGTGAAATCAAGAGAATCGCAATGCTATGAACTGAAGAGAATCGCGATGCTATGAACTCAAGAGAATCGCGATGCTATGAACTCAAGAGAATCGTGATGCTATGAACTCAAGAGAATCGTGATGCTATGAAATCAAGAGAATCACGATGTTGTGAACTCAAGAGAATCGTGATGCTGAGCAATCCCCAAGAAATGTGATTTTGAGTGAGAATCTTGTTTTGAAAATCACGATTTTGTACCTTAGAGAATCTTGTTTTGAAAATCGTGATTTTTTACCTTAGAGAATTGTGTTTTCTCACAATCGTATTGTCGACATGAAAACGGCAATTTTGGATGAAAATCCTGTTTTTGAAAATCGTGATTGCCAACAGAGAATCGTGTTTGATCACAATCGTGTTTTTGATTGAAAATCGTGATTTGTGAGAATCACGATTTTGAGCACAACCACAGAATTGTGATTCTGAGAATGACCCCAGAATCGTGTTCTTGCTCAGAATCATATTTTTTGAGAATCACCAAAAAAAAATTCACGCTTCTGAGGGTGACCAAAGAATCGTGTTTTTGAAAAACTTAAAGAATCGTGATTCTGAGCACAACTAGAGAATCGTGATTCTAACAATGACCTCAGAATCGTGTTTCCTTCAAAGAGCTTTCAGGCGGGAAATAGAAAATCCTGATTTTCAAAAAAATTTGAATTTTTCACAGAATCATGATTTTCATCACAGAATCGTGTTTTTTGGCGAGAACTTAGAATTTCTAAGCATCGGGCAATGGTGAGCTCCATACGTGTAGAAAATCGTGAAAAAACAGAGGCGCTTGCTCTCCCTTGTAATTCCTAACTCCTTCCCACACAATAATGCATGAAAAATGGTATGAAAATGCTGAAAATGCACCAAAAACAAGAAATTTCTATGAAGATGAAGATGGATATGATGATGATGATAAAGATGGAGAAGCAAAATCAGAAAAATAACAGAAATGACAATTTTTTTACCTTCCAACGTCGCAAATCTACAATCTTACCATCGCAATGCTCGTCCTCGAAGCTCTCTCCCCGACAACGGTGCCAAAATTTGGTGTAGCTCAAGCGTAAGCACCACCTCCTTTACTTGTCAATCTGCAGAGATGTGAGGACCAGTATGAAGGCCACGAGCAAGTGAAGGCACAAGTGTGTGAGTGGAAGCACACAAGCATGCACACACATACACACACGCACACAAGGCAAGACCAAAGAGAGGAACAATGGAAAGCTTCGATTGTAAAAGAGTTCTCTTATAAAAGCTCTATTCTCTAACCAGATAACCTCAAAAATGAGCTCTCTAGCTATATTTGAGGGCTCAAATGAAGTCTAAAAATTATGAAAATTGGTAGGATGATACTCCTAATACTCCTCAAGCTCGAGAACTCCTCCGCTTGAACCCAATGGAGTTACAAAAATATAAAATGGTATTTACAATGGGTTTTAGTGATGAAAATCACTATTTTTATAGGGATTTCTTCTGAAAATTTGACATACACGTCTTGGAGCTCCCTACTTGCTCCTTGATGTGCTCCTATGCTTTGTCCTTGACTTTCAGCTTCAACACCTGCAAATCACTTGCTGCACATTGTTGGAGTTTATTGACCTCCAAATATAGCTGGAAGTAGGTGGAACCCCCTAGGAACAAGTTGACCTTCTCACAAAACTTCATCATAGAAAACCAGTCATGCTTGCAGAGCTTACAATTCTCTATTAGCTTATAATTTTTTAAAAATTTTTTATCCGCATATACTAAAGACCAAGATCTTTCCAATGAGTCAAAGAACACTCAATTTGGATAAATACACAAGGAGATATGACCTCTGCAAGTTTGAGGTTTAATGGAGACCTTCAGCAGGGGTGAAACCCGAGAACACACACTACTTGCAGAGAGTACTGCTCTCATCTCAAAAATCCAATGATTACGAAAATTCACAATATGAAAGTAGATAGTAAGAGCTTTCAAATGAGCTATCAAACATGTAATTTGGATATATAATGAGGGAGATACAAGCTCTGCAATATCTGCATACAAAACTACAACAGCGTAGAGATACACATATGACTCTCTTGGACTTCCCACAAGATCATGACTTCTCCCCTCTTTTTATAGCATGAGTAACTAATCTAAAACCTTCCTAATACATCTAAACTCGTGGTAGAAACTTGGGTGGAGGTATTACATGACTCAAGTGCTCAAATAAACAAAGTATTGATGGACTTTGAGAACTAGCCACATCAACCTTCCACTAGGACACCACTGCAACTCCCTTGTGACTCACTAATTTGATTCACCATGTTATAGAAATCACGTGGTATTTTGGTTATATTTTATGAATAATATGAGCATTCTTTAATTATTTGAAGACTTCCCAAAGGTATTTACATAATTTGAAACTTGTACCCTACATAAAACAAATGTTCGCAACATTCTCCTCCTCAAGTTTCAAAGGGTATTTCCTTCGTGCAAGAATATAGTTGAATCTTTGAAGCTTTGGTCCATCCAAGGATTTGGTGAATATACCTGCAATTTGATCCTTTGTTCCCACAAAAGAAACTTGTACTTCATTGTTTATGGCCTTCTCTCGAACATAATGATAGTGTACTTCTATATGCTTTGTTCTAGCATGAAAAATAGGATTTGAGGTCATATGAATGCTGCTCAAGTTATCCCCATATATCAGTGGTACATCAACCTGCACATTCAAGTCATGAAACAACTTTTTAAACCACATAACCTCAGTAGTAGCCAATGCTAAACCTCTATAATCAGCCTCTGTAGAAGATAAAGCAACTGTAGGCTGTTTCTTTGAACTCCATGTTAATGTCTTGTTTCCTGCTATTACCACATATCCACTTGTGGATCTTCTATCATCTTTGTTTCCAGCTTAATCTGCATCACTAAAGACTTTAAGAGTTAGATCAGCATCATGGCTATAAAATAATCCTTCGTTCATGGTACCTTTCAAATACCTAAGCACTCTTTTTGCTGCATGCATATGAGGTACTCTATGTTCATGCATAAACTGTGAAAATACTCCCATTGCATAGCATATATCAGGTCTAGTTTTTGTTGCATAAATCAAAGATCCTACCATGGATCTATATGCATTCATATCATGCAACTCATCACCTTCCTTTGCACTCAACTTTACATTACATTCCTTTGGAGTAGAAACAAATTTACATTCCTGCATACCAAACCTTTTCAGCATATCACATATATAATTTCTCTGTATCAACCACATACCCTCATCGTCATACACAATTTCAATCCCAAGAAAGTATCTAAGCAAACCAAGATCTGAAATTTTAAATTCCTTTCCCAAATTACCTTTTATCTCTTCAATTCCTTTTGCATCATTCCCTGTAATCAACAAGTCATCCACATAAATGCATACATAGACACACATGTCATCTACATGTTTTACATAAAGTGAAGGATCAGCATGACTCGTTGTGTATCCTTGTAGCATAAGATACTTTACCAACCTTGCATTCCATGCCCTTGGTGCCTATTTAAGACCATACAATGCCTTCTTTAACCTGCATACATGATCAGGACATTTTGCATCCACATAACCATCTGGTTGTCACATATACACTTCTTCATTTAACTCACCATTAAGAAACGCTGTCGGGAAGATTTACATATTCCAGTTGATAACCAGAGGAAATAAAAGCAACTTAATTGGTGAATTCTAAACCTCATTTTCACTGTTGAACAATTGTTCTGGATTGAATTAACTACTTTTGAAGTGTTTGCAGGTACAAGAAATGATGAAGAATATGTGTTCATATTAGGGTTACCCTAATTACTCATTTAATGAGTGTTTTAAATTGATACATATAAGACATATGAGTATATACCCCTAGGGTTTCATAAGTTTATATAAGTTAAGTTAGTAGGATTAATCCAAAGGATCTTAAATGATTTCATTGAGTTAATGTTAAGGGTTTAGATGATTTATCATGGGTTAGAGATAGGGTTTAGAAGGGTTTTCAAGGGTTTTCATGAGTTTCTGATGGGTTTAAGTAGGTTTTCTAGGGTTTCAGAATGTTTTAAAGGTTAAAACAATTAATATTTAATGAAATTAATCTATATCTAAACATTGGTTCAGTAATAAAAATTAAAATATGGTTTAAATAATTATTTAATCATGTATGTGCAATTAAATCCTAAGGTTTGATTTAATTAAAACTTAAACTAAGGTTAATTTAAATGATTTATTTAATTAAGAAAATTAAGGTAATAGAATAAAATATTAATTGAAGTGGATAATTAATGAGCGGTGTATGTGAGTGCTGTTTAAAGTGTGGTATGGGTTAAGTGTGTAACTAAAGTGGTTAAAGTGAATAGTTTCAAAGTGTGGTAGTTGTGAGTGCAAGTTAAAAGAGTGGTAGAAAAAAAATATGCATTTAAAGTGTAAAAAAGGTGTGTACAAAGAGTGGTGAGTGTGAGGGTAATTAAAAGAGAGGTTGTGTGAGAAAAGTTAATTAAAGTGTGGTGAATGTTAATGGAGAAAAGTGAGGATGAGGAAATAAAGTAAAATCAAAGGAATGGTTTACAAATGAGTTGTGTGTGTATATATATGAGTGTGTTGATCTAGTTTTTCCTAATGTTTTTTGCAGGTACTGTCTCCTGCTCTTTACTTTCTTCTGTTTTCCCTTCTTTCTCATTAGACCCTCCTCGTGCTCGGGATATTGAGCCGTCATGTCTTGCTGTGTATTATGATTTTGATGTTGATTGTCTGGCTAGAAGCATGCCCATGCATATTCCCTGGCTTGGTCTAAGTCCCTGCAGTAGTGTGCGTGTATGATGTGACGTGTGTGTGTGTGTATGTTATGTGTGATGTGTGAATGTGTTATGTGTATGTGCGTGTATGTGTTATGTGTGAATGTGTTATGTGTATGTGCGTGTTTGTGTTATGTGATATATGTGTGTGTGTGAAGTGTGTGTATGTGATATATGTGTGTGACGTATGTGTGTGTATGTGAAGTGTGTGTGTATGTGCGTGTATGTGTTATGTGTGAATGTGTTATGTGTATGTGCGTGTATGTGTTATGTGTGAATGTGTTATGTGTATGTGCGTGTTTGTGTTATGTGTGTATGTGAAGTGTATGTCTGTGTGTGAAGTGTGTGTATGTGATATATGTATGTGATATATGTGTGTGATGTATGTGTGTGTATGTGAAGTGTATGTGATGTGTGTGTGTATGTGTATGTGTGATGTGTGTGTGTACGTGTGATGTGTGTGTGTGTGAGTGAATGGTTCCCTCTCCCCTCTCTCCTCTGTCTGCAGCGCGCGACAGCGCGCAGCAGAGAGAGAGAGAGAGAGAGAGAGAGAGAGAGAGAGAGAGAGAGAGAGAGAGAGAGAGAGAGAGAGAGAGAGAGAGAGAGAGAGAGAGAGAGAGAGAGAGAGAGAGAGAGAGAGAGAGAGAGAGAAAGAGAGAGAGAGAAAGAGAGAGAAAGAGGTAGAGAGAGAGAGAGAAGCCCTCCCTTTCCCTCCACAGCACTGCGCGCGGGAGCGCTGCAGAGAGAGAGAGAGAGAGAGAGAGAGAGAGAGAGAGAGAGAGAGAGAGAGAGAGAGAGAGAGAGAGAGAGAGAAATGGCAGAGAAAGAGACAGAGAGAGAGAGAGAGAGAGAAACGGCAGAGAGAGAGAGAGAAACGGTAGAGAGAGAGAGAGAAGCCCCTCCCTTTCCCTCCACAGCACTGCGCGCGGCAGCGCTGCAGAGAGAGAGAGAGAGAGAGAGAGAGAGAGAGAGAGAGAGAGAGAGAGAGAGAGAGAGAGAGAGAGAGAGAGAGAGAGAGAGAGAGAGAGAGAGAGAGAGAGAGAGAGAGAGAGAGAGAGAGAGAGAGAGAGAGAGAGAGAGAAGCCCTCCTTTTCCCTCCACAGCACTGTGCGCGGCAGCGCTGCAGAGAGAGAGAGAGAGAGAGAGAGAGAGAGAGAGAGAGAGAGAGAGAGAGAGAGAGAGAGAGAGAGAGAGAGAGAGAGAGAGAGAGAGAGAGAGAGAGAGAGAGAGAGAGAGAGAGAGAGAGAGAGAGAGAGAGAGAGAGAGAGAGAGAGAGAGAGAGAGAGAGAAACGGCAGAGAAAGAGAGAGAGAGAGAGAGAGAGAGAGAGAGAGAGAGAGAGAGAGAGAGAGAGAGAGAGAGAGAGAGAGAGAGAGAGAGAGAGAGAGAGAGAGAGAGAGAGAGAAACGGCAGAGAAAGAGAGAGAGAGAGAGAGAGAGAGAGAGAGAGAGAGAGAGAGAGAGAAGGAGAGAGAGAGGAAGGAGAGAGAGAGAGAGAGGAAAGAGAGAGGGAGAGAGAGAGAGAGAGAACGCGGAAAGAGGGAAATTGGCAGAGAGAGAGAGAGAGAATTAAGGTAATAATTTTATTTTTATTATATTCCTTTTATAATATAGGCATGAATATTACATAATGAATGTAGATGCATGTGTGTAGAAGTATAACATAAATACATGGATGTATGCATGAAAATGTTAGCATGAATGTATGAAGGTAAGTTAGTATGCGTGTACGTATGATGTGAATGCATGTGTGTCTGGATATACATATATGTATTCATAAATGCATATATGATTCTATGATAGCAGAAACATGTGATTATGTTAGTAGGAAGAGTGTAAATGCATATGCATGATTGATGCAAGTGATAATACATTCATATGTAATGAGAATTAATGTATGTGTGCAAAACAATGAGATTAGATGCATGTGCATTTGCATTTAAGTAATGTATGCATGAATGTGCGAATGTATGCATCAGAGTGCATGTGTATGCTTTAATGTATGTGAATTATTTCTTTTATGTTTCTTATTAATTTTTTGTAATATTACTAATGGCTAATGTTTTTTGCAGAAACATTGCAGATTACAATCAGTTAAAGTGAAGTACAAGCAGTTGAAGTGAACCGGCAGATTGAAGATCCATTTAAACCTTATATCTCCATTTAGTCATTTACCCGATTGCTTAGACATTTATCCAATTATCTAGACTTTACATTTGTATTAGCTTATTAATTCATTTATTCAAATCAATTTAGCATCATATTGTTTCTATTAGTTCTTTCATGTATTCCGATTTATACCATGAATCTGAACACAGTAGTAATGATATCATTGAACATACAACCGAATCGTTAGTGTCTTTATCTTATGAACAATATTACTTCGGAATCATTAGTGTCTTTATCTTATGAACAATGTTTAACACTAGGTTAAAGGCAACTGTTTGTTAATCATAGGTTAAGCATTAATCATAGCTTTATTTGAAGCATATTGGCATAGTATAAACTTATCAAAACTGGACTCTAACGGAATTTCAGAATTAGTAGCTGAACATAAGGAAAGAGTAACAAAAGAAGTTCAGGATATAGTTAGAATTGTTCAAGCTAGGTCAAAACAAACTTCAAAAATGGACGAGCTATTTCAAACTATGATGCACGAGACGCAAGGACAAAAAGTAGTTGAAACGTTATTAAAGGATAAAGGGAAATTTACTGGTATGAATGTTACAAATTATTTAGACACGTTTGAGGAATTAGCTAAGTTACACGGTTTACCTGAAACAAAGTGGAAATCCTATCTTGGACGTCTGGCCATAGGTACTGTAAAAGCTATTATGGATATACATGACAATAAGGAATGGGATGAGTTTAGAAAAGAGCTGCATAAGGAATTCTACTTAGAAGACTACAGTCAACATAGTAGAGAAGGATTTATGAAATGGATTAGTTCACCTAAGCCTCACATTTCATTAACTCAACTCCATAGTGAATTTATGAAAAGATTCTCTCAATTACCTGAACAGGATAGAGTTGCCCTTACCCCAGATATCATTTTATATTTCCAGATATAAGGGTAGAGGTTGAGCGTAGGCTTGAAGAACCGGGTAAGAAATATGGGCTTACAGATGACTGGGGTGTAGTGAAAACTGTAGTTGAGGCAGTTGCTCACATGATCCAACGTAAAACACTCCTTTATGAATCGATGTCTCAACCATCTTCCAGTTTTCCTCCGATTCAGGCAACTAGGGATACACATATAGATTCAAAAGCTGAGCCTACAACATCCACATCTAGAGTACCAATCGAGTTACAATTTGAGATTTTGTTTAACAAGTTGGACAATATGATGCATATGCACGAGAATATGTCTAAAGAGGTAGCGGCTTTGCAGAATGTGGTGTATGCTTTAAACCTTCAAGATAAACCTGCAATGCAAGCTCATCCGACTATTTATCCTCAACCAGTAAATGCTCCAAATCCACCATTAGTAGCTCCGAATCATCCATTAGTACCTCCTAATCCTCCAGTTGTACCCCAACCAATTCCTCAACCGATTCCTCAAGCATTTAACCAAAGAAATTTCAATGAAAGGAGAAATGCCAATGTGAGGAGATGTATCTGGTGCGATGCCACAGATCATTTGACTTACACATGTGAAGCATTGAAAGATGCGAAAGAGAAAAGACTTGTAATTGATATTGACAAGCGATTGTGCGACTATAGAACACATTTACCCTTAGCTGCCCATTGGGGAAAGGGAGGGATGCAGAAGCTGTATGAAAACCTTTTTGAGTCTTCGAAATCTGCTTCTGCTGTTAAACTAGAATATGTTGATAGTGACTCTGATTCCGAACAAACAAGGGAAACGAGGAACTACTCAATTGAAGCTTTGATAAAGGCGAGAGATGATATTGTGCAGAAAACTGCGTGGAACTCTCCTGTCGATCAATTCTCGATATATTCGCATATTGCGAATGTTGAAGAGAAAAGAAAGAGGGATGATGAGCAAGATACAAATGATTCAGGTAGACGAATGACTAGAAGTAAGATGAGAGATGAGCCGAAGCCTAAGAAAGTTCAGTTTGAACAAGGTGAAAGTTCTAAAACAAATGAGGAGCGAAGAAAAGAAATTAGGGAGGGTAAACAACCTGTGTTTAGTGAGCCAATTCAAACATCAGACAAAGTAGAGCAAATTCCTAGAACTGAAACAAAACCTGAAGAGAAACCAGAAAAAAAACCAAAACGAGTACCGAAAGCTATTCTTATTTCTGAACTTGAACAAAAAGTTGATTCGAAAGAAATATTGTATGACATCTTATTAAAAAGTGCAGTAACAATGACTTTAGAACAAATCTTCTCAATAGCAAAAATTGAATTTAAGGAAAATTTTATTAAACTAATTAAAAGGAAGAGATTCCCTCTGTCACAAGAGGTAGAGATGCAAGATGTTGCCGATGTAACTCACTTGATTCATGAATCTCTTTCTTTAGACTCAGAGGATGAAGAAGATAATACTTGTAATATGAACAAAAATTTCTTAGGGCCGATTGTACCAGATGACGAAACAAAAAACTCAGAGAGTGATTTTAGAAAAAGTTTTTTGGCGAGAGGCACACCGGAGATCAAAGTTAACTTAGGAGATCAGAAGAGATCATATTCTGCTTTAGCCCTAATTGACTCTGGGTCTGAAATCAATGTGATTTCGAAAGGATTATATGATAAGTTTAAATGGCCTATTGATAAAAATCACGGCTGGATAATGCGAACCGTGGACAATGGTTGTGGATCACTCCTAGGAGCATGTGCCAACATACCTCTAATGATAGGTGGAATCTCTGAGACATTCCACTTTTTCATTCAGGACAACTGCTCTTATGAAATTATCTTAGGTCAACCATTTATATGTGAAGCCAGAATGGAGACTAAAGTAATAGATGACGGCTCAGCATACGCAAGAATTAGATCTAAAGATGATCTACAATCGCTCCAAGTTATGATAGTCAGCCCAAACCATGTACAAAATAGGGAGCAAATTAGGAAGACGCCCATCCGTTCTCATGAAAAGATACGTGAAGATCATATGCCTCTTCGTGAGTTTGGAACTTATTATGATCAAAATTTTGCCTAGATGCCACTGTTGAGCGAGACAATGGTGGTTCTTGGTTTGATGTCTCGCACCCATTTGTAGATACTTTAGATAGTTTTTCTTTGTATTTCCCTTCATCATATTTGCAATTCAGTCATTATAAACAAATTCTTAAAAAAATTATAAAACATTATGAAAAATTTTATAAAGAGAAAGGATTCATTTCATCTGATGAACACATTGAAACCGTAATTGAAACTTTATCTTCAAACTCATTGATTGAAGAACTTCAAAATATTTTGCATGAAAAAGAAAATTTTAGATTTGTACTTTTAAATTCTATTGAGGAATATGATTTGATTATTAAATTTGTCATGAGTAATGAAAAGGAAGCAAAAGTAAATACAAAATACAAAACCGTTGATAAAAAAATTAAACCGATTGCCCAATCATTACCACGAGAGAGTGAAGAGAAGTTTAGGAAAGTTACCAATGATCCTTATTTAAGAGAGCGCACAAATATAGGACATACCTTCATAGAAGAAACTTTAAAGCTAATCAAGATAGGAAATGATGAAAATTTTTTGTTACCCGAGGAACGTGAACTATTTCAAAGAGTGATTAGAAAGCATGGAAAGGCATTTTCTTAATATTCCCATGAGATAGGTTGTGCAGACCCAAAAATTGTACCACCAATGATCATCTTTACAGTGCCTCACATTCCATGGAATCTTCGACCCATACCTGTTCCGAAAGCCCATTTACCAGAGTTAATGCGGCTTCTTAAGGAAAAGATTCACATGCGAATTTTAGAGCCATCATCTGCACCCTACTCAAATAGGTGGTTTACTGTTCCAAAGAAAAATGGCAAGTTACGGTTCATTCAAGATTTACAACCTGTTAACAAGGTTACTATTAGGAATGTAGGTACTGGGCCCATTGTAGGAGAATTCGATGAAGCCTTCGCTGGTCATGCCATTTACTCAATGGGAGACTTGTATTCTGGCTACGATCAATTTCAGCTTGCTATTGAAAGTAGAGACATTACGACCATGAAAACTCCTTTAGGCTTAGTTCGCATGTGCACTTTGCCGCAAGGAGCTACTAATTCAGTAGCGCATATGATGAACGCCATGAATTCAGTATTACATGACTTCATTCCTAATATAGCCATGCCATTTATTGATGACATTCCTATTAAAGGATGTATTGAGAATGCGAAAGATGAAACTTTAGATTCCTCTGGCTGCAGGAAGTTTGTAGTAGATCACATCTCTGACTGTGAAAGGATTTTCGAGAGATTTGAAGAGGTTGGTCTCACATTCTCCATTGAGAAATCTGTTTTTGGTGTCAATGAGGTACTTATAGTTGGGCATTTATGTGGACATTACGGTCGGAGGCCATATCCACCTAAAGTCGACGCTATAAACAAGATTTCAGATACCTGTAGTAATATTAGTGAGGTAAGACGATTCCTTGGTGCTTGTGTGTTTTATGCCATCTGGATCCCACACTATGCACATGTTGCAAATTGTCTTTATGATTTGCTAAGGAAGAATCGAAAGTTTCTTTGGACTGAAGAACACTCAAAAGCTATGAAAAAGTTAAAGAAATTACTTCTTGAAGCTCCTATTTTAAAGCGAGTAGATTATACTGATCAAAAGCCTATCATTTTAACTGTTGATACGAGCCCTATAGGAATAGGATGGGTTATTGGTCAGGACGATGAAGAGGGCAATAGGTATGCTGTGAGATTTGGAGCAAAGATTTTACACGATACGCAAAGAAATTATCCGCAAATTAAACGAGAACTATGGGGTTTAGTCACGGCATTAAAATCCGATAAAGAATATTTTATAGGTGCAAATGTAATAGTTGAGACAGATTGTCTACCTCTGATTGGAATGATTACAAACTGTTCATCACCCGACATTGCCATGCTTAGATGGATTTCATACATCAAGTTTATAAATCCTGTTTTGATACATATTGCAGGTAAATCTAATCCTGTGGCTGATATGCTTTCTCAAGCTAGATTTGATAATGAGGAAGAAACAGAATTAGAAATAAATGCAATTAATTATGATTCTAAAGCATACGCATATGAACAGTTTAATATTGAAGAATACGAAGGAGAGTGGCAGGATATTGGAAAGTATTTAAGTACTTTGGTTAGGGCACCTTCATGGTCTTCAAATAGATTTCGAAATATTAGGAAAAGAGCTTACAACTTTTTTCTAAAAGAAGGTTTAATTTGGAGACATGCTAGGGAAAAAATTAGATTGCCACAACGAGTACTAGGTACTAAGGATCTTCAGTTACAAGTCATGAAGAGTATGCATGATACTTTATGGGCAGGACATAAAGGTTTTGTAGCTACGTATGAAAAAATTAGAGAAGGATACTGGTGGCCAGGGATTTATGTTACTGTTAAAAATTATGTTACTTCATGTGACGTATGTTAGATTCATTCCTCAGTCAAACATAGGGATCCGTTGCATCCTACCTATCCACCATGCATCCATTATAAATGGGTTGTAGACTTAGTTACCATGCCCAAAGGTATCAATAAGATGAGATATATAGTCTTAGCACGTGAAGATCTTACGAATCATGTAGAAGGCCGAGCTTTAAGATCTAAGACAACCTTGAATGTATGCAATTTTCTTCTTGAGGATGTCATTTCACGATTTGGTTATGTAGAAAAGGTAGTGGCTGATAGGGGAGAGTTAGATGCGCAGGAGGCTAGAGAATTCTTTGCTAGGCATGGAATTCGCTTAGCCCTTACTATTGCTTACAACCCTGAAGCTAATTGGAAGATTGAGCGAGGGCATTCTCCTATTATTAAAGCAATTTCCAAAGCTTGTAATGGAGACATTAAGAATTGGCCAACTTATCTGCCATTTGCGTTGTGGGCCGATAGAATGACCTGCACTAGAACGACGGGGTATATGCCGGCAGAGTTGATGTATTGCCAGAAACCAATTTTCCCTGTGCATACGCAAATTCTTACTTGGACTACTTTACCATGGGAAGATAATTTGTCAACAGAAGATTTATTAGCTCTGCGAATCCAGCAGTTAGAGCAAGGGAATGAACGTTTAGAAGAGGCTATAGTTAAACTAAAAGATTCTCGACTAAAAAATAAGAAGTATTTTGATAAATCACATAGGTTAAGGCCAAAGCCGATTTATGTTAATGATTGGGTTTTACTGTATGATAGTACGTTTGATTCTTAGTATGATGCCCGTAGGAAACTTAAAAGACGTTGGTTTGGACCTTATGTGGTAGTCAAAACCTATGATAATGGAACGTATGCCTTACGCGAATTAGATGGCACGCCTCTTAAAAACTTAATTGCTGGCAAAAGAATTAAAGTATTTAAACAAAGAGATGATGAAATGTATGATTAATTATGTATGAATGAATTTCTTTAGTGTGGGTTTCTTTTGCAGGAAAACCAAGAGAAGATTTGAATATGAAATTTAATAATTTTGTGTGTCTAGCTGTTGCTGGTTGAGTTCTAACAGGTCTTTGAAGAACAAATTAAGATGCATAAAGATGAGCAGATTGAAGATGAAGCAGATTGAAGATAAAATTGATTTTAGGTCATATTTTTCTTTGTCTTAAAATTTTGTTTTACGTATTTTATTTGCATTCATATAAAACTAATTGATAAAATCTAGAATGAAGAATATTAATTTATAAAGGACTATTTAACCATATTAGGAAAATAGACATAATTTATATTTCTACATTTATAGATTAAGTGAGATTTGTTAAAAATAGAAGGATTTGTAGTTCATTTAGATAACGAAAGTAGTTGTATATGTGTAGGAGCATATTGTTGCATGATTCATGTCTGTGAAAACCTAGATCTTTCTTGTCCATGCAGCTAGATCCTTAGCTCGGATTAAGGGGTTAAGCCTTTCCCCTCTAAAACAAAAAAGTAGAATATATATATATATATATATATATATATATATATATATATATATATATATATATATATATATATATATATATATATATATATATATATATATATATATATATATATATATTGACATGGAAGTTATACCTTCTTCCACCCCAAAAAGGTATTTACATTTATTATCGATATGAAGTTTACATCATATTTATATGAAGAAAACTAGTTGTGAAAAAACACATCTAGTGATTAAAATTGGGCATACAAGGTGGCTGTCTGTCCAAGTAGATTTAGTAGATTTCTTTGGCATGCTTGATCGCTCATATGTGAATGCATATATACGACGAAACCTGCATTTGAATGAATGAAAATGAATTCTGTTTTATACTAATCTTTACATAGTTTATAAATGGATAAAATGTAAATTAATGTTTGTTGACTGAAAAGGTTAATAATTTACCTTTATACTTTAATATGTTTCATTGCCAGATGTAATTGAAATAAACTTCATGTGCATGTTGAAAAGATTTAAAATTTGATAAGATTAAATATATTTAAAAAAGAATTGATGTTGTTCTATGATTTAATTTCAGGATAATCATTGAAAATGTTGCTTCCCTTAATCTGCAAGTTGGCCCATTGAGGACGATGTGCAGGTTTGGTGGCGGTGGATGTCGGGAAGATTTACATCTTCCAGTTGATAACCAGAGGAAATAAAAGCAACTTAATTGGTGAATTCTAAACCTCTTTTTCACTGTTGAACAATTGTTCTGGATTGAATTAACTACTTTTGAAGTGTTTGCAGGTACAAGAAATGATGAAGAATATGTGTTCATATTAGGGTTACCCTAATTACTCATTTAATGAGTGTTTTAAATTGATACATATAAGACATATGAGTATATACCCCTAGGGTTTCATAAATTTATATAAGTTAAGTTAGTAGGATTAATCCAAAGGATCTTAAATGATTTCATTGAGTTAATGTTAAGGGTTTAGATGATTTATCATGGGTTAGAGATAGGGTTTAGAAGGGTTTTCAAGGGTTTTCATGAGTTTCTGATGGGTTTAAGTAGGTTTTCTAGGGTTTTAGAATGTTTTAAAGGTTAAAACAATTAATATTTAATGAAATTAATCTATATCTAAACATTGGTTCAGTAATAAAAATTAAAATATGGTTTAAATAATTATTTAATCATGTATGTGCAATTAAATCCTAAGGTTTGATTTAATTAAAACTTAAACTAAGGTTAATTTAAATGATTTATTTAATTAAGAAAATTAAGATAATAGAATAAAATATTAATTGAAGTGGATAATTAATGAGCGGTGTATGTGAGTGTTGTTTAAAGTGTGGTATGGGTTAAGTGTGTAACTAAAGTGGTTAAAGTGAATAGTTTCAAAGTGTGGTAGTTGTGAGTGCAAGTTAAAAGAGTGGTAGAAAAAAAATATGCATTTAAAGTGTAAAAAAGGTGTGTACAAAGAGTGGTGAGTGTGAGGGTAATTAAAAGAGAGGTTGTGTGAGAAAAGTTAATTAAAGTGTGGTGAATGTTAATGGAGAAAAGTGAGGATGAGGAAATAAAGTAAAATCAAAGGAATGGTTTACAAATTAGTTGTGTGTGTATATATATGAGTGTGTTGATCTAGTTTTTCCTAATGTTTTTTGCAGGTACTGTCTCCTGCTCTTTACTTTCTTCTGTTTTCCCTTCTTTCTCATTAGACCCTCCTCATGCTCGGGATATTGAGCCGTCATGTCCTGCTGTGTATTATGATTTTGATGTTGATTGTCCGGCTGGAAGCATGCCCATGCCTATTCCGTGGCTTGGTCTGAGTCCCTGCAGTAGTGTGCGTGTATGATGTGACGTGTGTGTGTGTATGTTATGTGTGATGTGTGAATGTGTTATGTGTATGTGCGTGTATGTGTTATGTGTGAATGTGTTATGTGTATGTGCGTGTTTGTGTTATGTGATATATGTGTGTGTGTGAAGTGTGTGTATGTGATATATGTGTGTGATGTATGTGTGTGTATGTGAAGTGTGTGTGTATGTGCGTGTATGTGTTATGTGTGAATGTGTTATGTGTATGTGTGTGTATGTGTTATGTGTGAATGTGTTATGTGTATGTGCGTGTTTGTGTTATGTGTGTATGTGAAGTGTATGTGTGTGTGTGAAGTGTGTGTATGTGATATATGTATGTGATATATGTGTGTGATGTATGTGTGTGTATGTGAAGTGTATGTGATGTGTGTGTGTGTGTATGTGTATGTGTGATGTGTATGTGTTATGTGTGAATGTGTTATGTGTATGTGCATGTTTGTGTTATGTGTGTATGTGATATATGTGTGTATGTGAAGTGTGTGTATGTGATATATGTGTGTGTGTGAAGTGTGTGTATGTGATATATGTATGTGATATATGTGTGTGATGTATGTGTGTGTATGTGAAGTGTATGTGATGTGTGTGTGTGTATGTGTATGTGTGATGTGTGTGTGTACGTGTGATGTGTGTGTGATTGAGTGAATGGTTCCCTCTCCCCTCTCTCCTCTGTCTGCAGCGCGCGACAGCGCGCAGCACAGAGAGAGAGAGAGAGAGAGAGAGAGAGAGAGAGAGAGAGAGAGAGAGAGAGAGAGAGAGAGAGAGAGAGAGAGAGAGAGAGAGAGAGAGAGAGAGAGAGAGAGAGAGAGAGAAACGGCAGAGAAAGAGAGAGAGAGAGAGAGAGAGAGAGAGAGAGAGAGAGAGAGAGAGAAGCCCTCCCTTTCCCTCCACATCACTGCGCGCGGCAGCGCTGCAGAGAGAGAGAGAGAGAGAGAGAGAGAGAGAGAGAGAGAGAGAGAGAGAGAGAGAGAGAGAGAGAGAGAGAGAGAGAGAGAGAGAGAGAGAGAGAGAGAGAGAGAGAGAGAGAGAGAGAGAGAATTAAGGTAATAATTTTATTTTTATTATATTCCTTTTATAATATAGGCATGAATATTACATAATGAATGTAGATGCATGTGTGTAGAAGTATAACATAAATACATGGATGTATGCATGAAAATGTTAGCATGAATGTATGAAGGTAAGTTAGTATGCGTGTACGTATGATGTGAATGCATGTGTGTCTGGATATACATATATGTATTCATAAATGCATATATGATTCTATGATAGCAGAAACATGTGATTATGTTAGTAGGAAGAGTGTAAATGCATATGCATGATTGATGCAAGTGATAATACATTCATATGTAATGAGAATTAATGTATGTGTGCAAAACAATGAGATTAGATGCATGTGCATTTGCATTTAAGTAATGTATGCATGAATGTGCGAATGTATGCATCAGAGTGCATGTGAATGCTTTAATGTATGTGAATTATTTCTTTTATGTTTCTTATTAATTTTTTGTAATATTACTAATGGCTAATGTTTTTTGCAGAAACATTGCAGATTACAATCAGTTAAAGTGAAGTACAAGCAGTTGAAGTGAACCGGCAGATTGAAGATCCATTTAAACCTTATATCTCCATTTAGTCATTTACCCGATTGCTTAGACATTTATCCAATTATCTAGACTTTACATTTGTATTAGCTTATTAATTCATTTATTCAAATCAGTTTAGCATCATATTGTTTCTATTAGTTCTTTCATGTATTCCGATTTATACCATGAATCTAAACACAGTAGTAATGATATCATTGAACATACAACCGAATCATTAGTGTCTTTATCTTATGAACAATATTACTTCGGAATCATTAGTGTCTTTATCTTATGAACAATGTTTAACTACATTCCTAGCCTTTTCTTCCATTACATCTTCTGAATCATAAAAGTGGTGAAGATTTATTTCCACCAACTTTAGTTAGACAAACTCATCCAAAACCATTAGAAGCTACAGTAGAAGAGATAGTTAAAGAACAGATAACCGAAGAGTCATTTTTTTTTAACACTCAAATAGATAGCTATTGCCAGATATAAAGCAGCTTGTCCCTATAGTCCTTAAGCCTGAGTCCGCTACAGACACCCTGCGTGTGCCGAACGATTTAGGCGGATGACTTGATCCACCATCCGAGCATCTCTCACGACCCGACAACGCATTCTTTATATCGAGTTGATATATATTCCCCCTTTTACTTGCAGCTAAAGCCAACAAAGTTCTCATCGTTGCCATGTTTGCTACTGGACTAAATATTTCCTCGTAGTCCAATCCTTGAGTTTGATTATATCCTTTTGCTACAAGTCTAGCCTTATATCTTGACACACTACCATCATTATTTCTTTTAATCTTAAAAACCCACTTGCAACCAATTACCTTTTGTTTTGGTGTCTTTGGAACTAAATTCCAAGTTTTGTTATCCTATAGTGCTTCCATTTCTTCTCTTATTGCTTTCTCCCACTTTTCATCTCCTTTTGCATCATCATAACATGTGGGTTCATTTTCCTGCTCAACTTTTGTCATAAAAGCATAATGATTATTCATGAAAGATTCATAAGTATACCTTTGAGGTTGCTTACTCACTCTTGAAGTTCTTCTTACCTCGAATGTAGATGTTTTTCCTTTCTTATTAGGAACCTTTGATGATTCTCCATACTCACATACATCACTAATCTCCTCTCCTTCATCATTAACTTCAACAAGTTTGAGTTTACCTTTACTTTTAACACTTGGAGGTGACTCTTGCCTTAATCTTCCATTGAAAGGTAGCTCTCTTTCTTCATCCAAACTACTTTTCTCATCACTTAAACTTCTTGTGGGCTGAGGTAAGCACTCATCTCCTTCACATGTATCTTCTTCATCTCCATTTATGACCTGCAAACTTTTCTTATCTACATACCATGAAAGTGATTCATGAAAATTTACATCTCTTGAAACAACCACCTTATTGGTATGAGGATTATAACATCTATATCCTCTTTGAGTATCTGCATAACCAATAAATATACACTTCTAATTTCACATCGAGTTTTGATCTCACTTCACTAGGTACATGTACATAACATACACAACCAAATACTTTCAAATGACTTACACTTGGTTTCCTTCTGTAAGCCACCGGATTGGCAATTGTAAACCTTTTTCTTTTCATATTCCGCACGAACCAAAAGGTCATTGCGTAGAATTGTATCCATTTAAATCAATGAAAGGACGCTTTGGTAACAACCAAAAGGATCGCCAGACTATCTGTCTGGGCAATACGTCTGTGTACTTCCGTTGTGTTGTGTTTTGAGAATTCTGAGTAGTACTGTGTTATTTTGCTTTTGCTGATTACCTTCACGTGTGTTTAACGTTGTTCCATTAAGTACGACTTGTGATAGTTAGCAATAGTCTGAGTACAGACAGTGAGACTGTGAGAGAACAAACCAGAGTCTTGAGAGTAATTCATATTAACAGAGAGTTAAATATTAAGGTACTGTGGTGTGAGTGTTTAATTGGGAAAATCAAGTATAGGGCCTCTGATTATTCAGACCCCTTCCACTCCCAAGAACCTGAAAGAGTTTAAACGTGTCTCTGACGGCAAACGCGCGTTTAACACTGGCGTCGGCCATGGAGTGTAAGCCGCCGGATTGGCAATTGTAAACCTTTTTCTTTTCATATTCCGCATGAACCAAAAGGTCGTTGCGTAGAATTGTATCCATTTATAAATCAATGAAAGGACGCTTCGGTAACAACCAGAAGGATCGCCAGACTATATGCCGGTTACTCGATCTGGTGAGTCGTATCCGAAGTATAGGAGAGACCGACAGCCTTGGGTTGTACCAAATTTGTTAAGAACACCCTCAGGAGTCAGAAGCACAGATCGGTTAGGTCCGGTCGTCAAAGAAGCGAAGCACGTTAATAGTGATTCCGGTAGCATTTCGGTAGAACATACTACAATTCCGGCAGATTTCGGTGAAATTTCGGCACAGTCTACAGAAGACACAATAATTTCGGAGTCTACAAGGACGCAATGTGTAGTTGACCTGATACCGTCTGGTCAAGATTTGAACCTGTCTGAGGATAGAGTTGTCTTGCCCAGAGAGGTCATTGAAGGTGAAAGAATACCCTGGATTGGGGAATGCTCCACTAATTCCGGTGGCAGTTCGGTCCTAGTTGCAAAAAATTTACAATTTTCCGGTGACAGTGTTATACTTCCCGGTGAATCTTCATTCCAGACACCATTGTTCGGAGTAAGCATGCCTACTTTTGATACCAAAGAAGAGGATAGGCTATTTGAATTAGAAATTCGTAAAAGGTTGGATGTTATTTTCAAGCAAAAAGGTGAGCAGTCTGACCATACAGATTCTGAAGAACAAGAACCGCCACCTTAGAACTCAGGGGATAGTAACAGTACCACTATTAGCGCCATGAGTGGACAACAACAACAACAACAACAGCAACAACATCAGCCACTTCCACTCAGGTCGGTTCCAACAGGAGTTACTTACACCAAATTCGATGGATTTCTAGGTGACGATCTTGATGCACATGTACGCACCTTTGAAATAAGTTATGCAGTACTAAACCATCCACCCGATCCGGCATACAAGGCCATCATATTCCAGTCCACATTAGTTAATGAAGCAGTGAGGTGTCTTACAGATTATGATTTCAATCATTTCGTTACCTATGAAGCGGTAAGGGATGTGTTTTTACAGAGATTCCGGCTGAAGAAGAACCCTGCCAAAATTTTTGATTACTTGCAGATGTAGTAAAGGCAGAGAATCATAATCTACACTTCCAGATTAAACAGTTACAGGCTCGCCTTGTTGAACAAGAAATAGTAATTAGTCAAAGAGATGCTGCATTGGCTGAAGTAACAGCCAAAGATGATTTATTATGTGCTGCTGATACAGAGATCCTGCAATTGAAACAGTTAATCCAGGATAAGGAAGATGCCCGCATAGCACTGGGAAATCTATTAGAAGAGACACGAGTTCAATTAGATGAAGTTGTGCAGAAAGGACAGGAGATGGCCGATTTAGCCAAACGCACTACTGAAGAACTCCAAAGAGCAGAATCCCATTTATTCGAATCAAATTCTGCTTTTAAAACACAAATGACATTGGTCGCTCAGCTTTAGAAGGACGTCGCAGAAACTCAAAGAGAAAGAGATGCTTATTACCGGACCATCCAATTTCAGAATCAAGAATTGGAGAGAAGAGAAAAGAAACTTGGAGCTCAAGCAGAGCGCTTATCACAAATAGATCAACAGATTGCCGATATGAAACAAAACCGTGATGCAGTTATCGAATGACTTTTATCTGCAGGAAGCCTTTCTGCAAACACAGGCAGAAATTTTGATGAGCCAAGTAATTGCAACAAGTTCAGTAAGAACTGATGATCAGCTAGTAGAACCAGAGATCCTGAAACAGATGTTGGATTCGTTGAGAAAGAAAATTTCCCGAACGTTTAAATTAGCTAGAACAATGTATCTACAGGGTATAATAGATGAGCCATAAACTTTTGTATACCTGCAGGTTCAAGTCCACTGTGCGTGCCAGTATAAGCCGCCGGATTGGCAATTGTAAACCTTTTTCTTTTCATATTACGCACAAACCGAAAGGTCGTTGTGTAGAATTGTATCCATTTATAAATCAATGAAAGGACGCTTCGGTAACAACCAGAAGGATCGCCAGACTGTCTGTCTAGGCGATACGTCTGTGTAGTTCTGTTGTGTTGTGTTTTGAGAATTCTGAGTAGTACTGTGTTATTTCGCTTTTGCTGATTACCTTCACGTGTGTTTAACGCTGTTCCATTAAGTACGACTTGTGAGTCTGTATTACGGATATGAATAGTTTCGGCAGTGTGTGTTGAGGACGTACCAACCAAAGTGTAATCGGTAAAGTTAGGGAATAGTTAGCAATAGTCTGAGTACAGACAGTGAGACTGTGAGAGAACGAACCAGAGTCTTGAGAGTAATTCATATTAATAGAGAGTTAAATATTAAGGTATTGTGGTGTGAGTGTTTAGTTGGAAAAATCAAGTATAAGGCCTCTGATTATTCAGACCCCTTCCACTCCCAAGAACCCAAAAGAGTTTAAACGTGTCTCTGATGGCAAACGCACGTTTAACACTTCCATGCCATACCTCATATGGTGTCAAATGATGAACTCCAGCAGTAGGTACTCTATTCATAATGTACACACTTGTGCTAACAGCTTCAGCCCAAAAAGAATTAGGCAAACACATATCATTTAGCATGCTTCTAGATGCTTCTGCTATGATTCTGTTTCTTCTCTCTGCGACTCCATTTTGTTGTGGAGTATACATGCATGTAACTTCTCTTTTGATACCTTCATCATACAAAAAATCAGTAAAAGCTTGAGAGAAATACTCTCCCCCTCCATCGGATCTTAGCTTCTTAACATATCTTCATGTTTGCTTCTCGACAAATAATTTAAAATTTTTGAAACAATCAAAGACTTCACTCTTATGTTAATGAAATACACAAATGTCATTCTACTATGATCATCAATGAATGATACATAGTACTTATTACCAGCCAAGGATGCCTCTTTAGTAGGACCCCATACGTCCGTGTGTATAAGGTCTAGTAATCCACTGCTTACATAGCTTGAATGCTTGAAAGGCTATCTACTCTGCTTACCCATTTGACATGCTTCACAAAGATGCACCATATGTTGCTTAGTAAGATCAGGTAATCCGTCAACAATCCTCTTCTTTGATAGCTCCTTTAACCTGTGTACATTCATGTGTCCAATCCTTTTGTGCCATAGATCAAGCTCTGCTATTCGATGCATACCATAAGAGAAATAGTTTATATGATTCGAGTTTACCTTGAATGTAAACAATCTACCTTGTTTTTGACCTCTAGCAATTAACCTCCTTTGCTTTGGATCCTCAATGAAGCAACCTGCATGATTAAATCTTATTTGCAAACCTTTTTCTACCATTTGACCAACAGACATCAGATTCTTAGTAATCGTTGGCACATAAAGTACATCCTTCAAGCAATTTTTCTTGCTCTTATCCTGCATAACAACATCTCCAACCTACATAATCTTATGTGTTGTATCATCTCCTGTTTCAACATGACCTTTACATGAAGGATTGTGCATATTAGAAAACCATGAAGCATCATGTGACATATGGTTAGAGCAACCACCATCTACATACCATACATCACTATTGCAATTCATCTTAGTTTCTACATTCATCATAAGAAGAGAATCATAATCATCACTTTTACCTTCAACTGCATAATTTCCTTGTTGTTTACCTCTTCTTGAATAGCCTCCTCTTCGATTACCACCTTGATTATTTTCATTTTGATAACAATCTTTGGCATAGTGTCCATACCTTCCACATATATAGCAATTGTTGTTATCTTCACTCCTTTGTCTTTGATTGTAGTTGTAGTTGCCTCTCGTACCTCTAACGCTTGATCTTCCTCTTCCTCTTGTGTTGAAGAAGCCACTTGAAGTCCCTTGATCATTGCTCCTTCTTCCTCAACCTCTATTTGAGCCTCTTCTTCCTCTGTTTCCACCTCTTGATGATCCTACATAAAGAGCTTGTCCTTGAGATCCTTTTTTATTTGAAGTAGAGCCATTTAGATTCATCTCCTCCGTGACCATAAGAGCAACAAGCTGATCAATGTCTGGTAATTCTCCTCTAACATAAACTGAAGTAATGAATGGTTTCCATCTCTCATCATCCTTGAGTCCGTTGAGAGTATGTGCAACCAAGTCGTCGTCCTCCACATGAGCTTGAATTGATCCTAGTTGATCTGCAATCTCTTTAACCTTCAACAAGTAATCATTGACCGATGTCCTTGTATCTTTCTTTATGTTATTCAGCTCATTTCTGAGTTATAGCATACAACCTTTCCAATGCAAGCCAAACATCTCTACTTGTGTCTAGATCTTGTATGTGTCCTACCATTGAATCTTGAATATTTTGTGATAAAATGAATATAACCCTTTTGTCTCTTTCATTCCAAAGTCTAAACTCCCTCAATTGTTGCTGATTTGGATCCTCTCGTAATATAGGTTTGATATCAGTTCCATCAATTAAACCATACAAGCCTCTACCTTGCAAGTATGCTGTGATTCTAAATCGCCATGCTTGATAGTTGTTATTATCAAGCTTCTTTATTTGTGCATGTTGATCGCCCATTGTGTAAATACTAAACTTCCTCCTTTTGGATATGTGTGATAAGAAGAAGTATGAGATTCACCTTTGTAATAAAGCTTATGCACCTTTATTTGCTTGAATGATGCTTGAGATGCTTCCTTGCTATCTCCTTCTACCTTTGTGTAGTGTCGATGACGAACCGTTGCTCCAATAGCTTCAAATTCTTCATCAAGGTATTATAACCTTCTCCAAGCTTCCATTCCTTGCTCTGATACCAATGTTGGAGTTTATTGACCTCAAAAATATAGTTGGAAGTAGGTGGAACCCCCTAGGAACAAGTTGACCCACAAACTTCATCACAGAAAACTAGTCATGCTTGCAGAGCTTACTATTCTCTACTAGCTTAGAACTTTTTAAAACTGTTTTAACCACATATACTAGAGACCAATAGATTTCCAATGAGCCAAAGAACACTCAATTTCGATAAATACACAAGGAGATATGACCTCTGCAAGTTTGAGGTTTAATGGAGACCTTCAGTAGGGGTGAAACCCGAGAACACACACTACTTGCAGAGAGTACTGCTCTCAGCTCACAAATCCAATGATTATGAAAATTGACAATATGAAGTAGACAGTAAGAGCTTTCAAATGACTCTCTTTTTATAGCATGAGATACACATATGACTCTCTTGGACTTCCCACAAGATCACGACTTCTCCCCTCTTTTTATAGCATGAGTAACTAATCTAAAACCTTCCTAATACATCTAAACTTGTGGTAGACACTTGGGTGGAGGTATTACATGACTCAAGTGCTCAAATAAGCAAAGTATTGATGGACTTTGAGAACTAGCCACATCAAGCTTCCACTAGGACACCACTGCAGCTCCCTTGTGACTCACTAATTTGACTCACCATGTTCTAGAAATCACGTGGTATTTTGGCTATATTTTATGAATAATCTAAGCCTTCTTTAAGTATTTGAAGACTTCCCAAAGGTATTTACATAATTTGAAACTTGTACCCTACATAAAACAAATGTTCGCAACACACATGCCAAATTATTTACAGATCTTTCATAGTCTATGAGCTTATACAGCCCACGACATAAAATGCCAGAAGTAATAATCACATCGCCATTTGAAAGATCATGAACTGTACACCTATCATCAACAAATTTCACAACCAAGCCAATCTCAGCTAATGTAGAAACTGATAATAGGTTCTTTTTTATCCCTGGCACAAATAAAGCATCTGACAAAGTGAAAGAACTACCATCAGTAGTAGTAAAAATGATCTTACCAACTCCCATAACAGGATAAAAGGAGTTGTTGGCGCATGTAACAGTATTTCCTGTAGGGACAGGCTCGAGTAAAGAGAAAAAACTACGCTACGAGGTAATATGTTTGGTCGCCCCACTGTCAAAATACCAAACATCTGAGTCTACTGCAGACATGCACTGCTCATGAGAAGATGGGTCAAAATTGCAGACAGTATTAAACGCCCATTCTTCTTCCTGCACAAGATTTGCAGACTCTGTTTTTGGTGTAGAGGTCTTTGCAACAACCATTCCAGCCTCTTTCTTCTTTGCCTCTTTAGCAGCCAGTTTTGGACAGTTCTTTATGATATGATCATTCCCTTTACAATACTTACAAAACAATTTCTGCTTTTTTTATTTCTTCTCATCTTTATCTTCCTTCTTCGAATATGCAGAATTAGTAGATTTCTGCTTACTAGTTGAAGAGCTCCATTTTCCTTTGCTCTTTTGACTAGCTAGGAAAGCTTGATCTGCAACTCGCATAATGGACCTATTCTGCCTGGACTAAAACTCTGATATGAATCAGGAAGACCATTCAGAATGATATGCACAAGTGAGCTATCTGGTATAACCTCATCAGCAGAAATCAATTGTTCCTTCAAGTCTTTGATCTTCATTAGGAAATTGTCCATAGAATCACCTTCATTCATGTGCGTGCTCTCCAACTGTTTTTGGAGCTAGGCAACACGAGCCTCATTCCTAGCTTGGTACAATGTGATAAGTGTATCCCAAGCATTCTTTGTTGTTCTGCAAGAGCAAATGTGAGGAATAATGGCATGTTTGATAGACAAAGCTATCAATGCATGTGACTGGGCATCTCTGCCATCCCAACGGATTTGCTCTACAGTAGGTGCAGTAGAAACAGCAGCACAAATAGGAATCTGCGGAGTATCATCTTCGACACCATCTTCATCAGCTCCAGCACCTGTATTTGTAGTACATGTAGTCAGAGGTGTAATAGGACGTCTTTCAACACCCTACACAATGTTCCACAATCCTTTTGCAACCAATACATGTCGCATCATATAAGCCCATAATGGGTAGTTGGTACCATCCAACTTATCCTCAACAGCCAACATACGGAATACATCACTACTTTCAGCCATGGCCGGTGACTAAAATACCTTGATGCAAAAAATTGATTGTATCTCAAAAAGTTGAACAGAGCTTCACAGACGAGTTCTGCTAGGCCTGTAGCAGACTTTGAGATGCTTAAACTGGCGAACAAAAACTGGTATATACCTTTGGCACAAAAAGACGAAATAGCCTACATAAGTGTTGTGATAGTGCATTCGAAGGCCGAAACGAGCTCAGATCGCAATTTTGGCACCACATAGCGAAGCTGTTTTGATCTCGAAAACACTCTGAGTATGCTCACCAAAAAAAATCGTGCAATTCTGAGACTACAAACGGAGGAGTGTCGATAGTGCCCTAACTGAAGCGATGACTTGCTCTGATACCAATTGTTGGAGTTAGACGTCTACAAAAGCACGCGAATAGCACAAGGAAGAAGAAGAAGAAGCTTGGAGCACAACACACAATACTTAATGTATTACTAGAGAATGTACAAAGATAAGTAGCCCATTAGGGCAATAGGCGTATATACAAGCCGGGGGGGAAAACCTCCTAAAGAGGGAAAAAAGTGCCCCGACGGTCCTAGAGTGTTCCCACACATCATTACCTAAATATATCAACACACTAATAGTCGCTCCTTAATCAATTAGTGCTCTAATGACCTTGATTGTTGTACCTTGTCTTAGCTCAACTAAAATAAAGGGTCTTCTATCAATGATGCTAGGAGAGGTATTCCTCTTAGTTTGGCACATGGCTATGTGATATTGATGGGCATCAAAGTGGGAAAGATCATTATTAATTGTTGGTTGTCCTAAGTTGTGTCTTCAAAATTTCATTCTCCTAATGTGTTCTAAGGCTTCAACTTGCACTTCTACACATATTCTTTTCTCTTCTTCTTTTTGTTTCCTAGCCTTGTTGAGTCATTTAAGCATATCTTCTATCAAAGGGTCTCAATGGATTTTGAATCGATATTCATTGATGTAGTTTGGCAATACATCTCCTTCTAGGGTGGCTAATTGGACATCTCTATCGGTCGATATCCTATTGATTATCATGGGTCCATAGCCACATTTCTCTAATTTTTGTGCATGTTGCTTTAGCGTGTACACCAAAACTAAATCACATATCCTCATACCTTTATCCTTTACATGAGCATTGAAATAGGCTTTTTGTCATTTCTTTGCTACATATATCCCTAAAGTTACTCTCAATCTAGTTTCTCATAGGTGCTCTAATTCCATGATCTTGGAAGATAGCTCGTGGCTTGTCCATTGATGCTCTTGTGTAACCTTGAGAGTGGGTATCAAGAAGTCTAGCGAAAGCACATAATTTTGATCCGATACCATTTTAAAAGGGCATGGCATTTAGTATCATTTTATAGGATTCTCTATATGCCAAAACAACATGATGAAGCTATTCATCCCAGCCTTGATCAATACATTACACAAAATCTTAGTTGTGCTCTCAGTGTATCCATTTGCATGTGGGTGATAAGGAGTTAACTTCTTGTGAATAAAAATGAAATCTTGTAAAAGATATTCAATGACCTCATTCAAGGAGTGTGTTTCTCTATCTCTTACTAGCTCTATCAATAACCCATATCTCGTGAATACATTCTCGAGCAAAAATTTGGTTGTTGTTTGTGCATCCATTTTCTTAGTAGCATTGACTTCTACCCATTTGGTGAGATAAACCATTGAAAATATGATATATTCAGCATGGGAATTCTTAGCTAGGGGATTAATAGGTTTAATGAAGTCTACTCCCCACTTAGAGAATGCACATCCTTCCATCATCGATCTCAATGGCATCTCATTCTTTCATATTGGATACTAAGTTCTCTGACATATGTCATATCTCTTCACATAGGTATTGCATCCATGTGTAGAATAGGCCACCAAAGACCTAAGAAAAGTATGGCTTTGATCATTGGATCAAGTCCAAACTGTCTTGTTCTGTAGTCCCAATTTGGGACTACTTCCAAGTTGCACAAGTAAGCATCAGAAAGTTCGTCTAATGCTCCTTATAGTGATTCTTTTGAAGTGAGTCTAGAAAGATGATCTTCCCTAAGGAGCCTTACCCTTCCTCATGACTACTTCAAAATCTTATTCCATTAGTAAGAGAAACCATATTACTAATCTATGATATTGCAATGTTTATTGACTAAATAGAGTAGTGCTTGATGGTCTCTAAAGAATTTAAACTTATTTGCAAGCAAATAATGTCCAAACTTCTTGAGTGTGCACCATGCCTGATCCTTCTTGGTATGTGGTAGTGTAGTTTCTTTCGACCATGTTTAGTTGCCTAATTGTGTATGTGATGGGAAGATCGATTTCCTCTTCAGTTGTCAGTTATGCTAGCATGCATTCAATAGTGAAATTGGAAGCACCTACATGAACATGGAATGACTTGCTCCAATATGGTGTTGTCAAGATTGGGGCTCAGTGCAATCATCATTTTTGCTCCAAGAAAAATTTATCACATTCATCACTCCATTCAAAATTTTTCAAAAGGTTGTACAAAGGCTTGAAATTTTTGTGTACATGTTGATAAAACATCGATAATATCCATAGTAACCCACAAAACCTTGTACTTCCTTCACCATTTTGGGTCTTGGTAACTCTTCTATAGCTCTTAAGTTATCTTCACCCCATTCTTGGACACAATGTGGCCTAAAATCTTGCTTGTCTGACCATGAAAATATATTTGTCTAGGTTCAAGTAGACTCGATATTCTCTGCATTTGTCAAAGATTTTTATGATATGGAAGGTTCATTTGTATGATGTGGAATGAGTGCATAGGTCATCTACATAGACTTCTGAGTTCTTGCTCAAAAGTCTCTAAACACATTATACATCACCCTCTAGAATGTGGCATGCACATTGGTGAGCCCAAATGGCATCACACAAAATGAGAAGATATCCCATTCAATGGCAAAAGCCATCTTATGTTGATCTTTGGGGGTGATGGCTACTTGATTGTAACTAGAGAATTCCATCAAGGAAGTTATAAACCTCCTTGCCCACTATTCATTCTAATAGGTGTTCAATGACTGGAAGTGGATGACTATCTTGTATGGTGGTGGCATTAACTTTGAATAACATTTGTCTAACTCACGTACGTTTGGCCCATCTTGAAGTCGAGCATCATAGGCCTTGAATATCATGTCCAAGCCTTTTAGAGTAGGGTCCGCTAGAACTGATCATGCTTGAGGTTCGGGTGGGATGGATGGAAAGATCCAATCATCATAAGGACCAACACTGGCTATGTCTTTCGCCATTCTTCTCTAAGCATCTATCCTCAACACATTAAATGACAAGTTGCATGAATAATGCATCATTTATTTCAATTTATACAACTTTGTTATTGTTTCTACAATGTAGAGGACAACATAGAAGAATGTAAGATCCTTTCCAAGGCCTATGTTTAGGAGGAGGAGAGAAGGGGATGTGGAAACATCCTCTTCATCTCATTGAGAGACTATATAAGGTCTCTTCCTCGCTGGACTAGGAGAAGGATCCACATCATCCATGAGGTCGACATATGTGGAATCCATCTGATGATGGCATGCTTCCTGTCCTTGTTGAGAAGAATATTCTCATTTTTTATAGCCTCATCTATTTCAAGAGGCCTCTTCTCACATGCAGAGATTCCTTCTCATCCTACACTAAATGACTTATGAGGCATGTTGTGGTAATGGAAAAATTCCTATTACAATACTTGTATGTCCAACTTTTTTGTACCGTACCTAGATGCACTTGAACAACTATCCAAAGCATGGCTAATGGTATGTGTGTCCCCATATTGGACATGGCACAAGGTATGATGAATAAGAAGAGGCATCAAGATGGATACTCAAAGGATTAAAATGGATAGTTTTATGCAAATTACGAATGGAACTAAGGACTCAAAAATGGTTGTATGAAAAGTATGTATGCAAAATAAGGACTGAGCACCTAGGGGTAGGTTGAGAACTCACATGGCTACTGGGTAGGGTTTTTTATGCTCGAAAGCTCTAAATGGTGAGCAGTTAGAAATAGTTTGCGGACTCAAATGGTGTTTGTTACTCAAAGTGACTGACCATAGGCCTACACAACGAGATCCCTTTCCATAGGTATTAAAAGTGACCTTGGATTGTTGTTCGCAACAATTCTATGTTGTACACCCATCCTTTAATCTAAGATATATATATTGTGTTCCTCTCCCATTGATCTCTCTCCCATGTATCTCTCTTAATTGTGTTCTTTTGCATCTTATGTGTAATCACGCATTTCTCTAGTCAAAGTAAAGGTGTACTTGAACATGGATTCTCTATTGGTGAGTCTTTTCAAGTATTTTATTTTAAGTATCTAGAGACTTGCTCCAAAAGAATGTGCATACTACACTCCCTAAAGCCCATGCACTACTTCACCACCTCAAGGTGGAATTTGGCACACTCAATGGGCTAGAGCTCTTGGAAGGCAACTAACAAACTCACCTCTCCATTGGGGAAACTATGTCTTTTGGCCAGTTGATTCACTCTCCTCTTATCCCAACTGATTAACCACACCTCCTCTCCTGTAGCCTAGGAAATTCCTCCTCTCCTCCCACATGACTATCACCTCCATTCCCTCTAGGTGGCTATGTTGAGCTCATAAAAGTCATATTAGTCAAAGTCAACTACAGTCAAAGTCAAAAGGTAAAAGTCAATTGGTCAAAGTCAACAAGGTCAAGGTCAAAGTCAATAGGTGCAAAGTCAAAGTGCTCAAGTGCAGGTGTCAAAGTGCACAGGTAGTGCACAATTAATTGTCCACAAAGGGTAAATTGGAGAAAGTGGGTTGCAGGTTGCAGAGGTATTTTCTCTAATTTCCCTAAGATTCAAAGTGTTTTTTAAAGTGTTTTGGAAGGTTCAGGTGAACCCTCTCTTATGTGCAAAAGTAAAGACTTAAAAGGAAATGTGAAGGTATGTGAAGCCGTAGCGTATGCAAGGGGAAAGTATGGCCCCCCAATTAAAATTTTGGGTTTTATTCTAAAGTCACTACAGGACAAAACAGTGAGTCGTTGGTTGCCACTTGTGAAGACAATCTTGGGACATCAAAGTGAGCACCAAGATACTCTTGTGGTTACGAGCGTACGTGATCGACACACTCAAATCAAGGCAAGGACTATTCTTGGACCATTCTAGTGTAAGCAAGAGAAGCAAAGTCTAAGTGAAGCAAGAGAAGCATAGTCTAAGTGAAGCAAGAGAAGCATAGTCTAAGTGAAGCAAGAGAGACAAGTGCAAGAGTCACTAGTGTGCGACGCAGAGAAGGGAGTTGAAGGAGTGCATGGAGAGTGAGTAAGGATTGTGTAGATAGTGCTAAGCTAGTCCCCCAAGGATCTCAAGGTCTCCTTGCAGTGTGCGCGTGCCGACAGAAGGTATTCATTCCTCCCCCTTTGTGGAAGCTTGGTGCAAGGTGTGCACAAGGATAAGCTTGAAGCAGGTGGAGGACTGGTGCAAAGGAGGCCGGCGGCAAGAAGACTTTGGGGTATTTGGTATTTTGTAATTGAGCACTCTGTGGGATTGTGCACAAAAGTATTGGCTTGTATTGTGCTTCAAACATTGTAATTGTCTTATTGTAATCAATCGGCAGAGGCTTCCAAGGTCTATTTCCTCTTCTGGTCTTTTCCTTTTCTCCTACAAACCCTCAAACTCCTTCTTGTCTAAGAATCCCCCAACAAAATTTGGCACGCCCGGTGGGACTTCCAAGGAGATTTGAGCTTAGGAGAAACCAAGTGCAAAGTATAGAAGAGATCACGTGTCTACAGTGCTACTACAGTGCTACTTCATCAACCAAAAGGTAAATATTCTTGTCAAGTGTCTCATATTAAGTGGACTATGAGCTGCTCATGACCGCAACCTGGTCCCAAACATTGAGGGTCACCTGCAAGCAAACAAGAAGGAAGGTTGTTAGAAGATCCTCCAGTCCACTATCTTCAACCTCATCAGTAAAGAGCATGGTGGGACAGGTAGACTTGGAAACCTTACTCTCAAGATTAAATATAAAGTTTCCTTCTTTCAAAGGCCTAGCTCAGGAGGATCCAGATGAACACATTAGAAGGTTTTTAGCACTATGTAAGACTAGAGGCTTAATGGACAGGGAGGATGCCTTTTTGATACTTTTCCCTGCCACATTAGAGGGATTAGCAGATAAATGGTTCAGCCAATTTGCTAAGAACCATTTTACAACTTGGGATTTGATGGAAGATGCATTTAAAAATCAATTCCAGCATGGCAACACTGCAGAGATCATCATAGAAGAACTAGAAATTTTGAGATTGGGTCTAGGAGAAAAGTTCCCAGAGTTTGTGACTAGGGCCAAAGCACTAATGGCTAAATTGCCAGATCCACCACATGATTTTTTTGTTAAGAAATGGTTAGCCAAGCCCCTACCAGTGGCCACCCAATGCAAAATAAAGGAATTAGTGTTACCTACAGCCTCCATAGAGGAGTTCATCAACACGTCTACAAGACTGGAGCAGATAAGGCAGCAGTATGGAGCTACTTCTTCTCAATTATCATATTCCACAGAAATGGAGGATCCAGTGATCCAGCTAAGGAAGGAGTTGGAGGGCTTAAAAAGGAATAAGCCCCACAGAGAGGAGGAGAATGTTGTAACTCAGTTGAGAAGGGAGATTGAAGCATTAAATCTCCAAAAGGAGGAGGCGGCCCAAGCAGAGGAATTGTCTCAGCTGCGTCAGGAGCTGCAGGAACTCAAAGGGGGTGGCATGAAGAGTGGACTTTGGTGTTCCATGTGCAACAAGCAAAGGCATATAGTAAGTGAATGTCCTCTCTTAAGTGTGACTTGCCAATTATGTAGGAAGGTTGGTCATGAAGCCCATGAATGCCAATCAAGGGGAATGCCTGCAACAATATACTGGACACAAGGAGGACCCCTACCACCAGCAAATGTGATGGAAGCTGCACCCAATCAAGGTAACACTTATAACCCTAGACAGAGGGATAATTTTGGAAATGGGCCTAGAAGGCCAATTATTTGTTTCAGATGTGGAGAATGTGGGCACTATCAAAGTAGGTTCACTCTCCCAGAAAATGCCCCTCCTTGCAGAAACTGCCCAGAGGCCAAAGACCATTATACAAATTGTTGTCCTAAGAATCAAGACTCCTCATCTGGGCCCCATATTCAAATGATTTCTATACACAAAGAAGAAGTGTTAGATCAGGTCAATGTGCCATCTCCATCTACCAGGTTGGTGCATTTAGAAGAAATCGAATCTTTTACGGTGCAGACAAGAAGCAAGGGGAAGGCTCAAGTGGAAATAGTTCAAGAATCAATGATTAATGGATTAAACAGAGATAAAGGTGTGTTTGAAGACAAAGCCACCACAAGTGCAGATACAAGGCAAAAAGAAAATTTCACAGGTACCAGTGATGCCATTGGACATGCATTCAACAAGGCTCATGAGGAGTTTGATAAGTCAAATGCAGTCCATGCTCTTAAGGAATCAGAAGCTTCTAGACTGCTCAAGTCCATGAAAAAGGAGGTTAGTATTCTTTATTTAATAAAGATGGATGGGAAGTTCAGGTCAGAAATCTTGCACATAATTGATGAAATATCCACAACAAGTTTAGTGGCAAAGGCTGTTGTTATGCATAAAGATAAAAATGTAGGGGAAGCACCCCTCACAGATTACAAGATCCCTTGGCTAACAGTCTCTATCAAAGGTCATGAGTTTCAAGGAGTTATTGTGGATGGGGTTTCCGGCATTAACTTGATGTCTGAATATACCATGAAAAAGATTGGACTATACCCTTCACGACGTGCCAACTTCACTGTAACAATGGCAGACCAAAGCATAGTAAGGCCTATGGAAGTGGTCCCTGGAGTTCCAGTCAAGATACAAGGTACCATCTTTAACTTGGACTTTGTTGTTTTAAGGCTGCCACATGTAGAAGGAAGTTTCCCCCTGTTAATTGGGAGACCTTGGTTAAGGCATGCCAATGTGCTGCATGATTGGGGCAAGGACACAATGTGGGTAAAACAAGAGGGAAAAGAGTTGCAGTAGATAATTTTAGAAGATGGACCAGACAATTAGAGAAATACTAGCATGATGTAGACAATTGGTATTTGTATGGAAGAAGAAGTGGTGGACAACCCAGAAGCAGACCTATTTGAAGGAGCAGATTTATATGAAGATGAAAACATGTTGGCTTGGCTCCATGCAGAAGACCCATCTTCCTACTATTGAATTTTTCCAAACTCAAGTAGAGAAGAAGCATATAAAGAAACAGAGGAAATCACTCAGGTTGAAACAGTCTCGGTCAAAGGCCATAGCAAAGAGAAGAAAAGCAAAGCCCTTACATGTAGCAGTGATGATGCTACTCCAAATTCATATGTCAATGGCCACTTTTTTATGGATATTGGTATGGCTATCATCTGTTATGTCAATTCTTATGATAGCAAGTGCAGGGCTTTACAAGAATATGGACGGTGTACCTGCTAGTCTTTGGAAACAGAGGGTTCCATTGGATGAAGAAGCCGGAATAGTAAAGATAAAATTTTGCAGATTAAGTCATAAAGTTGCTAGAGGAGATAACATTCTAATGAAAGATTTAGGGTACCCCTATCAGATGACCAGTGTGCCCAATGAGAAGACCAACCAATGAAGTGCAGTACAATTGGAGATTGTGGAGGAGTTTCTCTGAGTCAACAATACAAGGCTCAAGTCCTATCATCAACAAAAGTGAAGATTTCTGGATCACCTGGAACCTGCAAAATTTGTCCAGGTTGTACATAGTCTTTTCGCGTCATTTTTACTTAAGATTTAGATGTTTTCTTTATCCATTTCATGCTTATTTCTTGAGTTTTTAGCAAATTTAGCAGCCAATCATCAACTTTGCAAAGGTACAATTTTTAGGAATTTTTTTCAGAATTTTTCAAGCATTTTTTAGATTTTTTCTAGCATTTTTCTCCTTTTTCATGTGTCTTTTTCTTGCCAAATTTGAGGAATAAAGGAAGCTCTGTGTGGTTTTGAGTGAAGAAACTGGCCTAAACCTGTAGGAAATTTTTCCAAAATTTTTTGAAGATTTTTTGGATTTTTTTTTTAATTTTTTAGATTTTTTATGTATTTTTCTTCAATTTTTTACATAATTTATTATTAAAAAAAATCCCCCCCTAGGCGTTTTGTTTTTTCCCAAATTTATAGAATAAAAATAAAAAAAATAGCCCCCCCACCCCCCACCGACCAAACCTCCCCCCCCCCCCCCCCCCCCCCCCGATTCTGACAGCCCCTCCCTCCCCCCCCCCCTCCTGGTTTTGACAGCCCCCCCCCCTTTTTTTTTATTTTATTTTTAAATTTTTTATTTTTTTATTTTATCTATTTATTTATTTTTATTTTATATTTTTTTAATATTTTTATTTTATTTTTATTATTTATTTTATTTACTTATTTTAATTTTCTTTTTATTTTGAGCTACTGTAAGGGCGTTAGTAGCCAAACAAAAAATAATAATAAATAAATAAATAGCCATCATCATTTATATTATTTTTTTATTTTTTTATTATTTTTTAAAATTTTCATGGCTCGAAGCTTTTGGCTCTGGATCGCGCCTCGGATGGCAGTTTGTTTCAAAATTAGAGTCATTTTCATGTATTTTGGCACCTCTGGATTCATTTTTTGGTTTTATTTTTCCACATTCCAACTTTTTCTCTGACTTTTGGTCAAAACCCACATGTTTTGAGCACATTTATCACATGTTTTTATTTCCCCACATTGTCCATATGGTCTATTCTCACCTTGTCTTACCTTATGTTTAATAATATCCCCCATGCACCCTCTGTAGCTCTATTGTTTGATCATTTTAACCCCATCCTGGCCCCATCATCATACCCCCATTCCCTCCCTTTACCAATCTGCCCAGCCACATCCTTAACCCTCCCCATCCCTTCCATCTCCGCCCCTCAGCCCTCCCCTCCACCTCTTTTCTACCCTCCCATTGCCCCTTTGCTTTTCAGTTACCAAAATCCCACTTTTGGTTCTTCTCTGGTGCTTGTTCTATCATGTTGCTGATGGTCTTGGTGGCTGCTCAAGTGTGTCCTTTTGAAGTTTTTGCAGCTCTAGAATCATGGTGTCCTCTATGCTCAGAGTTTTGGTTGTGGCTCTCCGGGACGGAGAGCACATTAGGTGGTGGGCTACTATTGAGCTCATAAAAGTCATATTGGTCAAAGTCAACTATAGTCAAAGTCAAAAGGTCAAAGTCAACTAGTTAAAGTCAAAAAGGTCAAGGTCAAAGTCAGCAGGTGCAAAGTCAAAGTGCTCAAGTGCAGGTGCCAAAGTGCACAGGTAGTGCACAATTAATTGTCCACAAAGGGTAAATTGGAGAAAGTGGGTTGCAGGTTGCAGAGGTATTTTCTCTAATTTCCCTAAGATTCAAAGTGTTTTTTAAAATGTTTTGGAAAGGTTCAGGTGAACCCTCTCTTATGTGCAAAAGTGAAGACTTAAAAGGAAATGTGAAGGTATGTGAAGGTATGTGAAGGTATGTGAAGGTATGTGAAGGTATGTGAAGGTATGTGAAGCCGCAGCTTACGCACAGGGGAAAGTATGGCCCCCCAATTAAAATTTTGGGGTTTTAGTCTAAAGTCACTACAGGACAAAACAGTGAGTCGTTGGCTGCCACTTGTGAAGACAATCTTGGGACATCAAAGTGAGCACCAAGATACTCTTGCAGTTAGGAGCGTACGTGATCGACACACTAAAATCAAGGCAAGGACTATTCTTGGACCATTCTAGTGTAAGCAAGAGAAGCATAGTCTAAGTGAAGCAAGAGAGACAAGTGCAAGAGTCACCAGTGTGCCACGCAGAGAAGGGAGTTGAAGGAGTGCATGGAGAGTGACTAAGGGATTGTGCAGAGAGTGCTAAGCTAGTCCCCCAAGGATCTCAAGGTCTCCTTGCAGTGTGCGCGTGCCGACAGAAGGTATTCATTCCTCCCCCTTTGTGGAAGCTTGGTGCAAGGTGTTCACAAGGATAAGCTTGAAGCAGGTGGAGGTTTGGTGCAGAGGAGGCCGGCAGCAAGAAGACTTTGGGGTACTTGGTATTTTGTAATTGATCACTCTATGGGATTGTGCACAGAAGTATTGGCTTGTATTGTGCTTCAAACATTGTAATTGTCTTACTGTAATCAATCGGCAGAGGCTTCCAAGGTGTATTTCCTCTTCTGGTCTTTTCCTTTTCTCCTACAAACCATCAAACTCCTTCTCGTCTAAGAATTCCCCAATAGGCTATATCTATTTCCCTCCCAAGAGACTACCACCTCTCATCTCCTTTGAGGCAACTACCATCTCCTATACTTTCTATCCTCCTAGGAAATGACCACCTCTTATACTTACTCTCTCCAATGCACCTTGCACCCAAGGTAGACTACTTCCCCAAAATTACTCTCTCAAGCATCATTTCTATTTTAACCTTTATCATGGCCCATGACACATATTGGATGCCAAAACGAAGGCCCGCTAAGTCCAAGGAAGAAAACTTCTAATATCTATTATAGAAAGGAGATTGAACACTAGTTCATTCCAATCAGAGGATCAACTTCAATAGGGACACTTAGATGGCTAGTGTAGCTCAGTGATGAGTAGCACCTCCTTTAATGTCAATCCGAGAAGACGTGAGGATGGTATGAAGACCTCGAGCAAGTGGCGGCACAAGTGCGTGAGTGAGAAGCACACAAACATGCACACACATACACACACACGCGCACACACAGCAAGACAAAGAGTGATAAGCAATGGAGTCTTTAGATTACTTTCAAGAGCTCTTACAAGTTTGTTTCAATTACAATCCAGCCCAAAAATGAGCTCTCTAGCTCCTTTTATAGTTTTTGACTAGCTTTGGCCCTGTTCAGACCTAGTGTCCGGCCTAGTTAAAAATTAGGTTCCAGGGCTTATTTGAAGGCTCAAACGAGATCTAAAAAATACGAAAATTGGCAGGTAGATACTTCTAAAGCTCCTCAAGCTCAAGGACTCCTTGGCTTGCACAAAATGGAGCTACAAAAAGATGAAATGGTATTTACAATGGTGTTTAGTGATGAGAATCACTTTTAATTGGTGTAGAGGTTTTGAAAAATTAAGGTTGCCTTAGTGCTAAATCTGTGTGAATGCTCATACGTACTTCTTCCTGAAGAAATTTATTGGCCTATTTGCCAGATCTTCGTTGACTCCCTTGTTTACTTATGCCTTCTCTCCCCTCTGACTCTCTTCTCTGACTGCCATGCCTTGTCAGTCCTTCAGTCCCTTGTCGGCTGCTAACACCCCCCCCTCTCTCGCGTCTGTCGTCCCTGACAGACCCTTGTTGTGGGGGCTTTTGGATGTAGTACTCGACGACATCCTGCGCTAAGTGATGTTCTGCAATTCTCAACCCTTTGGCCAAATCTGTCAAAAGAGCATCCCAGTCTACCGGCCCGGGAACCTCTGGATGTGGTATACGTAGCTTTTCGGAATGTAGAGCTTGTTCCACGGCAAATAACTGCAAGAGATGGGATGGTCTGGGAATGAATATCTCGGAGTGATATTCCCAGAATCCCGTGACAAACATCTCTTCAAACGTTTGTTTGAAGCAGGCCGGTAGATATTTGATGCGAGCGTGCCATGCATACACCACCGTAATCGATGGGGTTGTGCTCATGTCGTATACAAGGTCCTGATTACCTTCATTAAATCCTAATGCTGAGAGATGCGGTTCCTTGACGTTTTTGAAGGTCCTGAAGGTGACCAACATAAGTTCGAAAATCTTCAGGCACATCTGAGTCATGACATCAGGTACATTCTTGAACCGGACCCCCCAATGTCGAATCATCGAAATCATATATCCAATCGTAGGTGGGCCCTTCGGGGGTGCGAAGTACACATAATTGAGCCACTTCTCACATCCTTTAATCGTCAGCACTGTTTGTGTGTACTCCGGCCATGATCTCCTTCGAAATACAGGGCAATAACATGGGTTATATTTGATGTACAATGGCATGTTGTTCCATGTTCTTACCATTTCCGGATATCTTTCCAGCAGCCGAATTCTCCACGTGGGTTGGCGAATATGTCCCTGCTTGGCGCTTTCGGGGATGTCATCAGGTGCAAATTGGGTGGCAGAGGTGGGTTCCCTGGAGGTGTGGTGTTTGATCTCCGCATTATAATCCGCCATTAGCACGCAAAAAGGAACATACAGGTCATCTGATGGGCTGATCCACCTATGGTGTGAGAGATTCTGAAAATAATCGGACTTTATTACAACCTCTTCCAATTTTGACATCAATGCGATTTGGACTGCCACCCTGTCATCATGCGTCGTGGCTACTTTCTCTAGTTTTTGCATCCATTCAGGTGCCTCGATTTCAATTGTGTCCATGCCCTGTTCTGTTCGCTTACCCCCGGGTGTTGGCATCGGAACATAGGGATCCTCAAATGTTTCTTCTACTTCAATTGGCACAAGATCGTCAGGCTCTGGTTCTGCCAAGGGGGAGGGTTGGCGTTCATATACAAGCACTTTCTTTTCCAATTCTGCAATTTGTGCTTTGAGTGCCGCTACTTCGTCAGCTGTGTCAGCTGTGGTCGGGGCTTCCTTGGGTGGTGCTGGTTGAGTTGCCAATTGCCTTCGTAGTTCATCTCTTTCCTTTTCTAAGGCTGCATGGGCTTCGAGGAGATCCGCATGGGTTTCCAAAATGATTTGCATATTATCCGAGGGGATAGCCTTAAATCTCTCCGGGTCAATGTCCTGTGGTGAACCTTCCATGGCTAACTCCAAGTTCTCTTCATTTTGTGTCTGAAGCCGTCTATTTTCTTCTAGGGCTGCAGACATATGCTTCCGTAATAGAGCCATGTTTCGGCGGAGTTTGAGGTTCTCTGTGATTTGAGAATGTAGCAACTCGTCCATGTGTCGTCGCTCTTCATCATCTGCTTGGGGTGGGTTGGCTACTAATTGTGCATATTGTTCCTGTAAGGTCATGTGCTGCTGTTGTAATAGCTGCCTCTGCTCTTCAAGATCCTTACACCGTGCTTTGAGATCTTCGTGGCTTCGGAAAAGCCTTGTATGTTGGTTGTCAAGGTGTTGGTAATGTTGCTGAAGTTGGGACATGCATTGATACATACTATTAAATACATTATTAATGGGGATGGATGCAGGGAGGGTGTTATGTGCAGCGGGGAAGGGAAAGGGAAAGGGGAGTGTGAATGCAGTGCTGGGAAATGGTGAAGTGGGTGGTGGGGGAATGGGAGATTGTGGTGGTATGGGGGGAGGGAGAGGTGCAGTGGAAGGTGATATGTCCATAAAATCTGTGGTGGAAGCAGTAGTGGGAGTGATTGTGAATAGTGGAACGGTGGGTGCAGTGATCGTGGTGAATGTGTACAGTGTTGTGTGCAGTTGTGGATGTGAGCTGCCCGAAAGTGTGGGTGGGGGAATGGGGATGTCAGTAGATGCCGTTAGTGTTACAGTGGTAGTGGAGGTGTATGCACGGGAGGTGTTGAGAGGGTGTGTGGGTTGATAGGCCGTTTGTGCTTCAGTCATGGCGATGGGTTCGGAGGCGGTAACGGTGGTAGTTACCTTGGTGATGGGAGGTGAATGAGGTGGAGAGGGAGGGGAGGATGGTAAGGGAGGTGATGGAGGTGCACTTGATGTGTGGGCTTCCTCGGTGTCGTGAGCGGTGTGTGCTGTGCCAGTGGTTGTGGGGGTGCCTTGTGGTCCTGATCCTAATACATTCATTTGTTTTCCCGCTCGTGGGGGGCGTCTTCCATATCTTTTCTCTGTCCTTCGTGATTGCGCTAGTGCAGTATGCACCGTTTCAGGTACTCCCAAAGCATCTGATATCATTTCCAGGGTGGCACGGTATTGCTCGTCCACGCCTTCCTCCTCCAGAATCTGGTTCATGAGGGCTTTACCTGCAGCTAATGATAGCCTGTGTTGCTGTTGGACTCGGTTCATCGTATCGTAGAGCTTCTTTAATGCGTTAGTATAGGCGGGGGCACCTTCCAGTACTTGTAGGGCTTCTTGATCATACTCTTGTTCTTCTGCTTCTGATTGTCCACCCCGTGCCTCCTCATGTGCTTCTTCTTCCTCGTCCACATTGACTACATCCGGTTGGCTGGGCTGGGGTTGGTCTGGGGCAGTTGGCTGTCCAGTAGCTTGCTCTGCTTCAACTTCTGCATTGACAGCGTCGATGATTCTAGCAACTTCTTCGTCAGTTAGATCCAGAGTGAATCCATGCGGGAATTCCAGATCAGTCGGTATTGGTGGAAACACAAGGTTCGGGCCATCTGTGCTCTGCCTGGGTAACCTTATAGTAAATGGCTGCACTCTTCGCGGAAGCCTTGGAGTTGTTTCTGGTGTTAGGGTTGCACCACGGGGTTGTGCACAAGGCATCTGTACGGTGCCTCTCATCTTTTTAGAGGGAGGTCCGACAGCGGACAACCTGCGTTGAAACTCCTGTGCTCTGGACCAATTGAGAGCCCTCTGCACCGGTACATCATATGCGAGACATCTGTATACAATTCTTGTAAGTGCACAGCAACCATACAACACAGACTTTTGCTTCTTATACCATCTCTGATGAGCCATATGAATCTGGTCAATAATCTAGTGGGGCATATTGATGGACAATTCAAAAGCATCCGCCAGGTAGAGGCTAAACCAAATCTTCTTCGGAGGCATTGTGAACCTGTCTTGTGCGGGGAACGCGAAATGTTGCATGACCATACGTAAATGAATGGCTATTGTGGGAGTCATTGCCACCATGTCCTTCAGTTTTGTCAGGTTCCTGTTCTTCATGTTATCGGGGACCATGGTCTCCTTTTCCGTAGGAATGTGCATTCCGTGCATATCAAGAGCTTCTCTTACTAGGTTGATAGTCAAGCGGAAACGCTTCAGCTCATTGCCCCTTGTGAGTGATGGGAGCACAAAGGAGCTGTATCCTTTCTTGTCTTTGCTGGGGGTGAGGGTACTAATTAAGTATGAGCACCTTAGAAAATCGGGCTTGGGTAATTGGAACTCGAAATAATCATATAACCCAGCCTTCCTCCATATTGGCTGCAGTCCTTCGTTGTTCTGTAGCTTTTCAAACTCTCTGGTAAAGAAGTGGTATCTGCCCCAGCGTCCATTGAATTCTACTTCGGACTCCCACATGTATGTGCCTTCACCGAGAGGTCCAGCAACATCACTGAACCAGTGTGAGGTTTTACCCACCGGCATTGTGTGACCCTGTGGCGGATTCTGAATTGGTATGGCATGTAATGCCCGTAATGCCACTGGTCTTTCCTTTAATTCCTCTTCAACCGGAAGGCTTTCAATGTCCACAATTTGGGGGCCGGTGCCTGCCTGGGAGCTAGTTCCTACCGTATCTGCCATGCTACTTCTTGCTTCCTGTTTCTGTGAGAATATAGAAACATGTGTTAACATTGTACAGGACAAGAGAGAACCGTTGTTGTCCCCATTACAACATTAACATGAGGGTCGGGAGGAATTAATGGGTTAGTAAGTGCTCGGTGCGAGTGTGTGTGTGGTTAGGAGTTCGGTAGACCTAAGAGCTAAGTGAAATGATGTAGTGTGATAGTGATATGGTTAGTAGGTGGTCATGGATTTACAAATGGGGTCCGGGGGTTTGTTACACGTCTTAGGCTGCCAAATGCAGCGGATAGTTTTTGCTCTTGGTTTCATAGAGACTCTTGAGAGCATTATGGGTGTGTTGGCTTTGATATGAGATCTTTTAGGGACCCATTTACTAGTGATTCTGTTTGTGCTCATCGGCCTTGGTGTGTTCCTGTGTGTTGAAAACGGGTGGATGTCGGCAGTGTGAGTGAATGGATCACACTGTATAGGGGGTGGTCTTGGTGTAGTTATTTGAGCCCGCAAACAAGCCTTAGGCACCCAAATTTGTCTTGATTGTGGGCTGGCCTTCATCGACTTCTTGGGCACCCAAATAGACTTCGCGTTAGTGTTGTGTGGTTGGTTACTAACAAGAGGCTTTGCCCGTGTGGTTGGCTTGAGTGCAACCGGGTGTTCGCCTTTCCGCACCCACACTTGTTTCACTTGCTGCGACATTCTGGTGCGCCGGTACTTTTGGTCTCCAACATAGGTAGTATTCTGCTTCTTCTGCCTTTGATCCGCCTTTGGTTGCTGCCTCCCACTGGCCTTTGGAAAAGAAGGGAGTTCCGTTGTGGTTCTGACTCCTTTTTTGAGATCCTCATTCTTCTGCATCACATAGCCTTGGACAAGAACAGCATGGTCAGCCTCATGTGCACCCCTGGAGGGACCAGGAGTCTGTGCCTTTTCTAGTTCCTTGAGTGCGCCATTATTTAACTCAATTGTAATTCTAGTTTGATTCACCCATACCTGAAGAATTCCACTTCTTAAGTTTAAGTTGACTGCTTGGGCATAAATCCAGTCTTGACCCAGGACGAGGGACTCAGTGAGGTCCTCATCTTGACACACTAGCACTTTAACTGTCATTTCCTCATCATGAATATAGAGGGGAAGTTCCACCTCGCCTATGCAAGGGGTTTCCACGCCTCCCAATCCTATGAGATATGCTTCCACAGGATTGACAGTTAATTGCAACTCCTGACAGTAAGACAATTTAACAGCACTGGTGGCTGCACCTGAGTCAATCAAGGCTCTTACAGTCCTCGCACTCTTTCCTTGTCCTATATCTAAGGTTATGAAAGGACGTCGATCAGTTATCCTTTGTGAGCTCATACCTGAAACTTCACACATAGCCACGTCATATCCCTGATCTGCATATGCATCTTGTCTAGGGTGCTCTCTACCTTGTCGTCTTAATTTCATTCTCCGTATGCGTTCTAGGGCTTCTGTTTGAGCTTCTTCGCGAATTCGCTTTTCTTCCTCTTTGCGTTTCTTAGCAGTGCTAAGTCGACTTAGCATTTCCTCTGTGAGAGGTTCCTGATACAATTTGACTCTGCATCCGCTGATATAATTTGGAAGAACATCACCCTCTAAAGTGGCCAGTTGTACTACTCCACTTGTGGAGATCCTATTAATGATCATGGGTCCGTAGCCTCTCTTTTCTAGCTTTCTTGCATGTTGTTTCAGTGTGTAGACTAAAACTAGATCTCCTGCTTTCAAGCCCTTATCCTTCACATGGGCATCAAAGTATGCCTTCTGTCGTTTCTTTGCTGCATATATCCCTGCAGCTGCTCTCAGTCTTGTTTCTCCTAATCGTTCAAGGTCAAAAAGTCTAGAGGAGAGTTCATGACCGGTCCATTCGTGCTCTTGTGCTACCTTCAATGTAGGTATCAAGAAGTCCAAGGGTAGCACTGCGTTTTGGCCAAATACCATCTGAAAGGGGGTGGCTTGGAGTACCGTTTTGTAGGCTACTCGGTATGCCCAAACAGCATGGTGTAGCTGTTTGTCCCAATCAGAGCGTTTATTGTTTACTAATTTCGTCAGTACATTGCATAGGATCTTGTTGGTACTCTCAGCCTGGCCATTAGCTTGGGGGTGATAAGGGGCCGACTTCTTATGAACTACCAAAAATTCTTGGAGCAGATTTTCAATAACTTCATTTAGGAAGTGAGTGCCTCTATCACTGACTAGCTCTATAGGTAGTCCGTATCTAGTGAACACATTCTCAAATAAAAACTTAGCTGTTGTTTGAGCATCGTTCTTTGTTGTGGCTTTCACCTCTACCCATTTAGTTAGATAGTCTGTTGCAACAATGATATATTCTGCATGGGAACCCTTAGCTGGGGGATTAATAGGACCTACGAAGTCTATTCCCCACTTAGAGAATGCACGTCCACCCATCATAGGTTTCAGTGGCATCTCATCTTTACATATAGGATACTGGGTTCGCTGACAGACATCACACCGTTTCACATAGGTGTGTGCGTCCATGTGAAGGGTAGGCCACCAGAAGCCCGCAAATAGGATTGCTTTGATCACCCGATCTGGCCCAAAGTGTCCTCCTGCTACACCTTGATGAGCAGTTTCCAAGATCTTGAGATATTCACTTTCATGGACACATAGCCGTAGGTAACCATCTTTACCACGCTTATATAGATTATCACCAATGAGTGAGTAATCCAGGGCTTCTTGTTCTAAACTCCTTTTCCTAGCCAGAGTCATATCTGGAGGGAATGTGTTTGTCCTCAGGAAGGATACTAGAGGTTCGCTCCAATCTGGCACAATGGATACTTGATAAAGAGTAGCGTGTTCCACAGGTGGTTTAGTGCAACAGATTGGGCACTCCTTGCACAGCTTTTGGACGTCAGCTTCCATAGTTGGCCAATGTACTCCTAGTCTCCTTAGTGTTTGTAGGGTTCGGTGTTTAGAATAGTGTTGCTCTAATGCACCTACATGTGCTAATTGCAACCATTTCGCATACTCATCCTCTTCTACACAACAAGCCAAGATTCCTTGATCTGTGTGCTTGTACATGCTTCCTGCCATGATGTGGTACTTTTGGGCTTTCACAACCTCTCTATTCCGTGTGTTTACTACTGGATGGTTAGGCCCGTATGTCAATACTGGCACTAGTGGCTTAGCCCACTGCGGCACCACTTCCAAATTAAACAAGTAAGCATCAGGAAGGTCATCTGCCACTCCTTGTGGGGCTTCTCCCGATGTGAGCCTAGAAAGATGATCAGCTCTTAAATGAGTTCTCCCTTTTCTCACCACTACCTCAAAGTCATATTCCATTAGTAAGAGAAACCATCTTACTAATCTTCCTGTATTGCATGGTTTGTTTACCAAGTACAACAATGCTTGATGGTCAGTAAAAAATTTAAACTTATTTGCCAGCAAATAGTGTCTAAATTTCTTGACTGCATATACCATGCCTAAGCCTTCTCTCTCAGTAGTGGTGTAATTGCGTTCAGCTGCATTTAATTGTCTACTAGCATAGGCAATTGGAAGATCCATATTACCTTCACCAGTAGGTTGTGCAAGCACACATCCAATAGCATAATTGGATGCATCCACGTGAACATGGAATGGCTTATTCCAATCTGGTGTAGTCAAGATTGGTGCTGAACATAATCTTCGTTTAAGCTCTTGGAAGGAGTTCTCACATTCATCCGTCCACTCAAAGTTAGTCAGAAGTCCATACATGGGCTTTGCAATGACGGCATACATGTGAATGAACCGACGGTAATAACCACAATGCCCCATGAAAGCTTGTACTTCCTTGACATTTTTTGGCCTAGGTAGCTCTGCTATAGCTCTCACTTTCTCTTCATCAGTGGATATGCCATTCTTTGACACTATGTGCCCTAGGATCTTGCCTTGCCTGACCATAAAAACGCATTTTTTTGGGTTCAGGCAGACCTGATATTCTCTACATTTATCAAAGATTTGTCTGAGTTCGGGAATATGGGTTTGCCTAATGTTGGAATGAGCACAAAGATCATCAACATAGACTTCTAAATTCTTCCTCAGGAACTCTTTAAATACATGGCACATCAGCCTCTGGAAAGTTGCTGGTGCATTGGTAAGCCCAAATGGCATTACCCTAAAGGCAAATATGCCCCATTCAGTGGCAAACGCCGTCTTATGCTGATCTTCTGGAGCTATGGCCACTTGATTATAGCCAGAAAATCCATCCAAGAAGCTGTACACTTCCTTGCCGGCTACTCTTTCTAAAAGATGTTCTGTGATGGTGTTGAGAGCAGTATGGGCACCCAAGGACTGACTAGACAAGGAAGCCAGCGGAGAGAGTCAGAGCGAGCTGAAGGAGTAAGTAGACAAAGCAGTAGACGCAAATCTGGCAGATAGGCCCTTCAAATTTTTCCAAACCAACATCCTTATAACAGTGATTCTTATCACTAACAATCATTGTAAATACCATTTCATATTTTTGTAGCTCCATTTTGTGCAAGCCGAGGAGTCCTCGAGCTTGAGGAGCCTTAGAAGTACCTACGTATCAATTTTCGTATTTTTTAGACTCCGTTTAAGCCCTCAAATTGGCCCTGGAACCTAATTTTTAACTAGGCCGGACACTAGGTCTGGACAGGGCCAAAGCTAGTCAAAAACTATAAAAAGAGCTAGAGAGCTCATTTTTGAGGTTAGATTGTAATTGAAACAAACTTGTAAGAGCTCTTGAAAGTAATCTAAAGACTCCATTGCTTATCACTCTTTGTCTTGCTGTGTGTGCGCGTGTGTGTGTATGTTTGTGCATGTTTGTGTGCTTCTCACTCACGCACTTGTGCCGCCACTTGCTCGAGGTCTTCATACCATCCTCACGTCTTCCCGGATTGACATTAAAGGAGGTGCTACTCATCACTGAGCTACACCAAATTTTGGCGCCGTTGCCGGGGATCGAGCTTTGAGGACGAGCGTGTGATGGTAAGACGTAGAGTTGACGCGTTGGAGTTGTAGGTGAATTCTTCACTTTCTTCCATTTTCTTGTTTCTTTTATCACCATCATCATCACCACCATCTCCCACCTCCATCTCCATCATCGCAAAAAATTTCAGTTTTTTACTATATCTCCTTTCCCCTTTCATTTCCCTCATTTCACTTGTGAGAGAGAGCGAGAGAGCGATATTGCTTGCTCTGTTTTTTGCATGTTTGTTGTGTCTCTTGCAGGTATCATCATCATCATCCCCGCAAGCACGCTGCGCAGGTACGAAACTCGTTGAATCTGTCTCGCAGTCGCCGACTTCTGTCCATCGCGACAGACAGAAATTTTCACCTTTTGGTAAATCTGAGTGCATCACAGTGGACTAGAGACCCTGCACACCACATTCCCACAAAAATTTTTAAAAAATTTGCAAAATTTCAGTCCATCGCGATTGACTGAACCCCTGTCCATCGCGACAGACTGACTGTCCATCGCGACAGACTGACTGTCCATCGCGACAGACTGACTGTCCATCGCGACAGACTGACTGTCCATCGCGACAGACTGACAGTCCATCGCGATTGACTCCTGTCCATCGCGATTGACTCCTGTCCATCGCGATCGACTCCTGTCCATCGCGATCGACTCCTGTCCGTCGCGATCGACTCCTGTCCGTCGCGATTGACAGACCCTCTGTCCGTCGCGATCGACTCCTGTCCGTCGCGATCGACTCCTGTCCGTCGCGATTGACAGACCCTCTGTCCGTCGCGATCGACTCCTGTCCGTCGCGATTGACAGGCCCTCTGTCCATCGCGATTGACTCCTGTCCATCGCGATTGACAGACCCTCTGTCCATCGCGATTGACTCCTGTCCATCGCGATTGACAGCCCTGTCCATCGCGATTGACAGCCAATTTTAGACAAATTTTTTAGGGTTTTTAAATTGAAAAGATGGACTAATTGTGGGCATAAACATCTTACTCCAGAGCACATAAGGAGGCCTTAGGAAACCCACCCGGGGAAACCGTTGCACAGTGATCCTGTTTGAACCCCGTCTTAACCCTAGGACCCTGAACGGTCATAACTTCTCCATACGGAATCCATTTTTCGAGCTCTAGGGCTTGTTGGAAAGCTTGTGGCATATACTACACGCCCTCAACTGTTTTTTATAAAGATAATGCGTTGATTTTCAGATAGGGTATTTTGAAGTTGACCATACCCAGGGGGATCAAAGTCAGGGGTCTTTAGAATTCTTTTCTTAAAAATCTCTATGCAAATTAGTGTCTGTGCATCAGGAATGAAAATCATTGGTTCTGTCTTTGGAAATTAAATCTTAAAGCTAACTTTGAAACTCTTACAGATCCTTTGGGAACATTGCAAGGCGTTCTAAGCAAGTGTAAGTGTAAGCTTGGGAACACACACTTCCTGGGCACTCAAGGGCAACCAAGCAGGAAACAAAAGGTTGGAAACTTCTAACCCCCTCTGTCAATTCACAGTTCAGGCTAAGAACGACGAGAGGTAGGAGTAAGTCAGGGAGACGATAGGCAGGTATCAAGTTGAAGATTTCCTAAAAACTCGAGTCCAAGCTAAAAACCTAATCTCTGTACTGTCGCCAACATAAAGAAAAGGAACCCAACGTGGAACGATCAACCTCAAAGTACGAAAAACATTCAAGTATTCCTGACGACGTGATATCAGACAAGACCTTAAACACGATAAATAACTATAAAAAATCAAGTGACTGATACCAATTGATCTGCAACGAGGCTGTACTCTGGGAAAAAGTCGGGGTACTTAGATAGGCATATGAACCTTAGATCAGGACGACATCTTGTAAGGGAGAGACAAAGCCTTAGGTCTTCAGAGGCTAGTGTTAACCACACTGCTAGGTCTTGGGCCCAGCAGTTGAGCCATCACTCGTACTACCCTAGCTCTGAGACCAGTGAGTCCGAGATGTCTCAAGGTATGGAGAGACCTACAGGCAGTTCAGGAGTGCCATACTTGCATAGGGTAGAAGGCCCTTATAAAACGCAATTGGAATACCTTAGGACCAACCGATTGGGTGCTAGCATCTATGAGGACGGCCTAGGAAGGTCCGTGGTACAGATTAAGAATCCCGATCAATCCATTGGATTAGAGCGCCCAGCTGTCAAGTTCGAAAATGGGGCATACTTAGACAAGGAAGGGACTATATATGTAGTCACCAGTCATCCCGATAGGACTGATGAATTTGGGAATGTAGTCCCAGAATCGGACTTAGGGGACCTAGAGCAAGGAAACATGGGTACAGAACCTAGAACCCCTCGAGGCAAATCTGTTCTCACTAGGATTATCACACCCGAGTGGATTCCCCAAGATAATAAGAGCATAGATCTTCTTCTGAACCGAGAAACTGAAGAAGCCTTTTGGAGATATAAATCTGATCGGCCATTTGATATAGGAACAATCATGATCTATGAGTTTAAGGATCCTGATAGCCCAGGTAGAGTGACCTACTTAGATCACGCTTCGGAGAGGATCTTTGTGGTGACAGACAATGATAGACATGCTTACACTTGGAAGGGTGAATTCGTTTTCCCCCAACCAAGATCGAATGTATCCTATGGTCACCCTGGAGCTGGAACATCCCAAGCTCATGGAATGCAAAGAGACAGAAGTAGAGATAGACCAGAAGTAAGCTTCGCCAACCCAGCGGGCAGAGAAAGAACAAGGACGGAAACTAATAGAATGGAACCTGAGATACTTAGAGCTCACAGGAATCAAAGAAATACGGATGAGTTCCCTCTACCACGACCTAGAGAGCACACAAGGACTTTGAGACCGACTCAACTAGTTAAGTCCATGAAGAATTACTTTGATGGCACAGGAGATCCCTATGATCACGTGGCGGAATTCAAGCAAGTTTTGAGAGCTGAACAAGTGGAGGATCTATTCACGCAGTACAATGCCTTCGGTCTAACTCTTAGGAACACAGCACTTACATGGTTTCAACCATTGGATGAGCGACAGTTCAGGAGCATAGACCAACTCCTAGAGGCCTTCATCGTAGAGTTCTCTAAGAGTGGCATAAGACACAATACCTCCTCACTGATTCACAGCTTCAAGCAAACCCCTCAAGAGACCGTGAGACTTGCAGGAAGAAGATTTAGGCAATATCTTGAAAGATGCCCTGTCTCGGAGCTACCTACACCTGCTAAACAAGTAGCCTTATTCTTGGATGGATTGTTGAGTACGAAATTGAGATCCTACGTGTATCTGAAGGACCCTAGGACCATAGAAGAGTGTGTACGCATGTGCATTGACATTGAAGATAACCTAGGGGAAGAACTAGAGCTTTCCAAAATCTACAAAGATTCAGATAATGCATCTAGTCACTCTTCCACACAATCCACATCAATTGAGGAACTCGCAGAGAAAGTGGCCCAAAAACTAGGTGTCTCTAGCAAACAAATTCCTAGATTTTCCCCAGTAAAAAGATGTTATACTTGTGGTGGCGACCACAGGGCTAATGTATGTCCCATTATGGCTCAATCCCAAGTGAATCCTGGTAGCCAGTATTGCACGATAGAACGAAGGTACACCAATCACACTGCGCAAGATTGCCCCTACAATAAGCAAACCGTTAGGCAGACGTATCCACAGCCATATCCTCAACAAGGAAGATACCAGAACCAGTATCCACCTCAGCAGTATGCTAGGCCTCAACACACCTACCAACCCTACCAAAACCAACAAAGGCCTCAGCCTGTGCTAGCACAGCAAACCCCAGCTCCAGCTAATGTGATTCCGGTAAAGTATGCTGCCACTGAAGAAAACATGAATAGAGCCATAGTCCCTGTAACACCGTTGCTTTCAGAAAGTGATCCCAGTGACCATAGCTTCGACTCCACACATGTCGATAGCCCCCAGGCTTACTACATGCAGTCTCCTGAACATGGTGAGTCCTACTATAGTGAAGAGCCAAATGAACCTAGTTGGGAATCGGATTACGCAAATGTCATGTACGCAAACCCCAACCCTAGGCCTCAACCTAGGCAGGTAAGACCTCCGTTCCCAAGGGGACCGTGCTACAGATGCCAAGGAGATCATCTCATTCGTGATTGTCCCCTACCTCCACCTACACAACCCCAGTCAGTAACGATCCAAGGCTATTGCCAAGAGTGTGGAAAGGAGCATCTCTTACGAGACTGCCCTAAGAACCCCAATAATATGCCAAAAATCACTCCTATTAATGTTATCGGGTTAGTAGTAGACTCCTCAGGGAGTGTGACCTCCACTGCTCCAGTACAGGTAGTCACTAGAGCTCAGACATTGCAGCAAACCCAAGGGGTAGGTCAGGAAAAGAGCCCAGAGGCAAGTGAAACTGAGAGCATAACCAAGAAAAGGACTAGAGCTTGGCGAGATAGTCGCGAAAGAATGAAAAGGCAATGGGTAAAAAAGATGAGTGAACTTGAGGAAAGCCTCAAAGAAACAAAGGCCAGGATAACTGAACTCACATCTCAAACTCCCTCTCACACTACCCCACCTCCACCAGTCCCAACTCCATCCGACCCGCCACCTTCCAACCCGCCTCAACTGATACCACCACCCCCTAGAGAAGGATCAGTCCTAGCAGATCCCACTCCCGAAGACCTTAATATGATGCTTAAAGCATATCAGGCCAGAATCCAAGAAGGGCCAAACGTAACTGATCATGAAAAATGCTACCCTAGAGCAGAATTAGAGCTAGAACGAACTAAAATTTGTGCCAAAATGGTGGAATTGGCTCAGACCATGTTTGAAGCTAGTCGCCTCTTTAACATCTCTAGCTCAGCTAAGACGCAGTTACATTTTGATGGACTGCTAGAAAGAATAGAGAAGCTAATTGCACAATCAGAAAAGGAACCTGCCCCTCAAAGAAAGGAAAGGGCACGAGACCGGATAAGCCAGCCTCTTCAGGAAGCTCAGGTGCCTCCTCAAGAAGCTTATCTTTCCCCCCAAAAGACAGATGAGCCTCCCTCAGAAGCTCACGTACCTCTGCAGGTTGCCTATATTCCCCCTCAGGGAGCATATCAGCCTGTTCGGAAAAGTAATAGAATAAGTAATCCTCCCCAGGAAGCTCGTGCTCCAAACATCTATGAGAGCGGGGAAAGAGCCAACGATAGAATAAGCCCTCCTTCCCAGGTTGCTTATGTGCCTAATTCTACGGAGCCAGACACTTCTTCTATGAATCGGTTTGCACCAGACTTCCTACGAGAAATTCAAGAAGATAAATGGGATAACGAAATTGAGGTCGCCCCTCCCTTTGAACTTGTGGATGATGCACACGACCAATTCCCACAAGACATCCCATCTATTTACGGGGAACATGAGAGTACTCAGTCTCACGAAAGACTGGACTTTGAGTCTAATTCCATACAAGAGCTACCCCACTTCACAGGCCCCTGGGAAGCCAAGTCTACCTGTATGAGAACCCCCACGGTCATGGTAAGAAACGAAGACTCGATCATACCTAGGAACACAGAGGTAGTGAAAAACACCAAAGTGCAGTGCAATCTCAAGTTAGAAGAGCTACTCAAGGTTAAACCTGAATTATGGAAACATGTAGCCAAACAAGTACCAGAGTTAGCAAAACCTCGTTCCCAGGTAGGATCACATAGGACAGTGCCGGAAATACCTTTGGATAAGATAGGAGATATTTGTGAAGGTGAAGAAGGGAACACCTATCTTCCCATTACCTACCAGGAGTACACCACCAAGGCAATTTTGGACTCAGGTGCAGGAGTTGCAATTGCCACCACTTCCCTATGGAAGCGTTGGGGCAAGCCAGCACTCAGGCCAACGAGAATGAAACTGCAGATGGCCGATGGTCACATAGAAAGACCCCTAGGATTGCTAGAAGGAATAACTCTCACCACTTGTGGTGTCGAGTTTGAGCATACATTTGCCATATGTGACTTCAGCAAAAATCATGCCTATGAGATGATTTTGGGAAGACCATTTATGCGACAGTTGTAAGTGGTACAGGATTGGGGAACCAACTCCTTGTATTTGCAACACTTGGGCATTACGACCAAAGTCAATCTCAAGGATTATTCTCATAGAGATGTCCCCCCTATCCAATGGAATCCCATTCATAGAGCCAAAGATGACACGGAATCTGTGCATTCCATAGGATCAGGATCCTCATGGATGCATGAAGACACCCACTTATGGATGTGTAAAGTAGCAGTAGAAGAAGAAAAGAGAGAGAGGGCCAGAGATATAGGTGCAAACGAAACACATAGACCCATTCAAGACCCAGCCTACGCACCTGTAGTCTTTCCTGACGAAGAATTTGAACCCCACGGCTGGGCAGAAATTTTAGCAACCATGGATGTAGCCATCAATGAGGAACAATGGACACCTCACTGTGATGAGGATGGCTATGACATTTCAGTCTTCTCCATAGAGCCAATCATGGGAGAGGCAGTTCTAGAAGAATGCGACCCTATCCCTGATACATTTGAGGATGCAAGTGACTCCGAGCTAGAGTCAATAATTATGGACCCACCATTTGCATCAGATAAAGAATACTTCCATGAAGTAGAATTCCAACCCCAGAGGCATGGAGAGCTTACAAATGATGTAAGATTAGCAACACATGTAACCCCTAAGGAAGAAGGAAAGAAACGAAAGAAGAGAGAAGTCTCACCAGAAGAGGAAGAATCTTTGTTTGAGGTCCCAGAAAATTTTAAGAAGTATGAGATAGATGACAGGAGAGTCATGATCAGAATGCCGAAACGAGAAGCACAATCAGGAGAGGCCTATGATAACAAAGAAACCACCAAGAAAATAGTAGTGGCCCTAGAAGAAGGAGAGGAGAGATGCACGTACATAGGCCATGACCTAACAGAGGAAGAAGAGCATGCGTTAATAACCTTGCTAAGAGAATACAGAGATGTATTCGCTTGGAGTTACAAGGATTTGAAGGGTGTTGACCCAGACATATGCTCACACACCATTCCCATGACTTCAGATGCCAAACCCTCTAAGCAAAAGCCCTATACCTATAACGATAATTACGCTGCTAAGATCAAGGAGGAGATCGATAGACTGGTTGAAGCTGGATTTATCTACGAAATTGAGCACACTGAGTGGGTATCCCCCATTGTAGTGGTGCCCAAGAAGAATGGCAAGCTGCGTGTATGCATTAACTTGAAGAAGGTTAATGCAGCCACAATTCGAGATAACTATCCGCTTCCTATCACAGAGCATCTCTTAGAAAGAGTAGCAGGCAAGGAAGTGTACAGCTTCCTTGATGGATTTTCGGGCTACAATCAAGTCGCCATTGCTCCAGAAGATCAGCATAAGACAGCATTTGCCACAGAGTGGGGGATATTTGCCTTTCGCGTAATGCCATTTGGGCTTACCAATGCTCCAGCTACCTTCCAGCGACTAATGTGCCATGTATTTAAGGAGTTCTTGAGGAAGAATTTAGAAGTCTATGTTGATGATCTCTGTGCTCATTCCACCATTAGGCAAACCCATATTCCTGAACTCAGGCAAATCTTTGACAAATGTAGAGAATATCAAGTCTGTCTGAACCCAGAAAAGTGCGTTTTTATGGTCAGTCAAGGCAAGATTCTAGGACACATAGTGTCAAAGAATGGCATATCCACGGATGAAGAGAAAGTGAGAGCCATAGCCGAGCTTCCAAGGCCAAGGAATGTCAAGGAAGTACAAGCTTTCATGGGGCATTGTGGTTACTACCGCCGGTTCATTCACATGTATGCTGTCATTGCAAAGCCCATGTACGGACTTCTGACTAACTTTGAGTGGACGGATGAATGTGAGAATTCCTTCCAGGAGCTTAAACGAAGATTATGTTCAGCACCAATCTTGACCACACCAGATTGGAACAAGCCATTCCATGTTCACGTGGATGCATCCAATTACGCTATTGGATGTGTACTTGCACAACCTACGGGTGAAGGTAATATGGATCTTCCAATTGCCTATGCTAGTAGACAATTGAATGCAGCTGAACGAAATTACACCACCACTGAGAGAGAAGGCTTAGGAATGGTATATGCAGTTAAGAAATTTAGACACTATTTGCTTGCAAACAAGTTTAAATTTTTTACTGACCACCAAGCATTACTATATCTCGTAAACAAGCCATGCAATACAGGAAGATTAGTAAGATGGTTTCTCTTACTAATGGAATACGATTTCGAGGTTGTGGTAAGAAAAGGGAAGACTCATTTGAGAGCTGATCATCTTTCCAGGCTCACATCTGGAGAAGCCCCACAAGGAGTATCAGATGACCTTCCTGATGCTTACTTGTTTAACTTGGAAGTGGTACCGCAGTGGGCTAAGCCACTAGTGCCAGTATTGACATACGGGCCTAATCACCCAATTATAAACACACAAGATAAAGAAGTAGTAAAAGCCCAAAAGTATCACATCATGGCAGGAAGTATGTACAAGCACACAGATCAAGGGATCTTGGCCTGTTGTGTGGAAGAGGATGAGTACGCAAAATGGTTGCAATTAGCACACATAGGTGCATTAGAGCAACACTATTCAAAGCCACGAACCCTACAAACACTAAGGAGACTAGGAGTACATTGGCCAACTATGGAAGCTGATGTCCAAAAGTTGTGCAAGGAATGCCCAATCTGCTGCACTAAACCACCTGTGGAACATGCCACTCTTTATCAAGTGTCCATTGTGCCAGATTGGAGTGAACCACTAGTATCCTTCCTGAGGACGAAAACATTCCCTCCAGACATGACTCTGGCTAGGAAAAGGAGTTTAGAACAAGAAGCCCAGGATTACTCACTCATTGGTGATAATCTATACAAACGTGGTAAAGACGGTTACCTGAGACTATGTGTCCACGAGAGTGAGTATCTCAAGATCTTAGACACTGCTCACCAAGGTGTAGCAGGAGGACACTTTGGACCAGATCGGGTAATCAAGGCAATACTATTTGCGGGCTTTTGGTGGCCGACCCTTCACATGGATGCACATACCTATGTGAAACGGTGCGATGTCTGTCAGCGAACTCAGTATCCCATACGCAAAGATGAGATGCCACTGAAACCTATGATGGGTGGACGTGCATTCTCTAAGTGGGGAATAGACTTTGTAGGCCCTATTAATCCCCCAGCGAAGGGTTCACATGCTGAATACATCATTGTGGCCACGGATTATCTCACCAAGTGGGTGGAGGTAAAAGCTACGACAAAGAACGACGCTCAGACAACTGCTAAATTCTTGTTTGAAAATGTATTCACAAGATATGGGCTGCCTATAGAGCTAGTAAGTGATAGAGGCACTCACTTCTTGAACGAAGTGATTGAAAATCTACTCCAAGAATTCTTGGTAGTTCATAAGAAGTCTGCCCCTTATCACCCTCAAGCTAATGGACAAGCCGAAAGCACCAACAAGATCTTATGCAATGTACTGACAAAATTAGTGAACACTAAACGTTCTGATTGGGACAAACAGCTACACCATGCTATTTGGGCATACCGAGTCGCCTATAAAACGGTACTCCAAGCCACCCCCTTTCAGATGGTATTTGGCCAAAACGCGGTGCTACCCTTGGACTTCTTGATACCTACCTTAAAAGTAGCACAAGAGCACGAATGGACGGGTCATGAACTCTCCTCTAGACTCTTTGACCTTGAACGATTAGGAGAAACGAGACTGAGAGCAGCTGCAGGGATATATGCAGCTAAGAAGAGACAGAAGGCATACTTTGATGCCCATGTGAAGGATAAGGGCTTGAAAGTAGGAGATCTAGTTTTAGTCTACACATTGAAACAACATGCAAGGAAGCTGGAAAAGAGAGGCTATGGACCTATGATCATCAATAGGATCTCCACGAGTGGAGCAGTACAACTAGCCACTTTAGAGGGTAATGTTCTCCCAAACTATATTAGCGGATGCAGAGTCAAGTTGTATCAGGAACCCCTCACGGAGGAAATGCTAAGTCGACTCAATACTGCTAAGCAACGTAAAGAGGAGGAAAAACGAATTCGAGAAGAAGCTCAAGCAGAAGCCCTAGAGCGCATACGGAAAATGAAATTAAGAAGACAAGGTAGAGAGCAACCTGTGACAGATGCTTATGCAGATCCAAGATACCCTGTGGCTATGTGTGAAGTTTCAGGTGATAGCTCACATAGGATCACTGATCGACGTCCTTTCATAACCGTAGATATAGGGCAAGGAAAGAGTGCAAGGACTGTAAGAGCCTTGATTGACTCAGGTGCTGCCACTAGTGCTGTTCAATTGTCTTACTGTCAAGAGTTGCACTTAACTGTCAATCCTGTGGAAGCATATCTCATAGGATTGGGAGGTGTGGAGACCCCTTGCATGGGCGAGGTGGAACTTCCCCTCCATATTCATGATGAGGCAATGACAGTTAAAGTACTAGTGTGTCAAGACGAGGATCTCACTGAACCCCTTGTCTTGGGTCAAGACTGGATCTATGACCACGCAGTCAACTTAAACCTAAGAAGTGGACTTCTTCAGGCTTGGGTCAATCATAGTCGAATTACGGTAGAGTTAGATAACGGAGCACTCAAGGAACTAGGAAAGGCACAAACTCTTGGTCCTTCCAGGAGTACACATGAAGACGATCATGTTGTTCTTGTCCAAAACTATGTGTTGCAGAGGAATGATGTTCGCACAAAAGAAGTCAGGAGAGCAACAGAACCCCCTTCTTTTCCAAAGGCCAGAGGGAGGCAGCAACCAAAAGTGGCTCAAAGACAGATAAAGCAGAATACTACCTCTCTCGGAGATCAAAGGTACCCGCGCAGCAAAATGTCTCAGCCAGTGAAACAAGTGTGGGTGCGGAAAGGCGAATACCCGGTTGCACTCAAGCCAACCACACGGGCAAAGCCTCTTATTAGTAACCAACAACGCGACTCTAATAAGAAGTCTTTCAGAAGTTCTTCTGTTAACGTGAAGACTATTTGGGTGCCCAAGAAGTCGATGAAGGCTAGCCCACAATCAAGACATATTTGGGTGCCTAAGGCTTGTCTACGGGCTCAAATAGCTACACCAAGAACACATCCTATACAGCATGATCCATTCACTCGCACAGCCGGTCTTCACTCGTTTTTAACACTCAGGAACGCACCAAGGCCAATGAGCACAAACAGAATCACTTGTAAATGGGTCCCTAAAAGGCCTCACTTTCAAGCTAACACACCTATAAAGCCCTCAAGAGTCTCTACGAAACCACGAGCAAAACCCATCCACGGCATTTGGCAGCCTAAGAATTGTAACAAACCCCCGGACCCCAATTGTAAATCCATGACCACCTACTAACTAATTCACTCTCACATCACATCATTCCGTTTAGCTTGTAGGTCTATCCAATTCCTAACCACACTCACCAGCACCGAGCACTTATTAACCGACTAACCTCTTCCGGACCTCATGTTAATGTTGTAACGGGGACACGGTGTCATTTTTGTGTCCATTGCAATGTTAACATCTATTCATGTATTCTCACAGAACCAGCTGCGAAGTTCTCAACATGGCTGAGGCAGCAGGAACTAGCTCTCACACAGAAACGAACCCGCAAGTGGTGGATTTAGACAGTTTACCCGTTTTGCCTGAGACAAATGAAAGACCAGAAGAATTGCAGGCCGTCAAAATCATACCTATTGCGGACCCTCCGCGTGGCCACACCATGCCCGTAGGAAAGACTTCCCACTGGTTTACCGAGGTGGCAGGACCCTTGGGTGAAGGAACGTACCTATGGGAATCAGAGCTGGACTTCAATGGGAAGCAAGGTAGATACCATTTCTTTACAAGAGAATTTGAGAAATTACAAAACGCAGAAAGTCTACGACCGATATGGGAAAAGGCAGGATTGAGTGCCTATTTCAGTGCACGACTCCCAAAACCTGACTTCATGCGATGCTACTATCTTATCAACACCTTGACTCCAAACCAGAACCCCAAAGGTGCAAGCTCATTTGTGATTCCATCTCTGACAAAGGGGAATGAGTTCAAGAGGTTCAGGCTATCAAACAACTTGGTGAGAGAGGCTCTAGATATGCGCGGAATGCATATTCCAACAAAGAAGGAAACCCTAGTACCGGATTACATGAAGAATCGAAGTCTCACCAAACTCAAGGACATGGTGTCCATGACACCTAACATTGCAATACACCTTCGCATGTGCATGCAACACTTTGCTTTTCCTGCACAAGATAGATTCACTATGCCGCACAAAAAGATTTGGTTCAGTTTATATCTGGCAGAGACACAGAGCCTCACCATCAACTTACCCCATTGGATAATTGATCAGATACACCTGGCTCACAAACGATGGCCGAGGAAACAGGTTTTATATGGTTGCTGTGCTCTGACGAGAATAATCTATAGATGTTTGGCTTATGACATCCCTATTCAACGGGCCCTAATGTGGAATCGTGTAGAGCAGTTTAGAGGTAGGACATCCACTGGACCCCCTTCGAAGAAGATGAGAGGCACTGTCCAAGTTCCGTGTGCTCAACCACGTGGAGCCACCCTAACACCAGATGTCACCCCTCCACCTCGAAGAGTCCGACCATTCACACTCCGACTTCCAAGACGCAGCACCGATGGTTCTACCGTGATCTTCCCTCCCATCCCAACCGATCTTGAATTTCCTAGTGGTGCACCTTTGGAAGAACTCACTAATGAAGATTTCGAACAATTATTACAAGATGTAGAGCTGGAGGCAGAAGAAGCACAACAAGCGGAAACAGTGCAAACGCAGACCACAACCTCCCAAAGACCAGTCACACCAGTTGAAGTGGATGAAGAGGATGATGGAGATGAAGAACAGGAGGAAGATGAGGAGGATTACGATCAAGAGCATCAAGAGGAACAACAAGAAGTGCCAGAACTTGTAGGTGCACCAGCATATACAGCTCAACTACAAAGGTTATATGACACAATCAAAGCAGTACAAGAAAGGCATAAACTCTCTCTTATATCAGGTCAAGCTTTGATGCAAGAAATGCTATCAGATGAAGGGGTGGACCAACAATTCATTGACACTCTCAAATTAGTGTCAGAATCTTTAGGATTTCCGGAGGCTGTCCACACTGCCGTCCGCCAGTCTGCAAGGTATGACCAACGCAGAGTTGACACGTTACCACGAGCAGGTAAGACTATAAGGATACCCGTCACAGAACAAGAAGTACCCATTCAAACAACAGCTACCCCTACAACCACCATTGAACTCTCGGCCGAAACCTTTGTTCAGACATCACCCATCTCACCCCAGCATCCACCATCACCACCTTCTCCAACCCCACCACAACCTTCCACCATGGCAGAAACGACAGCCATCACCTCTACCTCCACTTATAACCCATCCTCATTCACATCATTCTCATTTCGAGAACCCACCTCACAAGAAAACCTCTTCTCATTCGTCACCAATCCCTTGTACACTTCAGCCCTTCCATCCTCCGAACCCATAACTGGCCATCCCATAATCCCGACGGTGGTTGGAAACCCAGCACCCACTGAAGGCATCCTGTGTTTTCCAGCCTATCCCCCAATACGGGTAGCTCCATTCCATGACCCTCATTTCCCATCGGGCCCCTACACCTCTTTCAACCAGACTTCACCACTCCAATACCCATCCTTTGGGGAGCAGTTTATCCGCTCTCCAATGTTTCAGCGGCACATTGCCCCGACGTTCGCAACAACATCAATCTACACGAACACCACACTCACTTCACCTACCATACCCACCTACATGGTAGCCCCATCACACACCACTTTGTCTGACCCAATGGACATTTCACCCTCCACAGCACCTCTCCCCACGATTCCACCATCTCCCCCTCCACTACCCCCCACCTCACCACTCACATCATTGGCACACACAGCATTAACTACCCCCCTCCCCAATCCCACCTCCCCTGCATTTCAAACTTTTCCCCTTGCATCTCATAATGTAAATAGCACGTTCAACACATTACTTCAGTGTGCACATCAACTACAACAAGAGTATCATCAATTGGAAGAACGCACTACGGCCCTACAGGCAGAATCTCAACGTCTGCAAGCTAGGGTCACCACTCTGGAAGCTGACTACCAAACGCTCCTAACCGAGCATACCACCTTACAGCAGGCTCACTCAGAATTGGAATCAAAGACATCAACAGTAGATGACCAAGCAGTCAAGGAACTAGAAACAGTGCTTCAAGCGCAGATGATATCTAATGCTACACTCAGACGCAACATTGGGCTATTAAGGAAGCATATGGCAGCAGCACTAGAAGAGAACAAAAGACTTCAACAACAAAACCAAGACAATTTCGAAGCGGCCATGGAAGGAACTGTAGGAGCCACCATTAGCCCTACCAGATATAGAGCAGTCCCATCAGAAGACATTCGCATCTTACTTGAGGAGCATGCAAATTTCTTGGAGTCATATGAAAAGTTAGAGACTGAATGTGCAGACCTAAAGAAACAGATAGCCAGAACCCCCACAGCTCAACAGGAGCCGGTCATCTTGCAACACTCTACAGAAGAAATAGAGACCCTCCGGAAACAGGTGGCAGAACTCCAAGCACGCCTCTTACCATATGAAAGGCCACCCTCGCCCATTGAAGAACCAGAACCTGAAACAGTAGTGGAAATCCCCGTCGAGGACAGCTATGAAGAGCCATATGAGCCGATGCCGACACCCGGTGGTCGAACTACAGAGGAAGGACAAGACACATTAGAAATTCAAGTTCCAGATTGGGTCAAGAGGGTCGAGAAAGTGGGTAAGACACATGATGATCGTGTGGCGGTGCAAGTGCAATCTCTCACAAATCTGGAAGAAACTGTCCTTCGGTCCTCCTACTTTCAACACTTATCCCATCAACGGTTAATCACAACATCAGAGTCGCAATACATGCCTTATTTTGTCTTGCTACATGACTATAATGCAGAAGTCAAAAGACATACAGGGAAGGAGCCCACATTTGCCACCCAATTTGAGATAGGGGATTTACCGACAGATGCACGCGCTGGCTCGATCTTCCAACCTAATTGGCGTGCACGCCTACTAACCGATTACCCAGAGATGATGAGCACCTGGGCAACCATGCCACTATATATCAAGTATAATCCTTGCTATTGCCCAGTGGTACGCCGCAGATCCTGGCAAGCATTTGCAATCAAGGTACGCAACAATAAAGAATGCTCGGCTTGGGTTAACTATCCATATTTTGCCCCACCTCGCGGGACCCCAACCGTAGCCTACATGATATCAACAATTCGGCACTGGTCTACACGCCTAAATAATGTACCTGACATAGCAGCAAAAATGTGTATGAAAATATTTGAGCTCATGACCATTGTTTTCAAAACCTTTCGAAATGTACAAGCTCCATACATCTCTGCTCTTGGATTCTCTCAAGGTAACAAGGATTTAGTCTACGACATGAGCCAGACCCCCTCGGTCACTATAATCTTTGCTTGGCATGCACGAATAAAGTACTTACCCGCATGCTTCAAGCAAACATTTGAGGAGATGTTCTCTACGGGATTCTGGGAATATCATTCGGAAATTTTCATTCCCAGACCCACACATTTGCTACACCTATTCGCCGTAGAACAAGCGATCCATGCAGATCAGTTACGTCTGCCACATCCGGACATTCCAGGACCAATTGATTGGGATCGTTTGATGACAGATTTGGCCAGATGACTACGCCTACAAGAACAACAGCTTGCCACTCAGGTCGTGGAATATTACATCCAGCACTCTCAGCAACAAGGGTCTGTCAGGGACGACAGACACGAGAGAGGGGGGGGTGTTGAGAGCAGTATGGGCACCCAAGGACTGACTAGACAAGGAAGCCAGCGGAGAGAGTCAGAGCGAGCTGAAGGAGTAAGTAGACAAAGCAGTAGACGCAAATCTGGCAGATAGGCCCTTCAAATTTTTCCAAACCAACATCCTTATAACAGTGATTCTTATCACTAACAATCATTGTAAATACCATTTCATATTTTTGTAGCTCCATTTTGTGCAAGCCGAGGAGTCCTCGAGCTTGAGGAGCCTTAGAAGTACCTACGTATCAATTTTCGTATTTTTTAGACTCCGTTTAAGCCCTCAAATTGGCCCTGGAACCTAATTTTTAACTAGGCCGGACACTAGGTCTGGACAGGGCCAAAGCTAGTCAAAAACTATAAAAAGAGCTAGAGAGCTCATTTTTGAGGTTAGATTGTAATTGAAACAAACTTGTAAGAGCTCTTGAAAGTAATCTAAAGACTCCATTGCTTATCACTCTTTGTCTTGCTGTGTGTGCGCGTGTGTGTGTATGTTTGTGCATGTTTGTGTGCTTCTCACTCACGCACTTGTGCCGCCACTTGCTCGAGGTCTTCATACCATCCTCACGTCTTCCCGGATTGACATTAAAGGAGGTGCTACTCATCACTGAGCTACAGATGGGAAGCGGATAGTTGTCTCGGATGGTGGCTGCATTAACCTTCTTCAAGTTAATGCATACACGCAGCTTGCCATTCTTCTTGGGCACCACTACGATGGGGGATACCCACTCAGTGTGCTCAATTTCATAGATAAATCCAGCTTCAACCAATCTATCTATCTCCTCTTTAATCTTGGCAGCGTAATTATCGTTATATGTGTAGGGCTTTTGTTTAGAGGGTTTAGCGTCTGAGGTCATGGGGATAGTGTGTGAGCATATATCTGGGTCAACACCCTTCAAATCCTTGTAACTCCAAGCGAATACATCTCTGTATTCTCTTAGCAAGGCTATTAACGCATGCTCTTCTTCCTCTGTTAGGTCATGACCTATGTATGTACATCTCTCCTCCCCTTCTTCTAGGGCTACTACTATTTTTTTGGTGGTTTCTTTGTTATCATATGCCTCTCCTGATTGTGCCTCTCGTTTAGGCATTCTTATCATGACTCTCCTGTCGTCTATCTCATACTTCTTAAAATTTTCTGGGACCTCAAACAAGGATTCTTCCTCTTCTGGTGAGACTTCTCTCTTCTTTCGTTTCTTCCCTTCTTCCTTCGGGGTCACATGTGTTGCTAATCTTACATCATTTGTAAGCTCTCCATACCTCTGGGGTTGAAATTCTATTTCATGGAAGTATTCTTCATCTGATGCAAATGGTGGGTCCATAATGATTGACTCTAGATCGGAGTCACTTGCATCCTCAAATGCATCAGGGCTAGGTTCGCATTCTTCTAGAACTGCCTCTCCCATGATTGGCTCTATGGAGAAGACTGAAATGTCATAGCCATCCTCATCACAGTGAGGCGTCCATTGTTCCTCATTGATGGCTACATCCATTGTTGCTAGGATTTCTGCCCAGCCATGGGGTTCGAATTCTTCGTCAGGGAAGACTACAGGTGCATAGGCTGGGTCTTGAATTGATCTATGTGTTTCTTTTGCACCTACCTCTCTGGCTTTCTCTCTCTTCTCTTCTTCTACTGCAACCTTGCACATCCATAAATGAGTGTCTTCATGCATCCATGAGGATCCAGACCCTATGGAACGTACAGATTCCGTGTCATCTTTGGCTCTATGGATGGGGTTCCATTGGATAGGAGGGACATCTCTATGAGAGTAATCCTTGAGATTGACTTTGGTCGTAACACCTAAGTGTTTCAGGTACAAGGAATTAGTTCCCCAATCCTGTACCACTTGCAACTGTCGCATGAATGGTCGTCCCAAAATCATCTCATAGGCATGATTTTTGCTAAAGTCACATATAGCAAAGGTATGTTCAAACTCGACACCACAAGTGGTGAGAGTTATTCCTTCTAGCAATCCTAGGGGTCTCTCTATGTGACCATCGGCCATCTGCAATTTCATTCTCGTTGGCCTGAGTGCTGGCTTGCCCCAACGCTTCCATAGGGAAGTGGTGGCAATTGCAACTCCTGCACCAGAGTCCAAAATTGCCTTGGTGGTGTGCTTCTGGTAGGTAATGGGAAGATAGGTGTTCCCTTCTTCACCTTCACACATATCTCCTATCTTATCCAGGGGTATCTCTGGCACCGTTCTATGGGATCCTACCTGGGAACGAGCTTTGGCTATTTCTGGTACTTGTTTAGCTACATGTTTCCATAATTCAGGTTTAACCTTGAGTAGCTCTTCTAACTTGAGATTGCACTGCACTTTGGTGTTTTTCACTACCTCCGTGTTCCTAGGTATGATCGAGTCTTCGTTTCTTACCATGACCGTGGGTGCTCTCATGCACGTGGACTTTGCTTCCCATGGGCCTGTGAAATGGGGTAGCTCTTGTATGGAATTGGATTCAAAGTCCAATCTCTCGTGAGACTGGGTACTCTCATGTTCCCCGTAAATAGATGGGATGTCTTGTGGGAATTGGTCGTGTGCATCATCCACAAGTTCAAAGGGAGGTGCGACCTCAACTTCGTTATCCCATTTATCCTCTTGAATTTCTCGTAGGAAGTCTGGTGCAAACCGATTCATAGAAGAAGTGTCTGGCTCCGTAGAATTAGGCACATAAGCAACCTGGGAAGGAGGGCTTATTCTATCGTTGGCTCTTTCCTCGCTCTCATAGATGTTTGGAGTACGAGCTTCCTGGGGAGGATTACTTATTCTATTACTTTTCCGAATAGGCTGATATGCTCCCTGAGGGGGAATGTAGGCAACCTGTGGAGGTATGTGAGCTTCCGAGGGAGGCTCATCTGCCTTTCGGGAGGAAAGATAAGCTTCTTGAGGAGGCACCTGGGCTTCCTGAAGAGGCTGGCTTATCCGTTCTCTTGCCCTTTCCTTTCTTTGAGGGGCGGGTTCCTTTTCTGATTGTGCAATTAGCCTCTCTATTCTTTCTAGCAGTCCATCAAAATGTAACTGCGTCTTAGCTGAACTAGAGATGTTAAAGAGGCGACTGGCTTCAAACATGGTCTGAGCCAATTCCACCATTTTGGCACAAATTTTAGTTCGTTCAAGCTCTAGCTCGGCTCTAGGGTAGCATTTTTCATGATCGGTTATGGTTGGCCCTTCTTGGATTCTGGCCTGATATGCTTTAAGCATCATATTAAGGTCTTCGGGAGTGGGATCTGCTAGGACTGATCCTACTCTAGGGGGTGGTGGGTTTAGGTGAGGCGGGTTGGAAGGTGGCTGGTCGGATGGCGGTGGGAAAGGTGGTGGTGGGGTAGTGTGAGAGGGAGTTTGAGATGTGAGTTCAGTTATCCTGGCTTTGGTTTCTCTTATGCTTTCCTCAAGTTCACTCATCTTTTTAGCCCATTGCCTTTTCATTCTTTCCCGACTATCTTTCCATGCTCTAGTCCTCTTCTTTGTCGTGCTCTCTGTTTCACTAACTTCTGGGCTTCTTTCCTGACCTACACCCTGGTTTTGCTGCAGTGCCTGGGCTCTAGTGATTACTTGTACTGGTGCAGTGGAAGTCACACTCCCTGTGGAGTCTACCACTAACCCAACAACGTTGATAGGAGTGATTTTTGGCATATTATTGGGGTTCTTTGGACAATCTCGTAAGAGATGCTCTTTTCCACATTCTTGGCAGAAGCCTTGGATCGTCACTGACTGGGGTTGTGTAGGTGGAGGTAAAGGACAATCACGAATGAAGTGATCTCCTTGGCATCTGTAGCACGGTCCCCTTGGAAATGGAGGTCTCACCTGTCTGGGTTGAGGTCTAGGGTTGGGGTTTGCATACATGACATTTGCGTAATCCGATTCCCAACTAGATTCATTTGGCTCTCCACTATAGTAGGACTCACCATGTTCAGGAGACTGCATGAAGTAAGCCTGGGGACTCTCAACATGCGTAGAATCGAAGCTATGGTCACTGGGATCACTTTCTGTAAGCAGTGGTGTTATAGGGACTATAGCTCTAGTCAGGTTTTCTTCTGCCACAGCATACTTTACCGGAATCACATTAGCTGGAGCTGGGGGTTGCTGTGCTAGCACAGGCTGAGGCCTTTGTTGGTTTTGGTAGGGTTGGTAGGTTTGTTGAGGCCTAGCATACTGCTGAGGTGGGTACTGGTTCTGGTATCTTCCTTGTTGAGGATATGGCTGTGGGTACGTCTGCCTAACGGTTTGCTTATTGTAGGGGCAATCTTGCGCGGTGTGATTAGTGTACCTTCGTTCTATCGTGCAATACTGGCTACCAGGATTCACTTGGGGTTGAGCCATAATGGGACATACATTAGCCATGTGGTCGCCACCACAAGTATAACATCTTTTCACTGGGGCAAATCTAGGAATTTGTTTACTAGAGACGCCTAATTTTTGAGCTACTTTTTCTGCAAGTTCCTCGATTGATGTGGATTGCGTGGAAGAGTGACTAGATGCACTATCTGAATCTTTGTAGATTTTGGAAAGCTCTAGTTCTTCCCCTAGGTTATCTTCAATGTCAATGCACATACGTACACACTCTTCTATAGTCCTAGGGTCCTTCAGATACACATAGGATCTCAATTTCGTACTCAACAATCCATCCAAGAATAAGGCTACTTGTTTAGCTGGTGTAGGTAGCTCCGAAACAGGGCATCTTTCAAGATATTGCCTAAATCTTCTTCCTGCAAGTCTCACGGTCTCTTGAGGGGTTTGCTTGAAGCTGTGAATCAATGAGGAGGTATTGTGTCTTATGCCACTCTTAGAGAACTCTACGATGAAAGCCTCTAGGAGTTGGTCTATGCTCCTGAACTGTCGCTCGTCCAATGGTTGAAACCATGTAAGTGCTGTGTTCCTAAGGGTTAGACCGAAGGCATTGTACTGCGTGAATAGATCCTCCACTTGTTCAGCTCTCAAGACTTGCTTGAATTCCGCCACATGATCATAGGGATCTCCTGTGCCATCAAAGTAATTCTTCATGGACTTAACTAGCTGAGTTGGCCTCAAGGTCCTTGTGTGCTCTCTAGGTCGTGGTAGAGGGAACTCCTCCGCACTTCTTTGATTCCTGTGAGCTCTAGGTATCTCAGGCTCTACTCTGTTTGTTTCCATTCTCGTTCTTTCTCTGCCCCCTAGGGTGGCAAAGCTTACTTCTGGCCTAGCTCTATGTCTGTCTCTTTGTAATTCATGAGCTTGGGATGTTCCAGCTCCAGGGTGACCATAGGATACATTCGATCTTGGTTGGGGAAAAACAAATTCACCCTTCCAAGTGTAAGCATGCCTATCATTTTCTGTCACCACAAAGATCCTTCCCGAAGTGTGATCTAAGTAGGTCACTCTACCTGGGCTATCCGGATCCTTAAACTCATAGATCATGATAGTTCCTATATCAGTTGGCTGATTAGATTTATATCTCCAAAAGGCTTCATCGGTTTCTCGATTGAGTAGCAAATCTAAGCTTTTATTATCCTGGGGAATCCACTCCGGTGTGATAATCCTAGTGAGAACCGATTTGCCTCGAGGGGTTCTAGGTTCTGCACCCATGTTTCCTTGCTCTAGGTCATCTAAGTCCGATTCTGGGACTACATTCCCAAATTCATCAGTCCTATCGGGGTGGCTGGTGACCACATATATTGTCCCTTCCTTGTCTAAGTAAACTCCATTTTCGAACTTGACAGCTGGGCGCTCTAATCCGATGGAATGATCGGGATTCTTAATCTGTACTACAGACCTTCCTAGGCCGTCCTCATAGATGCTAGCACCCAATCGGTTGGTCCTAAGGTATTCTAACTGCATTTTGTAAGGGCCTTCTACCCTATGCAAGTATGGCACTCCTGCACTGCCTGTAGGTTTCTCCATACCTTGAGACATCTCTGATTCACTGGTCTCAGAGCTAGGATAGTATGAGTGGTGACTCAACTGCTGGGCCCAAGACCTAGCAGTGTGGTTAACACTAGCCTCTGAAGATCTAAGGCTTTGTCTCTCCCTTACTAGATGCCGTCCTGATCTAAGGTTCATATGCCTAATTAAGTAGCCCGATTTTTGCCCAGAGTACAACCTCGTTGCTGATCAATTGGTCTCAGTTACTTGATTCGTTTTTAGTGAGTTATTATGTTTATGATCTTGTACGGTATTGCGTCGTCAGGAATACTTGAGTGTTCTTCGTGCTTTCAAGTTGATCGTTCCACGTTAGGTTCTTTTCCTTTATGTTATCGACAGTACAAAGGTTAGGTTTTTAGCTTGGACTTGAGTCTTTTAGGTAGTCTTCAACTTGATACGTGCCTATCGTCGCCCTGACTTACTCCTACCTCTTGTCGTTCTTAGCCTAAACTATGAATTGACAGAGGGGGTTAAAAGTTTCCAACCTTTTGTTTCCTGCTTGGTTGCCCTTGAGTGCCCAGGAAGTATGTTCCCCAGCTTACACTTACACTTTCTTAGAACGTCTTGCGATGCTCTCAAAGGATCTGTGAAAATTCCAAAGTTAGCTTAAAAATTTAAATTCCACAGACAGAACCCAGTATTTTCATTCCTGTAGCACACACACAAACTTGCATAGTGATTTTTTAAGAAAACAATTCTAAAGACCCCTGACTTTGATCCCCCTGGGTATGGTCAACTTCAAAATACCCTATCTAATAATCCTGCTCCCCACGAGCTTTCCAACAAAACAAGAATCACCGCAAACGGATTTCGTATGAGAAAGTTATGTCCGTTCAGGGTTTAGGGGGTTAAGACAGGATTCAAACTGACCGACAGATCCTATGATTTTCTCTCAATCACAAGTGTAGGAACCTCCAAAGTGCTAATGGATTGACTATTTTGCCCCAAAATTATCTCAATTTTGAACAAAAATAAAACCCTAATTTTTGGCCGAAAAGCCTGTCAATCGCGATCGACAGGTCTGTCAATCGCGATTGACAGAGGTGTCCGTCGGGCCTGTCAGTCGCGATGGACAGTGTCAATCGCGATTGACGGTATCAATCGCGATCGACGGTATCAATCGCGATCGACAGAGTCGATCGTGGCTGTCAATCGCGATTGACGGTATCAATCGCGATTGACACGTTTTCCGGATTTTTCGCCGAAATTTCAGTCAATCGGGGTTCTATCAGTCGCGATGGACAAGAGGCTACGCGCAAAAGTCAATCAATCGTTGACTTTCAGTCAATCGCGATTGATGGTGTCAATCGCGATTGACAGGGTCTGTCGGTCGTGGCTGTCGATCGCGATTGAGGGTGTCAATCGCGATTGACAGGGTCTGTCGGTCGCGATTGACAGAAATACACGGAATTTTTCTACTGTTTCTAGTGTTTTAGGATGTGCTCATCATGCTTGTGCTAGTGGTGAACTTTGTTTTGCAAAATGATCGAATTTTCTGTCGATCGCGATTGACAGAGGCTGGCGACCGCGAGACAGATTAGACGAATTTCGTACCTGCGCAGCGTGCTGGAGGGGATGATGATGATGATACCTGCAAGAAACACAATAAACATGCAAAAACAGTGCACGCAATATCGCTCTCTCGCTCTCTCTCACAAGTAGAATGAAGGAAATGAGGTGGAGATGGTGATATGACCAAAAAACAGAAATTTTCGCGATGATGGAGATGGAGGTGGAAGATGGTGATGATGATAGTGGTGATGAAGAAAGTAAAAGAAACTCGATGAGAGTGAAGAAAATACCTACAACTCCAACGCGTCAACTCTACGTCTTACCATCACACGCTCGTCCTCAAAGCTCGGTCCCCGGCAACGGCGCCAAAATTTGGTGTAGCTCAGTGATGAGTAGCACCTCCTTTAATGTCAATCCGGGAAGACGTGAGGATGGTATGAAGACCTCGAGCAAGTGGCGGCACAAGTGCGTGAGTGAGAAGCACACAAACATGCACACACATACACACACACGCGCACACACAGCAAGACAAAGAGTGATAAGCAATGGAGTCTTTAGATTACTTTCAAGAGCTCTTACAAGTTTGTTTCAATTACAATCCAGCCCAAAAATGAGCTCTCTAGCTCCTTTTATAGTTTTTGACTAGCTTTGGCCCTGTTCAGACCTAGTGTCCGGCCTAGTTAAAAATTAGGTTCCAGGGCTTATTTGAAGGCTCAAACGAGATCTAAAAAATACGAAAATTGGCAGGTAGATACTTCTAAAGCTCCTCAAGCTCAAGGACTCCTTGGCTTGCACAAAATGGAGCTACAAAAAGATGAAATGGTATTTACAATGGTGTTTAGTGATGAGAATCACTTTTAATTGGTGTAGAGGTTTTGAAAAATTAAGGTTGCCTTAGTGCTAAATCTGCGTGAATGCTCATACGTACTTCTTCCTGAAGAAATTTATTGGCCTATTTGCCAGATCTTCGTTGACTCCCTTGTTTACTTATGCCTTCTCTCCCCTCTGACTCTCTTCTCTGACTGCCATGCCTTGTCAGTCCTTCAGTCCCTTGTCGGCTGCTAACAGCTAGTTTCTATTGAAGAAAAGGACAAGTCCCACACAACTCTCCATAGAGAACTAGTCATCTTTCTTGATTAAGAGCAAGGGTCAAAGTGAGAAGGTATGGCAAAGGAGATCTTAGCCCTCTTATCTAGAATTAATGTTCATTCATGTCATTATGTGGTGGCATGCACGAAGATCCCAAAGACCACATCAAAAGATTCCTCTCTATATGTAAGATTCGTGATTGTAGTAAAGGTAGAATGCATTCCTAGCCTTATTTCCCCCCACACTAGAAGGTTTGGCTGACAAGTTGTAAAGAAAGTATGTGTAGGACCACTTCTATATTTGGGAGAACTTAAAGATGGAGCTCACATAAACCTTTAGGCCATGTAACTCTATCAAAAGAGTCTTAACAAGCTTGAGAGTTCGACTTTACATGCAAGGGAAACTTTCTCAAAGCTCATGACTAGGACCCAATCTCTAGTAGCCAAACTACCTCACAAAACAAGCAAGTTCATCATTAAGAAATGAATGGAGAAAGCTCTTCTGAAGTCTTCAAGATCCTTCGACCGGATGCTACCCTTAGAGATTTTAAGTATATAGCTCAAAGGACAGAAGAAGCAAGAGTCAAATTTGGAGCATACCAAAGCAAGAACAGCATTCTAAATGAATATTCCAAAGTTTTGGAGAGGACTAGAGGCTCTCAAGTTGAAGAAAGTGATAGCGAAAGAAAAACCTACCTTAAAGCAAGATTTTGATGAATTGTTCCACTTACAACAAGAACTAGAGGAGTTCAAGGCTCAAAAAGAGGCGCATGCAATTTATGTTGCACCCTCGATACTAGCAATGGCCACTCCATCCAAGCATATCTAAGGCGAGTTGTTTTCCAATTTCACAAGAAAGGAGGACATGAAGTGAGGGATTTCTATTTCCTTAAGGGAACAAATGCCCCCAACCAAATGTAAAATCAGGCCCCAAGTGTGCACTAATTAGGGTCAAACCACTACTCACTCCTAGGAAAACCTTATTTCCCAAACACTTCAACTTTCTATGAAAACCAATCCAACAAAAAGTCATAGCTAGGGGAATACCTCTACAAAATAAACCCCAATGTGTCATAATGTGTTATCAATGTGGTGAATATACAAATTAATTGTTCCCTTCTTAAAGATGCACCTCCATGCAAAAACTGCCTAGAAGCAAAGAACCATTGTGCCAAGGATTCTCCAAAGTAAATCTTTCTAACAAACATACAAGGTAACTCCTATTCAGTACACATGATTAGAATTAGTCATCAAAACCAGGAAGCTACTCTACTCAAGCGCAATGCCTAGCACTAGAGTGGTGCAACTTGAGGAGCTTAAAATCATGATGAATCGAGCATAAATTCAAAATGAGGTAGAGAAGCAAAACACCACTAAACCACAAACACTTGAGAAAACAAAGAATGCAAGGAAGTTCAGATTGAGATACATGAAAACAATTCCAATCAGCTAACATAGGAAAGGTTTCTCAGAACTATCATGAGAAAGAGAAAGGAAAGGTGAGAATTCCTCTAGAACATCCTATTGAGGATTATTACACTTATGTGTCCTTGAGTATCTTTGATATGAATGAATTCCCTATACATGGTCACTTTTTACTCTAGAGGTGGCAACAATTCTTTTTCCCATGTGACCAAATATGCATAATATACTCATAAGTGGTGGAACATGTACTTAGAGATTCACTTATACCTCTCATTTCTCTCATTCTCATATTATTGATCATTGTTAATCATCTATCAATAGATAGCTCTTACAACCATTGCATTTCTTGGTGCATAAATCTTCTTGTTCAATCTTGTGTGTACTTCTATTTTCGTTTCCTTATTCTCACACACACCCAAAAAATCTATCAAAGGGAGTTCAACTCCTTCTTAACCTACTATTTTCCACGCCCCCATATGCATGGACTTTGAATGGTGCAAATCAATTCCAAATCATGGAAGTACAAAGTTCAAGAATCAAAGAATATTTCCGCTAGGTTGGTGTTTTAGTCACTTTCAAAACCATTTGTGCAGTCAAAATTACCATCGGAGTTACAAACTGTGAGCAGCATTCCAACTTGCATTTCACATTTTGTTGAAGTTCATATCTTGCTACTTTTGAATTCTTTGGTGCAATTGCAAGCGATGATGGCTTATTTGTCATGCTTCAAGCTCACAATAAGCTTGAGGGGAACAAATTTCCAATGTGTTCTTACATGATGAAACATGTTCTTGTTGCAAGGAAAGTATGGAACATAGTGGAAGATGTTGATAAGTCGCATGGAAGTTCTTCTACTATGTAGCTTACTGTCATGATTCAAGTTCTTCAAGTAGATTGACTATGCCTTCTCCAGCTATGAAAGAGCAACTTAGATGGAATGGAAAGGATAATCAAGCTCATACATTGATTGCTCTTTTTGTGAAGTGACATATTGCTCCATACTGTTTCTTCTTTGTACATGTTGTGTGTAATGAAGCACATGTTCCTTACTTAAGAATAGAGCTTGAAATTTGATGTATGGATGAAAATCATCAACACACACACGCATATATATATATATATATATATATATATATATATATATATATATATATATATATATATATATATATATATATATATATATATATATATATATATATATATATATATATATATATATATATATATATATATATATATATATATATATATATATATATATATATATATTATAGGCATCAAGGATTTGAAAGAGAAATTGGCAAACATTGATGAAATCATTGTTGGAGTTCTAGGTCTGCAGAAGCACGTGAGCAACACAAGGAAGAACAAGAATCTTGGATTACAACACACAATACTGAATGTATTACCACTAGAATGTACAAAGATAAGTAACATGTTAGGGCAATAGGTGTATATAAAAGCTGGGGAAAAAACCTCCTAAAGAGGGAGAAAAGTGCCTTGGCAATCCTAGTGTGTTCACACACATCACTACCTAAATATATCAACAAATCCCCCTAGGAGTGATGTGGTGAACAAGGAGCTAGCACTCATGTATAAGGAAGTGCCAAGCTATGTGGAATCAATCCACAAAAGGAAGTAAGCCCAAAGCTTTGCGAAAAGCTTCAAACTTCTCACTAGGGAGAGCCTTCGTGAAAAGGTATGCAATGTTCTCCTGCATGGGCATATATGCCAAGATGATCTCTCCAGCAGAGACCCTCTCCCTGACATAATGATAATGCACCTCAATGTGCTTAGTGTGAGCATGGAACACAGGGTTCTTTGCAACTATCAATGCACTCTAACTATCAGTGAAGATGGTGGTGGTAGAAAACTGACCAACACCCCAATGAGCCATAAGGAATTTGAGCCACACACACTCAACAATCATTGTGAAAGTTGCCCTATACACAACCTCACAACTAGAAGTGGCCACAGTATGCTGCTTCTTGCTCAACCAAGATATGCATGAGCTACCAAGCATGAAGCAAAAACCACTGGTGGACACATGAGTGTCATAGCAACCAGCCCAATCAGAGTCTAGAAAAAGCATGTAAATCTGGTGGTAGTAATCCCCCCTTGGGATAAAACAATCGAAGTAGTCAGATACCACTCAAGTAGCAAAAGATGTGCTTAATTGCCTGCCAATGCTTGACACCTACGCAATGCATAAACTTGCTCATTCTTGAGACAACAAACTGAATATTTGGCCAAGTAATGCATAAGTAAATCAAGCATCCAACATCCTGCTGATAGAGAAAACTATCAAATGCATCTCTAGCATCATGAAGAATCAATCATAAACCTGTCTCCATAGGAGTGGCAATAGGTTTGTAGTCCTCAAGGCCAAAATGCTGCAATAATGTGTCAATATATTTCATTTGACATAGAGCTATTCCACCATCAACTTGCATAAACCAGATGCTCAAATAATAATGCAAATGCCCCATATCTGACATCTCAAATGAGGCATGTACATCAGAATTAAAATAAAAAATATGCTTCTCATGAAGACCAGTGAGCAGCATGTCATCAACATACACAACAATGATCAAGCAATCAAATAGGCATGTATCTTCTCATACCAAGCAGGTGGTGCTTGCTTTAAACCATATAATGCATTCTTTAACCTGCACACCTGGTTTTCATGCCCTTTTTGCACAAAGCAACAGGGCTAAAAAACATACACTTCTTCATGGAAATCACCATTCAAAAATGTAGTTTTAATGTCCAACTGATGTACACTCCAACCATGATGAGTTGCAAGTGCATAGATGCTATGAATAGTAGCCATTCGGCAAGTAGGAGCAAAGTTCTCATCAAAATCAATGCCTCTTTCCTGAGCATAACCCTTTGCAACAAGCCTAGCCTTACAGTTGTCAACTATTCCATCAGGCTTACGCTTAAGCTTGTATACCCACTTAGTGCCAGAAGTGGACTGATTTGCATCATCACATGAAACCTATAAACGTTGAGAAGTTGCCTCATTAGGACCAACACTAGATTGTCCACTTATAGAGAGAGGTAGCAAAGTGTCATACATGTCTTTGGAGCTAGCTCATGTCTCCATAGTACATGAAAGTAATGGTTGAATAGCATCTTCCACAAAAACAACATCACTGCTAACCAAAATGTGTTTTGTATGTGGATGAGCATCCAACAAAATACATTTCACTACGTTATCGTCCAATTTCATGCGTTGTTGTTTAGGCACTAATGCATATGCCATACAACCAAAAACACACAGGTTAGCAACAAATGGCTTACAACCACCTCATATGGAGTGATAGACTACAATGCTTTAGTGGGACACTTGTTGAGTACATATGTTTCACACATGACATCCTCAAGATAGAAACTATGTGGTAAAGCCTAACTCTTGACCATACATCTCCCCATCTCCATGAGTGACCTATTCTTCCATTCAACAACTCCATTCTGTTGAGGTGTATATGGCACTGTACACTGATGTTTTGTCCCACCTTCAGTAAAAAATGCATTAAATTCAGAAGACATATTTCCCCCCCTCGATCAAAACGGGGGGTGCCCATTTTACATGTTGATAGATTTTTAGCCAAAACCAAAAACGGTTTGAAGCACATAAACAATTTGGACCTTGCTTTCAATTGATATACCCATGCATGCCTAGAAAAATAATCCATGAAAGTCACAAAGTAAAGATAGTTCCCAAAAGAGGGTGTCTGCATAGGACCACAAACATCATTATGAACAAGCTACAATTTTCGAGGAGCTCGAACTGAACCATCTTTTGGGAATGAGGTGTTGAATACATGATGCTTCTACATCATCTACATTTGTATTCACATGAGTGCATATCCATTTTGTATCCAAGAGGCACTCCATTTCTAGTTTATTTCCATTTTATATTCTATCTCTTTTGTATTTGGATACCTTGCCATTTGCTTCTACAATTGTATTCATTCTCGTTTTAGGGGAATTATCCCACATGAGATGTACTTTTGAGAGCTCCTCCCCAATCTATATAAGGAGGGCCTCTCCCCCATTTGTACTTGGTTAGAAGCTTGAGGAGCCTACTCCATGCTCTTGGCAAGCTCATTTCTTCCATGTGAGTTTACCCATTTCTTGGTCTACTCACTTAGAGTCTCTCACACTCTTTCTTTTCTGAGTACACTCTTATTTTCATTTTTCTTCTGCATGTGTACTCTCTACATGGTATCAGATCATTAGGTGGAGGTCTTGGTGGTGATCTTTGAGATTTTGGTGGTGGTGGTGCTTGAGTTTTGGTGGTGTGGCCTTCTCCCCATTGAGAGAAGTCTTTTTATCCATCATTGTTACACTCTATGTGCTCTCATTTTGGCCTTCCCCACCCTCCCTTCCTTCTCTTTTAACCCAATTTTCCCTCCTCCCTCACTCCCAGCCTCTTTTGTGCTCATGTTGTAGAATTGATAGTTCATATTAGTTCATTTTAAGTGTTTGTAAACACTATTGTGGGGTTCCTTTATGACTCCCTTTGATACATATTTCTTACATTAGCTCTCTAAGATAGTCTGACACAACTACTTGTTTATGTTGTTGCGGTACCATGACTCTTCATCTCAGAGGCTCTATCACTCTCTAGGTACTCTGTGTGTATGGTTGCAAATGGAAAGAACCATAGTCTGATGAAGAAAAAGAGTAGAGTTTTGACTTTGCTATTTGATCAAAGCATTTTTGTCTATTTGCTCATCCATCAAAGATCTTCTCTTAGAAATATCTCTCAACCCTCACAAATAGAGGTCTGCTAGTTTCCCACTAATAGATGCCCTTTGGTTGCACACCTTGATAGTGTCTCGGAATGGGCTAATCTAAGCCCTCCTCTTGCATCGACTTGCCTCTCTCACATTATCCTATGTCGGGCTACTCTTAGCCCCCCTCCTTCCTCTCCAAGGTGTCTACTTCATTTTTGGTGCAAGTGTAGGGCTACTCTAAGCCCCCCCACCCCTACCCAACTCAATTTTGTGAACCAATTTTTATCGCAAGTGTGGTAACTTTGTTTCAATGGCAAAAATTTCAAAGATCTCAAATGCCACATTGTCAAATCAATTATATTTACCCTCCTTTTCATGCCAAAAGATGAAAGGCTAAATGGCACAAACTACAACCTATGGAAAGATACAATTAGGGCCCATCTCTATACAAAGATGTTGTATGAGGTCATTGAAGGTACAAAGAGTCTGATAAGGCTAATGATCTAGGAGCTTGGAATATATGGAATGTAAAGGACAAGCGAGCATTAGGCCAACTTCTCCTAGACTATGATGAACTGACAAAGTGTCACATCACTGCATGTAAGACTTAAAAAGAAGCTTGGGATATTCTAGCCAATTTATATGAGCATAAAACACCTTCGAATATTTATACTCTAGAGGTCGAATTCCACAATCTCACTATACGTCCACAAGCCACCATCACAAAAGTGATTGCCCAATTTTGGGATTCACATACAACACATCAATTACTTGACTCTGGTAAACCAAGTTCTCAGCACTAGTATGCTACACACAGAGAATTGACTTCTAGCAAATTTCATATCTATCATTGCTCTGTTGAGACAGAGTATAATTTTAAAGATTATGACCCGCAATAGACAGAGTTTTAAGCTTGCTCTGAACAGATTTATGCAAAAATCATCATTACAAGTCTTCTAAAACAGGCCTTACAAGACAGAAAGAGTTCATGAGAACATTCGGGTAATACAAATAGTAAATCATTACATGATTGATCCGGACTGACTCGAATATGCATCTGTGCTATTACAAGAATGAAGAATCTCTCTTCTGTTTCTTCTACTTCTTCTTTCTTCTTCCACCCTTGCTTTCTTCTTCTCCCTTTTCTTTTTCTCGTGCGAACCAAAACATAACTTCTCACTCCTCGCGAAGTTGGTGCTCAATTAAAATATAACTATCTGTTAAAAATCCGAGTAAGCAACATCCGAGTTAGAAGAAATTTGATTCAGGAACAATCTGATTGAGTATTCTCCAAATTAGCAGAGTTTTGGAATTCAGATTAACTATATATCTTCAAGATTCCTCTATCCTCAACACCCAATTCGAAGATTATCAACACAAGATAGCACTATGTGGATAAAAAATTTCAAGTGAAGACATAGCTATAAGATTACTTAACAAGCTTCTTATGTCCTATGAAACATTCCTCACCATTCTGTATAACAGAGGTCAAGTTCTAACTTGGGAAGAGGTTTGCCGACTTTTGCTCCTCCATGACTCACGAGCAAAGTCAGCTTCCTCCCAAGAAACAGCCATGAAGACTAAACGACCCTTCCACAAGGGTAAACATTATAGTCATAAGACTAGAAACACACCAAAGCACAATTCCAACACTTTGTCAAAGAAATTTAGCTACAATTTTTGTGGAAAAGCAGGGCACTTAGAAAAATTTTGTTATAAGAAGAAGCATACATCAAAGCCATCTAGTTCCAAGAACTCCTCCAAAACATCTCAACATAGGTCTTACTATTTGAGTGGAGACCTGTTTATTTCCACGGAGGCCAATGCCTTGGTAACTTCAAGTTCTTCTTAGGAATGGATCTTTGACAGTGGTGCGACATTGCACATGTGTAAGGATCAAGATTCCTTTCAATAAATTGAAGACCATAGTAGAGAAAATTACCCAAGCAACAACAAGAGTATAACCATCGAAGGGAAAGGCAAAGTACAAATCACCAATGCCCAAGGGGAGTGCAAATCATTATCAAATGTCTTATTTGTTCCTAACTTGTGCATGAACCTACTATCCATCAAGGCCATCATTGATCACAATAAATAAGTGTTATTTGATAACACTTCAATTAAGGTGATTGATCCTCACACCAAAGACATCATCACACAAGGCATAGAAGACAAAGGGCTCTACAAACTCTCCTGCTTTCTATCTAAGTAGTCGCTTTCCAGTTTATGGCATCAATGGTATGGCCACACTTCATATTTACCAAGGATTTCCTCCTCTCAGATAGTTAAAGGATTTCCCAAGATCGAGAAAGTCAAAGATGTCTAGCAAGCTTGTACCCAAGGCAAGCAACACATGGCTCCAGTTCCCAAGGAGGCTTCTACAAGAGCTAGGAACCCTTTAGTCCTCATCCACATGGACCTTTTTGGGCCTATGAATACCCCATCCCTTAATGGATCACTCTACTTCTTTCTTCTCGTAGATGACCACTGACGCTACATTTGGGTATATTTTTTGAAGTCAAAGGCAGACACTTTCTCTAAGTTTTGAGAATGGATCAACCATGTTGAGAATGAAGCATCAAAGACAAACAAGACTATTCAATCTGATGGAGTTCATCACTTATTTCTACATTGAATGATTGCCCAAAGCATTTCAAAGCTTTGCAACTACACTTTGTTTGGTTGCAAAAGGAAATCCAAATATGTGTACTTGATGAATTTTTATCTCTTCTTTCACAAGAAGAGCAATCAAGAGTGAATAGAAGTGGTTTTCTTGAGGGAATACAAGTATTGCTATTACATGAAAAGGTAAAAGCAATTATGGTTCAGCTTTGGTTTCATTGAAAACTTCCTCTTCCTCTCTTGATAGTGATATGCAAAAGAAGAAAAGTCACAAGTATTGTTCAAATCTTGGACATACCATTGATGTATGTAGAAATCTTTCCAAGCATAATGAAAAGAAGAAAGAATCTTGCATGTCTATTGTTTCGAATACATCCAATGCAAAGAATGATGATGATAATATTGGTCAAAATCTTTAGGCATGTGTTGCCACATGTCATTATGATTCATCATCACATTTTATTGTATGATTGTGAATGAGGCTAATTTGGATTGGTTTTTTTATAGTGATGCTTCAAAGCATATCACTTCATGCAAAAGATTCTTTGCTTCTTTGAAAGATGCACCCAAGGGAGGACATGTTTTATGTAAAAATAATGATTTTTATCCCATTGTTGGAGTTGGACAAATTCATCTTACAATTGAAAATGTATGTATTGTTACTCTCAAGAATGCATTGTATGCACTTGGTATCAAGAAAAACTTGATTTCGATTCCTCCTATTATTAGTGTGAGATTTCATGTACACTTGATTTTGAAAATGGCAATGTTATTATGATTTGAGGATATTATACAATGTTTTATATTGTTTGGATACATATGACAATCGTCTCAAATGCCTTTCTTACCCATACTTCTTCTATGGTTGAAATGGAGTTATTGCATGCTCATTTAGATTATTTGAACCTCAATATTCTTCCTTAGTTTCAAGAAGGATATGGTTCTTGGTTTTTGGAAACTTTATCCATTGAAACGCATGCATGTCAAGGTTGTATGCTTGGAAAAATGCATCATGTTTCTTTTCCCAATGATGGTGATACACATACTACACAAAAATTGCAACTTGTTCATAATGATGTATGTGGTCCAATCAAGACTCCATCTTTTGGCAAACATGAATATTTTGTTAACTTCATTAATTGTGTGAAATTCCATCCTTGGGTTTATCCTATGAAACCAAAGAATGTTAGTATATGATCAATGACTACCCCTCATGATTCTATGCACATTTTGTAAGGCCCCCATTATGAGGAGAAGCCAAGCGTGCATTACCCAATTGATGGGAATCCCCACTTGCATGTTGGATGAAGGTCATATTGGACCATGTAAGATATTGTAAGGAAAGGGAGTTACTAGGGTCCCCAATTGCACGACAATAAAGGGAATATTCCCTGTCAGAGTCAAAAATCATTTATATTTGTTAGGTTGGTTCAACCGGCTTAAGCCGTGTATGGCAACACGCTCTACCGCCCATGTATAGCCGTCCACGGAAGGCCACCCATGATCCTATATATACATGACTTCTGCACTACTTGAGACATCGAATTGAGCCAGCATACCTGTACCTTGTATCTCCCTATCCAGAGTTGTTTAGATCACCATTTAAGCTCTACCTTGAGAGCACACGGGTGGACAATGCCATCATCTTTGTACTTGATGTTAGTAGAAAATTGTTGAGATTCTCCTATATTTGTTATCTTCTTTGCTAGTGCTCCTGTGTTATATTGCATAACTATTGTCTTACATGGTATCAGAGCCATAAGGTTCGAATAACTTGAGAAGTATCACTATTTTACCATACTAGCATGTTAATGCTCCAACTATTCAAATTCGCCCACCTGCATTCACTGAAGGGAAGTTGGATGGAACCAACTATACACTCTGGAAGTTCAAAATTTTTGCAATTTTGGACTCCTATGAATTACTTGACATTTTCATGGGACCAGTGGGATTGGATCTAAAGCCTATACCAATTGAAGATCCAAAAAAATCAAGATTGATGATTCAGCCAGATCTAGATCTTCTACAAGCTTGGAAAAGGAAGAATGTTGATGCATTATGTTCATTTGGCACTAGTGTAAGTGATTTTGTGCTTACTTTAGTTCAACATACTACTAAAGCACATGAGGCTTGGGGCATATTGGCTCATCAATATGAGATCAAGAACCACACTATGATACAAAATTTAGAAAATCAGTTGGCAAATGAAAAGCATTCCTATTCTGAAAAGGTTGAAGATTTTATCAAATGGATAAAACATCTTCAAGATCAATTGGCTACAGTTTGTGTTGTTATAACACTAGAAGAGTTGGTCGAAGATATGTATGTGTTCTTTGAGCAAAGTATGATGGATTAGTAATAGCCCATAACACTCAGGTAAGACCAACTCCCCTTACATTTAAAGAGTTTTGTGCTATGCTTGTAGAAGAGGAGATGCGGTTGAAGAATCGGCAAAGTACAAGTGATGTTGCATTCTCAACAAATGCAAAAGAGTCTCTTCTAATGGATCAAAGAAGAAGCCAAAGGAGAAAAAGTTCACAGGAAGTTGCTTCTATTGTGAAAAGAAAGGTCATGCCATCAAGGATTGCAGAAAGAAGCAAGTTAATGAACGGAATGGGATTGTAAAATCATCTTGGAAGAACAAAGAGTCTGCAAAAAACACAAATCTAGAACTATGAGTAGCTATTAAAGAGGTATGCTCATATGCTCAATCTCATGTTCATGAACCATGGATTTTAGATAGTAGAGCTTTTTGCCATATGACCAGTAAAAAGGATTGGTATAGTTCCCTAGTGCCTCTGCGGGAATCCATAAATGTAGTGGTGGGAAATGACTCCAAGTGACCATCGGAAGACTTTTATCACTTCTCCAAGTGTTGAGAAAAAATTATCTAATGTTCTCTATGTACATACACTTAAAAGAAATTTTTTGTTAGTTTCTGCAATAACAGATCGTGGACTCGAAGTTCACTTCAATAAGAGTGGTGCAAAAATCATGGATTCATCAATTAATGTAGTAGATAAAGGTAGAAGACCTAATAACTTGTATGAGTTAAGTGCCTTAACTACTACAAAAGATAATGATGTAAGTAGGTTATGGCACCAATGATTTGGGCACCTTGGATTTGTAGTTTTGAAGGAGATGCAAAGAACAAGGATGGTTGCTCATTTGCCTGCATTTTCATAGTTGCAGGAACCCTGTGAAGCTTGTATGATGGGCAAGCAACAGCGAAAGGCATTCCCAAGAGAGACCAGCAATCCATCTCAAGCTTCTCTAGAGTTGGTACATGCTGACCTCTATCGTAAAATGTCTACACCTGCTTTAGGAGGATCTTTCTACTTTTTGTTGTTAGTTGACGATTATAGTAGAGAGATGTGGGTTTATTTCATTCGAAAGAAGGCTGATGCTTTTGAAAAATTTAAAATGTGGCATAAGTATGTGGAAAATGAACCAGAAAGGAAACTAAAGAAATTCAAAATAGATAGAGGAGGTGAATTCTTATCACGTGAATTCAATAATTACTGTAAGGAGCATGGTGTGAAAAGGCAACTTACCACAACTCATACACCTCAACAAAATGGCATTGTTGAGCGTAGGAATCGGACAGTAGTTGAAATGGCTCATTGTATGTTAAAGGCTCAAGACATGCCTGATTCATTCTAGGTAGAAGTAGTCAATACAACACTCTACATCCTCAATCAAAGATGCCCAAAAGCAGTGAAGGGGATGACTCCTCAAGAAGCATATTCTAGTAAAAAGCTTTCAATTTTGCATTTCAAAATTTTTGGTTGTTTCTGTTATGCACATATTCCTGATTCAACAAGATCAAAGTTGGATTCAAAAAGCAAAAAGTGTGCCTCCCTAGGATATATTGAAGAGTCTAAAGCATACAGGTTATGGGATCCTGAGGCAAGGAAGATTTTGTCAATCGAGATGTGGTGTTTGATGAACGACCACACTTAGTAGAAGATAAAGGTAAATCTACTATCTCATCAAATGAAGAAATATCTCACCTTGTTCATATATCAAAAGACAAGTTAAAGCTGAGGAGGAGGAAACATACGATGGAGAAATTTCCTCAATAAAAGGCCAACCAGTTGTAGCTGCACAGTGTAAGCCACTACCGAAGTGGGCACAACAAATCTTTGATGATCACAATCCACATGTAGATGTACCAGAATCACCCGCAGATGGATTATGAAGATCAAAGAGAATAGAGAAGCAAAGAAAAGCCTTAGGACACATTGTTAACATGGATCTAATGGTAGATATCATGGGCTCGATAAAGGAACCTACCACCATTGAAGAAGCCCTTGATGATCTAGTTTGGAGAGCGGCAATGCAATCTGAGTATGATAGTATACTCAGAAATGATACATGGGATCTAGTCAACTTGCCACCGAAGAAGAAGGTAATGGGTACTAAATTGATTTGGAAAGCTAAGTATAAAGCAGATGGAACATTAGAAAAGTATAAGCCAAGATTAGTTGCACAAGGTTTTTCACATATCGAAGGATTTGATGTTCAAGAAACTTTTTCTCCAATAGCACGCATGACAACTATTTGGATGGTACTTATAGTAGCTGCACAAAAGGCCTGGCCTATTTTCCAGATGGATGTCGAATCTGCATCTTTGAACGGTCACCTCAAGGAGGAGGTATATGTATCTCAACCACTAGGTTTTGAGGTGCCCAATTCAGAAAATAAATTTTGCAGGTTGAAGAAAGTTTTGTATGGACTTAAGCAAGCTCCATGGGCTTGGTACCAACGGATAGATAATTTTTTCAAAAATATGGGTTTTGAAAGAAGTACTTCTGATGCTAACTTGTATGTGACAAAAATGGATAGCAAGATAGTTGTTATTGTATATATAGATGATTTGATCATTACAGGAGATATTAGGAACTCATCAATCAAACTCGGATTAGCTTGGGAACTGAGTTTGAAATGACAGACTTAGGTCTACTCCATTTTTGTCTGGGAATTGAAGTATGGCAAAGGAAGGATGGCATTTTCATCTCACAACAAAAATATGCCAAAGAAATTCTCAAGGCATTTGGAATGATGGACTGCAAACCAACTAGCACACCTATGGAGGTAAATCATAAGCTATCTATGGATGATAACATGCCTGATGTAGATGCTAAGAAGTATAGGAAACTCGTTGGAAGTCTTATTTTTTTGTGCAACACTAGACCAGACATTTGTTATGTTGTTGGAGTGTTAAGTAGGTTTTCCAACAAACCTAAGGAGATTCACTGGAATGTTGGAATGCGAATTCTAAGGTACATTGTAGGAACCTTGGAGTTTGGTATTTTGTATACCACATGTGATAACTTCAAGGATATTGTGATTCAAATTAGGCTGGAGATTGTGATTCTAGAAAATCAGTTCTGGATATTGTTTCTCACTTAGTTCAGAAATATTTTCTTGGGTAAGTAGGAAGCAACCAACTCTCGCACTCTCCTCCACTAAAGCAGAGTACAAAGCAGCTTGTTTTGCTTCTTGTGAGGCAGTCTCATTAAGGAGAATTCTTGCAGATCTAGGCTTTCCATCAAATATGGTGACTATACTCAAGTGTGATAATCAAAGTTGTATGGCTATTGCAAAGAACCCAGTATTTCATGCTCGCACCAAGCAGATAGAAGTACAGTACCATTACATCCGTGAGCTAATTGAAGATGAAATTGTGGAGCTAGAATATTGCCCAACAGAGGCAAATTGTGCTGACATATTCACTAAAGCACTTGGAAGAGAGCAGCTCAATAGGCATCTTCAACAGATGGGCATAGGACTGAGACCTACTTGATTTATCATTGGTAAAAATTGAGGGAGGGTGTTAGTATATGCTCAATGTCTACCCCTCATGATTGTATGCACATTTTGTAAGGCCCCATTATGAGGAGAAGCCAAGCGTGCATTACCCAATTGATGGAAATCCCAACTTGCATGTTGGATGTTCATATTGGACCATGTAAGATATTGTAAGGAAAGGGAGTTACCAGGGTCGCCAATTGCATGATAGTAAAGGGAATATTCCATGGAATATTTCCTATCAGAGTCAAAAATCATTTATATTTGTTAGGTCAGTTCAACTGGCCTAAGCCGTGTATGGCAATTATGCGGGCGGTTACCCCATGCTCTACTGCCCATGTATAGCCGTTCACGGAAGGCCACCCATGATCCTATATATACATGAGTTTTGTACTATCTAAGACATTGAATTGAGCCAACATATCTCTACCTTGTATCTCCCTATCTAGAGTTGTCTAGATCATCATTTAAGCTCTACCTTGAGAGTGCACGGGTGGACAACGCCATCGTCTTTGTACTTGATGTTAGTGGAAAATTGTTGAGATTCTCCTATATCTGTTATCTTCTCTGCTAATGCTCCTATGTTATATTGCGTAACTATTGTCTTACAAAGAATGAGGTGTTCCCTTAATTTCAAAGATTTTTGGATATGATTGAAAATATGTGGCAGTAAGCTTTTGAGTCTTTTCATAGATCATGGAGATGAAGACATGTTACATGAAATCAATGTTTTCCTTTGTCAGAAGGGATATGCCTATTGCCTTAATGGGCTACTTATCTTTGTACATTCTCTAGTAATACATTCAGTATTATGTGTTGTGCTCCAAGCTTCTTCTTCTTCCTTGAGTTGTTTGCATGCTTCTGCAAATATCTAACTCCAACAATTGGTATCAGAGTAGGTCGCTGCTTCATCTAGGGCATCGTCGACACCTCTCCGATTGCAGTCTTAGAATCGCATGAATTTTGGTGAGCATACCCAGCGTTTTTTTGAGATCAAAACCGCTTCACTCTGTGGTGCCAAAATCACGATCTGAGCTCATTTTGGCCTCCGAATGCACTATCATAGCACTTGTGCAGGCTATTTTGTCTTTTTGTGCCAAAGTTATATACATATTTCTGTTCGCCAGTATAAGCGTCTCAAAGTTTGCTACACGTTTAGTAGAACTCATCTAGGCAGTTTCGTTCAACTTTTTGAGATACAATCAATTTTTTGCATCAAGGTATTTTAGTCACCGGCCATGACTAAAATCAGTGATGTATTTCATATGTTGGTTGTTGAGGATAAGTTGGATGGTACCAACTACCCATTGTGGGCTTATATGATGCGACATGTATTGGTTGTAAAAGGACTTTGGAACATTGTGCAGGGTGTTGAAAAACGTCCTATCACATCTGTAATTGTTACAATTGCAGATGTTGAAGCTGATGCAGAAGGTGTCGAAGATGATGATATTCTACATATTCCTGTTCATGTTGCAATTTTTGTTGCACCTACTGTAGAGCAAATTTGTTTGGATGGCAGAGATGCCCAAGCACATGCATTGATAGATTTGTCTGTCAAACGTGCCATTATTCCTCACATTCGCTCTTGCGGAACAACTAAGGATGCTTGGGATACACTTACCACATTGTACCAAGCTAGGAATGAGGCTCGTGTTGCTTACCTCCAAAAACAGTTGGAGAGTGAGCACATGAATGAAGGTGATTCTATGGACAGTTTTCTAACAAAGATCAAAGACTTAAAGGAACACTTGATTTCTATTGATGAGGTTATACCAGATAGCTCACTTGTGCAGACCGTTCTGAATGATCTTCCTTATTCATATCAGAGTTTTGCTTCTACTCTTCGGTTGATGATGAAAGGCAATCCAAATGCCTTTTCATTCAAGGATTTAGTCCATGTTCTATTGTAGGAAGATCAGTCCAGGCAGAACAAGTCCATTATGCGAGTTGCAGATCAAGCATTCCTGGTTAGTCAGAAGGGCAAAGGAAAATGAAGCTCTTCAATTAGTAAGAAAAAATCTGCTAATTCTGCACAATCAAAGAGGGAAGACAAAGATGAAGAGAAATATGCATGTCTACAGTAGACTCAGATGTTTGGTACTTTGACAGTGGGGCGACCAAACATATTACCTCGCAGCGTTGTTTCTTCTCTTCACTCGAGCCTGCCCCTACAAGGAATATTGTTACATGTGCCATTAACTCCTCTTATCCTGTTATGGGAGTGGGTAAGATCATTTCGACTACTGTTGATGGTATTTCTTTCACTTTGTCAGATGCTTTATTTGTGTCAAGGATCAAGAAGAACATGTTATCAGTTTGTGCATTAGCCAAGATTGGCTTGGTTGTGAAATTTGTTGATGACAAGTGTACAGTTCATGATCTGTCAAATGGCGATGTGATTATTGCTTTTGGAATTTTATGTCATGGGTTGTATAAGCTCATAGACTATGAAAGATCTATGAATGATTCGGCATGTGCAGTACATGATTCTCAGGCTATGTCAGATGCAAAGCTTTGGCATGCACGCTTTGTTCATCTGAATTTTGGTAGTTTGCTACGCCTGCAAAAATCTGAAATGGTGTCCCCTTTGCCCAAACTTGAGGCACATGGAAAACATGTTTGTGAAGGCTATATTTTGGGAAAAATGCAACATTCCTCATTTCCAAAAGATGGTTCAGTTTGGGCTAGTCAAAAATTGCAGCTTGTACATAGTGATGTATGTGGTCCTATGCAGACACCTTCTTTTGGAAATTATCTTTACTTCATGACTTTCGTTGATGATTTTTCCATGCATGCATGGGTATATCCATTGAAGGCAAAGTCTGAAGTGTTCATGTGCTTCAAACAGTTTTTGGTTTTGGCTGAAAATTTGTCAGCATGTAAAATGGGCACCCTCCATTCAGATCAAAGGAGGGAATATATGTCTTCTGATTTTAATGCATTTTTGGCTGAATGTGGGATAAAACACCAGTGTACAGTGCCGTATACACCTCAACAGAATGGAGTTGGTGAACGAAAGAATAGGTCACTCATGGAGATGGTGAGGTGTATGGTCAAGAGTCAGGCTTTACCACATAGTTTCCTTTACCACATAGTTTCTAACTTGAGGTTGTCATGTGTGCATCATATATACTTAACAGGTGTCCCACTAAAGCGATGTAGTCTATCACTCCATATGAGGCTTGGCATGATCGCAAGCCATCTGTTGCTCATTTGTGTGTTTTTGGTTGTTTGGCATATGCATTAGTGCATGAACAACATTTTAGAAAATTGGATGATAACGCAGTAAAATGTATTTTTGTTGGGTACAGTTTTGAAAGTAAATGCTATCGTATATATCATCTACAGATTAAACGCACTCTGGTCAGTCGTAATGTTGTTTTTGTGGAAGATGTTATTCAACCATTTCTTTCATGTACTAAGGAGACATCTATTAGCTCCAAAGACATGTATGATACTTTGCTTCCTCTTTTTATAGGTGGATAGTCTAGTACTGGTCCTAATGAGGCAACTTCTCAGCCTTTGTAGGTTTCATGTGATGATGTAGATCATCCCATTTCTGATGCAAATTTACATGATGCACTTGTTGATGAGAGAGCTAACATTGACTATGCCAAAATGTCTGGTGCAGACTTTGTGTGACAGCAAATTAGATGCACCTCTCTCATATCATATCGATCAGGCTCTCATAGTGCCTCTTTTGCATCAAATTGTTATGATATGGCTGCATCTAGTCTCTATGATGAGAATGAGCCTGTTTCATTTGACGAAGCACAAAATTCAAAAAATTGGATGGCTTGTACACAATCTGAATATGATGCTATAATGAAGAATGGTACCCATTCTTTATGTGACTTTCCTCTTGGCAAGAAGGCCATTGGCACTAAGTGGGTTTACAAGATAAAGCATAAGCCTGATGGAACATGTTGAGCCCATAAAAGTCATGTTGGTCAAAGTCAACTGCAGTCAAAGTCAAAAGATCAAAGTCAACTGCTCAAAGTCAATTGGTTAACGTCAACAAGGTCAAGGTCAAAGTCAACAGGTGCAAAGTCAAAGTGCTAAAGTGCAGGTGTCAGAAGTGCACAGGTGGTGCACAGTTAATTGTCCACAAAGGGTAAATTGGAGAAAGTGAGTTGCAGGTTGCAGAGGTATTTTCTCTAATTTCCCTAAGGTTCAAAGTGTGTTTTAAAGTGTTTTGGAAGGTTCAGGTGAACCCCCCCTTAGGTGCAAAAGTGAAGACTTAAAAGAAAATGTGAAGGTATGTGAAGCGGCAACGTATGCACAGGCGAAAGTATGGCCCCCCCATTAAAATTTTGGGTTTTAGTCTAAAGTCACTACAAGACAAAATAGTGAGTCGTTGGCTGCCACTTGGAAAGACAATCTTGGGACATCAAAGTGAGCACCAAGATACCATTGCAGTTAGGAGCGTACGTGATCGGCACACTCAAATCAAGGCAAGGTCTATTCTTGGACCAATCTTAGAGTAAGCAAGAGAAGCATAGGCTAAGTGAAGCAAGAGAGAGAGTGCAACAGTCACCAATGTGCGATGCAGAGAAGTGGAAGTGTAAGGTGCATGGAGAGTGACTAAGGATTTGTGCAGAGAGTGCTAAGCTATACCCCCCCAAGGATCTCAAGGTCTCACTGTAGTGTGCACGTGCCGACAGAAGGTATTCACTCCTCCCCCTTTGTGGAAGCTTGGTGCAAGGTGTGCACAAGGATAAGCTTGAAGCAGGAGGAGGTCTAGTGCAAAGGAGGCCGGTGGCAAGAAGACTTTGGGATATTGGGTATTTTGTAATTGAGCACTCTGTGTGATTGTGCACAGAAGTATTGGCTTGTATTTTGCTTCAAACATTGTAATTGTCTTACTGTAATCAATCGACAGAAGCTTCCAAGGTGTATTTCCTCTTCTGGTCTTTTCATTTTCTCTTACAAACCCTCAAACTCCTTCTTGTATAAGAATCCTCCAACAAAATTTGGCATGCACGGTGGGACTTCCAAGGAGATTTGAGCTTAGGAGAAACCAAGTGCAAAGCATAGAAGAGATCAAGTGTCGACAGAACCACAGTGCTACTTCATCAAACAAAAGGTAAATATTCTTATCAAGTGTCTCATATTCAGTGGGCTATGAGCTGCTCATGACCGCAACCCGATCCCAAATATTGAGGGTCACCTGCAAGCAGACAAGAAGGAAGGTTGTTAGAAGGTCCCCCAGTCCACTATCTTCAACATCATCAGTCAAGAGCATGGCGGGCCAAGTAGACTTGGAAACTTTACTCTCTAGATTAAATATAAAGCTTCCTTCTTTCAAAGGCCTAGCTCAGGAGGATCCGGATGAACACATTAGAAGGTTCTTGGCACTATGTAAGACTAGAGGCCTAATGGGTAGGGAGGATGCCTTTTTGATTCTCTTCCCTGCCACATTAGAGGGATTAGCTAATAAGTGGTTCAGCCAGTTTGCTGAAAACCATTTTACCACTTGGGATGTGATGAAAGATGCTTTTAAAAATCAATTCCAGCATGGCAACACTGCGGAGATTATCATAGAAGAGCTAGAAAATTTAAGATTAGATCCAGGAGAAAAGTTCCCAGAGTTTGTGACTCGGGCCAAAGCACTAATGGCTAAATTGCCAGATCCACCACACGATTTTTTTGTTAAGAAATGGTTGCCTAAGCCCCTACCAGTGGCCACCCAATGCAAAATAAAGGAATTAGTGTTACCTACAGTGCCATAGAGGTGTTCATCAGCACAGCCACACGCTTGGAGCAGATAAGGTACTAGTATGGAGCAACTTCTTCCCAACCAACATATGGTACAGAAATGGAGGATCCAGTGACACAGCTAAGGAAAGAGCTGGAGGGCTTAAAAAGAAATAAGCCCTAAAAAGAGGAGGAGAATGTTGTTGCTCAGTTGAGAAGGGAGATTGAAGCACTAAAGCTCCAAAAGGAGGAGGAGGCCCAAGCAGAGGAATTGGCTCAGCTTCAGCAGAGTTGCAGGAGCTCAAAGGATTTGGCATCAAGAGTGGACTTTGGTGTTCCATGTGCAGCAAGCAAGGTCACATAGTAAGTGAATGCCCTCTGTTAAGTGTGACTTGTCAATTGTGCAGGAAAGTTGGCCATGAGGCCCGTGAATGCCAATCAAGAGGAATGCCTGCAACGACATACTAGACACAAGGAGGACCCCCAACACAGCAAATGTGATGGTAGCTGCACCCAATCAAGGTAACACTTATAACCCTAGACAGAGGGATAATTCTGGAAATGGGCCTACAAGGCCAATAATTTGTTTCAGATGTGGAGAATGTGGGCATTATCAAAGTAGGTGCACTCTCCCAGAAAATGCCCCTCCTTGCAGAAACTGCCCAGAGGCCGGAGACCATTATACAAATTTTTGTCCTAAGAATCAAGACTCTTCATCTGGGCCCCACATTCAAATGATTTCTGTGCAGAAAGAAGAAAGTGTAGATCAAGTTAAGGTGCCATCACCATCTACCAGGGTGGTGCATTTAGAAGAACTTGCATCTTTTACAGTGCAGACAAGAAGCAAGGGGAAGGCTCCAGTGGAAATAGGTCAAGAATCAATGATTAATGGATTAAACAGAGACAAAGGTGCATCTGAAGACAAAGCCACCACAAGTGCAGATACAAGGCAAAAAGAAAATTTCACAGGTACCAGTGATGCCATTGAATATGCATTCAACAGGGCTCATGAGCAGTTTGATAAGTCAAATGCAGCCCATGCTCTTAAGGAATCAGAAGCTTCCAGACTGCTCAAGTCCATGAAAAAGGAGGTTAGTATTTTTTATTTAATAAAAATGGATGGGAAGTTCAGGTCAGAACTCTTGCAGATAATTGATGAAATGTCCGCAACAAGTTTAGTGGCAAAGGCTACTGTTATGCATAAAGATAAAAGTTTAGGGGAAGCACCCCTCACAGATTACAAGAGCCCTCGGCTAACAGTCTCTATTAAAGGTCATGAGTTTCAAGGAGTTATTGTGGATGGTGGTTCTGGCATTAACTTGATGCCTGAATATACCATGAAAAAGATTGGACTATACCCTTCACGACCTGCCAACTTCACTATAACAATGGCAGACCAAAGCATAGTAAAGCCAATGGGTGTGGTCCCTGGAGTTCCAGTCAAAATACAAGGTACCATCTTTAACTTGGACTTTGTTGTTTTAAGGCTGCCACAGGTAGAAGGATGTTTTCCCCTGTTGATTGGGAGACCTTGGTTAAGGCATGCCAATGTGTTGCATGACTGGGGCAAAGACACAATGTGGGTAAAGCAGGAGGGAAAAGAGGTGCAGCAGATAATTTTAGAAGAAGGACTAGACAATCAGAGAAATACTAGTATGATGCAGACAATTGGTATTTGTATGGAAGAAGAAGTGGTGGACAACCCAGAAGCAGATCTATTTGAAGGAGCAGATTTATATGAAGATGAAAACATGTTGGCTTGGCTCCATGCAGAAGACCCATCTTCTTGCTATGGAATTTTCCCAAACTCAAGTAGAGAAGAAGCATATAAAGAAAAAGAGGAAATCACTCAGGTTGAAACAGTCTTAGTCAAAGGCCATGGAAAAGAGAAGAAAAGCAAAGTCCTTAAGTGCAGCCGTGATGAAGATGCTTCAAATCATATGTCAATGGCCACTGTTTTATGGATCCTGGTATGGATATCAATTGTTATGTCAAGTTTAATGATAGCAAGTGCAGGGCTTTACAAGAATGTGGAAGGAGCACCTGCAAGTCTTTGGAGAGGGTTCCATTGGATGAAGTTGCTGGAATAGTAAAAATGGAACTTTGCAGATTAAGTCATAAAGTTGCTGGAGGAGATAACATTTTAATGAAGGATTTAGGGTACCCCTATCAGATGACCAGTGTGCCCAATGAGAAGACAAAATCAATGAAGTGCAATAAAATTGGAGACTATGGAGGAGTTTCTGGGAGTCAACCATACAGGGCTCAAGGCCTATCATCAACAAAAGTGAAGATTTTTGGATTACCTGGAACCTGTAAAATTTGTCCAGGTTGTACATAGTCTTTTCTCGTCATTTTTACTTAAGTTTTAGTAGTTTTCTTTATCCATTTCATGCTTGTTTCTTGAGCTTTTAGCAAATGTAGTAGCCATTTCATCAACTTTGCAAAAGTACAATTTTTGGAATTTTTAGGAATTTTTCAGAATTTTTTAAGCATTTTTTAGAATTTTTCTAGCATTTTTCTCCTTTTTCATGTGTCTGTTTCTGGCCAAATTGGAGGAATAAAAGGAGGATCTCTGGGGTTTGATGAAAGAAATGGAGCCTAGCCCTGTAGAAAATTTCATGAGAATTTTTACAGCATTTTTTGGCAATTTTTTGGCAATTTTTTGGCATTTTTTAGGATTTTTCCTTCCTTTTTTCTATTTTTTGGGTTATTTTCCACCAAAAAAAAAAAGCCCCCCAGGAATTTCGGGTTGAGGCAATTAAAAAAAAAAAACCCCCCCCTCCCCCCCCAACCGACCACCACCGACCAAACCCACCCCCCCCCCCCGTTCTGACAGCCCCCCCCCCCCCATTATTATTTTTTTATTTTTATTTTTTCCTTTTTTTAAATTTCTTTTCTTTATTTTTTAATTATTATTTTCTTTTTATTTTTTTATTTGGGCGTTCGAAAAAGGGACCAAAAAAAAAAAGAGACCAAATTTTTTTTTATTATTTTTTATTTTATTTTTGAAAATATACAATTTATCTTATTTTTTATTTTTATTTTATTTTTTTTATTTTTTATGGCTCAAACCTTTTGGCTCTGGATCGTGCCTCGGTTGGTCGTTTTTTTACAAAAATGGAATCATTTTCATGTTTTTTGGCACCTCTGGACTCAGTTTTTGACTTTATTTTTCCACATTCCCGCTTTTTCTTTGACTTTTGGTCCACACCCACATGTTATGTGCACAATTACCACATGTTTTTATTTCACCTCATTGGCCACATTGTCTGTTATCACCTCCTCTCACCATATGTTCAATATTTCACATATGCTCCCTCTATAGCTCTCCTCTTTGATCATTTTTCCCCTCTCCAGACCCCATAATCCTTCTCCCTTTCCCCATCTGCCCAGCCACATCCTTAACCCTCTCGACCCTATCCCTCTCAGCCCCATCAGCCCTCCCTGCCCCTTCCCTTCTACCCTCCCATTGCCATCCTTTTTGCTTTTCCATTAAAAAAAAAACATCCCACTTCTGGTTCTTTTTTGGTGCTTGTTCTGGTGGAATTGGTTGCTGCTCAGATGTCCTCTTCCAGTTTTTGCAGCTCCATTATCATGGTGTCCTATATGCTCAGCGTTTTGGCTATAGCTCTCCGGGATGGAGAGCACATTAGGTGGTGGGCAACTGTTGAGCCCATAAAAGTCATGTTGGTCAAAGTCAACTGCAGTCAAAGTCAAAAAATCAAAGTCAACTGCTCAAAGTCAACTAGTTAAAGTCAACAAGATTAAGGTCAAAGTCAACAGGTGCAAAGTCAAAGTGCTAAAGTGCAGGTGTCAGAAGTGCACAGGTGGTGCACAGTTAATTGTCCACAAAGGGTAAATTGGAGAAAGTGAGTTGCAGGTTGTAGAGGTATTTTCTCTAATTTCCCTAGGGTTCAAAGTGTGTTTTAAAGTGTTTTGGAAGGTCCACGTGAACCCCCCCTTAGGTGCAAAAGTGAAGACTTAAAAGAAAATGTGAAGGTATGTGAAGCGGCAACGTACGCACAGGTGAAAGTATGGCCCCCCCATTAAAATTTTGGGTTTTAGTCTAAAGTCACTACAGGACAAAACAGTGAGTCGTTGGCTGTCACTTGGAAAGGCAATCTTGGGACATCAAAGTGAGCACCAAGATACCATTGCAGTTAGGAGCGTACGTGATTGGCACACTCAAATCAAGGCAAGGTCTATTCTTGGACCAATCTTAGAGTAAGCAAGAGAAGCATAGGCTAAGTGAAGCAAGAGAGAGAGTGCAACAGTCACCAGTGTGCGACGCAGAGAAGTGGAAGTGTAAGGTGCATGGAGAGTGACTAAGGATTTGTGCAGAGAGTGCTAAGCTATACTCCCCCAAGGATCTCAAGGTCCCACTGTAGTGTGTGCGTGCCGACAGAAGGTATTCACTCCTCCCCCTTTGTGGAAGCTTGGTGCAAGGTGTGCACAAGGATAAGCTTGAAGCAGGAGGAGGTCTGGTGCAAAGGAGGCCAGTGGCAAGAAGACTTTGGGATATTGGGTATTTTGTAATTGAGCACTCTGTGTGATTGTGCACAGAAGTATTGGCTTGTATTTTGCTTCAAACATTGTAATTGTCTTACTGTAATCAATCGACAGAAGCTTCCAAGGTGTATTTCCTCTTCTAGTCTTTTCATTTTCTCCTACAAACCCTCAAACTCCTTGTCTAAGAATCCCCCAACAAAACAATTGATAGGTATAAGGCTAGGCTTGTTGCAAAGGGTTATGCACAAGAAAGAGGCATTGATTTTGATGAGACCTTTGCACCTACATGCCATATGACTACTGTTCGGAGCATCTGTGCACTTGTAGCTCATCATGCTTGGAATGTACATCAGTTGCACATTAAAACTGCATTTCTGAATGGTGACTTGCATGAAGTGTATGTTGGCTGATGGCTTTGTGCAGAAAGGGCATGAAAACCATGTGTGCAAGTTAAAGAAGGCATTATATGGATTAAAGCTAGCAGCACATGCTTGGTATGAGAAGATACATGCCTATCTGATTGCACATGGTTTTGAGAACAGTCCAACTAAAAGCACATTATATGTTAAGCATGCTAATGACGTGCTTCTGATCATTGTTGTCTATGTTGACGACATGCTACTCACTGGTCCTATTGAGAAGCATGTTGCTGATTTTAATGTTGATTTGCATTCCTCATTTAAGATGTCTGATTTGGGGCATTTGCATCACTATTTGGTTATTCAGTTTATGCAAGTTGATGGTGGAATGACCTTATGTCAAACGAAATATATTGACACATTATTGCAGCATTTTGGCCTTGAAGATTGTAAGCCTATTGCCACTCCTATGGAGACATGTTTAGGATTGAGTCTTCATGATGTTGGAGATGCATTTGGTGTTGTCCTCTATCAGCATGCTATTGGATGCTTCATTTACTTATGCATTACTCGGTCAGATATTTAGTTTGCTATCTCACATATGAGCAATTTTATGCATTGCCCAGGTGTCAAGCATTGGCAGGCAATTAAGCGCATCTTTGGCTACTTGAGTGGTACTCAGCTACTTGGGTTGTTTTATCCCGAGGGGGGATCACTACCGCCAGATTTGCATGCTTTTCGTGACTCAGATTGGGTTGTTTGCTATGACACTCGTGTGTCCACTAGTGGCTTTTGCTTCATGCTTGGTAGCCCATGTATATCTTGGTTGAGTAAGAAGCAACCTATTGTGGCCACTTCCAGTCGTGAGGCTGAGTATAGGGTAGATTTCATAGCGACTGTTGAGTGTGTGTGGCTGAGACACCTTATGGCTGATTTGGGTGTTGGTCAGTCTTCTGCCACCATCTTCACTAATAGTTAGAGAGCATTGGAAGTTGTGAGGAACCCTGTGTTCCATGCTCGCACTAAAAACATTGAGGTTCATTATCATTATGTCAGGGAGAGGTTCTCTGCTAGGGAGATCAGCTTGGCATATGTGCCCACATAGGAGAACATTGAAGACATTTTCACAAAAGCTCTACCTAGGGAGAAGTTTGAAGCTTTCTACAAAGCTTTGGGCTTGCTTCCTTTTGTGGAGTGATTTCCACATATCTTGGCACTTCCTTATACATGAGTGCCACCTACTTGTTCATTGCATCACTCTCAAGGGGGATTTGTTGATATATTTAGGTAGTGATGTGTGTGAACACTCTAGGACCATCGGGGCACTTTTTTCCCTCTTTAGGAGGTTTCTTTCCCCCGACTTGTATATATGCCTATTGCCACATTCTCTATTAATACATTCAGTATTATGTATTGTGCTCCAAGCTTCTTCTTCTTCTTCTTCTTCTTCCTTGAGCTGTTCATGTGCTTCCGCGGATGTCTAACTCCAACAATTACATGAATTCAATGTTTTCCTTTGTGGAAGAGATACGTGTCACTAGTGTATGGTTCCATAAAAACCTCAATGATATCATGTTTTTGAGCAAAAGAATAGAACACTTCTTGAGATGGCATGTTGTATGGTATAAAGGACAGCATCTTTCGAGTAAGTTTTGGATGGAAGGAGTCATGTTTGCAAACTTGTAATGAATCTTACAAGATCATTGAGATTCATTACACCTCATGAGGATTAGAATGGGAATGATTAGTCATATGCACATGTTTAGTTGTTTAGCAAATGCACGTGTGCCATCACAACAATATCACAGACTTAATGACAATGAAAAGAAATGTATATTTATTGGATATAATAGTGAGAGTAAAGTTTATCAATTATACCTTCTAGTGAGAGATAGAATTATTATAATTTGAGATGTGGTATTTGCTAAAAAAAAACTTATCTTTTACTATTATCATTATGTCAGAGAATGCCTTCATGATGGAGATATTGATTTGATATGTGTGATTACACGAGATAATGTGGAAGACATATTCACCAAAGCTCTTCCACAAGAAAATTTTTAAGAATTTTGCAAAGCTTTAAGATTATTAACTTTTGGGGTCTAATTTTTCACTCCTTGTATGAATCCACATCATTCACTCCAAGGAAGTTTGTTACACTTATGTGTACCTCAAATAGTTTTGATGTGAATCATTTTCCTATACATGGACACTTTTTACTCTGGAGTTGGCTAGAGGTTTTTCCCCCAATGTGACCATATATACACGATATACTCATAATTGGTTATAAATTCTACTTATTGATTTACTTATAGCCTCACTTCACTCATTCTCACTTCAACATCTATCAATATAGATTTCATCCAACCATCATGTTTCTTCATGTGTCGATCTCCTTCTTTGCTCTTTTATGTCCTATTTGTGTTTCATCACTCTCTCATACATCCAACAATGAAGCCTATTTGAGAGCAAAAGAGAAATTGCAACAATTCTAAGGAGAAAATGTAAGTGATCATTCCCTCTTTCCTATAGACATTCTCCTAAAGACATACCAACACGTTTCCACATACGACTTGTTAACCATGAGCCCTACATTTAGATGCAAAGTGCTTTCTATCATTAATAATATGGTCTCCATAGTTTCTAATAGTGATGGGCATGCCTCTCACTATCCTCCCATGCCATCTAACTATATGGACACTTTAGCACCTCTAATGGTCTATAAGAACCCTAGGTTGACTATAAGTATCAAGGGCACTACTTTGATTGGTTTCATCATAGATGGGGGCATGGAAAACAATCTAATGACACACTATACCATGTCCATGTTGAACCTAAAGCCCACAAAATAAGCCCATTTTATTGTCACATTTGCATACCACATCAAGGTTTAGTTCTTTAGGAATAATAGTGTGTACAAGTAGATGTGCAAAGCATTGTTTTTGTGCTAGATTTTGTGGTGATTTTGCTTTTCAAATTCAAGGGAACTTTTTTCACCCATAAAGGACAAGTTGTATAAGTATTTTCCAGATGGTATTCTATGTACATGTGTGTGTATCCACAAGTACGCCTCTTTCTTGAAGCGATGCATAATGAAGGACACCTCACGAAGGACGTGGTGCACAAAATTCTACAAAAAGATCTATGGTCGCCTCATCTCTTCAAGGATGCAACCAAGTATGCTAAAAAATATAGCACTTGTGAAAGGTGTACCTTTTGTCCTATGAGGTTAAATTTTCAACTCTTGGTGATCTCAACTAGATGGAAACCCTTCAAGCGATGGGGTCTTGATTTCATTGGGCCCATCATTCCACTGTCAACTTAGAAATTAAAGGTTCTTGATTTCATTGGGTCCATCATCCCAATAGGTCAATTCAACAATAAAAGGCACATTCTGATGGCCATTTGTTACTCAACTAGCTGGGTAGAGGCAAAGGCCACATCAGATCCCACTAAAAATAGTGTGGATACGTTCATGTATAAGAAAACTTTTTCAAGGTTTGGGTGCCCACTTGAAGTCACTAGTGATAGGGCACTCACTTTGTGAATCATTTGTTGCAACATATTTTTGACGGGTACAAAATATATCATAAGAAGTCATATGCCTACTACCCTAGAGCTAATGGACAGGCAGAAAGCTCCAACAAAATCTTGATCGAGCTACTAGTAAAGCTTTCTCTGGACCAACAGTGCACTTGGCCAAGGACATTGATTGGAGCAATCTAGGCATATCAAACAGTAGGAAGAGGTACTACATATGAAAGTACCTTTCAATTGACATATGTTAAGGAACCTCTTGCTCCTTTTATATTCATCATTAAGAAAGAGATGAAGAAAATATTGATCGTTGGAGTTGATCCTTACATAAAAAGACTAACAAATTAGAAGAATGCAAGGAACTCTCAATGAAAAGACTACATCATAAGCAAGAAGAACGCAAGAGAGTCCATGATAAGCATCTTAGAACAAAAGAGGTAAATTTTCTGATCTTGGTACATCAAATCCCACCAATACCCACTATATTGGCATCCAAGTGGGATGGACCTTACAAAGTTGTGAAGTTGCTACTTCAAGGTGTAGTAGACCTTGAAAACTTGGCAAGCGAAAAGCTCCTTATCGTTAACATTTCCAAGGTGAAACCCTACTACATATGAGTTTCAAGACATGAATAATCCTTCCACTATATAAACCATCAGTTCATTTTTGTATTGTTGTCCATTCCCCTTGTAATATAATTGTTGATATATTTAGGTAGTGATGGGTGTCAACACTCTAGGATCGTCGGGGCATTTTTTTTCCCTCTTTAGGAGGTTTTTTTCCCCGACTTGTATATATGCCTATTGCCCTAAGGGATACTTATGTTTTTACATTCTAGTGGTAATACATTCAGTATTGTGTATTGTGCTCCAAGCTTCTTCTTCTTCCTTGTGTTGTTCGCGTGCTTGCAGACGTCTAACTCCAACAATTGGTATTAGAGCAGGTCACCCCTTCATCTAGGGCATTGTCTACACGTCTCCGGTTGAAGTCTCGAAATCGCACGAAATTTGATAACCACACTCAAGATGTTTCAAAGATCAAAATAGCTTCATTGTATAGTGTTGAAATCGCGATCTAAGCTCGTTTCGGCCTCCAAACGCACTATCGAAGCGTTTGTGTAGGCTATTTCATCTTTTTATGCCAAAGGTATATACGAGTTTCGGTTCACCAGCATAAGCATCTCGAAGACTGCTACAGGTCTAGCAGAATTTGTCTGGATAGTTCTGTTCAACCTTTTGAGATACAGTCAATTTTCTGCATCAAGGTATTTTAGTCATCGGCCATGACTAAAAGCAGTGATGTATTCCGTATGTTGGCTGTTGAGGATAAGTTGGATGGTACCAACTACCCGTTATGGGCTTATATGATGCGACATGTATTGGTTGCAAAAGGATTGTGGAACATTGTGCAAGGTGTTGAAAAAGGTCTTATCACACATGCAACTATTACAACTGTAGGTATTGAAGCTGATGTAGAAGGTATCGAAGATGATGATATTCTACATATGTATGTTCGTGATGCGATTTTTGCTGCACCTACTACAAAGCAAGTTCGTTGGGATGGCAAAGATGCCAAGGCATATGCATTGATAGCTTTGTCTATCAAACCTACCATTATTCCTCACATACGCTCTTGTAGAATAGCTAAGGATGCTTGGGATACACTTACCACATTGTAAGAAGCTAGGAATGAGGCTCGTATTGCTTACCTCCAAAAATATTTGGAGAGTGAGCACATGAATGAAGGTTATTCTATGGATAGTTTTCTAACAAATATCAAATACTTGAAGGAACAGTTGATTTCTACCGATGAGGTTATACTAGATAGCTCACTTGTGCAAACCGTTTTGAATGGTCTTCCTGACTCATATCATAGTTTTGCTTCTACTCTTTGTTTGATGATGAAAGGTAATCCAAATGCCTTGTCATTTGAGGAGTTAGTCTTTGTTTTGTTGGAGGAAGATCAGTCCAGGCAGAACAAGTCCATTATGCATGTTGTAGATCAAGCTTTCCTGGCTAATCAAAAGGGCAAAGGAAAATGAAGCTCTTCAATTAGTAAGCAGAAATCTACTGATTCTGCACAATCAAAGAGGGAAGACAAAGATGAAAAGAAATCAAAAAAGCAAAAATTGTTTTGCAAGTACTGCAAAGGAAATGATCATATCATAAAGAATTGTCCAAAACTGGCTGCTAAAGAGGCAAAGAAGAAAGAGGTTGGAATGGTTGTTGCAGAGGCCTATAAACCAAAAACAAAGTTTGCTAATCTTGTGCAGGAAGAATGGGCGTTTACTATTGTTTGCAGTTTTGACCCAGCTTCTCATGAGCAGTGCATGTCTGCAGTAGACTCAGATGTTTGGTACTGTGACAGTGGGGCGACCAAACATATTATCTCACAGCGTAGTTTCTTCTCTTCACTCGATCCTGCCCCTACAGGGAATACTGTTACATGCGCCAACAACTCCTCTTATCATGTCATGGGAGTTGGTAAGATCATTTTGACTACTACTAATGGTAGTTCTTTCACTTTTTCAGATTCTTTGTTTGTGCCAGGGATCAAGAAAAATCTATTATCAGTTTCTGCATTAGCCAAGATTGACTTGGTTGTGAAATTTGTTGATGACAAGTGCACAATTCATGATCTGTCAAATGGTGATGTGATTATTGCTTCTGATATTTTATGTCATGGGTTGTATAAGCTCATAGACTATGAAAGGTTTGTGAATGATTCGACATGTGCAGTACATGATTCTCTAGCTATGTCAGATGCAAAGCTTGCATGAACCCTTTAGTCATCTTAATTTTGCTAGTTTGCTACGCCTGCAGAAATCTGGAATGGTGTCCTCTTTGCCCAAACTTGAGGCACCTAGAAAACATGTTTGTGAAGGCTGTATTTTGGGCAAAATATAGCGTTCCTCCTTTACAAAAGATGGTTCAGTTCGGGCTACTCAAAAATTACAGTTTGTACATAGTGATGTATGTGGTCTTAAGCAGACACCTTCTTTTGGAAATTATCTTTACTTCGTGACTTTCATCGATGATTTTTCCAGGCATGCATAGGTATATCCATTGAAAGAAAAGTCCGAAGTGTTCATGTGCCTCAAACAATTTTTACTTTTGACTGAAAATATGTCAGCATGTAAAATGGGCACCCTTCGTTCTGATCGAGGGAGGGAATGTATGTCTTCTTATTTTAATGCATTTTTGGCTGAACGTGGGATAAAACACCAGTGTACAGTGCCATATACACCTCAACAAAATGGAGTTGCTGAACGAAAGAACAGATCACTCATGGAGATGGCGAGGTGTATGGTCAAGAGTCAGGCTTTACCACATAGTTTTTGGCTTGAGGTTGTCATGTGTGCAACATATGTACTTAACAAGTGTCCCACTAAAGCGCTACAATCTATCACTCCATATGAGGCTTGGAATGATTGCAAGCCATCTGTTGCTCATTTGCGTGTTTTTGGTTGTTTGGCATATGCATTAATGCCTGAACAATATCGCAAAAAATTGGATGATAAAGCAATAAAATGTATTTTTGTTTGGTATAGTTCTGAAAGTAAAGGCTATCGTCTGTATCATCCACAGACTAAACACATTCTAGTTAGCCATGATGTTTTTGTGGAAGATGTTATTCACCCATTACTTTCATGTACCAAGGAGACATCTATTAGCTCCAAAGACATGTATGATACTTTGCTGCCTCTTTTTATAGGTGGACAGTCTAGTGCTGGTCCTAATGAGGCAACTTCTCAAAGTGTGTGTGGCTTGGACGCCTTATGGTTGATTTTGGTGTTGGTCAGTCTTCTACCACCACCATCTTCACTGACAGTCAGAGCGCATTGGAAGTTGTGAGGAACCCTGTGTTCCATGCTCGCACTAAGCACATTAAGGTGCATTATCATTATGTCAAGGAGAGGTTCTTTGTTGGGGAGATCATCTTGGCATATGTGCCCACGCAGGAGAACATTGCAAACCTTTTCACAAAGGCTCTACCTAGGGAGAAGTTTGAAGCTTTTCGCAAAG